>OZ018317.1:48258325-48858325 GCA_963969495.1 Ceratothoa steindachneri | reverse complement strand
CACGTGCGCCATATTTTGACACGTTGGCGGAGGCATGTCCTTTCTATTAGATTTATTCCAAAGGATCTAGGGATACTCTGCTCCAACTGGAAAATGTCGTCTGGGAGGCCTTTCATCGTATACAGCAATACGCCATGGTGTTTTTCGATCTAGAGAAAGCCTATGATACCGCAAGGCGAGACAGTATCATGGAGACTCTTCCACACGATAGGGGCGAGAGGACGCCTACCAATCTTTATATCTGAATTCTTGCGAGATTTTCGATTCCGCGTACGGGTGGGTGGAGCCTTCTCCTGCCCAATGGAGCAGAAAGAGAGTGTACCGTAGGGAAGTGTCCTCATTGTCACACTCTTTGCCCTAAACATCAACGGCATCACCTCGGTGTTGCCGGAAATCTTTCTCGCTACGCTCTACGTTGACGACCTTTCGATCTCTTTTGGAGCGGCCCAGATGCCAACTCTAGATCGTCGATTACAACACGGATTTAACCGCGTTTCTCGCTATGCCGAAGCGCACAGGCTTCGGTTTCCTTTTGCTAAGACTAAGGTGATGCATTTCTACCCCCATCCGCGGTTACAGACTGACCCAGACTTATTTTTCAATGGGGTGTGCCTGGAAGTGGAGGACTCGCACCGTTTCCTAGTCTTGTATTTGACCCAGGCCTCACCTGGGAGGCTCATATTCGCAGCCTTAGGGTCTCTTGTAGCCTCGCTATGAATATTCTTCGTTCCATGGCGTTCAGCGCTTGTGGCACTGATATGGCTACTGCCTTACTTTTATATTGATCCTTTGTTCGTTTGAATCTCGACTATAGATGTGAGTTTTATGCATCCTCAGCCGAGTGTGTATTGCGGAAGGTGGAGTCAATCAACCAAACCGGCCTTCACCTGGCGAAAGTGCCTTCCGCACTTTCTCTATTGAGAGCCTTCATATTGATGCTGGGGAGATGCCACTCGCTCTGCACTGTGCAGAGTGCATTATTCGCCTGTATGTGCGAGCCCAGCGCCTCCTTCATTCGCCAACAGCTCTCACTACTTTTCCAGCTGATCTCGACAGTGCCTATGCCGCCGAGAGAGGCGAGCCATACCCTAAGCATTTTGGGATTAGGGCTAGGAAACTGCTTTGAGAGTTAGGCATAGCTCTCGGGTCGGTGACACCCCTGGTTCTGCCAAGGACGTCATCCTAGAGGGTCCCACCTTTGACCATTTATCGCCACGCCACGTATCTGCTCCCAAAGCTTCTACAGCGCCGGGAGTATTGGGTTCGGCCTTTTAGGAACACACTTCCTCTCACGCTGGAAGCGTGACAGTGTATACGGATGGCGCCAATTCCCAACATGGGGTCAGTTTCCACGCTTATCATCTCTCTTTTAAGTATGCGGGGTTCTGCCAAGCACTGCGTCTGTCTTCAGTGCTGATTTGAATGCAATACACCTATCGGTACGAGATATTACGCGATGAGCTCGGTTTAGAGACTGGATTGTGATTTATAGCGATTCACAAAGCGCCCTAAGTGCTCTCGGGGCATTGGAATCCCCAAATCCCTTGGTTTACGATATCCATAATGCCACGGTTTTGGCGCGCCGAACGGATGTCGAGATTATCTTCTTTTGGGTTCCTGGACATGTAGGAATTGTGGTGAATGTGCACGCCGATGAGGGCGCCAAAGAGTCGGACTAGGCGACCAGAGCAACGTTTCGCTCTTCCTTTCACCAATTACATGACAGAAGTACGAGCAGATCTTAGGGCTGTTTGGCAACGAAGATGGGAGAAGGTCAAGAGTAACCTAAAGTTGCGTGTCATTGATCGGCGACTGTGCCCATGGACCTACGCTCCTAATGCCACGACCTCTTCAGGTTGCTATCTGTCGTCTCCGAATTGGACACACTCGCGTGATGCACCGCTATTTGATGGAGCACTCGCCTGCGCCATATTGTCATCACTGCGGTGTCCCCCAGACTGTTCGGTACATTCTTGTTGAATGTCCCATTCTGGGTGATCTTCGCGCACGCTACCTGTCATGGTACCGGTATGAGCGGGGTCGCTACTGCTTGTCCCTTGTACTCGGGAGGGGTTCGTCCATACTGACTTGTGGACTTTATTACTTTTTGGAGGAGGCTGGCCTCCTTTACTATACTTGACTGTTTGTCCTGGGTCGCATGTTTCTGCGCCGGGCCTACCCCCGGCACTGGAGCGTTCTTTCTTCTTGTTACGTTTTTTTTTGTTTTCTTTTGTTGTGTTTTTTTAGCATTACTTTTTTATCGTTGTTATTTGTTAATTACATAGTTACTTGTTTTGTTGATATAACCTAATAGTAGGCTGTGATATGAGTACGACGACTTCTGCCCTAGTATGCAGTCGCCAGATCGGCTCCTAAAAAAAATTAAAAAAAACACTTCTCTTTTCCTTCTTACTTCTTGAACATTTCCTTCGTTCGAGTTCGCACCCTTCACCTCCAATGAAACCTCCACTGCCGGTGCCGATGCGCTCGTATCGCCGGGTTCATTGTTGCTATCTGCCATTCCCCTCGCAGCTGCTACCTGCCTTTTCCGCTTTTTCTTTCCCTTTTTCTTATTCGTGTTGGTCAGAAGATTTACTTCAACACTTCAATCGGAATTCCTGCAACTCCAATTTTGCCGTTTTCGACATTCTGGGAGTTTGTTCGAGATGGCCCGACACAGAAGGTCTTGTCATCCCGAGAGTTGCCGCGAATCTTACAACGTCAGCAAAACTTTGGCCTGCTCTTCGACTCTCTTCTTTAGCCCTACCCGGTCTTTCCGGCGAGCACCCTCTCCGGATTAAGTGGTTGTACTCTCTTCCACAACGTTTGCGGCAATACTGTCCGCCTCGCCAGCTCCTCCAATCTCGTTCCCAGTTCCTTGAGGTGATATGGAGATGACACGTCTCCGGATACCATCAACTGCTTCTTGAAGTTGACCCATCTGATTCCTCGGGTTCGTTGATTCCAATGTGATTCCCACGACAGCCAGCTCGCGGTGGGGACGCTTTTCCGCTTCCTCTCAATTCCCAATTCTATGTCGCAAAATTTGCAGACCATATTACGAGTGATGTTTTTAAAGCTCCTTAAAAGCTATACATAAAGGAATGCCTCCTCACCTAGAACATTCAGCTTTCTATTCTTGGGCGCCAGGCATTTACTTTATACTCGTGTCAGCTGATTGAGCGCGCGCGCTATATATTTGATGCTTGTGGAAACTAAAATGATAAGGAAATGTTTGGTGCTGTGTCTTGCACCAGCCGCATCCACATACCCTGCAGGTCTTTCCAGCCTCCCACTAGCAGACCTCCCCATTCACCCGCCACACTAGTCGAAAGGGTTTCTCCATAGGCTAGACGGTCCCAAACATGGCGGAGCTTACGGGCCGCAGCCACACCTGATTTCTCACTAGTTTCTCACCAGGAGTGTTATGAGGAGGAAAGCCAAGTTCGGGGTCCTTCTAAGGCCCTGTCGATCTGCCAGACAGGTAGCCCAGCCGTTCAGGGGATATCTTACCATGACTAGGGGCCTAGCCCAAGACCTTTCAGTTAGCCTGGAAGCCAACTATGCGGGGAAGTTGTGACTAGTAATAGCCCAACCTTTATCACCAAAGGACTGTCCCAGGGGCTGATCAAGCATTATGCGTTACTGGTGGACTTTTCGGGTCATACTAGCCTCGCCACATTATTCCATCCCATGCCAACCTGGGACCCCTCCTTCCCAGTCTCTCACAACCTGTGAGCGTCAAGTGGTGTTTATAGAGGTTCCAAAGCCTCTTTTCTGGTGCATTCGAGACAGTTTAGAGAGTTAGATAGAAAGTATTAGTTTGTTAGAGAGAGAGAGAGAGAGAATTAGAGAAGAGGGCCAGGCGGGAAAGGGAGCGAGAGGGGGCGTATGCGAGGGGGGTGGGAAGACGGATAGATAAATGCAAATACATACAAAAATCAAATAACACAAACCAGAGAAGGCCCCTTCTCTCGCTGCAAATGTATATCTCCCCTTTCCCCACATAAGATGCCTGGCGTAGTAAATCTAGAAAAATAAAGCCGATATAAAATTTACTTATCGGTCCAAATTGTGGAATTTCCAAAATCCTTAACTTCCAATGCCACCTCGCCTTCTCTGTCTCTCCCACACGATTCCTAACACCCAGTCCCACTCTCTTGCCTCATCGCCGCAGTCACGGCGGCTGTGTGCGTGCCTGGAGACCATGTGTGAATTTCTAGTGTGCGCTTGCGTCCACTCATGAGTCCCTACCGGTATGTGAATTCTTTTGCATATTTCATAAGCTTCTCCGCTGGACTTGAGTGTACAACGAAAAACTCTGTTTAGTGACTGATCTCTTTCTCTTGTGTTTCCATGATGAGTCTGTGTGGATAAATGCCTCCTTAAGGTGGAGTATTTACTATCTTGCCGATTTAAGGTCTTAAATCGGATCTTTACTCACCCTTTACGATGTCAGCCAGTTTGGTCTTTCCAGGTCTTTGGGGGCCCCAGTCCCTCGGCCCCTAATTGGCGGCGAAAATCAACTTTAGGAGTGACCGACGGGTCCAATCCCCAGGGATGACCGGTGCTGTCTACCTACACCGTTTTCGGATCTTTCTCTTCCTCATACATGCGTACATATGTACCTGTGCAAGTGATTGTAGACGAGGATCGATGTGTGTGTATGGAGCAAGCTGGTCGTGGTTAAGTGTAAAATCATGAAAATCCCTCTCTCTCTCTCCCTCTCCCCCTTCTCCCTCTCTCCTTTGTGTGTGCACCCGCCTCGTGATTCCCGGTTTACAATATTGAGTCCAGTACTTCGAGTTCCGTCCTCGCTCCGTGTCAACATCTACCCGCGTGCCCTATGGGGCATTTCTGGATGAGGGGTCACGATACTTGGCATTCTCGATTTTTTTTCACTACCTAGCAGCCCCCTTTCCCAATTCGCTAACCTCCCTCCCCTCTCGCAACATAGAGATAAAACGACCCCCCTTCCAACCATCCCCGCCATTAGGGGTTAACTTCGCCCAAACTTTTCACTCTTCCCGAACCCTTACTGAGCCCCCCCTCCTCCACTCTCCTCTCACCCTTACTATATGGGACCAGTCTATGGCGATTCAAGGGTTAGTGCTTCATCCCAGGGGGTCGGAAGAAGTTAAAGTGCGACTCTTAATCTCATTAAGAGGAGGCTACGGGACACTAATCACTTTAACGCCTCGGGACTCCCTCCTTCGCCTTCCTATGACATCCCGCGCCCTCTGGCAAAGGCAAAAGCCAGAGCACTGCTGGGTAAAACAGTGAAAGGGAAGAAATTAGACATCAGACCAGGGAAAGGGAAAATTAAAATTTTCCTGGTGGTCTTGAATGTAAAGGTTTTCAAACAACGATTACCACCGTATAATACCTATATCAGTGATAAGTGAATATAAATCACAGAGCTCTCAAGTATATTGGAACAGCCATGTAAGTCACCGTTAATTAGGACATACATCAAACGACTAAACAACACCTGGTGTAAAGCCGCTTCGCTACTGGTGGTAAATCGGTGTTTCCATCATCGATGAAGTAAGGTGATGCCAAAGGCGGAGGGGTAAAGTACGTATAGACCCAGAAGGCACCTCCATTGGCATTGTTGGCACAATTCAGGTCTCATGTGATCCTTTCTCTTTTGATCTCCAGAGAATCGATCTGCAAGAAATCTCTAACAGTGAAAAGAAAAGGGTATTTGATCAGAGGAAATAACTTTGTTTTAGTCTTCCCCAAAATGTCAGCCAATCTTTGATGTTTTGTTGGTTAGTGACTTCTTGCTTCCCTTTTGACACGAGTTGTCGTTCAAACGTCTATGTTTCACCTTACGTGCAGATTCACTCAAATCTACCTGCTGCTACTATTGACCTAATTGAACATTAGTGTCCGTACCATTTCGAAGCTGACTCAACACGAGGAGAAGGTCTTGTACTTTAATACACACGCTTGGACATCCTGAGGTCTTCCTTGGCGCACTTGTGTTTGTTAGTAATTCTTCTTTTTTTGTAAAGGATGTTAAAACCATTTGTAGTCATCCACATGCATTTGTCCCTCTCTTCTTGAGGTAGTACGACTTTCCTTGGCGCTGCTAATTGTTAACAAAAGAAGGAAATGTTACAACAAGGTCTGCTAACCAAAAGTCGCGTGCCCTCACTTATTCTGATTTATGTCCTTACGACTTTGAAAACTTTCAATAATTCCAGGAGTAACCTTGAGAGGACCTTGGTAATTCTATCATTTGAAAGAGAATGTAAACACCTTAAGGGTTTTAAATTTTGTTAGAATCGGCCGAATAGCTATGATGTTATTGACAAAAAGAACTAATTCCCTGGCTAACCTTGGGTGACTTTGGCAATTATATTATTTGAAAGGGAATGTAAAACAATGTAAGGGTTTCAAATTTCTTTAGAATTTGCCGAATAGTTATGATGCTATTGATAAAAAAAACTAATTCCCTAGCTACCTTGGGTGACCCTGGCAATTATATTATTTGAAAGGGAATTTAAAACAATATAAGGATTTCAAATTTAGTTAGAATCTGCCGAATAGTTATGATGTTATTTCCAAAACAATATATATCCCGGGCTAACATGGGAGGACTTTACCAATTGTATCATTCGAAATAGAATGTAAAACAACATAAGAGTTTCAAATTCCGTTAGAATTGGAAGAATTGTTACAATGTTATTTAAAATAAAGCAAAACTCGGACCGACCGACATAGTGAGATGTAGAGTCGCCCGCCGCTAAAAAGTCACAACTTTCTAAAAGTTTATTAAAAAGTAGAACTAAATTATATTAAAATATATATATTTTTTAATTAAAATGGCGGGCCTTAACTACTTTTTGTCACACCTCATTTATTGAATTGGAAAGGCGAAAAAATGGTCACACCCTAATTGCATAGTCTAGAAGAGTATAGCATAGAAAATTATAGCATAATATAACATATCATATTATTGCATAGTGGTGCTTATCATATTATAGCATAGTATAACATGGCATAGTATTTTATAGCATAACATAGTATAGTATAGCATAGCATAAAAAACATAGTATAGTAAAGTATAATATACATAGTATAATCTCCTAGCATAGTATAGCCTAGTATAGGCAAGTATTGTCTAGAATAGTATAACATTTTATAGCATAGCCTAGTATAGTCTCGAATAGTAAGTAGCCTGGCAAAACCTAGCTTACCGTAGGATAGCCTACCATAGTATTACCTCAACTAGCATAATAAAGCCTAGGATAGTATAGACTAGCCTAGATTGCCTAACATAGTAAATCCTGCCTAGCCTAGCCTAGTATATCATAGCTAAGTATAACAGCGTAGATTATGTCATAGCATTACCTACCATAGTATGGACTAAGCCTAACATCGGATAGCCTAGTCTAGCCTAGCTTAGTATAACCGAGTCTAGCCTATGACTCCCTATAATAGTAGAACTTACCATACCATACTCTAGCGTAGCTAGCATAGTATAGCCTAGCTTTAGATAGTATAGCTTAGCCTGACATAATATGACTTAGCCTAAACTAACCTAGCCAAACCTAGCAGAGAATGTATAGTATGGCCTATCTTAGCTTAGAAACCATAGTAAAGCCTAGCCTAAACTAACTTAGTACAGCCTAGCATATATAAGATCCTAGTCTAGTATATTCTATCCTATCCTAGCATAGTTAGCATATTCTAGCCTAGACTAGCCTAATATAGTATATCATAGCTTACCTTACCCTACCCTAGCCTAGTTAGTATAGTATAGTATATCATAGTATTGCCTAGCATAGACTAGACTATTAGATCTTAGCCTAGGATTGCATAGCATGCATAATATAGCCTAGCCTACCCTAGCAAAGCCACGCTTATCCTAGCCTGGTATAGCGAAGACTAGTCTAGTGTAGCATAGCTTAGTATATAATAGCCTAACCTAGCATACCATAGCGTAGCTTAGCTTAGTATATCCTTTCATGCCCTGCCTAGCATAGTATAGCTTAGCCTAGCATAGCATAACCTAGCCTAGCATTAATTATCCTAAACATGTATAGCTATACTCTAGTCAAGCATAGCTTATTATTGTCTATCCTAACATATGTACTATATGCTATCTTATCATAGCATATTATAACCTAAATTAGCATAGTATATTTTACCCTTGTACATTATATCTTACCATAGCATAGCATAGTATAGCCTAGCCTATAATATTCTAGCATAACATAACCTATTCTAAGCTTGCTTAGCAGAGTATAGCATACTATAGCCTAGTCTAGTCTAGCATAGTTATCGGCCGAAAAGTTATATGTTATTGCCAAAACAAAATAATTCCTGGGCTAACCTCGGGGGGACTTTTGCAATTATACCATTCGAAAGAGAATGTAAAACGACATTGTGATTTTGAATTTCGTTAGAATTGGCCGAATTAGTTACAATGTTATTACAAAAACAAAACAAAAAAGCAAAACGGGAACCGACCGACTGACATAGTGAGATGTAGAGTCGCTCGCGACCTTGACTCACACGCGACTAATACTTTAATTCAATACACTACTGCGTTTTTAGCCAAGGTTTCTGTGAGGATGGTACATTTCGGTGATAATGTTTTTTTTTCACCTCGCTAACTATATGGTAGTTGCGTGAATGGTTAACCTAGGTTTGTGTGAGAGTAAACTGGTTGGTTTGTGTTTGTTAGATACCATCTATTTTGGCACTAAAGACAATATCTGGACTCACTGAGATTTATTTGGGACTTTTGCAATCAAACCGAGACCATGTAATTTCGTAACACTGAAAAAATTAAAAATAATTACTTTTTAGTAAATTTAATCAAATAGTATTAGCGTAGTGCACACATTGATAAGGCAATAGAAATGAAGCTGTTTGTTAAGAGGCTTCTTTTTTTTATCACAATTACATGACAATTTAGGAGCATCATGCCTCCTCCATTAGCTGTAGAGACACTGACAAAGTTTGATCTTAAATTCTTTTATATACAAAACGGGAAAGAAAAAAAGACAACAATAATAATAATAATGATAATAATAATAAACCCACACGAGAGGGAGAAAAAAAAAAGAGAATATATACAAAGAGTGGTTGCCTCTTCCTAATGCTCAGGTGTTCCAATTCGGGAGGTGATAATGAATCTGAACACTTGGTTGAAATTGTCTTTTAAAAAAACTAATCCTGAAGCGCCTTTCCATAATAAATTAAATGTGTATAAAATTCCATATGAAATTTGTGATGACATGGACAGTTGCACCAATTAGACGACACAACTTGCACTGAATTTCGTTCAGATTTACACTTTGATATATTTGATTAAAGGTGAAGTGTATGAGGTATATTTAGTTAAAAATCTACTTGGTATGACATTTACCAATAAAAATAAATTACATTTAGTAGAATCTTTTACATTCTTGTGGTAAATTAAGCAGTACTGTCAACACATTCTGGCGCGTTTTGGCTTCGAAATAGGAGTGCCAAATTTCCCAAAAGTGGCCTTTTCTCAGCTTATTTAGATTTTTTAAAATTTTTAGTTATGGATATCACAAAAACTATTTTTTATTTGTATCTCTATAGTTAATTTTGCAACGTAACGTGTGAGGGTAAAATATTATTAGTTTACAATACAGCACAACAAATCCTAGCGACAGACAAGCAAGGCTATTCGAGGATTTCTAAAACTATAAATAATTAGATTGTAGTTACCTTACTTTTGTCCGAAACATTTTGAAAATGTGACTATTTGAGGCAACTGTGCATAGGACAAACTGGCCGTAGCCTATCTCAGATGGCTTACGAAGACATTCTCTACGCACAGACAACAGATCTGGTGCCTCATTTAAATACTCTACTAATCATAGCGGCGTCAATTGGGGAAAAAACAGAATTTATTTACACCTCGAATGACTGACTCAAACGACAGGAATTGAAGGTTGCTTTAATTTATTCTCTCCCAAATTCTAATCTCTTGAAGTGGAACATCCGGGTCAATCAGATCGTTTATCGCCTCACAGGTAGGAATCACTTGGCCGTTACTTTGTCTTTTACAGTACAATCTGAATCATAGTTTGCTTCTAGAATTTACATTACCTTACATTTACCCAAGTTAAAAGGCATCTCCTATATTCCCGCACACTTGATGACTCCTAGGCATATGTCATATGAATCATTTTCACAACTTCAGCACAGCGTATGTACATACCTTGCTTGGCTTGTGAACCCGCAACTGCATTCTGTCGTTTCGCCAACAGCCAATTATTTAACCAATTCGACACTTTAATTCCATTCCTTAGCAAAATGTATGGTTGTCATAAGCTTCCTGCCGGGTATTATGTATATTAAACGTTTAATGAAAACCAAGTGGAATGTACCAACAGCTCAGGAATGGCGATCTTCAGAGCAAGTTCGTGGCACACCGCTTCTGACGAAACCAGGATCTGTAGTCTCGATGAAAGTAATTGACCCCCAAGTAATCCATATTTTGATCCACTGAAATTACTTATAGTTTACCGAGTATTCGGCTCAGAGTTATGGGCCTGTTGTTTCCTGCTTAGCTGCGGTTTCCTTTCATGAAGATGACGTCACATCAGTCGATTGCCAGTCTAAGGGCAATTCGCTGCTTCTGAGAGACGTTTTGACGATCTTGGAGAGGACATGATCCTTCATAACTAGTAACTGCCACAAAACAAGAGGCAAATACTTCTGGTGCCAGAAACTTTGCCACGTTTAACTTTTCTAGCCTAGTGGTAAACTCTTCATCAGCAGCCGTGTTAAATTCTTCTCGATAAAGGGGCGGATTTTATCAATACTCAATTTCTACATAAGATACTTGGTATCTCTATACTTAGTGGATAACAATGAAAGTTAATGAAGATAAAGTGGTCGATATATAGATAGAGAGATAATATATTATTTCCTTTACATTTACTCCAAAATATGCAGTGACCTATTAATTAATATATGTGACTTATTTATGCCTAACTATCATAAAAATATCAAATTAATACATGATTTAGCATTGAATATCTACATTATATTTATATATATATATATATGTATATATATATATATATATATATATATATATATATATATATATATATATATATATATATATATATATATTTAAAGGCCCAAAGAAATGAAAACTGGTAACACAATCCTGGAAAAACGCTAAGGAAATTAATTACGTGGACCATTAAAGCTCAAGAAAGAAAATGGTAGATATATAGAAACGGACAATAGGGCAAACTATTTTAACCGTTATATGAAAATGAATAAAGGAGTTGGATTTGAACCTGTGTCTTCAAACGCTCTTCGCTAAAATGACCACGACGCTCATCGCCAGAGCTACCATCCTCAACCCCCAAAAAGGTTGATTGAAGAAGCCTTTTGAATAACGAAATGTAGATTTTATCCAGTGAGAGACAAGAAAAGTGTTTTTCCGGGTTGTGTTAAAAGTTTCCATTTCTTTGAGCCTTTAAATACATCTATTATAGGTCACGGTGTCTGTGATTTTCGATTATTTGTACATTATATATGTTTAAATCACAGTTACCCCTGGTAAAATTTAAAGAAGCTAAGAAAGTTTACAGAAGTATTTAGAATCTCCTCCCAGGGAAACAGGTAATGGGGAACGAATAGTACATTCTTTTCTAAATCATTGTATAAAAAACTAGATAAAATTGAAGTGAACAAAGTAAGAGAGTAGGTGTGGGTAGAATGGGTATATACAGGGTGCTTAGGGCAAATTTGACGGGTTGCTTAAAAGAAACCTCCCTATAATATTTAAACACAAAAAATTAATGTATTTTATAATATAAAAGAAAAATCAAATAAATTATGGCTGTGAGATAACAGTTTACTCAAAGTGGCCGCCCTCAGTTTCCATCATGGCTTCAAGATAGCTCCGAAACCTAGTATATGGGTTCCTTGCTGTGTCCCTTGCAAAATCCTCACACACCTCCTTGATCTTAGCCACTAGCTCGGCCACAGGGTTGCACGCAGAACAGATGGTGTCTTTCTCTACCGCGCCCCGCAGATAGAAATCCATAGGATTAAAATTGGAGCAATTTAGAGGCAATAAATTGGGGCTGATGAAGTCGTTAAAATTCTCCTACAAAAACTCACTTTTTTTGGTGGTATGGCCTTCCAGCAACAACTCTATCTAACTAGAATTTGATCACAGTCTCCAGAAGCTCAACATAGCCGTCGGAATTGAGCCTAAGCACCTGCTCAAAGATTTGGGACAGCATAGCTCACCCTCACCCGAGACACATCCACAGACGATCATAGTTTGGCGAGACTTGGTCTTCATGATACATGGAACATAGCATGGATTATAGGCAAGCCACCTGTTGTTCTTTGTGATGTGCAACAGATCCTGGCAAAAGTGGGAAGGTTTTCATCTGAGAAGAACCAGATCGTCCCTAGTTCCAAATAATTCTTTATCTTGTTCAGGGTGATCTTCTTTGCCTTCGTCAAGCGGTTCTCCTTGACAATGACTGAAATAATCTTTCCCTAGCTCCTCTTGTATGAGTTGTAACGAAGGTCCTCATTTAGGGCTAGGTTCATGGTGGCAATTATGACACCCAACTCTCTCGCCAAAGCACGGATTCTCTTGCTCGGTTCTTACATCACTTTGTCTTTCAGTTGAAGGGTGAATTCCGGAGTGCTGACGCTGTCAGAAAGCCAGCTGTGTTCTTTGCTGCTGACATGGCTTCGTACTCTCCGTTGCAGTTGCCCATAACACGCTTTACAGCCTTTACAGTGCTAACAGAACATTGAGCACCAGCCCGGATGTCGGCATTTTGATACTAGGCGTGAATGATCATAATACAGGTAACTCTTTTCCAATATTTAGATAGCTTCCTTTCAGCTATGTCAGCTACATTTTTGTCAACTAAAACTATACTTTTGTCGTAGAATTAAGCAGTTATCCCCTATTTTTCGATTCCTTCGTTTGTACGGAGAAAGACTACGACAGCCCAAAACAATAATTGGAATTGAATTTCGTTGAGTGCGCGGCGTTTTTGTTATTCGAATACTTTAAATATGGTTGGCCAGGATTGGTCTTATTTAATTAGGTTTTGGTGGTTGGAGGACTTAAACAAGAATTCAAAAATAATATTTAATTACACTACAATAATATAATACAAATAATTACACTCTCTAGTTATTAATTAATTCAGCAATGGAAAATTTATCAATAATTACCAATAATTACTCATGCCGCAAGGGCTCACTACTCCGAATACTAAGCCGATAGGGTTTAGGAAGAAACTACGAATGGAATCCAAGCCTTAAGGGCACAATAATTCACTTTAGTTATCCGAGATGACTCGGGAGGAGACTACTTAACGAGTCTTAGTCGGAAGGCGTCGCATCGCCTCGACGAGGAAAGAAAAGAGTAGACGGTCGGGGAAGATTCTCCAAGTAGACGTTCGAGGGAGAAAACTCCTGTGAGGCTGAGACTGTGCGCTTCTTCTGGACGGGTCCTTCGATCCTGACGCCGTCGTTCCAAATAAGATACTTCCTAGCTGCGGGCCGGTATAACACCGTGTTCGATCGCTCGAGGATATGTGCCGTCAGTGGATGATTCCACAGACGTCTTAAAAGAGGTCGCCGAATGCCCTCTGTATTTTCCGGGCTTGGCTCACTTGGGGGCAACGTAGAGACAGCTGACCACTACGTTCTGGGGACTTCTCAAAGGGGGAAGTACGTTTCGGGGCTCTTCCTTTGGCGGATTCTGAAGGAATACTTCCAAAATTAATGTTGCGACGTGGAATATATAGGCGTTCGCCGGAACTCCTATATTTTCTAACGAAAGCAATTAAGCCCTGCCTCACCGCCTCGGCGTTTATAGCTCGGCGGTTGGGTTTTGATGGTCCCACTGAACTGGAGAAATTCTTGGCTAATCTCGCCGGAAATTTGCCGACGGGCGTAGGGCATTGCTCTTCCTAATAACTCTCGTTTTACACTCTTTTAAACAAAATCTTACTCAATTTTTCATTCATGGACAACTTTATATGCTATTAAGCGCCTTTGACTGTACACCAATCCATAAAAATTTTCCTGAAAAAAAAAGAGACATTAAAATCGTCAAGTTAGACTGAACACACACACACACACACACACAATTTCTCTCTCTCTCTCTCTCTCTCTCTCTCTCTCTCTCTCTCTCTCTCTCTCTCTCTCTCTCTCTCTCTCTCTCTCTCTCTCTCTCTCTCTCTCTCTCTCTCTCTCTCTCTCTATTATATATATATATATATATATATATATATATATATATATATATATATATAGCTATCTCTCAATATTTATATATCTCTATCTATCTAGCTATCTATCTATACCTCTATCTCTCTATCTATCTATCTCTACATATCTCTCTCTATCTATCTCTCTATTTCTCTTTTTGTCTCTCTCTCCCTCTATTTCTTTTTCTCTCTATCTCTATTTTCTTTTTCTTTTTTTCTCTCTCTCTATTTCTTTTCTATATATATATATATATATATATATATGTATATATATATATATATATATATATATATATATATATATATATATATATATATATATATGATGAAAATTAATGCAATATCGCAAGAAAAGATGAGGAATTAAACCACATTCTCTTTCTTTCTCTCTATTTCTCTTTCTCTCTTTCTCTTTCTCTTTGTCTCTCCCTCTCTTTCCCTCTCATAAAGAAACCAGAGGGAGAGATGACGTCCCCTTGTCACAGGAAGAGAGATTGTGTGTACCTTTGACTTTTCGAGCTATGTCGGCGGGGGTACCTCTTCTGGGTACCCCTGGTAGGGCTTCCCTTGTCGATTTGGTTGGAAACGAGGTTCCAGACTAAGTGCCTCATTCCTTCCTTTTTCTACTCTAACCTGTTCCTTCTTCACTTTTATCTAATCTCTATTACTTATACAAAAAGAAAAAAAATACATAAAAAAGCCTCCTATCATGTCAATCTTTCCCTTTTTTTCCTCTATCTACATATAAGGACCTGGCAGCTACCTCATGTGTCAGAAGAGAGGCTTTGGAACCTCTATAAACAACGCCAATCGATGCTGACTGGTTGCGAGAGACTAGGACTAGAGGTGTCTTAGGCGTTGGGGCACGATGAATGGGATGAGGGTAGTGCCCCGTTAACCCCTACCCTGGCGCGTAATTATTGACCATTCCCAGTGCCCGTTGACGGGTACCTCTGGTAGCATCGGTCTGACGTGACGGCTCTTTGTTCCCAGGTTGGCTGGCGGGATATCCATTGAACGCTGCTCCGAGATCCTGGCCGTCATGAAGGGAACTAGTAGGAGTTTAGTACGGGGCGTGCTCCGTTGTTCACCTGGTGAAAAATCGATGGCCCCTTCGGGGATCGTCAGTACTGCTTGGTTGGGAGCCACGGCACTCCGAGGTTTGACGACTCGGTCGGACGAACAGCAGCACATGGAGCGTGCCTTCTGAAAGCGACTCACGCGGGGAGAACTCACCAACCCCACTTTTTTATCATTGATTGGTCACGAGTTTTCAGAGAGAGAGAGAAAGTGCTCTGACAAGCAAAAAAGGACCGGTTCGTCTAAAACATAACTGTGCAGCATGCCAGTTAGAAAAGTGGTGCGTTGACTTTTCAGAGGGCTGCTACTCAAAACGCAGTCCTGAAAGTATCTGCACTACTTGCATATTGACGCGAGAGGTGGAGAAATTAAAAGACCTCTATAGAGCCTCAGAGGAGAGAGCTCAAATTCTTGAGAGAAAGGTGGAGAAATTCGAAGCCTTTCACGCAGCTCATATTCGATGCCTAAAAGAGGCATCGCCCACTGATGTGTCGGAATCTTCTGGTGCCATAGTTCTTACCCAAGCGGAGATTTTGGCATCATCCGACGTTAAGACAGCTGAGGCAGGGGAAAAAGAGAAAAAGAAGAAAAAGAATAAAGTTGAAACAAAAGAAGAAAAACCCAAAATAGAAGAAAAACCCATAAATAAGAAGAAAAAGGGAAATAAGAAAAATAAAGATAAGAATAGGGAGAGTAAAGAGGAAAAGGAGAGGCCTCTTCCACAAGGGAAGACCCCGTCTTCAGGACCAAGTGTCCAAAGGTCACCCTCATTGGTGACTCGCAAACACGAGATCTGCAGCCGCTGCTAGCGGCCCGCCTTCGCACTAGCGTGAAGGTAAGCTGCCTGCCAGGAGAGGGTAACCACAACATCAGAGTAGATGCAGAGAAAGCTCAGATTTCTGAGAATTCATTGTCGCTCTGATGGTGTGAGCAACGACCTCTAACTCAGAGTGGGTAAGGTTGGCCTTAGTGGCAAGACCATCCAAATGGTGATGGGAGCCGTGGATGACATTGGGCCTAAAACCCGAAAACGTGTCGGGGTTGGGATGCTTCCAAGAAGAGGTCCATCCTTAACCGCTCACGAGAGAAACGTCGCAGTAAACCGACGGTTGGCGGATCTCTGCACGGCAGAAGGAGTCTTTTTGTAGACCCCACCTGCACCTTTTATGGGAGAAACGACCTATATAAAAGGGAAGGAGTGCATCTTTACTTTAAAGGGAAAGCTGTACTCGCCAACATGATGTTGTGGAGCGGACCCAGAAAAGTGTCAGGCCCCACGTAAAGGAGGAAGTACGCCAGTACACACGTGTTACTCCAGGTACTACCTTTTTGAGGTCACAAAGAGGGGAGTGACCCCGCCACAGAGAAACAAAGCGGGAAACGGAAGAGTGTAGGGAGTCCTACAGTCGGGGACTCCCTCAAGGTTTTTCTGTTCAATGCGAAGTCTATCAGAAACAAGTTGCTTGAACTTCGTGGCCTCATATCAATAGAAGAACCTGAGATGGTAGCCATAACAGAGTCGTGGATAAAAACCTCAAGCCAAGATTTTGAAGCTGAATTTACGATTCACGGTTACCAGCTCTTCCTGAAAGATAGACCAGACAGAGAGGGTGGCGGTGTGATGTTCTATGTCAAGGACACTCTAAACTCGACGGATTGCAACATCGTATCTGACCATGAACTACTAGGTGTTTACCTAGAGATATGTCCTGCCAAATACAGAACCCTTGGTGATTTATAGACCTCCTGCCAAACTCGTAGAAAAGGACAAAGATCTGTACAAGCTCTTGGGGGATTTCAACACACAAGTTGACTGGGAAACCAGAGAACCCCGTGGCGAGAACGCACTACTCCTGGAGTGTGCGAACAACGAGTTCTGGACTCAATGGGTGAAAGAGCCAACGAGAGGAGACAATATTCTTGACTTGGTTTTCACCTCTGAGGATGACATCGTTGAGGACCTCTCTGTTGGCGAAGAGCTCGGTGGCAGTGACCACCGACTAATTAGATTTGTAGTCACTTGATTTAACAAGAGCAGACTTTGCATGTCTTCGTGTTGGACTGACTGACGCGTGGCTAGAAGTGTGCGATGGTGTTGAAGACTCGTGTAGCAGTTTCAAAACCACATTCATAAGTGTTCAATCGCATTTCATCCCTCTGAAATGCTCCCGTTGGTCTTCTGTTCAACAAAGTGGTTTAATCGAGAAATCGTCCAACTGTTTAGGGAGAAGAGAACCGTGTACCGGCAATCGAAGATCTCGGGTGACTTTGACGAATACCGGAGGCTAGCCAAAAGAGTGAAGTCCAGCATAAGGGCGGCTAAGTGGTCTGAGGAGCTGCAAGTGGCGAGACTCTGTAAAGAGAATCCCAAGGAGTTCTTTGGATATGTAAACAGCCGTAAACCAATCCGTCGAACAATTGGCCCTTTGAGGAATAAGGAGGGGACATTAAATCATTCAGATGCAGAAAATGCTAACCTCCTCAACGACTACTTCTCTTCAGTGTTAACTGAAGAGTGTGGTCCCATCCCCCAGCCAACGGATTCCTACTCGGAGGAAAAACTGAGGGATTTGGACTTCACTGAAGGAGAAATAAAAAAGAAGATCACTGACTTAATGACGAATAAGTCACTTAGCCTGGATGGGTTTCTACCTAAAGTGTTGAAAGAAGTGCGTGATAAAGTGTCACGACACCTGAGCGCAATCTTCAACATGTCAATTGTGACCGGATGCGTTCATAGAGACTGGAGTAAGGTGGAGGTGACTCCTATTTTCAAGAAAGGAAACCGTAGCCAACCGTCGAACTACCGACCTATCAGTCTGACTTCGATTGTCGGTAAACTCATGGAAAGCATGATGGTGAACAAAATGACGTCGCATTTAGAGTCAAAGCTGCAACTGAAGAGTTCCTAGCATGGTTTCCAAAGGCAAAGGTCATGCCTGACGAACCTTGTGGAATTCTTCCACTTCGTGTTCAGTGAGCACGATCGGGACAAGGCGGCTGATGTGGTGTACTTAGACTTTCAGAAAGCCTTTGATAAAGTACCACACCGCTGCCTTCTCCGGAAAGTGCGAGCGCTGGGCATAGATGGAAAAGTAGCCGGCTGGATCAAGAACTGGTTAAATGGCAGACGGCAACGGGTGGTGGTGAATGGACAGGCTTCTGAGTGGTGGCCCGTTACTAGCGGGTTGCCTCAAGGTTCTGTCCTGGGACCACTACTATTCATCATCTACGTCAACGACATGGACGGTGACATGGTTGCCAAGATTTCCAAATTTGCTGACGATACCAAGCTTGGTATGAACGTTGCAAGGATGGAAATACTGCCCGCCTGCAGGAAGATCTTGGGAAGATTGGGGAGGGGTCGGACACGTGGCAAATGCCTTTTAACGTGGGGAAATGCAAAGTGATGCATATCGGCCACAGAAACCGCCAATCTCAGTATATCCTTAAGGGCACGGCTATTAAATCCACCGACACTCAGAAGGACTTGGGTGTAACAATCACTAGTGACCTCAAGTTCTCAAAACAGTGTATTGAGGCGGAGAAAAAGGCCCAAAGGATGCTAGGCTATATGAAGCGCCAGTTTGGATATCGGAACAAGGGGATTGTACTGTGTTTGTACAACTCACTTGTCCAACCGCACCTGGAGTATGCCGTATAATTTTGGAGTCCTTCATTTCGAAAGGACATCGCGAGATTGGAACGCGTAAATGACGGCAACCAAACTGATTCCTTCTATCAGACATAAAAGTTATGAAGATAGATTAAGGGAATTAGATTTGTTCTTGTTGGAAACCCGTAGACTGCGTGGTCAGCTCATCGAAGTTTTCAAAATACTTCGAGGGTTCGACAATGTTGACTACGGGGATATTTTCACACTTGTTGAGAGCAGAACAAGAAATCACGGCTTTAAACTTGAACTGAAGGGTTACAACCACGATCTGTGTGGAAAGTTTTTCACGTACAGTATCTGCGGTATTTGGAACGCACTTCCATTGGAAGTTGTCAACAGTGAATCTGTTGACGAGTTCAAGTCAAGACTAGACAAGGTCTTGAAAAATAACCGTGAAAGGACGTAAAGCATTTGAGCAGAGATGTGCCCGATGTGCCCGCTTGACTGCTAGTCCAAAGTTACCCTCATTGAATGGACCGTAAGGTCTTCTAGGGTACCTTCTTTCCTTGTTGTTACTCTTTGTTGTTACTCTCTCTATTTTTCTGCCTCTCTTTATTTCTGTGTGTCTCTCTCTAATTCTCTTTCTCTCTCTCTTTTTCTGTGTGTCTCTCTATATTTCTCTTTCTTTATTTCTCTTTCTCTTTCTCGCTCTCTATTTCTCTTTCTCTCTCTCTTTCTCTCCCTCCCTCTCTATTTTTTTCTCTCGCTATTTCTCTTCCTCTCTCTCTATTTCTCTCTCTCTCTTTATTTCTCTATCTCTCTTTCTATTTCTCTCTACTTCTCTTTCCCTCTCTCTATTTCTCGTTCTCATTTTATCGTTCTCTCTTTCTCCTTCTCTTTTACTCGTTCTCTCTTTCTCATTCTCTTTTACTCGTTCTCTCTTTCTCCTTCTCTCTTTCTATATCATATTTTCTCTTGTTTTCCCTCTTTTTTTCTCTCTTTTTTTCTCTCTTTCTCTCTCTATCTCTTTCTTTCTCTCAACTCTGCGTACAGAATTGCAAAAAAGATTTCGGTGTTAATTGGAGAAAGATTTGGGTGTTTTTATTAGTAGCGACCTAAAGTCCTCACAAGAGTGTATTGAAGTAGAAAAGAAGGCAAAAAGCTATTGGTTTCATCAGAAGACAGTGTCGTTAGGGGAACAAAGAAATGGTCTTGTCACTTTGCAATTCTCCAGTTCGTCCCCAACTGTAACACGCCGTGCAGTTCTGGTCGCAGAACTTGAGGATGGACGTGCAGAGGCTAGAACGAGTTCAGGCACGAGCAACGAAACTTATTTCCGCCATTAGACAAATGGGCTACCAGAGGCGTTTCAGGGTTTTGGGGCTATTTTCTCTGGAAACCAGAAGATTGAGAGGACAGATATTTGAGGTTTTCAAAATACATCAAGGATTTCATAATATTGACTATAGGCATCTCTTTAGCTTGAGCTAGAATGCCACTCGAAACCATGGGTGGAACAACCTCATATATATATATATATATATATGTGTGTGTGTGTATGTGTGTATATGTATATATGTATGTGTGTATATGTATATATGTATATGTATATATATATATATATATATATATATATATATATATATATATATATATATATATATATATATATATATATATATATATATATAAGGGGTGTTCCAATAACTTGAACCGATTTTAAATGTAAGTTAAGTTTAAGCGTCTAATGATTTTTTCTTTTTCTTTGAGATTTAACAACTTCAGTCTTTAGGCAATTTTAACCATGGAAAGATTAATAATCGAACAATGTGTTAAAGTTATCGAAGCCTATTACGAAAATGGACATTCAAACAGAAACGCGTTTCGGGCATTTCGCGATTTTTTTTGGTCAACATAATCGAGTAACCGAGAGAGTAATTGGGAAAATTGTTCGTAAATTCAAACAAACGGGGTCGGTGGCAGATATGAAAACGCCATTGCGTGCTCGTTTACGCCGTTCAGCTGAAAACATTGCTGCAGTGCGCGAGAATGTAGCCGAAGATCCAGACACCTCTATTCGTCATCGCGCGCAGGAATTGAACCTCTCCACAACAACGTTACATCAAATTTTGACCAAAGATTTGCCTCTACACGCTTAAAAAATTCAATTGACACAAGAACTAAAGACTGCTGACCATTTGAAGCGCCGTGCATTCGTCAATTGGGTGCACGAGCAAAACAAGCCAATGATGAAGCCCATTTTCATCTTGGTGGATTTGTTAATAAGCAGAATTGTCGCATTTGGGCTGATGAAAATCCCAGGAGATTGTTGAAAAGCCACTGCATCCACAAAAGGTTGCTGTTTGGTGTGTATTTTTTGCTAGCGGAATCATTGGACTGTATTTCTTCGAAAATGATGCCGGAAATTCTGTTACGGTGACAGGCGAGCGATACCGTGCCATGATAACCAACTTTTTATGGCCTGAATTGAATTCTATGGATGTCGAAGATTTGTGGTTTCAACAGGACGGCGCCACCAGCCACACAGCCAATGCAATAATGGCTTTATTGAATGAGAAGTTTCCAGGTCGCATCAGCTCTCGAAACAGCGAGGTCAATTGGGCACCACGATCGTGTGACTTGACGCCTTAAAATTTCTTCCTTTGGGGCCATCTCAAAAGTAAGGTCTATGCAAACGAGCCAACAACACTTCAACAGCTGGAGGATGAGATAATAAGGCATATTGGTGAGATGGAGGAGCAACTATGCAGAGACGTCATCAAAAATTTTGACCATCGAGTGGAGGTGTACCGCCGAAGCCTTAGTGGACATTTAGGCGATATTATTTTTCACCCATAATTGCCATGACTCAAATAACATCAGCTAATAGTGAAATCAATAAATCTTCACCAATAACACTGTTTTACTTACTGCTAACTTCGATCCGTCTTAACGAAACACCCTTTATATACATATATATATATATATATATATATATATATATATATATATATATATATATATATATATATATATATATATATATATATATATATATGTATATGTATATGTATATGTATATATAAATATGTATATATATATATATATATGTATATATATATATATATATATATATATATATATATATGTTTATATATATATATATATATATATATATATATATATATATATATATGTATATATATATATATATATATATATATATATATATATATATATATATATATATATATATATATATGTATATATATATTGTGATAGAACGGTCTGAGGCTGCTTAAATTCAACCGCTATCACATGTAGGAAACACATGCTACCCACGTGAATCTGCGAGAGGAAGCAGAGCGCGTTATCGCCCACCATAGCCAATATTTAATCAAGGAGGTTCATTCCCCGTTTCACCTCCATACGTCGATCTCGCCAGATTGAGTCAGGCTTATGGGCAGATATGGTATTTCCCCAGGTGCGACCGGGGCATTTCCCCGAAGTCCCCCACTCAATTATCCCCTACGCCATGGAGATGGCTCCGGTTACTTATACATAGCTTATCCCGATTGAAGCAGATCAGATCCCGATTATCTTCGCGAGGCATCACGCCGATTCGGTCTCCCTTGTGCACCTAGGAACTCTCTACCTCGAGAACCCCCTTATTGTCCAGAATAGGAAAATATCCCTTGAGTGACAAGGTTTGTGCCCTTCGAGACGCCAAATCAAAAAGGCCTCCCTGTTGTTCAGAAAGAGAACAACGTTAGAACAGCCATTGTTCTTTAAGCCCGTTCGTCAAGAAACGGTTCTCGTTCCCAAGACATCACGTCAGGATAATTTAATTCCCCCCTTTTTAACGTTCTTCAAGAGAACGCTTGGTTTCAACAATAACCTCCATTGTTCATCTAGAACATCCCCGATTTGCTGTCACAAAGATCGCTCGTACTTCCGAGCCCCACTTCACTCTCACTCTTCGAAGACAGTCCCTTCTCTTCGCTAAGGACAACCCCCCGAAGAACCCTTCTGCTGGAAATCGCTAGTGGACCGAAGATTCCTTCGCATCGTCTTCCTCTGCACAACAACTTTGTAATTACGTAAGCTGAGCATTACCTTTAATCACCGAACCTTTTGTCAACGCAACCCTGTGCTTTAAATGGTTTAGCGAACCATTCCTCCCCTTTAATTTTTATTTGTTTACCTTTTTAAATCTCTCCAAATCTTAATCCTCAGATTAGTCAGATATTCCCACGACCCTTTCCATTCTCCGTTTATGTAAAAAAAAATTTGTGTGTGTTGTTGATAGTTTAATTAATAAAACTCTATTTTATTAATGATAGCCATATTATTATCCTTTTGCTCCGTTCCACTTCTTAAGCATATTGAAAATAAATAAGCCTCTCCAGCCCCCCCCCCCTCTTTTGGACTAACCTCGGTCAATCAAATTAACCATGCACTCGAAATATTAGAATAATTCTCTCAACGAATAGTTATATATGGTATATCGTCGAGAGCCTATTCTACGCATATATATATATATATATATATATATATATATATATATATATATATATGTATATATATATATATATATAACTGTGCTAGTAAATTGCATTTTGTATCTAATCTAACGCATCCCCCTTCTTCCCATAGTCATATTAAATAAAGAAGCTAAGGCCACAAAGACCTTCTCAGTGTGGAGTATCGTGGATACCCTTAGATTCAAAGGGACAAATAAACGGACGATAATATAAGGGGATAGGAGGAAGCAGGGGTTTGCAAAAAACTAATCAATAGTCTATATGAGGGAGCTTTTGTTTCCCATCATCCAGATCAGCCCCACCAAGCATCTGGATCCATAAATATATCCAATCTATTCTTGTAAAACTCCCTATGAAGGATGCTTCAATCACATAGGGAACATATTCCATACCTCTACCTCTTGATTTGTAAACCAATTTCTACCAATCTCTTTCCTTAACCAAAACTTGTCCAGCTTAAACTCATTGGTAGGTTTCCTACCCTGTTCACTAAAAATAAGACCCTATTATAACCTTTTATCCACCTGAAGCCTTCAATAAATTCCCCTCGGACTCTTCTGATTTCTAATGTATGAAGACTTAGTCTCCTAAGCCCTTCGCCCTAAACTAAGCTTATCAACACATAAATCATCTTAGTCATCCTTCTATACACAGAATCAAGCGCACCAATATCCATCCTACAATACGGTGACAAAAATTGCACCCCATAGTCAAGATGTGAGGCCTAATTAATGCAGGTACAGTTACAGAATAATATCAACACTCCTATTACTTATAATACTCCCAATAAACTCCAATACCCATTAGCTTTATTCTTAGCACTTATACACTGTTTTCCAAGCCGCAGGTCAGAACTTGCCAGGACACCTTATTTTATTTCGCATTCTGACCTTCTTAATACTCTCTCACTTAGTTTATAATTATTTAGTGGATTACACCTGCCTATACTAAGTAGACGTCACTTGCTTATGTTATATTCCATTTGCCATTTCTCTGCCCACTGGGATAGTATGGTCAATTCATCTTTTAATACCTCAGCATCATAGTCGGACCTTATAATCTTACCTAACTTAGCATCATTGGCAAACTTGCTCAAGTCTCTACTTAAACCTGTCAAGATCATTAATATAAATTAAGAATAACAAAGGCCCAAAAACTATCCCCTGAGGAACCCCACTGGTAACATTCCCCCACTCAGATTAATCCTGTCTATACTAAATTTGCTGTCTGCCACTAAGCTACGACTGAATCCAGCTAGAAATCCTTCCATCGATACCATGCGCTTTAATTTATTAAAAAAATCCTAAATGTACTCGTAGCACTATATCGAAACCTTACTTACTAAGATCCAAATAAACAATATCGTAATTCTCATCTCTATCATACAGCTTTCTATCAAAAGACACTAAATTAGCCAAACAAAATTTTCCCTAGTAAAGCCGTGTTGAGATTCATTAATCCACTTAAGTTTATCTAATTAATCACTAATAGATTTGGCTATTATATATTCTATCATATTTGCCACTACTAATGTCAAACTCACACGTCGGTAATTAGACTTTATTGTTTTATCACCCTTCTCAAATATAGGCATGACATTAGCTTTCTTCGATGCTGTTGGTCCAAGGTTAGTCTCTAACAATTTTTTAAATAGGCATGCAAAGGCTCACTTAACACATCTTTATATTCCTTCAAACTCCTAGGAAAACATCATTAGTGCCCAGTGCTTTACTAAATTTGATTCTGTCTATTTCTTTTGGCACTATCTCCTCTGTGATTAAAATATCCTCTAATTTCTACTCATCATTACCCCTTAAGATCAAGGTCACTTCAGATACAATTAGAATAACCTTGAGTGTAAATACTAAAAGAAAATACTTATTTAGCATCCTAGCTATTGCATCACTATCACTCACTAACTCTCTATCTATAGTTTTAAGTGGGCATATTTTATCGCTAGTCTTAATACTGTATAATTGAAAGAAACCTTTGCGATCTTCCTTGGTCTTAATGCCACTTTAATTTCATTATTTATTTTTGGATACCCTCATTAACTTTTACTGTCCCGTGTTAGCTCATTATATATCTGCCTTAATTGAACCTCACCATTTTTTATTTTCCTATAAATGCCCTTTTTAATGTTAATAAAATTCTTAAGTTTACCCGACATCCATTTAGGGTAGACAGTCTTGGCTTTAATCTCCCTATATAGAATGTTCATATTCTGTTCAGGAACTAATTGTTTAATCATTGTGTCATATTCCGGATCAATACCACTCCTTTCTACCTGGGGGTTATCTTTCCCCTCGACTGCTCTGATTGACATCATATTTCGTGACCTGACCTCACTCGATATGCTCCAAACAACCGTCTCCGTTTAATTCATTATTCCACTATAATCTGCTTTAAACTTATTTATTATAATGATAACCACCTTCCATTTCAACTTAAATCTAATTTCTCAATGATTGATATTTCACAAATTTCACCCAATCTCTGTATCACTAATGTCTTCTTCCTTATTTGATTGAACTATATCCAGTATATTATCACTCCTAGTGTGTTGGTTTATAACATGTCTAAGAAAATTATCCTGCACCATAGATAAAAATTCATCAGCCTCCCTATGACCTACAAGAGCTTCCCAGTCTATATTTCTATAAATAAATCACCTATTATCCACATATGTTTACTTCTACATGCACGTTCTATCGCAAGCTACAGAGAACATGGAGCTTCCTTACTAAGATTTTGTGGGTTATATAATTGTCCTAAGACAAATTTACCCTTTCCCTCCTTAACATATAGCCATAATGACTCTGTGTTAGCGTTTGTTCCAATTGTAGCCTTTTGACGCAGGCCAAGGCAGCTGACGTTTTAATAGACAGCGGCTTGATTCAGGGGAGTAAGATCGAGAGTATAACGATAATGCAGAGTTTCCATAGTAGGTAGCTACAGGGAGAATCACTTGGCTTAACTTCCCCCAGTGAGTCCGTGATTAGAGGCATTTTCCGACCAGGCTTTGAGGCATTTTTCGAACTCAGCCTAATATTGGTGTATAGTGTCTTCTGGTATATAAAACTGTGTTTTATCGATAAGGTGATCAGAGCGGTGATCATTCTGGTTAGTTTCCTTCCTTTAATTTAGTACATTTAGTGTTTAAAGTTCATGTATACAACAAGTCTTTCTTTGATAGGCTTTGGTTTAAGCGTGCTTGTAAATTATATTTCCCTCTGGTGCAGCCATCCGCAGAGTCATATTAAAGAATAAAGGTAAGCCAACCGAGCCCTTTTGGGTAGGCAGTATCGTAAGTACCCTTAGATTGAACGGTACACATAAACGGGCAGTAACCAAAGGGGATTTCGAGTAAGTACACTGTGAGCTTCTTCTGAGCTCCTGGAGAGACACCATCTTGTCATTTCGGAGCCTGTTTGAGATTAGGAGAGGCATATTATATTTTGCATCTTATTGGGGATTACTTTGCCTAATAACTTGCAAACTTGTGAAAGCAAGTTGAGTTTTGTCGTTATTTTCAATACGAAGAGAAAGCAAAGTGGCTTGGCTGGTAATAAGAGAGAAGTAAAAAGGTAGGTGGATGTGAAAATATTTCCCTTTTTTTTAAGTCTCCAGGTATAATTTTGCAGCAAATTCGGTATCCGAGTTCCCGATAACTGTATCACGAAATTTTGCGATAACACTAATGCGGAAACATCGAAACCTTAGTTAGGAAGGAGTTAGCGTAATTAGCGAAATAGCCAACATTTGTGCACCTAAATCCTGTATAAATGATAAATTTGGCGAAGAAGTTATAAAAACACGGCAATTCGGCTTCGTGATCGTGGAACCCTACGAGTGCAGTATGGAAAGTACATTTGAGAATAAAAGGAGAAGAACGATTAAGACTCGAAATAAGGGTTAGAATTATAACTAGAAACACAAGCACATACATCGCACCCTGGTGAGTCAGGTGGGTTAAGGGGTTGTAACGACTTTTCCAGTCAGGTAAGCGTACTTCAAATTTTGCTGAGGACTAACTGGAAAGATTTTTCAAAGATTTTGAACGAAATGCAGAAATGTATAATTGGCATAGGAATTCAAGGGCGAAGTTTGTGGCGCACAGATTTAAAGGCAAGGCAGAGCAGGTGTATGTACCTCGACTTGAAGGATGAGTGTGTCAGGGATTTTGCGGTGGTAGGGAAGACGTTTTGAATCATTATCAGAGGATCTCGTAGAGCTACCAAGAGAAGTTCAGGTTTGGGCAAAAGCGTGAAAATGAGTCATGCGCGGAAGTTGGAGGCTGGGCAGGTGGGTAAATGTGGTATCCGCGCTACAGACATAAAAAAGGTATTCTTGCTTGTGTAATTTAAAATGAAATTTCCTCCAGATTTGTGCAATTATCTCGAGAGAAATGGTAAAAAAAGGAGTCAAGATAATATGAATAATATATTTACAAATAGAAAGTTTCAAGATAATTACGTAAAGCACAAACAACTTATCTCGAGAAAGGCAAATTTAGCAATGGAGAGAATAGGGATAGGGCGGACTTATCGAATCAGAATAGATGACTCGACAATAGAAGCAACAGTTTGGTGTGCTGGTATTGCCACGGAGTTTGGAACTGCATAAGTGCGTGCCTGTGGACTCAAAAGGGAGAGGAAACGAAGAGAGGAAGAAGAGTAAGAGAGAAGTACAAGTCATAAAGAAGTAGCTGGAATGTGTCCTTAACAATACAGAATAGGTCGAGAAAAGAGAGACTACCGACGACATGCGAGACTTTATTCATGAATAGACGTTGACATGCAGAGGGAGAGAGTTTCCTGCACCTAAATAGCTGCTAAAGGACATGGGTGCTTTGCTGAGTCACATAGACAGGAGCTCATTTGAGGTATTAGATAGCGCGTATACTGGATAGAAAGTGATAGTTAAAAGGTTGACCTGGAGGAAGACCATTCCTTTAGTCAAGCTACATATATCTGGAGTCCGCAGTTTCAACAAGATTGTATGAGTTCGGGGTCTATTATTCGTTGTCGGAGGAAGGTGTCGGTCTGATATTAAGCAATTGTATAGCTAGCAGCCGTGTAGTGCAAAAGTAGAAGTGGTAATTATTAACTTAAAAACTAGTTCAACGGAAGCTATAGAGGCCAAGTACCCAGCATTGTTTCCAGCATGCATGCTCAGCGTTTTATGATGAAGAGGGCGGAGCGGAGCTGAAACTGAGGGGAGAGAGCCAGATGAGAGGAGAACCATTGAGTCACGCAGGGCAGGCGCTTTGGTGGTGGTTACGCCATGAATTATTCATGGGTGGGGGGAGGATTTCGGTGGACGAAGGCACGAGCGGAAGAGAGAGTGGTTTTCTACGTAAGAGTGATGGGTCAGATGAGAGGAAGCATGCAGCAGGGAGCACTCTCAATTCAAAGAAAATGGGCAAGTTAAATTTCGTAGGTCTTGGTGAGCTTTTCAAGAAGCCTCGATTTGAAGGATCTGATCCTTTGTGAGAATGGTAAGCTAATGACGAAACTCTCCTTATTTGTTTTGGGTAAGTGAGTGATGACCTAAGAGTTAAGTATTTTCTGAGGCGGGGAACCCTGATCAAGAGGTTTAAGCCGCCCATATTCAAAGGGGGGCTTCAAGTAGTGGTCCATAAGGTCTATAGGCAGAGGAGGAATTTATCCCTTGCTCATAACGGGGTTGGGGCACTTTGGAGTGTTTAAGACCTATCAGAGGATCATAAATCAGTTCTTCTGGCAAAATCTGGTTTTGGGACTTAAGATTACGTCAAGAGAAGTCACATCTGCCAGGGAGCAGGGTAGGGGTAGGGGTAGGGGACAGATTTGAATTAAATAGACTCCTCTTAAACCATAGCTATTGTAAGGGAGCCTTTTCTTCTATTTTAATCAATAGAGTAGGCCCATAAGGGCGAACTAGTAAAGGGAATAAAAAATTCTTGTCTATTATAGGCGAGACAACGAGATGCATAGAAGTGTTGCCACATGGTAAGCGACGTCTAGGAAAGTGGCTAGTGCGCTAAATAAATCGTTCATCAATTCGGTCATTGGCAAGAATATTAGACATTTTCGTAAGAACATCAGCCCTTTATCAGCAAGAAAAAATGGATGCCTTGGAGAGGTTCCATGCTGTCATAAATACGTAATCTGCAAATGTATGTGTTAGAAACCAGGACGCCAGGATACATGTTTACCTTATCTTTTGTTTGCAATCTGGAACTCTTGAGTTTTCGCCATTAGAGCCAATTTTTGCTCATTGGCTTTATGCATCGCCTCGCAATGAGAAAAGATAAATGAATTAATGAAGAAAATACTAATGTACCAGGATATATCCAATGTTTGACCTTAAAGTATGTCAGTTTATTGAAGGACAAGTACAGTGAATTAAATTATTTTCGGAGGAGAACTTGAATAGGAGTCAATTAACGATGAAAGGATATGATAAGACACCTGTTCGGGAGTTCAAGCTTCAGCGAAAAGCTGTTACTATTCTTACCTAACCATAAGAGACCGTTTGAATTTAATTTTCTAGTTCCGTATGAGATGAAAGAGAAGGTAAGTGCCTAAAATTATTTAATTAGGACTACCGACAGGAGCAAGAAGTAATTGGTATGTTACATTAACAACTTGAAGTCGTATTGTGAGCAGCGAACGGTGGGGATCACGTAAAAGGTCCCGGATGCAGCGAGCTGGCCAACGAGGAAGGCGACTATCGGACGAAGAGGGAAGCTGCGAGTGGGGGCGACAAATTCCTGCTAGAACTGGACGGCAATGTCTTCGAGGGGAACCCGAGGTTTAGGAAAGAGGAAACGTTGAAAAACATAACGGAGAAAGTAATGCATCTAAGTGCGGGACAACAGCACGGAGCACAGCGGCTCATGAAGAACTTTGCGACGTTCTCCACCGAAGTACGACGGTAGTACAATGTGTTCTCGCATGATGACGAGCTTTCCTCTGAAATAGCATCGATAAAACTAGTCAACAATGATTTTGCTACTTGTATATTACCTTGTGTTTTATACTAAATCGAGTATGCTGATTCCGAATCTATAATCAGAATTGTTCTAGCGCGTAAGGTTCTTAAGTTACACACATACTCTTTAGTTACACATATGGGCAGTGTTGCTTCAGCTACCGTAGTGAGAGGATGTGTTGTGTGTGTTTGATTCCTGCGTTACACTCCTGCTTTATCACGTTGTCAAAGTTAGCCATTATAGTAGTGGTGTTGAAACGGTATTTACATAGTGATTAATTGCATTTTTCTTTCAGATTTATCTCTCAATTAATTTGTAAATGAAATAAGATTGTACAAAAAGTATATAACAGGATATATACAAACTAAGTTGAAAACATGAATCTGCGAGGATGTATAAATAGCCCAGACAACTTTTTTTATATCTGTGAAAGATATACTCCAAGCAACCAGTGAAAAATTTAGCTAAAAGAGTCAAAACTGCATACAATTATTATTTTGGTTGTAAAGTTGGTGACCAATACAAGCCCTGGGTATCTCACAAATCTTGTACTGTATGTTATACGGGAATCACGAAGTGGTTAAATGGCAAACGGAAGGGTATGCCTTTTGCTGTACCAATGGTGTGGCGTGAGCCAACAAATCATGTTTTTGGTTGCTATTTTTGCATGACAAATATTGCGGGATTCTCAAATAAGAACAAGTCAAAAATTGTATATCCAGATTGTAAGTCAGCTATAAAACCAGGCCCCCATAATATGTAGATGCCAATTTCAGTTCTTCCATCAGCTAGTGCAGTTAAAGATGATTCATCGCCTGAAGAGGAGGATAACAATGATGATGAAATGTATTAGGTTGATTCTAAGGAAAAGAAGATCCAGTTGATAAATCAAGAAAGATTGAATGATTTGGCGAGGGATTTGTCATTGTCAAAGGAGAACGCAACAATGGAATCTTCTCGAGGACGATGCAAAAATATCTACTTTTCCTAAACGCCATCAGGCCTTAGCTGCCTTCTATAAAGAAGAAGATGGTGCTTGTTTCTGTACTGATGTTTATGGCCTCATGAATCAGCTAGGAAACGACTATTTACCTGATGAATAGAGACTATTCATCGATGCAAGCATCGCTAGCCTCAAAGCTGTGTTACTACACAATGGTAACAAAAAACCTTCAATTCCTGCCGCACTTATTGTTGGGATGATAGAGACATATGACTCAATGAAATTTATTTTGGAAGGTGTTCATTACTCGCATCATAAGTGAAATATATGTGGTGATCTAAAGTTAATTTCTTAACTTCTTAGACTGTAGCTAGGATATACAAAGAATATGTGCTTTTTATGCCTATGGAACAGCCGTGACGAGAGGAATCATTATATTGTCAAAAAGTGGTCCTAAAGATAAGAACACATAGTTGGCAGATACAATGTGAAGCACATGCCTTTGGTAAATCCACAGAAGATCTACCTTCCACCACTTCATACCAAACTTGGCCTTATCACGAATTTTTTTTAAAGCAAATGGCCCATGATTCTGATGGATTCCAGTAACTTAAAGAGAAATCTGGTGCAAAGAAAACCGATGCTAAACTTAAAGCTGGCATTTTTGTAAGGCCGGAGATCAGAGAATTGATACGTGACAGGGAGTTCAGAAATATATTAAATCCACTTGAGTTGGCAGCATGGGATTCATTTGTCCATGTAGTGCAGTACTTTCTTGGTAATCATAGGGCTGAAAACTATAAAGAATTAGTGGACAACATGCTTAAGGCCTATCAACGAATAGGGTGTCGGATGTCTCTTAAGATGCATTTCTTGCATTCACTTCTAGATTTCTTTCCATCTATTATGGGTGATATTAGTGATGAAAATGGGGAAAGCTTCCACCGAGATATCGCAATAATGGAAAGCAGGTATCAAGGCCGCTTCCACGAAAACATGATGGATGACTACTGCTGGTTCCTACAACGGAAGGATCCTATATCCACGTACAATCGCAAGAGCAAGAGTCTCAAACATTTTTGAAAAAATATATAATTAGGTGAGTACTACCTCTTTTATATGTAATAAATATCCTGTCTGGGTCTGCAAAAGGACCTTCATAATGCCAAATAGGGTGCCCCAATTCCAAACCTTTGCTCAAAAACGTCTCATTATTTTTAAATACGTAATAATTATATCATTAATTGATCCAAGGTGACAAAGTGAGCCATATAGCCTAGTTACATAACTTAGGAACCTTATGGCTAAGACAAATCTGAGCACAGATCTGGAATCAGTGTACGAAAGTTAGTTAGTTACAACAACATTTACTCAAGTAGCAGAGACAAAGTTAAAATTTGTTGGCTTGTATAATAAATGCTCCGTATCGAGCTAATGCGCGAGATCACCGACTGCTCCAAGAGTAGGTCAAATTCCCCTTAAAAAATAGCCTTGTGGAAACGTCTTCAGGCACCTGGGGACGCCCATGTCTTCTGGATCCAAAACTAGGCCATGAAAAGGAGGTTTGTATAGTAATATATATTTGCTATATATATGAGAAAGACAAAGTTGTTTCTCATATGTATGAGGGGCGGTCAATAAGTTTTGCAATTCAGATATAAGAAAACGAGATATGAGGAAAAGTGTTTTATTATTTTTTAATATAACTATCCTCGACTTCAATGCACTTGCGCTACTTGTTCTTGAGGCTTCGAATTCCCGACAACCAGAAATCTCCTGACTGCTGTTCAATCCACTCCTGGACGGCAAGCTGGACATATTCATCGTCCCCAAACTTGCGTCCACGCACTGCAGCCTTGAGCTGGCAAAATAAAAAGTAGTCACTAGGGGCTAGATATGGACTGCAAGGGGGATGGTTGAGCTCCTGGAATCCGCACTCGTACAGGGCAGCTTGTGCAACTCTGGCCTTGTAGACTTTGACGACGTTGAAGGTGATCATGGGGCGTGAGGTTTCTAGGGACCCAACGGGCATAGACCTTGGCCATGGCCAAATTGTCGTGAACGATGTTGATAACACTTCCATGTGATATTCCAAGTTCTCGCTCGATTTCTTCGACCTTCAACCGTCGATTTTCGAGGATGATCCTCTCCACACGGGCCACATTTTCCTCGTTGGTTACATCTGACGGGCGTCCTGGACGGGGGTCATCTTCAAGAGACTCACGGCCTTGACGGAACTCCCTATTCCAGCGAGCAATGATTGCATATGAAGGGGCGGTGTCGGTGTACCCTGCAACCTTGCGTTCATGGATCTCTTTTGCATTCTTGCCTTCCTTGGTAAAAAGTTTGATCACTGCGCGGTGCTCAACCTTCTCCATTGTTGAAAAATTTGTGACTGACGATCTGCGATCAGCTACTGCTTCTTAAATATACGAGGCAGGAGCGTGTGGCTGCAGATTCTGACTTGTCATAAGTTGTCCTAAACCCCCACAAACAGCCATCCCCCTTCCTCTATTTAGCCCTACCGATTCTCAAAACATATTCACCGCTTCTCGTATATACGAGCTTTTTAAAATCTTTCGTTATTCCTTGAACAAGATAGAAAGTACTTGGAATATCCGCCTTTCATTTTCCTGTGGGATCTTTTGCATCTATTGCTCTACTCACGTGGTACTTTGTGAGTTTCTCATATCCATATAAATATATATATATATATATATATATATATATATATATATATATATATATATATATATATATATATATATGTATTCACCTGGATTTCTTCTACAAAGCTTGAGTCTTATATTCAGTAAGGAGGACAAAACGAACAAGGCGCGTCCCATCTTCAATTCCAACGTTTCGGGTTATTACAAAACTCATCTTCAGGAGCTAAAAACAAATTCTAAATGAGTAATCTAAGCCTAAAAACATAATTAACAACACCAGTTCAAAGTTAAAAACCACAGATCAGAGAAAATCACAAAAACGACCTTAAAAAAATATTTGTAAAGAGATACCATCAATTAAGGACAAACAAAGTAAACGTAATATTAAAAAAATTAAACAATTGAAATGGAAAAATAGAGAATTGGATACAAACAAAAGGTAAAACTAAAATATAGATCCGACCTTACATGGTCGGATCACAATGACGAGTGACAACAGGAAGGAATTCAAAGAATGAATACAGCTTGGTTGGTTGTTAAGTTATAAACAGAGGAAAAGATGACGTGTCCTCATTTAAATTTAGGTCGTTGTATTTAATACAGTGATTCTTTAATGCGGAGAGATGAAATAGATTTAGCAAATTTTAAGACAGAAAAATCATTTAAGGACCCGTCTGTTTTACAATCAATAACATGTTTCCTGATGGAAGAAAACTCTTTGTTGCTTAATGTTTTATCAGTTCTATGGCTAATTCTAATGTGAGAACAAAAATGCGACTGAAGAGTACGTACTGTGCTTCTTATATAGGTCCCCAACTTACAGCTAGGGCAAATGAATTGATATACAATGCACGAACTAAACGGCGTGGGAATACTGTCCTTCATTTTTAAAGAAATTACCAATATTTTTGTTATTGATGAATATAAGTTTAAAATTAATTTGACAATAAAATTTCCTAAAAATGAAAATTAAACGTTTTCGGAGAAGGTCATTACAAGGGCTGATGTCTGGTAACAAGACATACTTGATTTCCTTTGGGACATTAAAAGAAGTGGAGGGGTTATAAAGCCTGAAGAGGAACTTCCTAATACAGCTTTTCACTAAAGATAAGGAGTAATCATTTCTACAAAGTATTCTTTTGAAATACTGAATTCAAAATACATACTAAAATAAGTGTAAGACAATTAAAACCCCTAAAGAGGAGTGTTTTAATGGCGCCAATTTTGTATGTTAAATCACAGAAACTAAAGAAATTTAAACCCTACCCTGTGAAAGTTGGTTTTCTAAAAACAGACGTTTGAATGCCGGAAGGGATACGAGAGACATTAACATCTAGAAATGGCAACATATTATTAATCTCATGTTCCTGAGTGAAAGTAATATTAGGGTGTAAATCGTTTATAAAATCGAAAAACCTTTTTGAACAAGAACTAGAAGAAAAAAAACGCAAAGGTATTGTCAACGTATCTTTTGTAGAATAAGGGACGAAATTGAAAACGGTAATCACGGAAGAGTCTATCTTCAAAATTACAGATGAAAATATTTGCAAAAATCGGACCTAATGGGCTTCTCATCCCAACACCTCAAATTTTATGATAAACCACGCCATTGAAAGTGAAATAGTTGTTATTGACAGCTAAATGCAATAATTGCGAGAATAGTGAAAAACTGAAACCATTAAAGAGGGCATTTCTATCCGGAAAGGCTTTAGTTAAAATAACCTCTATAGTTGCCTGAAGGGGAATATTTGTAAATAAGGACGTGATGTCAAAGCTAGAAAGAAAAAAGGACTTGAAGATTCAAACTTTGCGATTTCAGAAGCAAAATAAAAGCTGTTATTAATGGTATATAGATAGGAAGTAAAAGGGGTTAACAGAGGAACTAAAAACTAAGCAATTTTATAGGAAGGAAGAGTGTAAGAAGCAAGAATGGGACGAAGAGGACATCTAGTCTTATGTACCTTAGGTAGCCCATAGAGCAGACCTAAGTAAAATGATGAAACATACAGAGAACCGTAAACAGAATCACTAAGAACACACGAAGAATTTAGCTTCAGCAAAAACCGGTTAATTTTTTCCTCTAAACGGTGAATGATAGTCAAAGGTTGTTCCATAATTTCAGTAAACTTGGATTTATCTAACAAAATCTGCAACATTTTGGAAATGTAATCAGTCCTATTCAAAATCACTACCCCATTGCCCTCATCAGGACGGGTGACAACAATTTCCTTATTCCGCCAGAGGTTCCGAAGAAGAGAAAAATCTTGTTTAGTAAAAAGGAGAGACAAAAATTTCATGTGCTTAAATTTATGAAAAAATTCATGGGAGACTTGTTTTAAAGTCAGAAAATGAACCTAGAATGGGCAGATGTTAGATATCGTTAATAAACCTTTTAAAGTAAAAATAATAGTCAACATAGTCGGGTCTGAAGTTTGGTAACTTGAATTGAAGCCCAAAAGAGAGGAGAAACCTTTTCCCTTTTCGAGAGTATAGCGTCAGAAAGATTAACTACAGAGTTCAAATCATGGAATTTACGCCGTGATAAGTTAAGTTTTCTAAGTTTGAGATCATGGACTAATGAAATTCCTTGGGCATAGGACGAAATGATCCGAGAAACAATAGAGGAAAAACATAGGCTATCTAAACAAGAAAATGTAGAACGCAGATGTTTAGAATAGGAATCAACGAGGGCAAAATGCTTATTCCGAGAGCTGAATTTAAAGATAATCTCATTATTGAGTAGGTAATCAAAAGAGAAAAGATAAAAATCGCTCCAATAGAGAGATTTCCTGTATAGCTTGAAATGTAGAAAATTTGGAAACACATGACCATTACGGCAAATTTCAAGAAATTCCAAATCAAGACACACCTTCTTTAACTTCCTTCGGGAACACTCGTAGCGACGGTAAATTTGTAGAACTTATTGTCCATAGCGGGATAATATGTATTCACCTAGATTTCTTCTACAAATCTTGAATCTTATATTCAGTAAGAAGGACAAAACGAAGAAGGTGGGTCCCATCTTTAATTCCAACGTTTCGGGTTATTACAAATATCATCTTCAGGAGCTAAAAACAAATTCCAAATGAGTTATCTAAGCCTAAAAACATAAAGAACAGCACAAGTTCAAAGTTAAAAACCACAGATCAGAGAAATTCACAAAAACGACGTTAAGAAAATATTTGTAAAGAAATACTATCAATTAAGGACAAACAAAGTAAACGTAATATTACAAAATTAAACAATGGAAATGAAAAAATAGAGAATTGGATACAAACAAAAGGTAAAACTAAAATATAGACACTGGAACATTACCTTACATTTACCTTACGTCATTTATGTGATTTTCTTTGATCTGTGGTTTTTAACTTTGAAATTGTGCTGTCATTTATGTTTTTATGCTTAGATAACTCATTTGGAATTTGTTTTTAGCTCCTGAAGATGAGTTTTGTAATAACCCGAAACGTTGGAATTAAAAATGGGACCCGCCTTCTTCGTTTTGTCCTTCTTACTGAATATATATATATATATATATATATATATATATATATATATATATATATTTCGAATCCTTCCCATTTTATCTATGATATTTTTTGTCTGACTCCGACGAGATTCTCAAAATCTACGGACTTCGAGTTTTCTTCAAATCCTGTATCTTCTTACGCCCTTGTTATAAATCGCGATCTATGTATCAATTCCCGAATTCATCAGAGGCTGGACCTTGGAAAGAGGCCCAGATTGGGGGATAGTAGTAGAGCCGGGAAGTCTGTTTACACAAAAACTCAAATTTGACGTCCATACTCGAAACTTCTTGAGAATTGTTTGTAATTTATCTTTTCGAGCAGCGTTGCTTGGAACAAAAGTATATCGAACATTAGAGAGAGGGGAAGCAATATCTCATAATAAATTCAATATGTCTATGTGTGCCTTTGTGTGTATTTATGTTTGTCCGGTTGGGAATTGCGATGCTCGCAACTATGGGTTTGATTAAATCTTGACCTTTCCGTATTTTATTTTATCAATATATTTTATTAGTGCTGTAGTCTCCCAACCAAACAATATATATATATATATATATATATATATATATATATATATATATATATATATATATATATATGCAATGGATGTCAGGCAGGAAAAAGGAAAAAATGTTTCTGACTACTATCGAACTTTTTGTCAGTTCCTTATCAATGGTAACTATTACTATAACAAGGTTATATATAGGAAAGAAAGAATTAAAGCACCGCCTCTAAGACGAGAAATCACCAATGAAAAAGTAGGGGAGGGAGGCGAGAGGCAGATTCTTCAATGGTGATTTCTATCTTAGCGGCGATGCTTTAATTATTTCTTTCTTATATATAACTATCATATTAATTTAATTTTTATTGTGGTTATCATAGATAAGAAACTGAAGAAAGTTCGAAAATACTCGGAAAAACCTTTTCCTTTTTCCTGCGGGAAAGGCATTCATTTCTAACTTCACGTGCTAATTTGTGAGCTTATCATTTCGTATATATATATATATATATATATATATATATATATATATATATATATATATATATATATATATATATGGTTACAAAGGCAATGTTGTAGCTAACTTAGCTACAACAGTCACGAGAAGATAACGCATCAGCCAGCCTCTCTAAGACAAACCCACAAATTTCTTTTTCAATCAGCTATTTTAATTATTATCTCTGCTTTCAAAGATAATGGAAAATTTACTTTTAGCCATTCCAGCTCGTCTTTATAAAATCTAGAAATATTTTCAATTGCATAATCATTTTAATGTGGTTAAGAAGGCAATAATTGATATGAAGAAGGCTTTCACCAATTTAGTATAGCCACAGATGGCTGTGAAAAAGTATTTAATTTCTTTGTTGGTCGCAAGTAAAGGGCGTACCCTTCCAACAGAGACAGCGAAACATATCCCTGGGAGCTACAAACTGTATTTAGAGGTTTCGCGTTACCTCGAAGCTTCCCACCCGACTCCAATTTATAACTTGCCTACGTCTGCCTTTTTCCACAAAACGTTGTGAGAGTAACTAGATTTGAGCGGGTTTCTAAATAACCCAAATTTTCCAACTGGTCAAACACCAGCTTGCAAAATTGAGAAGTGAGTTATGGTCTGACTAAACTTTGTTAAAAGTGGTGTGAGAGGAGGAAAGATTTATTTTGTTTAGGTTAAGTGATGTTGAGAAATTCGCTTGAATTCCTCCTCCTCTGATTGGACGATGGTATATGCCTTAAAGTTCAAGCGTTGCAAAGGACGGAACAGCTGGTGAAATGGGAGTGAATAAAATGGTAAAATCGCCCCCTTTTAGCAAGCAAGATAATGTAATGTCGATTGGAGCTATGGTTAGAACGTCGATAGGATTTTGTCACTCGAAATGTGTCATGCGTTACGTCTTACGTCTTGAAAAAGGTAGAATTAAAAGTGTATAGTCATAGTATAGTAGATAGGGTTGTTAGGATAAAGTGGTGAAGAGGAATGAGTAAGAGTTAGAATTAGTTGCTGAGTGACCAGCCATCTCTTTGGTTCTTATTTTTTTATTTTAATTTATTAGTCTTCTGTATTCTTAATGGGGCTCTCGTGTCTCTGTAGTTCTTCAATATTTCACATATTTTGTTTTGTTTTTTGTTGCAGTTTTCCTTAATATGGTCTCTGATTTGTCTGCAATCTGCCTTAATGAATTGGCTTATGTATTCAATGCGCGTGCCGCTCTCGGCCAATATTTTGTTGCGTGAGGGAGCATTACACCCAATATTGCAACACAATCTGAGCGGACATGAAATTACGTTCCTTCCAACCTATGTTTTAAATGTTCTATTGATAATAATATGCTCTAAATATCCCTTTATTAAGGGTCTAATAATTGCGTTTATCACCTTTCAATGCATAACCGAAGTAACCTATAAATTCCCATTGACAATCACTTGGTTGGTCTAAGATTGCTCCTACACCACTGTTTAAGGCGTCAGTCGTGAGGGGAAGAGGAATATCCTTTATCGGGGTGGGCCAAAAGAGCAGCTGTCTCCTTTGATTTTCTGAAAGGCATTTTCTCCAGTGTTGTCCTTCTCTTAAGGAGAGGAAAATCATCTTTTGTTCATGTCCTTGAAAACTTAATCAGTGGGAGAAGGGTAGTTCCAGGCTTTTTCACAAACAGTTGGTGAAATATAATCAGTTCTAGAGATTGTGGAAATTTTCAGATCGGTGTGATTTTACTCTTCTCTGGAGATATACGTTTAGAATCGACCCTGAATCCTGGAAAGTCTACTGAATCAACACCGAAAACGCGTTTCGCCAAATTGATCTGCATTCTATGCCTTCGCAATCGGGAGAAAAGTGGTTTTATGTGATGTTTGTGCCTTTGCTCATCCTTGCTGGCTTCCTGGAGGTCGTCTCTTTATGCAAAAGTAAACTCTAACGATCGTAAGGCAAAGTCGATGAAACTGGAATGATTGTGCATAACTCTTGTTTCATAAAACCCATTCGTAAAGGCCAATTGGGGTCAAAATTGTAGTATTCAAATCCATCCTTGAAAAAATAGTGAAACCTTGCAATGTTGCTATTTTATATAGAAAGAGAGGGGGGTGCCTCCTTTTAACTGCCATTGAATTTAGTCTATAATTAGGGTAAGGTGGAAAGCGAAATGTTACTTTGAAGCGAGAATTTTCTTTCATCCAGGCACTTAGTTGATAGCATTCTGGCTCTACGCACGACTGAAAATCCTTCCGTAATGATGTAATGGAAGAATGATGGAGATATAGTTGAATTTTCTGTTTCCCTAACTTCACCATTATGATCATTATATTATGCGATTAAATCACTGGAAGGCGAGCCTTTCGAAAATGATAACGATATTAATAGTGTTGCTATACTAAATAGAACTGCACGGCTAGCAATTTGACTCTCTTCATCAAATACTTTATCACTATTGGAAGAGAAATCGGCATCGATTATAGCAGATTTCACATCGCAGGCAAAGAATTCTCAAATCAAGTTCTGCCAATTCCGGACAACTGTCGCAGTTATAATGGAAATAACCGACCCCGTGTCGATTAGGTATTACATACTTGTGATGGAATCGAAAATGTGCAAGTAGGCGTTCGTGGGGCCCTGGTAAATAGCACATTATCTATTACTGTCCCCTTTTCACATTTCCCTGATTTGCGTTGTCTTTTTTACAACTAGAATGGCATTGCTAAGCTTCATCCAGAATTCTGTATGGCACCAACAAACTCCATTAGCGAGATCATTGGCAGTCCTGGGTAGGGTTTGGAACACTCCTCGTGAGGGGAGCCTGACCATCTCAAGTTTATTAACGTTTTCTTGAGGGCGACTTGCCTGTGGTTGCCTCCATCGATTGCACGAGCTGTTGGTGTTACTAGTTGATCGAAAGGAAGTTTTTGGCATGGATATTTCTCCATACCTGTTCCTGTCGTCACAAAATACAATAACGGGTCTTGATACGTTTTTATTCCTTTCCATGCTTTTGCACACTCTTAAGAAATGTGGCAAAAATGTCGGCTAACGATCTTTTAATAAGCTACGTCTCCTCTACACGGAATTAAATACATATCTTAATCTATTATAATTATGGAGACACAAAGTGCGCTAAAGCCCTGGGTGATTTATTGCACATAAAGTTAAAATTACGAGTATGGAAGCAGCTCCTTATTGGTGATAGAGTAATTAATTAATGAGGGTGTCATCGCCTTTTGATTTCTTTATTCAGAGATACGCACCCTGGTGGCCTAAGATGATAAAGCAGGAAAAAGTGCCCAGCAGAGAAGGCAAGTGAAGTGGTCAGAGGCAGATACAATAATTAAATGGTGTCCTCTCCCCAGCCACAAATTGAGACTATATCTGATGACCTTGAGTTGCCCTGTGGTAATTAGTCGTGTGTCAGATTTTACTGTAGCACCAGAACTGTATGGGAACACCTTAGTCTTTTTGAGGCGTCGGTTTTGCCAGACGCAAAACCTGGATGATATTTTAGCAATACAAGATTTTAATCTTTCCGCTGTGATAAAACTCTAACATTAAGATAATTGAAATTTGCATTAATTTTAAACCTAAATATGAGTTAAAATGTACCACAATATTTAGATACACCCTCATAGGAAAAGTGAAAAAGGATTCCGAGCGCTCTCGTCCTTATTCTTAAAGTCCTTTTCAATGAATGAACTAGAGGCAATATGAATGATGTATATAGAAAGAACAGGGAGGGATCACTGTGTAACACAGGCGAACAGGTAGTCGTAGAGGAAAAGGGTACGGAAATAACTTTAGAGGGGATAGGAAGAGTTGATAGGTTGGTGGCTAGACACCGATGCGTGGTGTAGTTAGGTTGGTCTCGAGGTATTCGTGACTGGACGACGGTTGGAGGTTGATTAGGAAGGAGAACGTGTCTGCTTAGTCGGAAACGCGTTATTCATGATGCTCTTAACTTATGCGTAGAACGGTATGGGTTGCGGGTGGTCGTGGGCTGCGGGGTATCGCAGTGCCATCGCAACATACCGTCTTGCGTGTAGTGCAGGGTATATGAAGTCTCTGGCGAGTTTACCAAGTTGTTTTGTGAGTCTGGTGTGAGCGTATGTGTTGAGGGGTGCTAATTTGTTGTTGTCGTGTAGCGTGGACATTTTCGCGAACAAGGGAGAGCGGCAAGCGCCTTTCAGAGCAGAGTTCTGAATGCTTTAAGCCTTCTGCTGCCACGTGGCACTCGCAGCTACTAGTGACAGTGAGGCGTACGTGAGAAGAGGTTGCACGAGTGTTTTATATAGGTGTAACTGTAGTTTCTTGCCAGCAGTATTTTGTTTGTGCGTGCGGCTCTTGCTTGTGTTATGTTATGGTGTATATTTAATCTAAGGGTCTTGTCAAAAGTTACCCCAATGATTTTTGCATGTTGTGTGTAGTCGAGCCTTATTGGGTTGAGGTGGTTCATGACTAGTGTGTGTGAGAAGATTTGGAGGTTATGGATGAAGTGATCTCTTGTGACGAAGAGTGTCATCTGTATCTTCTGAGGATTCGTGACAATCAGCCATTTATCCTCGTATTCTGTCTTTACGTCTAGTATTATTTGTGCGTGGTGCGCGATCTCGTCTTTGAACCTATTACGAAAACACTTTAATGAAGACAAAAAAATCGTTGCTGGAAAGAGGCGTTAATTTCAATAGAAAGAGTGCCGGTAACCCGGAATCCCTGGCATCCTTCGAATCTACTTTACACAACATGGATGTGAAAGAAAATCCAAAGAATGACATTCGAACAATGGTAACAGCAGATTGCATATCCGGCGTGCGCTTCATGAAATTTGGCAGAGAAACATAGAAGCGCCTCGTAATTGTCTTGGTTGTCTTGTTGTTCCAATAAAGCGCTACATAGATGCATGGAAGCGTCGCAAATTATGTGCTAAAGTAAAGATAATTCCTAGCCTTTTGATCTCTTTATAGACGAAGATACACGAATAAATAGCATAAGATGAAAGAGTAGGAAAAATCGTAGGGCAGAGCAGTAAGTAGAGTAGGTCAAAGACTGAAACAAGAATGCCTCGGAGGCGCAGTCAAGTATAGAGAGAGCTTATATTCGGTGATCTTGAGTCTCCACGTAGCGACTGAGCTGCGAGTTAGATGTCTCTGTGGCACGAAACTCCAACATGTATAAATCTAACTGTGTAGGTATTTAGTACGGCCAAAAAATAGAGAAAAAAATTGCAAAATCTATATTTTTGGAAAATGCATATTTAATTTTCATAACTATTGCACAGAATATACTTTGAAATGCCTCTGATAGTGTTCAAGTTTCATTCCATAGAAGAGCGAGTAAAAAAGTTAGCAGGAAAGAAATATGTATTTGAAGATGTTTCCAAAATTCAGAGAAAAATAGCTTATAACTTCAAGTTTTTATGTAAAAGTTTGTAACTTAAATATGACAACACTGTCCCACGTGTGTAATAGACGGCTATAAATGGCATTATTTATTTATCAGGACGGCGAGACGAGTTAAGGTTGACAAATTATTCAAGAAGCAGGCTATCCAGGAGAAGAGTGAAGGAATGACACTGTCTTACATTTCAAACCTTTTAATAGGTCATAAATGTGATATGACACAAAATATAGCTGCGTAAAGATACCAGGTCTTGCAAATTGACGAAGAAAACGCCCCCCTCCCCTGGAAAATCGTTTCTAGATTTCGATTAATAATCTATTTAATACACCAGGCGATATTTCACGTCGTTACCTGTAGCATGAACTTGGATGTCTCTCCAAGATGTATTACATCGCTTGAGACAGGTGATACTCGTAGCCCTCGTCCTTGCTAAGAAAACACCTATAAGTAAAAGAAATAAAGCGGCTTAGTTGGTCTTCGCTACTGAGCGTGCCTTATGGAACGCGGAAAAGTAGTAAAATGTGTTATTTAGAGCCTAAATTTGTTCTGATCAAATGAAAAGCAATATGGAAGGCATCGTATAGGTGACATATTTAATCACACATGCAAGAAATAGAAGTTTAACTCTGGAGATAGCAGTTTTATACAGTGGAACATGCTTTCAAGCATTTAAATCCGCCCAATAGTCCCTTTAAGCAGAAATTAAAAGTGTTGTATACAATAATTTCCTTCAGCAACATTTGATCTTATATCTCAGAACATAAGCCTCACTTTACTATTTTTTATGGAGGGCAATGCTCCGTGCCACCGAGCAAAGGCAATGAAGAGGGATTTTGATGCTGAGAATATTGATGTGTTCAACGGGCATTTTCAAAGCCCTGATTAAAACCTGATCCAAAACCTATGGGAGATACATTGTGAGAAGGGTAATGCTTCGAAACCGAAGAATGTTGCTGTCAAGGTTTTTTTTTCATATTAAATCATAATTATCAATTTGCCTTTTACTTGGATGAGGACAGCGAGCGGCGTTTTGTCATTATCGTCATGAGGCTCCGCTCGAAAAAATACACATTTTCTCTTGCGTGTTGTTTACGAATAGCGCTACAGTAGTTTTGTTCAATTTCCATCCAGATTCTATACTGACAAGACCTCATTTTTACTATTTCCGTAAGGAAGTTTGCAGCCGTGGACGGTTGTAGTTAAGAGACCTCACCACCTTTTGAGTACTTTATAAATTTAAACACTTCTCATTGTAAATCATATTTTCAGTTAATTTAATTCTTATTTCATTTGGTTTGGTAAGATTGTTTATTTAGTTTCACAGTTGTGTTCTCCTCTTTTGCCTTCGTTCACGAGCCTCTAGGGAGACTACTCGATTAATCCAAGTGGTCAAGTCCTTGCCGACCTGATCGATAAGCTGAAGATAAGTGTACTAAATTTGGATGAGTTTACGGATCACTGCCCGAGAACCGCTTCATTTTCCTGTCTCGATCTATCTTTGTGCTGTCCAGATGCACAGCCTGATTTTGGTTGGGGGATGGTCGATGACCTCCATATTAGTGATCACTTTCTCATACAAATATCATTTTCTGGGCGGCTACCGCATGAGAGCCCACCCCGGTGGAGCTTGGCGCGGGCGTAGTGGTCCGCATTTCAGAAAATGGGTGATTTCTCTGTCTCAATCAAGGAGTTTAGATCGGTTGATGAGACCGTTGAGTTCTTCTCCGGCAACATCATCAACATTGGCATAACTACTAGTCCTAGAAGGTCTGACCATTTTGCACGCCGACCGCTCACGTGGTGGTCAGCCGAGTGTGAGACGGCCCTCAAACAGAAACGTTATGCCTACCTGCGCTATAAGCGCCGCCCAAACGACTTCACTGTCGGTGAATTTTGCGGAGCTAGGGCAAGGTTTTGGTATATTTCTAACACGCCAGCCGCTCTTCTTAGGGGGCATACGTGTCCTCACATAACGGTAAGACTCCTCTAGCAGAGGTGTGGAAGCCAGTCAAAAGGATTCGGGGCAAGGTCTCGCAAGACCGCCCTCCCGTTCTCCAGGAAAATGGGACAGCAATTCCGGAACCCAAGTCCGTGGCGAAATCCTTTGCGACCACTTTCTCCCCATTCTCTAGCTGGGATTCTGCTCCGCTAGCATTCAATGCGGATTGTGATGTCAAGAAAGGGCGCCGACTGGACTTTACCTGCAAAGGCGGAGAAAACTTCAAAGGCGGGTTTACTTTGAGTGAGTTTTCCTCCGCTCTTGCTTCGTGCGCGTACACTGCTCCTGGTCCAGACGATGTCCCGTACGCCATGCTTCGACACCTTGGTGAGCGAGGCATGGCCTTTCTGTTAGATTTAATTAACAGGATCTAGGTTGAGGGTATCCTCCCAGATTCCTGGCGAATCGCTACCATGCTCGCTTTTCGGAAACCGGTGAGAGATCACTACATCCCTGCCAGTTTCCGCCCAATCTCTCTAACATCTTGCGTGTGCAAGTTGATATAGAAATTGGTAATTGTTAGATTAGCCTAATTTCTGGACAGCAGACGCCATCTGTCTTCTGCACAGTGCGGCTTCCGCAAGTTTCACTCCACGTTGGATGCTCTGCTCCAACTGGAAATTGCCGTCTGTGAGGCCTTCCTTCGTAGACAGCACTACGCAAAGGTGAAGGCCTATGATACCACATTGAATACGTTATCATGGAGATTCTCCACAAGATGGATACGAGGGGACGCCTCCAAATCTTTATATTTGAATATTTGCGAAGTCGTTGATTGCACGTAAGGGTGAGGGAGGCCGTCTCCGGCCCAATGTAGCAGGGAAAGGGTATCCTGCAGGAAAGTGATCTCAGTGTCACACTCTTTGCACTGAACATCAACGGAAACCTCGGTGCTGCCGAAATATGTTCTCGCTACGCTCTACGTGGACGACCTTTCGATCTCTTTTGGTACAGGCCAGATACCATTTCTAGAGCATCGACTCCAACAGGCATTGAACTGTGACTCTATGTATCCCAAAGCGCACAGTCTTCGGTTTTATGTGGCAAAGACTAAGGTGGTGCACTTCTGCTGCCATCCACAGCTCCACCCTGACCCAGATTTGTTTGTAAGTGGAGTTCGCCTGGAAGTGGTATACTAGCACCGTTTCTTCGCTGTTGTATTTGATGGACACCTCACCTGGGATGCTGATATTCGCAGCCTTAGGGTCTCTTGTACCCACGCCATAGAGATTCTTCGTTCCGTGACGTTCAGCGCCTGGGGCGCTGATAGGGCTATTGCCTTACTTTTTATCGATCCTTTGTTCGTTCAAAGCTCTACTACGGATGCCGGTTTTATGAATCTGTAGCCGAGCGTGTATTGCAGAAGGTCGACCCTATCTACCAATCTGGCCTTCGCCTGGTGACTGGTGCCTTCCATACTTTCCCCATTGAGAGCTTACTTGTCGATGCTGGGGAGATTCTACTCACTCTGCGCCTTGCACAGTGCATAATTCTTCTATACGCGTGAAATCGGCGCTTCCCTCAGTTGACACCATCTCTCACTGCATTCGCAGCTAATTTTGACCGTGCCTATGCTGCCGAGAGACACCAGTCATACTCAAAGCCCTTTGGGTTTAGGGCTAAGACACTACTTTGAAAGCTAGGTAGTTGGTATAGCTCTCTGGCTGGTTTCTCCCAAGCCACCAAACGAAGATGCTTTACTGGCAGCAAATTTATAACGCCAGAAATACGTAAAGCCATCAACTCTAAAATACAACAAAGAAATAGTCATAAGAGAAGCTGACAAATCCAACATATACGTCATTCTAAACAAAGAAGAATATAACAACAAATTAAATACCAACTTAAGTGACACCACTAAATTTTTGCGCATGAAAAAAGATCAAACAGAAGACTTAAAAGAGAAAATAAATGGACAAATAACTAAAGCTAATGCACTCATCGGGGAACTTCACTTCCAAAAGATAATCGGTGATTACACACCAGGATATCTGTATGGCAATGTAAAAATTCATAAGCCACACAATCCATTAAGGCCCATCATCTCTCAAGTCACGACTCCTACGTACTGTTTAGTTAAAACCCTAAATGAATTAATAAAACCGTACATCTTTTCGAAATATAGCATAAAATCGACGGAGGAATTCATCGACATACTCCACGCTACAAGACCGTCAGGACTAATATCATCCCTTGACGTAGAAAGCCTGGTACGAACGTGTCTATCGCTCAGACCATCGACATCATTATAAAAAACGTGTACCACCATCCTACAATGTCTCCTCCAAATCTTGACCAAAACATCTTAAGGAGTATGTCACGTTCATGCACATCAGATGCACCGTTCAGGACACCGGACGGTAATCTATACACGCAAGTGGATGGAGTGGCTATGGGGTCACCCTTAGGGCGGACCTTCGCCAACTATTACATGGGTCAACTTGAGGAGACATTATTAGACATCATGGAAAATAAGCCACACAAATAGTGCCGATACGTAGATGACATCTACATCAACGTCCAAAACGAAGAACATTTGGTTTACATCAAACAGTATTTTGAGGAGAACTCCGTGCTAAAATTCACTTATGAATTGAGCACGGGCAATAAACTCCCTTTCTTGGACGTTGAGGTTCAAAACATCAATGGCAGCTACATCACTAAAGTACATAGGGAAAGTACGGACATGGGAAGTTGCCTCAATGCGGAGAGTAAATGCTCTGAAAGGTATAAAATAAGCGTGATAGGCTCATACATCCGCCGAGCTTATAAATGCTGCTCTACGTGAGTACTTTTCCACCAAGCGATTGCATGAGTAAAACAAATACTCGTGAATAATGGTTTCTCAAACAGCATGATTGACAAACAATTCCAATCATTTATTTAAATAACCATTACAAACATGCGGATAAAACTAAAAGTAATCATGGAGAAGTCAACAGCATCAAAGTGTATTACAGAAACCAGATGTCCACGGCCTATAAAATAGATGAAAAAAAACATCAAGGAGATTATTAACCATAACATTAAGGTTAAAAATCAAACTGATAAAATCCATCTCATCATCTATTATAAAACAACAAAAGCCAGCAATCTCCTGATGAAAAACAACATCTGCCTAAACTCCTCGAATCTTAAGTCAACCAACTTAGTTTACGAATTCATCTGCCCCAATAAAGACCGTAATCTTTAGAAAAAATTACAATATATTAGTATGACAAACACTACACTTTCGAGACGCTTAACTATGCATCTACAAAGCGGAGGGCCTAAGAATCATATCGAGAGTGTCCATAATATTTACCTAACGAGAGATATGCTTGTTGATAACACCATTATTTAAAGAAAAGAGGTCAATAAATAAAGATAAGCCGGCCATCAACAGTCAGGCGACAAGCTGGAATCGCACATTAAAACTATTTTAAAATCCCCTCACAAAAGTGGCCTCTCGTAGAATGGACTCTCGATGATATACCATATATAACTATTCGTTGAGGGAACTTATTTAATTATCTTTAGAGTGCGTGGATGTCTAGCTGGCCGATATTATTTATCTTCACTATGCTTAAGAAGTGGAACTGAGCTCAAGGATAATAATATTGCTATCATTAATAAAATAGAGTTTTATTAATAATAACTATCAACAACACACAAAACGGAAAATATTGACATCAACAGAGAATGGAAAGGGTCGTGAGGACTCGAGTTAATCCAAGGATTAAAAGATTTAAAAAGGTAAAACAAATATACAGTTAAAGAGATGGGATGGTTCGCTAAACCATTTAAAGCACAGGATAGAGTTGACAAAAAGGTTAAATACTCCAAGGTAACGTTCGGCTTACGTAATTTATACTTGTTGGGCAGAGGAAGGCGACGTGAAGGAATTTTCGGTCTGCTGGCGAGTTCCAGCCGAAGAGGGGGGGAATAAAATGATCCTGACGTGGTGTCTTGGGAATGAGAACCGTTTCTCGACGAACGGCTTGAAGAACAATGACTGTTCTACGTTGTTCTCTTCTGAACAACAGGGGAAGGTGAGAACCGTCTCTTGTCTACGGGCTCGAGAACAATGGCTGTTCTAATGTTGTTCTCTTCTGAACAACAAGGGGGAAGGGTGAGAACCGTTTCTTGGCGAACGGGCTCAAAAGAACAATGGCTGTTCTACGTTGTTCTCTTCTGAACAACAGGGGAAGGAGTGAGAACCGTTTCTTGTCAACGGGCTTGAACGAACAATGGCTGTTCGAACGTTGTTCTCTTTCTGAACAACAGGGGAAGGGTGAGAACCGTTTCTTGGCGAACGAGCTCAAACTAACAATGGCTGTTCTACGTTGTTCTCTTCTGAACAACAGGGGGGGGGGTGAGAACCGTTTCTTGTCAACGGGCTCAAAAGAACAATGGAGTTCTAATGTTGTTCTCTTTCTGAACAACAAGGGGGAAGCCTTGTGGACTCAGCGTCACGAAGGCTCGAACCTTGGCACTCAAGGGATATTGTCCTTCTTCTGGACAAGTGATGGTGAATCTCGAGTTTGAGGTCCCTTGGCGCACAAGGTGAGAGAGGGTCGTGGTGATGTTTTGCGAAGAAAATCTGGATCTCCAATCTCATCTTAGTGGTAAAGTTTCCATCTAAATAGTCGAGACACTCCCTTAGCGTGGGAGACAATGGAGTGGGAACTTCGAGGGAATGAACAGCCGAGCCTGAGAACAAGCCTTATCTGCCCATAAGCCTAACTCAATCTGGCGTGATCGGCGGATGGGGCGAACGGGGGGGGAGGTGATAAACCTCCTTGTTTAAACATTGACTCAGGTGGCTGCAATAAGGCGCCCAGCTTCAAAGCGAAGATGCACGTGGGGAGCATCGTGGTTTTAAATAACATGTGATACTGGCTGAAATTAACGCGGCCTCAACCCGTTCTATCACATGGCCTATTTTCTCTAACGTTACGTTTAACCAAGGCGGAATAAATACCCCTTAAAAATCGTTTTTTTAGTCTTCGAGAAAATCCTTAACAGAAGACTAAAAAAATATCTTGAAGAAAATGACCATTATAATGATTATCAGTTCGGATTCAGAAGAGGCAGAGACACCCCAATGGCACTTGGCATAATAACAGAGAAAATAGCAAAGGTCAAAGCAGAGAATAACTACATCGATCTGGTCTTGAGAGATGTAGAAAAATCATTCGACAAAGTCTGGGTCAGAGGAATGCAATATAAGATCTTAATTCTCCAGATGAATAGCAATCTGGAGAGAATTTTCTGCGATTATGTCACAGAGAGAAGAGAATATGTGAAGATCAATGGTTATTCAGGACCTGAATTTGAATTGGAAGCTGGACTCCCGCAGGGGGAGGCTGTCTCAGCTGTATTCAATATACACAGCAGACATGCCACCACCAATAATGCCTGGTGGCCTAAACATACAGTTCGCGGACGACATAAGCCAACTCGTTGTCACTCCATACAGGAACGTACGGTTTCAGGCAAGGACAACAGCCTTATAAATCAGCAAAATCAACAACTACGGAAGAGATTGGAAGATAAGGATGAACAGGAGTAAATTTACAATAATCCCAATCTCCAGGAACAAAACTGCTGAAATTGTAGTTGAAAATCAGAACTACAGATATCATATGGAGGGCAAAGTTCTAGGACTCCAAATTACAAAAAGAGGCTACAAACAACATATAATGGAGAGGAAGAACAGGCGATTCTGATGCTTAACCTACTGTACAATCTAAGAGGGTTAGGCATGTAAATTAAAGGAAAAATCTATCTTGCACTAGGAAGAGAGGTACTCTTATACCCGCCAACCCCTATCAACGGTGAAACAAGGACTAAAATATTGGAACTCCCTAACACACGTAGGAGAGAGGTGAGAAGACTACAGGATCTACACCAAGAAGCAGGATTGGAAACGTTCAATATCAACATCAGGAACAGAGCGGAGAAAATATGGAGGAAGATAGACAATCTACCTCCGATATTTGCAGAGCACACGAACACCAGAGCTGGACTTCCCTTTAACACTCGATTTCCCAGCGGCAGACAACAGCTGAGAATCGAGGAGGTTCTCATGTTTACTTAATTAGAAATTCAAAAAGAGAAAAGGAACAAGCATAACAATAAAGAAATTTACCTGACTATATACCAACCCAACCAAGGAAATAACCAACCAAGACACCAGATTGATACCCTAATAAGACAACCGAATTTAAACAACCTAAATACGAAGAAACAACCGACTAAGAAGACAACACAGATCAAAAGTGTAAACAGAAATAATGCGAACAAAATTAACTAAAAGTGTAATAAGTGAACTATACTAAAAACTTTAACAAAATTGATAGTGAAGTGAAAGTTAAGAGTAAAACAGAAATAAAACGAACATAGTATACTAAAAGTGTAATAGGTGAACTATATTATTAAAAAGTTTAACAAAAATGATAGTGAAAAGGAAGTTAATAGTAAAACAAGTAAACAAAGTGAAACTAAAGTGATAAAATGATAACAACAAAATAAAGTGAAACAAAGTAAAGAAAGTAAAAACAAGTAACATAATAATACATAAACAAAGCTCAGAGCTAAGATAACTCAAAACGGCATGAATGCTACAATAAAAACATGAATGAAGGATGAAAAGAATAAGGGAACAGAGATTAGGCGATCCTCCAGCTTCTATCTGAGGAATATAGGTGCTAAATTGTGAGAAAAGAATTAAACATGATGTATGATGAGTAAATGCATGACAGTGGTTCAGAATCCACGTTAATCAGCAAGTCCCACTTGTTCCTCGGGCAAGGGTATTCCACTCTTTCCACCTTTGACTACCGAGGTTGCTCAATCTGCCTCCTCACCAATCTTTCCTCTTTTAACTCTAAACTTTCCGTCTCCCACAACTATAAACCCTCTTCTAAAGCTTGTTCCGGACCACCCATTAAGCACTTCACTATCGGTTCACTTGAACTGAGAGTCAGAAGTGTGGGAGGTTTCTCCAGGAGCAAGTCGGCCGCGGGCCTCCTCCTCTTCTGTGCTCTTCCTCCCCCGCTCGTGGGAGGGGTACAGAGGGGAGGAGAAACCGCGAGCCGTACCTTTTTTCCTCTTAAAAATTTTTTTTCCACTTTATCAGATCCTCACTCCATTCATTACTTCGATAAAGGAGGCAAGAACATTTCAAACGCTCTGAAGATGATCGAATAAGATCGAAAGCTTAGCAATTTAGTTTGGTTTTTACCAAACACATTCATTTAAAAAAGAGATGAATACTGGACAAGTAATCAACCATCTACAAGATGGAATAAAAAAGATAGTTAGAAGAAGAGAAAGTTGCCAAAGGAAATTAATTAAGGCAAAATACACAATGGTCTTCAACAAAATTTGCATATATATATATATATATATATATATATATATATATATATATATATATATATATATATATATATATATAGAGAGAGAGAGAGAGAGAGAGAGAGAGAGAGAGAGAGAGAGAGAGAGAGAAGAAGGAGCAAATGCAAGTTCTGCGGGTGATAACAACCCCCACATGCTTTCGCTTTCGCCATATTTATTTTCTGCCTTTCAAAACAATTTTGAAGACAGAAATAAAGGTGCAGAAACCTTGCATTGCAGACTATATTACAATATAGTACAGGAAAGAGAAATTTGACGGAATGAGCAATGAGACAAGAAACAGGAGTTTTTTAGAGGTAAGAGAAAGGGACATTAGAAGAAGACTAGAATCATAGAGAGCAGAGGGCAGCACAATGAAGGCAATCTCTGTCTTCTCGGTAAAGGATTGCCTTCATTATGCCGCCCTCTGCTCTCTATGATTCTAGTCTTCTTCTAATGTCCCTTTCTCTTACCTCTAAAAAACTCCTGTTTCTTGTCTCATTGCTCATTCCGTCAAATTTCTCTTTCCTGTACTATATATATATATATATATATATATATATATATATATATATATATATATACATGGTGCGTAAGGTATTTGAAGACAGATTTGTACTTACACAAAAATTACTCTTAGAAACAAAGATTATAATGGCTTTTTTTGAGGATAAGAAAACCATATTGTTTTGCAATCTTTTTCAATAAATTCTCCTTCAGCTTCGATAACGGCTTCTATGCAATGTCTGAATCGCCTACATGCAAGGATTAAGTGATTCTTTTTCATATTGGACATCATTCTGACTATGCAGGCTTTGGGGTATTCTTTAGTGTTATTAGGGTGCTCATTAACCTCTTTCTCAATTGCGCTACATACATAGTATTCCAATGGATTGAGATCTGGGGAGCTCGTCTGACCAAATGCTAGGGGTTATGTGATCCTCAAAATTTTTCGCCATCCATTCCAGCGTTGCCTGAGCCTTGTGTGATGGTTCCAAGTCTTGTTGAAACACAGAAGGTCTTCTGTTGCGTCCATTGTTGATCCATGTCTTAACCATCTTTGGCCTCTAACTCCTTGCAAACTTTGTAGACAAAGGATCTAGCGATTTTTAAAAATCATGCTATTTCTACATTGCTATGTTCAGCCTATATAGCCAAGGTAACTGCGTTCCTCTTCATATCTTGTGTAAGCATAGGGTTTTTGTCGTAGTATGACCAGGTGTACGTGGTTATAAGCCGACTGGCCTACTGGCCGCCCGTATTTAAGGCTCCACCTGGGGATGGTGCTAAGAGTGCTTTAAATACACAGTTGCTAGGCCAAGGAATATTCAAACACGGCTACAAAAATATACTTTAATAAGACTAAAGTTTACATATACATATAGGGCAAGTTAAATGGCAATGCAATTAAATATTAATGGTTCAAGGCTAAGATGATTAACACTATTAATTAAGTTTGAACCAAGGTAAAATTAATTAAGTAATGATTTTACAATTATGCAAGTTCTAGAGGTAAGGGGATCCTTGAGGGTCGACGCAGTAAAGGTGGGAGGAGCGTAACAAAGTGGGGGTTAAATCCTTTTTACCTTGATATGCGACGAGTAGGACCAGGTAGGTAAGTTCGACGTTGAACTTATGGGCGTTTCACGAGACGGTCAATTCACCTTGGAAAACTAAAGTTGGTGGGTCTCTTATCCTTAAGAGGAAAACGTATGGTGCTTCATGGATGGCTTTTCCGATCCTTAAAATCCGAAGACGTGGTGAGAAGGATTGAAGTGCGCTTAACTATTTCCACGAAAAACACTGAGTGACGACTAGCTCTTCCTTGGCTTTATGAGAATCACTCAATTCTTGTCTGGACGAGAATGTAGTCGATTCCCTCTCGACTAAAGAAGACGTTACGGCTATCGTACTGGACGGCGGGTTCAGACACAATCTGCAAGTGAACTCCGAAGTCTCGAATATATATTCCGAAATTATCTAGACAAGGAGAGAGATTCATCGCCAAAAGACTTTCTTAATTGCCTTGGGTCGCGATAAGGGACCATAGAGTGAATTCGCGATACCCCCTTAATGGTCTTACCATTGTACTAATTTTCTCAATATATATGGAGGTCGAATTTAGAGCGGCCAACAGCAAACTGGAGAAGTCAGGGGGAAGGGGGGAGGGATTCCTTCTCTCTCTCGTTATTCTTCCACAGTAATATGCTACTATAGTAAAAATAACATAAGCATGTCCTCAAATACCTTACGCACCCTGTATATATATATATATATATATATATATATATATATATATATATATATATATAATATATATATATATATATATATATATATATATATATATATATATATATATATATATATATATATATATATTTATATATACAGGGTGTTTCCAAATTATATGTTCAAAATTGTCGTTTGGTAGAACTGGTCGAAATAAGCAATTTTTCTTCTATGAACATTTATCCGCAAATGCATCCTTAAGGAGATATTTAAGGTTTAAATCTAGCAAAAGTGGGCCAAATAAAAAAATATATATAAAAAAAGGTTCATTTCTTGATAAATATTTATAATTGTTACTTCAATTATTCATAAGCTGTTTAAAGTGAGAACCTCGAACGTTAATACAAAGCTGTAACCTCATCCTTAAATTTTCCTGAACCCTATCAAATACTTGTGGCGTTTCTGAAATCTGACCAGCAGCCGCAACTACTCTTCGAATTAAATCTTCTTCTGAATCCACAGGAGTTTCATAAACGAAGTTTTTCATGTGTCCCCAAAGAAAGAAGTCAAGAGGGTTCAGATCAGGACATCTCGCAGGCCAATGAACCGGACCATTTCTTCCTATCTACCGATTGAAAAATTGATTATTTAAATAGGCTGTTACATTTTGATGGTAATGAGCTGGCGCTCCATCATGCTGAAACCACATTTCCCATCTGGCTACCAGTGGCTCATCTTGCAGAAGTTCAGGTAAGACTTCTGATAAAAAAAATACCATAGGCATTTCCTGTGAGTGGAGACGGTAACATGCATGGACCAAGTATTTGTCACCTAGAATTCCAGCCCAAATATTAACTCAAAATCTTTGTTGATATCCACGTTCTCGCATAATTCGTGGGTTAATATGATGCCACTCATAATTATTATGCTGATTAAAAACACCCTCATAGCTAAAAAAATGCCTCGTCTGAAAATAAAACGTACTACTAAAATCTTGATCTTTGCCTGAGAACCAATTAGAAAAATTAATACGATGAGGAAAGTCGGTGGGTAATAAGGCCTGGACTCTGATAATGATAAGGGTGCAAAGGATTTTCATGAAGACTTCTCTACACAACTGCATGGTATCCAAGTCCAATAGATATCTTGCAGCAGCACGAGTGCTAGATCTTGGATTTCTCACAAAATTATAAATAGTTAACAAGAAATAAACTTATTTTTTAAGGGTTTTTTTTAAATTAGCCCACTTTTGCTAAATTAAACTTTAAATATCTCCTTAACGATGTATTTGCGGACATACTCGTAGGTTCATAAAAGAAATATTGCTAATTTGACCATTTTACCCATCCGCCAATTTTGAACATATAATTTTGAAACACCCTATATATATATATATATATATATATATATATATATATATATATATGTATATATATGTATGTATGTATATATGTATGTATGTATATATATATATGTATGTATATATATGTATGTGTATATATATATATATATATATATATATATATATATATATATATATATATATATATATATATATATATATATATATATATATATATATGAGGAATTAAACCACATTCTCCGAAGACAATTTAATTCAGAACAGTTTCGGTGTATCTCACACCCTTTTTCAACTGACACTGGGCAGAAAATTTAAGAGAAATGCATATAAGCATAACACAAAATCCCCTCTTTTTTCCACCAATCCCCTACTTGTGGCTAATCTGGGGGGGGGGGAGGGGGATTAGGCCTAAACATATTGAAGGGCTGACATTTAACTATTTTGTTTATATGTTTTCTTATTACAGGATTAAAAGAAAATTGACCCTCAGATAGATTTAAATTAGGAACTGACGATATCAAGCTCGATTCTACGATTCTTCTCTTAACATAGTTAGCCGATTTAAATACCATTTTACTTGCATTGAAATCGATCGTATGATTCTTGTCTCTAACATGGCAAAATATTCCACTGCTTTCGCTGCCCACTCTAATATCTCTTTTGTGTTCGTACAATCTCTTGTCTAGATTTCTCCCCGTTTCCCCTATATAAACTTTATGGCAATCGTTGCATGGTATTGCATATACTCCTATGTTATGATGTTCTTTGGGTTTCCTGGCCATCATCAATTGGTTTAAGGAATTATTATATTTAAAGGCTAGATTTTTACCCGCTTTTCCAAATATGTCCTTTAAACTATTTAATTTACTATTGAATGGCAATGTTATACATTTGTTGAAGTCATTAGTGCGGGAAGGCTTATTACCATAGAATGTTTTCCTAGCTGCAAAATGGGCAGACGATATGAATCAATCGGGATAATACAAATTAGAAAAAATGGTCCTGATAATGACAATTTCTTCATCTAAATAGGAAGGATGATATATTTTGTATTCTCTAAGGAAAAGGTTAGAAATTACCGATTTTTTAACAGTATTATCGTTAAACAAAAAATAATGTATATAGGCATTCGAGTGGGTTGGTTTCCTATACACGTCAAGTTTTAATTCATGGGGATCTTTATTAATGAGGACATCTAAAAAGGGTAATCTATTATCATATTCCCATATTTAAATTTGATGGAGACATGCAAATTATTCAAATTAATAAAAAAGGTATCAAAATCATGGCCATTAGGCCATACAGAAAATACATCGTCAATGTACCTTAACCATATAAAGTTAGGGGGAGAAATTGTGGGAAGGAGTTCAGTCTCAAAATATTCCCTAAATAGATATGCCAATATCGGAGATAAACTATTTCCGATACTAAGGCCAAATATTTGTCTATAAAACTCATTATTTACTCGAAACACATTGTCAGAGAGACATAATTCAACTAAATCGATAAATTTACTCGTAGAAATAGGAAGATCCAAATTAAGTCTAGGCATGATTTCCCGCAGAAGGCCCATGGTTTGGTCAACCGGAACTTTGGTAAACAAAGAGTTTACATCAAAGCTCAAAAGTTTTCCATCCGATAATTGCAAGTGGTTGAGGCGGTCAACGAAATCTTGAGTATTCATAATGTGTGCAGATGAGATTCTTCCTACTGCTGGAGATAAATGCTTGGCGAGCCATTTGGAGAGCTTATATGTGGGAGAATTAATATTGGAAATGATTGGGCGTAAGGGACATCCCTCTTTGTGGGTCTTTGGGAGCCCATACATATAGGGAAGTGAAGGGTTCATACTCCTGAATTGATTAATTAAATCTGCGTTTTTCAATATTCTCTTCAATTTGTTGTTGAAATTGCTTGTTTTGTTATTGAGCGGATCACTTTGTAGATTTTCATATGTGTTCCCATTTCTACGAGTAAATTTATCGATTTAGTTGAATTATTTCTCTCTGACAATGTGTTTCGAGTGAATAATGAGTTTTATAGACAAATATTTGGCCTTAGCATGGGAAATAGTTTATCTCCGATATTGGCATGTCTCTTCATGGAATATTTTGAGACTGAACTCCTTCCCACAATTTCTCCCCCTAACTTTATATGGTTAAGGTACATTGACGATGTATTTTCTGTATGGCCTAATGGCCATGATTTTGATACCTTTTTTAATAATTTGAATAATTTGCATGTTTCCATCAAATTTAAATATGAATGGGAATATGATAATAGATTACCCTTTTTAAATGTCCTCATTAATAAAGATCACCATGAATTAAAACTTGACATGTATAGGAAACCAACCCACTCGAATGCCTATATACATTATTTTTCGTTTCACGATAATTCTGTTAAAAAATCGGTAATTTCTAACCTTTTCCTTAGAGCATACAGAATATGTCATCCTTCCTATTTAGATGAAGAAATTGTCATTATCAGGACCATTTTTTCTAATTTGTATTACCCCGATTGGTTCATATCGTCTGCCCATTTTGCAGCTAGGAAAACATTCTATGGTAATAAGCCTTCCCGCACTAACGACTTCAACAAATGTATAACATTGCCATTTAATAATAAATTAAATAGTTTAAAGGACATATATGAAAAAGCGGGTATTAATCTAGTCTTTAAATATAATAATTCCTTAGACCAATTGATGATGGCCAGGAAACCCAAAGAAAATCATCACATAGGAGTATATGCAGTACCATGCAACGATTGCCATAAAGTTTATATAGGGGAAACGGGAAGAAATCGAGACAAGAGATTGTACGAACAAAAAAGAGATATTAGAGTGGGCAGCGAAAATAGTGGAATATTTTGCCATGTTAGAGACAAGAATCATACGATCGATTTCAATGGAAGTAAATTGGTATTTAAATCGGCTAACTATGTTAAGAGAAGAATCGTAGAATCGAGCTTGATATCGTCAGTTCCTAATTTAAATCTATCTGAGGGTCAATTTTATTTTAATCCTGTAATAAGATCGCAAATAAACAAAATAGTAAAATGTCAGCCCTTCAATATGTTTAGTCCTACCCCCCCGTCCCAGATTAGCCACAAGTAGGGGATTGGGGGAAAAAAGAGAGGATCTTGTGTTATGCTTATATGCATTTCTCTTATATTTTCTGCCTAGTGTCAGTTGAAAAAGGGTGTGAGATACACCGAAACTGTTCTGAATTAAATTGTCTTCGGAGAATGGGGTTTAATTCCACATCTTTTCTTGCGATATTGCATTAATTTTCATCATATATATATATATATATATATGAAATGAAAAACTCACAAAGTATCACGTGAGGGTGGCAAATGCATGTAATTTCCTGCAGGAAAAAAGGAAATGGTGTTTCCAAGTACTTTCGAACTTTATTAAGTTCCTTATCAAGGAGCTCTTTGATTAGGTGCCCTTTGTCCTGCCTGTAGAGGACCTATAAGGAGCTACAAGGAGCTACAAAGAAAATAAATACCCTAGAAGACCTTACGGTCTATACAAGGGGGGGGGACTTTTGGCGCAATCTTCGAAGGTGTCCGTTAGGCAACCACCTCGAAAATCATTCGCGAGGATCTTAACTGTGATTTCGCAAGACTTTATCTAGTCTTGACTTGAACTAGTCAACAGATTCACTGTTGACAACTTCCGTCGGAAGTGCGTTCCAACTACCACAGATACTATATGTGGAGAATTTCCCACACAGATCACGCTGGTATCGCTTCAGTTCCAGTTCAAAGCCGTGATTTCTTGTTCTTCCCTCGCTGAGCTAGAAAATATCCTCGTAGTCCAGTCTGTCGAAGCATCGAAGTTTTTTAAACACTTCGATAAGCTGCCCACATAGTCTCCGGACTCCAGTGAGAACATATCTAATTCCCTTAATCTATCTTCATAACTTCTATGTCTGATAGAGGGAATCAGTTTGGTTGCCCTGGCTTGCACGCCTTCCAATCTCGCGATGTCCGTTCGAAATGAAGGACTCCAAAAGTATTCGGCATACTCCAGGTGCGGTCGGACGAGGGAGTTGTACAGACACAGTACTATCTGTTTGTTCCGATATCCAAACTGTCGCTTTATATACCCTTACATCTTTTGGACTTTCTTCTTCACCTCAACACACTATTTCGAGAACTTAAGGTCACTCGTGATATTTACACCCAAGTCCTTCTCAGTGTGGGTGGATTCAACAGCAGTGCCCTTAAGGATATAGGGTGATTGAGGATTTCGGTGGCCGATATGCATCACTTTGCATTTGTTTAGGTTTAAAGGCATTTGCCACGTATCAGACCACTCACCAATCTTTTGAAGATCATCTTTCAGGCGGGCAGTATTTCCATCCTTTGCAACGTTCATACCAAGCTTGGTATCGTCGGCAAATTTAGAAATCTTCGCAACCATGTCACTGTCCATGTCGTTAACGTAGATGATGAATAGTAGTGGTTTTAGGACAGGATATTGTCTCCTCTCGTTGGCTCTCTCGCCCATTGAGTCAGGAACTCGTTGTTCACGAACTCAAGGAGTAGTACGTTCTCGCCACAGGGTTCTCTGGTTTTCCAGTCAACTTGTGTGTTGAAATCCCCCATGATGATACACACTCTGTCTTCGGCAAGTTCTCCTAGTATCTGGTACAGATCTCTGTCCTTTTCAACGAGTTGGGCAGCAGGAGGTCTATAAAGCACCAGGGTCCTGTATTTGTCAGGACCTATCTCTAGGTCAACACCTAGTAGTTCATGGTCAGATACGATGTTGCAACCTGTCGAGTTGAGAGTATCCTTGACATAGAACATCACACCGCTACCCTCTCTGTCTGGTCTATCTTTCAGGAAGAGCTGGTAACCGGGAATCATGAATTCAGCTTCAAAATCTCGGCTTGAGGTTTTTATCCACGACTCCGTTATGGCCACAATTTTAGGTTCCTCTGTTGCTACGACTCCATGGAGCTCAAGAAATTTATTCCTGATTGACCTCGCATTGAACAGAAGAACTTTGAGGGAGTCTCCCAGTGTAAGACTTCCTACGCTCTTCCATTTCCCGGCTTCTTTTGTGTGGCAGTACCGCTCTTTGCCACATCTAAGAGCGTCGTTCCAGGAGTGACACGAGCATACTGTCTTACGTCCGCCTTCACTTTGGTTTGGACGCTCCTCTGCCTCCGCTCTAAGACATCCTGGATTAAGTTACAGAGTACATACAGCATTTCCCTTGAATAAAAGGTGCACTCCATCCCTTTGGTAAAAGTCGTCTCGACCGTAAAAGGTGCGGTAAGAGTCCAGAAAGAAGACCCCCTCCGCCGTACAGAGGTCGGACAGGACCTGGTTCAAGTTCACGTTCCTTCAGTGAGCTGTCCAGCTAGGCCCCTACCTTGGGAGAATCCCTACAACGACCCGTTTGCGAGTTCTCAATCCGCAGTCGTCCACGGCTCCCATGACCGTGCTGAGAATTTTCTCGCTGGGGCCTACTTTGCCTCCTCAGAGGTAGAGGTCATTTCCACTCACCATCAGGGCAACGACTAAATTCTCGGAGATCTGAGATTTCTCTGCCTCTACCCTGATGTGGTGGTTTCCCCGTCCTGGTTGGCAGCATACCTTCACACTAGCGCGAAGACGGGCCGCTAGCAGGGGCTGCAAACCTTGTGCTTGGGAATCACCCACAAGGGTAACCCTTGGACATTTCCGTGCAGAGGTTTGAGGCTTTCCTTCCGGAAGCGAACTCTCGGTTCCCTCTTTCTTCTTCATCTTATTTTTCTTGTTCTTCCTTTTCTTCTTCTTCTTTTTCTTTTATCTTTTCTCCCCTATCTTCCTTTGTTATATACTATTCTGTTTTTATCTTTTATTCCTCTGCTTCTACTTTATCTTCTTCTGCTTCTACTTTATCTACTGTTTCAACTTTCTCTTCTTCCTGTTTCTTTCCCTTCTTCCTGTTTCTTTCCCTTATTTTTCTTTTTCTTTGAGGGTTTATCCGTAGCATGCGGACCTAGCTCTGGGGGTAATACTCGGACATTTCACCTACTTGACGTTACCTCTCCTTCGAAAGCTCGTTACTTCAGGTGCCGTTGCGATGCTTGAGGGAGGATTTAGAGAGGCAGGCTTCTATTTGAATTTACTTGCTTATAAGATATTTAATCTTATAGTACTGGCACAAGCTGGGGAGGTTCAACGGTACGAGGAACAGAGTTTTGATAGTACGAACGCGGGAAAGGTGAGGTGTGAGAAGACGGGGCACATTCCGGACACCAAACGGGAAGATTTTAAATTCGTAGTCTCCTCGATTTATGGAGAAGGCCGTGAAGCGGCGGAGTTGTGGTTCCACTGACATTTGCCAGTACCCACTGGCAAGGTCCAGCAAGGAAAAGAAATTTGCTTTTCCCACGTTCAGTATGGTTTCCTGTAGGTCCGGGATGGGGAACCTATCATGAGTGGTTACGAAGTTAAGCTTACGGTAACTGACACATGGTCGACTGTTCCCATCTTTCTTAGAAACTAAAATTAAAGGGGCTGACCAGTAACTAATGGAGGGTTGAATAACATCGCGTTCTAGCATATCCTGAATGTGCTTATTGACAACAACTTCTTGGGAGTCGGGAATCCGATATGGAGGGATATAAATAGGTTTAGTTTGAGGGGGAACGTTAATGTGGAAGGGGACTAAATCAGTCCTACCATGGGGATCTCCCTTGAGAGCAATTATGTCATGGTTTGCTACTAAAAGATTTACGGTTCGATTGAGGGGAATGCGGTCGCGCAAGTGTGAATCCTCATCTGCGGTTTTTGCAATGCACTCTTTATACTCTTTCCCAAGGTCATTTAAATCTACCCGGGGGGTTTTACCAAACCATGAACCAACTGTTTTAATCGTCTTGGTTTCAACAGCTATTTTTTAAGTTGCTATACTGACTGGATTTTTGGCGAACAGCATCCACGCAGTATCACCTACATTCATACAATTCAACAATATTTTTGATTCCTTAGAAGTACTAAGACTTTGGCCTATCAATATGTAATCGTCTACTACATTCTTCTCTAACAAAAAGTCAACATTATTGTCTACCCTTTTATCGTCCAGTGTCTTGACTATACCTTCGAAAACTACTCTTTCATGGGGCCTAATCGTTAAATCCTATGCGGGATATACTACATAGACTGTTTCCTGTTCAAGGACTACCGGTCCTTTCTTAGCCTTAGACTCATCTTTCAGAGCTAATCTTATGGCTTGATGCTCATGTTTCAGAGCTAATCCTATTGCCTGATGCTCATGTTTCGGAGCAAAACCTGTGGCCTGATTCTCATGTTTAAGAGCTAATCCTGTTTCCTGATGCTCATGTTTCAGAGGTAATCCTGTTGCTGGACTCCCTTCCGGGACCACCCGCCTAGTTTCAAGTACATATTTCAGAAAATCTTGACCGAAGATTTGGGGCAGTGGCCCAACCGAAATACCAGAGGCTACCGACCTTACTGTTTTACCATTAACTATCTTTACACATTTTCCTAAACTAAGTTGGCTCCGGGAGCCCGTAGGGAAGGAACTTCCGAACAGATGTTGGGGAATTCGGAAGTGTTGGTGATTCCTTGGGGCAGGAGAATTTAGAGGGTAGTTCGCTGCGCTGAGAGAACCATACAAAGGGTGTATCTAAGGTTTACTTCTAACCTGCCCTGCGTAGACGTCAATAATCCATCTATTCTCCGTCACAAAGTCCATACCCAATAATAAATCCGTGGGGCAATTTATGTTTCTCGTGGTGACCCTAGTTAGTGCTGGATAGCTTGCTCCATCCATTTCGACATACAACTGAATTTCTCCTAATAGGCCAAAATCTTTTCCTGTCACACCACGTAGGTTACAAGTGGCTTCATTCAAACTGTAAGTTTTAGTCGATCTATCCCAAAGTTTTTCCCAACCACTGCGCTGAAAAAGAGTGGCGGCTGAACCCGTATCAATAGTTACAGTGAAGGGGACTCCATCAATTTGAGCATATATAATAAAATCATTCAACACATCGCCTATAATTTGACTGGTAGTGCGTTCTCTAAGTTTTAGCCCAACTCCCAGGACCTTGGTCTAAAAAATAATTTGGGAGTTCAGACTCTACTTCTGGGGTAGAATAGCTTTCGGGCATTAAGGGAACATGCTCGACAAGTTCATCAGATTCATTGTGTTCAATTTCGACTAATTTTACTAACTTTTCTTGGGGGCTCTATAGTGGTGGATTACTTTATTTTTCGGAAATTTCCTAGGCATCGGGGAATTTACTGGAGGCTTGAACTGGGGGTTTGGCCTAAGAGGAGCATTATCCCAACAGAGCCTTGAGTGGGTTTTTGAGGCATATTACCTCTACCTGTGGGTTTGGGGGGTCCGCAATTCCAGTTGCGGTTTGATATAGACTGCGGAGGGGCATTACCTGGATAATTCTGTCTAGGGGATCGATTATACCACCGAGGTTGCTGGGGAGGGATACTAGGGCGGACTTTCTTGCAATGGGGACCATTTCCTAAACTATGACCTTTTCCCCTACATTCAATGCAATTATGGGGAAGACCTCCATTCTTTCTTCCAATGGCCAAACTTTCCGCAATTGTAGCGTTGGGACTTATCCATAATGTTCCTATTATCACGAATCATGTATACACTAGATTCTTCTTGAGCCCTTCGAACAATATTTACTTTTCACCTTTTTGTTTCCTTTATTATTTCACCACATTTAGTCTTAACTGCGTAAATATTTTCATGTATCGTTTTGGTTAAGGCATACACATCATGAAACTTATAAAAAACGGGGCTCGAAGGTTATTAAAAACGGCAGCAGCTATGAGAATGTCTTGCTGGTTTTGTGTGAATTTTACCTGAAATCTTTCATCAATAGTTTTGCAACTTTCCTGTACCAATTCATGTACCTTTGCTATGAACAACGTTAAATCCTCTTTGTTATCCCACGTGGCCTGGTAGACTGCATTTACAGCTGTGAAAGGTTGTGTAGTTGTTGTTTCCTTGAAAGCAATGCTTAGGTGTGTCCTAAATTGTTGCCATGTCTGGGCATCGGCCAAGGCTGGGGTGTAGGTAACTACGTATATGGTACTCCCCTCTGTTGCATGAATGAATCTTTTAGCTTCTTGGATTTTTGCTATGTTATCTGTTATGTTTTAACGATGGAAGTGCTGTTCCAGGGATTCTAACCAAGGGGTTGCTCGGGGTTCAACGGGCTTGCCGTTGACTGTACCCTTAAATGGTACGACTGTATTCGGCAGGATGATCAACCGATTTCAAATTTATAAAAGCGGGTTGAGAAGGGGATTGGTTATTGCTAGTATTGGCAGACGCGGTGGGTATGGTTTGATTTTCGTTACTAGCCATAGTTTGATGCACAAGGGTAGCTCAGAATTTACGTCAAAATCCGACAGGATTACTCGAAGTACTTAAACTCACTCAAATTCCCAAGTATACTCAGAGTTACTCAAGAATATCTTAATAGTTACTTAGAGCCCAAAGTTTCACTCAAAATTCAATTGTTTACTTAATTTCACTTCAATTTTTCAGATGAAGAGGAGGAAGGGGACACACTGGCCTATCTGGATGACCAACTGATAAATTTCACAATATTTTACTAATAAAATACCATAAATCGATATATTTTTCAAGCGATCAATTCAATTTAGCAGTATAATACCTCGTTACCTGTGGACGGCACCAATTACCTATTTAAATTCAGAGTCCAGCGCTTGAAACCTATGAATACAAAGCAATCCTACTCTAACAGCTAAAACATTGGTCTGAACTGGCTTACTTTGAAATGATGGCTTCTTCAGTCTTGTTCGATCCGTAGATTTTTTCGGCACTTGATGTTTCTTCAGTTTTCCTTCAGGCAATTTTTTCGATTGCAAGTCCTGTCACGGTGGCCAGAATTATTACGGCACACTATTCTGGTCGTAGTTGTGCCCCTATGTTACTATTTATTAAGGCGCAACTCCACGTAGTTGCGTCATTAGGTTACTATGGACCTGGGTTGTCCAGCTGAAGACTCGTAGCTTATTTGTCCTGGCTGTGTAGGACGGACCTGATTGCAGCTTCTTTCACTGTCACCTACTTGACGTTACCTCTCCTTCGACGCTCGTTACTCCAGGTGCCGTTCCGATACTTGAGGGAGGATTTAGAGAGGCAGGCTTCTATTTGAATTTAATCTTATAGTACTGGCACAAGCTGGGGAGGTTCATTGGTACGAGGAACAGAGTTTTTATAGTACGAACGCGGGAAAGGTGAGGTGCGAGAAGACGGCGTCTTTTCAGCAGGGAGTCTTAGTCACCCTCGAAAATTAGGGTAACTCACACTAAAATCAGATTGTTACTCGACTAAATTCTGACCGGGATTTAATCAGGATTTTATCTAAAGGATTTCGAGCGAACGGGTGGACAGTTGAGAGACTCCTGCACAGCTACCTGCCCTCCTTTGGTTGGGCTTGTCTTTTATACCCGATATTACATGATTTCCGGCGGAACTAAAGGAATCTTGAGAATCTGGAGGTGAAGCCGCCTGTAAGAACGAGTCATGGCTTTCATGGATTATAAGGAAGGGGAATGCTGAATCAGCTACTTGGCGGAAATTGAGGGCGCCTTTGCGTCGGTCCTTAAAATCTCTGCTCCTGAGAAATTATAATCATATACGAGGGGCGGTCAATAGGTTTTGCGAATCGGTAGGGCTAAACAGAGGAAGGGGGATTGTCGTTTGTGGGGGTTTTAGTACAAGTTATGACAAGTCAGGACCTGCAGCCGCACGCTCCTGCCTCGTCTATTTAAGAAGCAGTAGCTGATTGCAGATCGTCAGTCACAAATTTTTCAACAATGGAGAAGGTTGAGCACCGCGCAGTGATCAAATTTTTGACCAAGGAAGGCAAGAATGCAAAAGAGATCCATGAACACATGGCTGCAGTGTAGACCGACACCGCCCCTTCCTATGCAACCATTGCTCGCTGGAATAGGGAGTTCCGCCATGTTTGTGAGTCCCTTGAACATGGCTCCCGTCCAGGACGCCCGTCAGACGTGACCAACGAGAACAATGTGGCCCGTGTGGAGAGGATGATCCTGGAAAATCGACGGGTGAATATCACATGGAATATCACATGGAAGTGTTATCAACATCATCCACAACAATTTCGCCATGAGCAAGGTCTCTGCCCGTTGGGTCCCTAGAAACCAGAGTTGCACAAGCTGCCCTGCGCGAGTGCGGATTCGAGGAGTTCAAACATTCCCCCTACAGTCCAGATCTGGCCACTAGCGACTACTTTTTATTCCGCCAGCTCAAGGCTGCACTGCGTGGACGCCAGTTTGGGGACTATGAAGATGTCCAGCTCGCCTTCCAGGAGTGGATTGAACAGCAGTCGGGAGATTTCTGGTTGTCGGGAATTCGAAGCCTCAGGGACAAGTGGCGCAAGTGCATTGAAGTCGAGGGTAGTTATATTGAAAAATAATAAAACACTTTTCCTCATATCTCGTTTCCTTATATCCGAATTGCAAAACTTATTGACGGCCCCTCGTATATACAACATTACGGCCTGGGCAGTTTATGGGTTAGTTACAAATACGAAACTCCCTTATATCAATTCAACACAATCTATTCCTAGCTTAGGCAAAAACAATATAAAAAAAACGTTCTATATATAAAGGTGAAGTATCCTATACATAAAAATTTAACTCTTATACACACATGTGCATTCGTTCAGTTATGGAGCGAGGCCATGAGCATCGTAATATATATATATATATATATATATATATATATATATATATATATATATATATATATATATATATATATATATATATATATATATATATATATATATATATACATATATATATATATACATATATATATATATATATATATATATATATATATATATATATATATATATATATCAGATTGGAACGAAAGTAATGTCCGAATTTAGGATATATACTCAAAATAAAAAAAACATAACTATGGAAATATTTAATCATAAACATAACCCACATTGTTTTCTAGAACCTCATTCCATCTGTCAACAAGCTTATAAATGCCACGCTTATAAAAATTCTGTAGGATTTGAAGTAAAATATGAATCCAATTTGTTTTGAACCTCTTAATTTGATGTCAACCTAAGACCATCCAAATGCTTCTCTAATCCCCTAAACAAGTGATCATTATTATAAGAAGTAGGAAGGTCAGGGGAATACGGAGGATGAAGCAATATTTTGCAACAGAGTTCCGCCAAGAGAATTTTGGTCATTCGTCGAGTTGTGTGAGGACGCGTAATGGCGTGATGGAGAATGACTTCCCTTCTGTTGACTAAGGGGGTCGCCTTTGGCTCAAAGTGGCTTTCAAACGACGAAGTTGATTGCCGTAGAGATTAACATTAATTGTTTGTTTGTTTGTTGTCTATCAGTTTGTAACGAATAATTCCTCCAATATTCCACCATACACTCAATTTTATAGTCTGAAAGAAAATGTATAAATTACTCATTTTAGCATTTCTAAAGGATAACAAGAGGCACTAATTTAATAAATACTAACTAAAACTTTATTCTAGAAAATCAGACATTATTTTTAGTCGCGTGCGATTTAGTCGCGGGCAACTCTACATCTCACTATGTCGGTCGGTCGGTCCCCTTTTTGTTGTTTTTTTGCTTTTGTAATAACATTGTAACTATTCGGCCGATTCTAACGAAATTCGAAACCCTTAGGATGATTTACATTCTCTTTCGAAGGATATAATTTCCAAAGTCTTCCAAAGGTTAGCCCATGAATTATTTTGTTTTGGCAATAACATCACAATTATTTAGCCGATTTGAACGAAATTTGAAACCTTTATGTTGTTTTACATTTTACTTTTAAAATTATTGCAAGTTTTGTAGGTCGTAAGGTCATAAATCACAATAAGTGGGAGCACGCGACTTTTGGGTCAGCAGACCTTGTTCAACTACAGTAGACTATTAGACGCATTCGTAGGTTTAGAGTCGATGTGGCTACTATGCATTTTTCTTCTTACTTAGCCTTTTTCACTACTTTTTTTCTACTTCTCCATCTTTCTTCTTCCTCTGATTAACTATTCCTTTATTTTTTTAGCACTTAGCGAAGTTACAACCGTTTTTCTCAATTATAAAAAAATGCCCCTCAATAGGTTAGTGTAAAAAAGAGTATTAAATGCCCATGGCTAACAATAACCTTCTGTCCCAGTTTCGATTCCGTTTATGTTTAGAAAATGATACAAAAATGAAACCAAGCAATAAAATGGCGTGAAGTTCGCGCTTATTTTATAAATGCTCAAATCCAACCCAAGCTTCGCTCTGGAAAAGTTTTTTAAACAATATCCTTAATTTAAATGGTTAGAAGATTTAAAAATAGGCGTAATGCAAATACCCCGAATAGCTAATAAAGACCCCTTTGCTTATTAAAAACGTCGATGGCGCGCAACTCTTCGGACCTTGCGCCTTGTCTTCCAACCAACGCGAGCAATTTCATGCGTCAAGCACATTAATTGTAAAGACGCAAATATTTTAACCTTTGCTATTTTTTAGTGTGCGTGAATTTAATAATAATTTTTTAGATATCGGGATCAAAACCTCAATGAAAGTATCACTGCCACATTATTCTTGATGCAGGGGTGCTGACTGAAAATAATGGGAAAATGTGCGAAAGATACAAAGCCAGAATAGCCACAAGAGATGATGTCTTAAGGCGCTGGAGAACCCGAGGAGTAGTCAAAATATAGAACATCTATGGAGATTGAGGCTATAATACTTTTATGTATGCATCCTGGAAATCTCTTAGAAAGGACTCTACGATAGCAAACCTTATCAATTAATATATTCTAAAATATTAATTTAGTGAAATTAATACAAATACAAATTGAAACTAATAAACATAATTATCGAGAACCAAATCCCCTGGAGAACGGGATTAAAAAGGTACCATCATAAATCTGCAGGATCTTTTTTAGAAAAAAACTTACAAACGAATGCCAAGGATTATTTGAAACTCAGACTATGGAGCATCCTTCCATTCATTCTAAGAAAATCAATTAGGAGTACAAGATACAGTTGGAGTACAAAGGGGCGCACAAAACCATTTAGAGAGTAAAATTTGATGGCTATCTTTGAGCGACTTTGCGCGCCACAACTATTTCTTGTTATTTTGTACAATTTCCGCAATTTCGGGGTCCAATGCATTAGTTTGAGTTTGAGTCGTCGACGGAACTTACAAACATTGAAATCCGCCCTGGAAAAAGTTTTATTAATTTTTATTCGTGTACAATTCTTGGTTCACGCACATCTACACGGCAGACTTAAATTATACATAAACCTTGCATGTAAATTTCAGGATGCAGATATGAAATAGGTTTTCAAGTAGTTGGATGCCTATATACATATGTTTGTTTATTTCTATGTGTATTATATATGCATTTTAATAAAGTATATTTTAAGCTTTCTTTGAGAACAATTGTATCTGAAGATATAGTAAAAAAAAAACAGATAAAAAGAAGAAGAAAAAGGAATAAGTATCAAATGTTGGGATTGCTGGATGAAAAAAAGAGCAATATTAATAAAACACATTATCAGTTGGTATTGACACTGAGTGTGTGTGGTGGAGCTAATTGAATCACATGCAACAAGTAGTTTGATAAGTCAGGTTCGGGTTTATGTTTTCCTTTGTTCCTGTGGTAATTTGGATTGTTAAATACGAGAATGGCATTCCATTTTTGTGCAAATAGTCGTTCATAAGAGAGAACTGAGTCGTAAGAATTAATTTTAAGGTTTATTTCTCTCTTACGAGTCATTCACATAAAACGAAATGTATGTATGCAGATTTTCGTTTAATATATATTCTAATTGGAATATAAATAACTTTTGATGGTGGCCAAGTGGGGTAAGGCGTTGACTACAAGAACAATGGATTTTTGACAATAATGGTTAGAAACCCCATGAATTTTACATCGGTAGAATCTTTAGTAATAAATGTCGGAAAATCTCAACGTTACTTCAAGAACGGTAAAATAGCTTCAAATGCGCGCTTAACGTGGAGATGTCGTTCTGAAGAGGCTCTTTAGTAAGTGAAAAGGAGGCAAAAAGGCGAAAAGGAGGTAGAAGACGTCTGGCTTAGAAAGTCATACATGTTGGGGAAATAAGCTGGCTGAAGTGTGACCATGTGGTCGGTAAATAACCGTAAATTTATTAGAATATATCAGGTGCAGTTCAGAAAGTAGGTAGGGTGTGAGAAATACGTGAAGACAGCTCTAGCTACACACTTTACGATAGTCAATACCAATCACACCATCGCTGTCTCTTCCTCCGACCAATTCGCAAAGACAACACCTTCCCCTCCAGGAACCTGCCGAATTGAGTTTAATGTCCAGACTCCACTATTTTCAGTAGAGTCTGGACATTAAACTCCATCAAACTTCAGAGAGAGAGAAAGAGAGAGAGAGAGAGAGAGAGAGAGAGATAAAAAGAGAGATAAATAGAGAATTGATACCCCTACTGTATATCTCCATGTCATGAATATGAAATAAAGAGTCAAAGTGAATCCTTTGAGGTCGCGAACCACTCGAAGGGAAACAAAAGCAAACAAATAGTGAATTATGCGGTTCAACGAGTTTCAATTGACTTTCTGATAGATTGAGCTAACATGTGGTTGGAGGGGTGGACACGAGCCGATGTAGTGGCATTCAGTGGTAAGGTAGTTGGGTTCCCTCCCTTCACTGAATTTTAATTACAATAACCTGTTAGAATTAAAAGGGATCGAGACAAAAAAAATAATGAAAATGAGGAGGAAAAAAGGTGGAATTTAAAAGTCATGGCTAAAAGGGAGGTCGATACAAAGGAAATTTATTCATGGGTTAAATAAAAAATAATATCCGCTCTTTGTTGTACCAAAATAATCTAAAAAGTTGCCTAAAAGTTCTGAAAAATATTAATAAGAATATTTTATGTAAATGGCTAATTTTCAACATAATTTCCATTCTGTTGTCTGCAGTTTCTAGGTGAATTTTCTAGTTTGCAAACCAATGATATTGAAGTCTTACTCATTTAAGGTGAACAATCCCAATGCCGATTGTTCTGCTTCAAATCATACCAAGCAAAGTGACCCCAATACTTTGAGTTTGTTATTATTGACATAGGTAATTTTGAGCTCAATATTCCTGACATGGAAATATTGTGTGACAACAGGTTCCAGAATGTTGTTCTTCCTCTGTTTGTGAAGGACGCCCTTTCAATTGGTCTGACAAAATTAACTAGTCGAAATTAGCAAAAATCGAGATGGTTTGCTTAGAAATATCAAAACAAAACTGCAAACGCCTTAAAGACACAAACTCTATAGGAGCTGGATCTTTCTCTTCTTGACCAAACCAACACTTCCTCTAAGACATCTAATTATAATGATCCTTGCATGTGTGTGTCTGTCTGTCTGTCTTGTCTGTATGTGTGCCCGTCTGTGCATTTTTTAAAAGCTGAAAATGCCAAGATCCTTTCTTATAGCACTCAGGATAAGGACGAGAAGAAGATTATTGGCAATGATGTCTACAAGAAGGTGCTGACAATCTAAAACATTTACATAAGTGCGAGACAAACATGAAAATTGCTGTTGAAAAAGGCAAATATTTTGTTGGTAATGTCTGACACTGTGTGTAGTGATTTTTATTTCTTGCACACCAATTTTAATGTGTTGCTTAATAAAAAGAACTTTTTCTCTAGCACATTTTCTTAATTTTGTGAGCGAAGGGAACAAGCGCCGCAGGCCTACCATAAAACGGCCGTAGGGTGGATTTTGGCTACTTGGATTAATGCTAAGTTTTGCTGGAGTGAAAAATTGTTATAAGAAGAGGAAGTTGGCGAGTAGAAGTTTCACTTAGGTTAGGTTAGGTTAGGATGCATCACTTAAATACTTTACCCCTTAATATAGCCATTTTAACATCCTGCCCTCAAACTCACCTACCTAACCTAACTCAAAGTTATAGGAGATGATGTTCAATTGTTAAAGTTTGGGTAAGGATGTTAAAATGACTACCTTAGGGGACAGGATGTTGAAGGGATGCATCTAACCTATTCTTTCATCAAAGTAAACATTTCTTACATTAGTAAGGAAAAACTGCAATACACGCAGTGATGGTATGCGGTTAGCCTAGCAATGAGTAGTCACCAGCACAGTGCATCCGGCCCAGCTGGGGGTCGCTCTTCTTCCATGCCAACCAAGTTGGTTCAAAGATGGTGTGGGCAAAAGTGAAGGTTAAAATAATCAATTTATACAGTTCGTTTTAGGGCTTTTTAGATTGGTGAATATGATGTAGTGAGTGGCTTGGGTTGAATGCGGAGCGTTTCCCAGGCTTGTGCCCGATGCAGTGTGAAGGTGGGTACCCGTTGCTATAGCAACCACGAACATTTTTAAGGGCCTAGGGTGCCATGTGGAACCACAATTACTTGCCACTTTGACTCTTAATATATATTGATTTAGAGGTTATAATCTTTTATATAGTCCAATTCAGGCATCAAATGATTAAATTTAACTTTTACCTTTCCATGATACTTAAATTGGATTCGAGGTACTTGACATGGTAAAGTTAGGAGTACTATTCTGGATACGACCTGTGCTTCCATTACCATTTTAAATCAAGTTCCATTGATTTGTTCTTTCTATTTCTGGAAGAAAAAATTGTCTGAGCGTAGTAAATAAGGGCAATAATATAACCCCTAGACCAAAAGGTATAAAGCATCCCTTATAAATTCATATATTTAATCAAACTTTGTAGAATTTATCATATCATTTATAAAACATGTATGGTAATAATGTGTAGTTTGATATTTTTGGTTATTTTGTCAATATGTATTGAAGTAATTAGTATTTCACTAAATGGTGTGTAATTTATAAAATGGTATGTTTTCAAAAATCATAATTTAACCCATATTTTTCATATTTTACCCTAAACTTATAACTATTGTGTTTTGGATATAGTTCTAAATAAGTAATATGACTAAAACTAAATAACTCACAGAAGTACAGATACAAAAATATCTAACACCAAATAATATCCAGTATTTGAGCTTATTTCTTGAAATTGGTAGGTCGCATGACGTCATGTTGAATATATATTTATAAGAATATGGAGAGGAATGCAAAACATGTGTTTCAGAACTATTAATGTAATATAACAATCCCAGAAAAGGAGTATTACAAAAACTACATAGTGAAAGTTATTCGTAAAGCAGGGAAATGTCAACATAACCACCAAATTAATAGTTAATTACATGGCCTTTCATCTTTTCAACTTCCTGCAATCGTTTTCTATAATTCTTTATTAAATTTGAATATGTTTCAGTTGGGATTTTTAGCCATTCTTCAATAGTCACAACCAATTCATGAAGATTTCTTGGAGCCCGACGAGTTACCCTAACTTTCAATTCGTCCCATAAATTTTCTATGGGATTCATGTTGGGACTCACCGAGGGCCATGGCAATGTTGTTATCTTATTTTTCCGAAGCCATTCAGCCACATTTTTAGATGAATGCTCGGGATCATTAACTTGTTGGAAGGTATAATTATGAAACGTGTATAATTATGAAATTAATTGATTCCCTCGCTGTACAAATAATTTTGACTCTGTAGCTTTTGTAATATTCCTGTTCTCGAATTGTTATATTACATTAATAGTTCAGTTTAATTGGGGATATTGTTGTTTTCGGAAATTAGTTTGTTGGCTTTTTTCTTCAGTTGTTTGGTCGGGTTTTTGGTTATTTTTTGGAAATTTGGAGGTATCACAAAGTATGTTGTTTAGTTTTTGCATGTATTCTTCTTTGTTAAGTAGAACGAAAATGTTTGACTTGTCTGCTTTTCCAACCAAAGACCCATCCGAACAACTGAAGAAAAAAGCCAACAAACTAATATCCGAAAACAACAGTATCCCCAATCAAACTGAACTTTTTCCTATCAAAGGTGAATATATCCCCGGATACATCTACGGAAATGTCAAATCACATAAGCAAAATAACCCCCTTCGACCAATCATTTCTCAAGTCCCAGCGCCGACATACAAACTCGCCGAACGCTTGAATTCAACCATTACGACATTCGTCCCGTCAAAATTCTCCATAAAGTCGAACAACGAATTTGTTGATATTCTCCATACTTCCCCACCAGTAGGCCCCCAAGCCTCACTTGATGTCGCGGGCCTTTTCGCCAATGTGCCAATAAAGGAAACAATCAAAATAATTATAAAGTGCGCTCACGAAAACCCTGACCTGCCTCCACCACGAATGGAACCACAAATATCAAAACAACTTTTAAGAATATATACAACCGAAGCTCCATTTTGAAGCCCAGATGGCAAACTTTACCGTCAACTTGACGGAGTAGCGATGCGATCACCACAAGGCCCTACGTTCGTAAACTTGTACATTGGCAACCTAGAAGAAAGGCTCTTAACTAAAATGACGAACCCTCCCAAAATCTACACCAGATTCGTGGATGACATATACCTCACAATTAATGATGAAGACCAATTACTACAACTCAAAAGGACCTTAGAATCCCATTCCGTTCTCAAATTTACATATGAATTTAGTGTAAGTGGCCCTATTCCCTTCCTGGACGTAGAGGTAAAACAAAACAGCGACTGAAAATATACCACCACCGTCTATCGAAAAGGGACAGACTTCGGGCTATGCCTTAATGCCAAAAGTGAGTTCACCGAGAACTATAAAAAAATCGGTGATGAGTTCATACATAAGAAGAGCCATCAAGAAGTGCTCAACGTGGACCGCACTTAATGAAGCATTTCGAAGATCAAAACAGATCCTGATCAATAATGGCAATCAAACAGAGAATTCTACAAATTACAAAAGAAAAGTAAAACTAATACCACTCTACTACAAGAACAAAATGACGGATGTTTACAAAACAGACAAAAGAATACTACAAGATATCATAAAAAGTAACACAATCAAAGAAAATAACAAGAGATCCTAAACGAATCTATTATAAAAACAAAAAAGTAAAAAGATTATTAATAAAAAACAACCTGCGCGAAAAGCAATCGATCTTAAAGGCTACAAATGTGGTATACAAATTCCAATGCCCCCATAAGGACTGTAAACCTCATTCAAATAATCAATATATAGGTATGACCAGTACTACCATCAGCCGGCGTCATACTATGCATTTACAAGAATGGGGATTAAAAACACATTACAAAGAAAAGCATAATGCACAAATTACAAGCGCAACTCTGGTCGAAAAAACTACCATACTCAAAAGAAACCCTGTCCTTCGCCGCCTAAAGATTCTGCAGGTTCTTCTCATTAAAGGGGTGGACCCCAAACTTAACACCTAATGCAATTAAATGCATTAGTAAGACCATAAATAGAATACTGTGACCAAGTCTAGCCACCATAGTTACAAAAGGATTTGGAGAAAGTACAATCTAAGGCCACAAAATTGATACCAGAATTACGAAATCATAACTATGAGACAAGATAAAAAGACTAAACTTATTCAGGGTAGAAACAAGATGTTTAAAAGGTTAATTAATAGAATTGTTCAAAATCTTTGAAGGATATAGATAATGTAGAAGTTTCTACTTGGTTCAAACTTAGCACAAATTATACCTGAAATTATGACATGAAAATCGCTCCAAAATATTTTAGAACTAACTTATGTTGAAGCCCATTTCCTACAAAGTTGGTAACATCTGGAACAAGTTATTTGAAGAAGTGGTGTCCAGTAGTTTAATTGATACTTTTCAAAACCAAACTGGAAAAAATAATTAGAAACATTAGATAACAAGTGACAAAATATTGTATGTTGATAAAAGAAGAAAAAAAGAACATGTTGTAAGTTTAGATCAGTAAAATGCTATTATTATTATTTGTTTTAATAACTAACAAGCTAGTGTATATATGTGTATGGCAAGCTCTCCTAGTAAAAAATTCTTGGACCTTTATATTTCTAAAAATATCCGTGTCGTAAGTCAGGTTAGATCTTCTGCCTTCTGTTTGCTTTCCGTGTCTCGGATCGGTTGGCGGATAGCACGCAGGGAAACTCTGCAGTTGAGCCTTGCTTCGAATAATGCAATTAAACTTTGGGTTTCAATAAATCTCTAAGAGGGACTAGTTATACTTGGCAGAATTAATTCAACTATCTAGAGGTTTATGTTTATCAAAACTGGGTAAAACAAAGTAAACTTTACTACTGTACAAACAAAAATAAAATACTGGACATGAAAGATAAATCAAAATAAAATAATGGACATGAAAGACATCAAAAAAAGATAATGGACATGAAAGACAAATCAAAGTATACACACTCGGCCGCACACGACCAACAAAGGCGGATTCCAATTCCGGTGGATCTGCCACCCAAAGATTCGGCTGCTCAAGAGGAGCACGATAGATAGGAGCACTGAACTCGAATACTTTCCAACAGCACGAGTTGAGTTTGCACTTAAGGCCGATTAGTACTTGGCCTGTTCGGAGTTATGACGGAAAATATAACTAGTATTCCAGTAACCACAGTCAGACTCAAAAGTAGGGATCGAGGGAGTATTTGCCAGGTAGGAAGCTGGGCTTGAGAGATCTTTCCTCGTTTGTTTCTTTTTTTTCTTGTCTTCGGGCTCTTGTGGTATGGGAGGTCGAGAGAAAGAAGCTTATGCGACTTCTCCTCTTAGCACAATGCTAAGTTACCCAGGTCAATGCTTCACTATTTATTAAGAGCCGCCGGAAGTGGATTTTATTTTATCTATATAGAGGCGCCGGGATTAAATTTAGACCTTCATGCCATCTCGCGGAACCTCTCGTTGTTGCAACTAGGCTTGCTCTAGGCGTGTTATCAAACGGAAGTTACGTCAAATTCCCAAATATAAAGACTTGAGAGTACATATGTATAAATATTAATATTACAAAAGAAGATAATAGACAATAACCACAATTACCAATGAATACCTTTAAAAAGGTGGCTCACCTGCCTCGAATCCATCAGCAATAACGTTAGCACAATCAGTACACAGGAAATAAATCAAAAGGGTACTTGCTTCCTTAAATTTAATTGGATATATTACATGGGCATATTAAATGCATAAAAAAATCAATCTTAAAATTTTAAAAAAACTACGCTTAATCAGGATCAGTTCGAAAGGGAATTTTATTCCGTTGGCTCACTCGGAATAATTTATTTGAGTGAAGTCGAGATTTTAGCAACATTTCCTTATTTTTACCTTGCTGTGATTGATACGTTATGGCTGCGGCGTCTTACCCATTAAAGTACGCCAAAAAAAAACCCCAAAAAAATACAATTACTACTTGTCGTAGAGTCGAACGTCGATGCTAGCCGAGGATTGACTCTGCGGTGATGCGGGAAGGGAGCACGCCAAAAATGGAAGGGGGGGAGGGATATAGATTTCAGTGAGAGGGTTAAATAATAAAAATCGAGTGTTGTTGGCATGAATAATCAATTCTTAGAGGTTTAGAGAAACTTATTGTAGAAAAATAACTTTACTATTACAAAGAAAATATTATTAGCAAAAGTAAATAATTGACAATAAATAAGATGAAACCAAGGGTACCAAACGGGGTGGGGATACAAATCACTCGACGGGGACGAGAGTCCGAGAGAGGATGTACGGTGATTGCTTCCAAGGAAAGGAGGAGAGTGCTAATAACGGGGAGACTCACGTAAAGCCTAATTGACTGGAGGCTTTGGAGACGACGAGGAAGCGGGGCGCTGCAAAGTTCCACTTGCAAAATTCTTTCTTCTTTAACCTCGCAGAGAAATGAACGAGGGAGTACTCAAGATGAGAATGAAGTCGATACCCGAGTGATAGATGCCTGTCCGTGTATATCTTCTGTCGGGCAGGAACTCTGGCCTGGTAGAGAGGTGACGAGTCGCATTCGTAGGTAGCTGGAAGCCGTTGGAAGGCGGAGCATGGCGTGCGAGACTGTAAGTGGCTGTATAGTACTAATTTCTCAAAGTTTTTTCCGAAGTATCTATACTGCCTTGGCGGAAACGGGTCACCAGAGGCACACAAAAGGGGGACGGGGATCTTATGAGACTTGGTGTGCAGGGGGAAAAGGGATATTCTCGGGTAGGATCACAGGCTCGCGTGAAAGTCCTTGACGCCGTAGGTCTGGCGCCGATCAGGCGATGCGCCGGGGTGAAGGCGAACCCAACACTGATCCCACGACCGCAGAACTTTTGCTGCTCCCTTGGGGGTGTCTGGGGGAGCAAGTGCATCATCTTTTCTCAGGCCCCCTTGGGTAGATGTTGGGTTCTGGAAGGGGGTGGGGGTAACCTTCTCTCTCTCTCTCTGAGACTACTGAATCTTTCAAATATTGCAGACTATATGAGCCTGAAAGGAAAACAAATTTCGCAGGGGGAAAGTAGTGAAGCAGTCACAAAAAGGAATACAAAAAAATAAATTCGAAAAGTCCATGAAATAAAGTAAACAAAATTTGATTGTAAGCAGCTTGTGCAAGTATATTGTTTCTCCGCAGTTTTCTGATAGCCAGAACCAAACCCCATATAACCTTGACACCAGTTTAATATGAGTTTATATATATATATATATATATATATATATATATATATATATATATATATATATATATATATATATATATTATGTCGTAGCTTAGGTTAGATATTCTGACCTCCGTTTGCTTTCCGTGTCTCGGAACGGTTGGTGGTAGCATGCAGGGCAACTCTGCCATTGAGCCTTGCATCGAATAATGCAAGTGAACTTTGGGTTTCAATAAATCTTTAAGAGTGACTAGTGATACTCGGAAGAATTAATTTAACTATCTAGAGGGTTCTGTATATCCAACTGGGTGAAACAAAATATACTTTACTACTGCACCAACCAAAATAAAATACTGGACATGAAAGATAAATAAAAAAATAAAATAATGGAAATGAAAGACAAATCAAAAATAAGATAATGGACGTGAAATATAAATCAAAGTATGTATACACACTCGACCGCACACGACCGACAAAAGGGGATCATAATTCCGGGTGGATCTGCCACCCAAAGATTCAGCTGCTCGAGAGGAATACGAAGGGTAGGAGCACTGAGCTCCAGTACTTTTCAACAGCACGGGTTGGGTTTGCACTTAAGGCCGATTAGTACTCCGCCTGTTCGAAGCTATGACGGAAAATACAACCTGTATTCCAGTAACCACAGTCAGCCTCGAAAGTAGGGATCGAGGGAATATTAGTCAGGGAGGAAGCTGGGCTCAAGAGATCTTTCCTCGTTTGTTTGTTTTTTCTTGTATTCGGGCTCTTGGGGTTTGGGGAGGCCGAGAAAACAAAGCTTAAGCGACGCCTCCTCTTAGCACACTACTAATTTCCCGAGGCCAATGCATTACTATTTGTATAGAGCCACCGGAAGTGAATATTACCTAGGTGCCGGAAGTGGATTTGACCTTATCTATATAGAGGCGTCGGAAGTGAATGTAGACCTTCACGCCATCTCGCGGAACCTCTTTTTATTACAACTAGGCTCGTTGTGAGCGTGTTAGCAAATGGAACATACGTCAAAAGAAGCCGATCGCGGGATCTTACCGCCCTACCAGCCCCCCTCTCTCCCTCTCCGACAATCTTATAGAATCATTAGTATCTGCAATCGGAAGTAGAAGTAGTGATTAATAGTTCACTTGAGATTTTTAGAATTAGACTGGAGCTAGCAAATAAACTTTAGATAATTAGTTACAAATCGTTGCATGTTGATAAAAAGAGGTAAAAAAGAACAAAAAGATCATGTTCTAAGTTTAGATCAGTAAGATGTTAGTAATTTTATGTATATATTAATGTGTTTATGCTTTCCTTGTAAAATATTCTGGTCGTGTCAATGTTTCAACATTACTAGGTATATATTTCACTTTTCTAAGCCCGGAAACGGGTAAGAGAGACATCATTTTTACTATCTTATGCCTTAAATGTAGTATTGTATATATTTAGAATCAAAGCATAAGTCCTTCCGTTGTAATGGACCGAATGGGCTTTTGAATTACTTACTTTTCTTGTAATTCCTTGTAACACACACATTTTCACTCTCTCTCTCTCTTTCTCTCTCTCTCTCTCTCTCTCTCTCTCTCTCTCTCTCTCTATATATATATATATATATATATATATATATATATATATATATATATATATATATATGTATATATATATATATATATATATATATATATATATATATATATATATATATATATATATATATATATATATATATAAGGGCTTTCACCTCGCCGATAAAATGCTCATCTTTCAGACGTATGTGCCTCGCAGCAAAGGAGCACCATAAAAATGGCCGTCATATATATATCCTATGTTCTTCAAAGATCGGCATATTGAGTATGAGATCTCGTCGCCTTCGGTTCAGATCGTGTATCTGTTTCTCCAAGTCCCTGGTATTCGCGTATACCATCGAGGTTGGATCTCACTAGGCAGATCGATCTTTTTTGTGAAGACTTAGTCTGTTCAGAGCAAGCCTTGAATGGTTTTGTCTACGAAGGAGTGACCGGGATTCCTCTCGACTCATCACAACCCTTCTTCAAGGATCTCCAGTTTCCCGTGTGAAATTTCGCGCCGAACCGCGTCAGAGTCTCGATTTTTAGAAGTTACACTTCTCTGGAGCAGAGGTGCCTTTGTCAGGCTTCAAGGAGGATCGTTTTCTCGTCTTCTGGTCCCCCTACCCTTCATCCTCGTCACCATCAGGATATTCGGTCGAGAATCACGACCATTTTCCGCCTCCATTCACCTACGCCGACTCGTTAAAGGATTCCCCTTCCTCGAGTACTCTATTTAAGGTAAAACGATTGCATCTCCCGTTAATCGACCCGCTTTCCGACTTTTAAATATTCCTGCTGTATAACTGATTCATAGTATCCCAATTAAAAGCTAATTGACAAGTAATTAACGTTACCCGATCGCTAATTTTCTATAGTCTGTCAGTATTATCCCTATTTACATTTCCTATATTTCCCGTATATATATATATATATATATATATATATATATATATATATATATATATATATGTTAACTATTGACTTATTAAAAATTATATTTGGGGTTTTCCTTGAACTGCAACTTCGGTAAACTCATTAAACGCTATCGGCCAGTGCATTAAAATTGCACTCTTATACCTCGTAATCAACGGATTACTTTTACGAAATGAACGTACTTGTACGTAACGAAGGACGAGTACGTACATTAGAGGATATATGTGTATGTAACTGTAGATATGCATATTCTCGTGGCTTTTATCTCTTTCTTTCCAACCAATAGATACATATATGTATATATAGACGTATTGTCTGGAGAGTGACCTATTCCTCGACAAATATATATATATATATATATATATATATATATATATATATATATATATATATATATATATATATATATATATATATATATATATATATATATATATTAGTGTAGATGGGTAGCAGTCTTTCTCGAATGCAAATTTTTTTGAAGTCCATGGTGTATTTCCTTTGACAACTTTCTATTCTTCTAACTCTCTTTATTATTCCATCTTGTTGTAGATGGTAGATCACTTTTCTTGTGTGCTGGTAAAACCTGCATTTGAGATTGCTAATGCATTCAGAAGCAGAAAACACACAAATACGTTTGAAAGAGATTAGAAGCTTAAAATGACAGCAATCGCAAAGAAAAAATCTTGAAGTAAGAGGGCGACAAGAGTTTCAAGTGCGAGGAAAGGCTTTTTCTCACCGACCTTATGTGAGAACAGCGTCGGGAGCGCTGTCGTATCCTTTTCAACGACATGAGGAGGAATTTTAATCGAATTATCAGTTAGTTTTATGAAAAGCCCTTCACGGTTGATCCGGTCATCAATAAACAGAACGAACGTGTGGTAAGCTTCGGCCAGGAAGTCTCCAAGTTTTGCTACCTGTCCACGACCAAGTACCCGGCCTCCAAGATGATGCTTGGCGTCGTGGTTTCGAATTGCGAGAAGATGCCGTCGCTGTGGTTTGCGGGCGGTTACAGGGACATCTTGGCCACGAAAGTCCTGTCATAGGTCAGAAAAATTACAAAGAAGGAGGATTACTCGATCAGCAGGACGTTGCCGCGGTCCACACGGCCAAGACCCCGTAGGAGTGGTTGCGGTCGAACATGATTGCTTTTGGCCAATACATTCGCCTAACCTCAATCCCATCGACTAAACGAGTGGGCTCAGTTCGTGGGTAAGGCCTTCAGCAACCTTTACAAAAGTTCAAAATTTTAAACTAAATTTAAATTTTAACGAATAGTTAAAGATTACAGGTTGTGGTTGACCATAAAGGAGGGCATATTGAACCATTGATTAAAATTTCAATTTAGTTTAAAATTTTGAACGTTTTCAAAGGTTGCAATTTAGAAAATAAAAAACACCATGTTTTAACACTATTTATTTAATGGCTAATTGATTCATTAAATGAATTTAAGACGATTTTTACAACAAATAAGTATTAATAGACCAGGCAATGGCTTCGCCACTCTCCTCTACGGAGGGGGATGGACCTTGCGCTTAGCTACTAAGATTAAAATTTAAAATCTAAAAAAAGCAGCCATGGTTAAATTTTTTAAATTTTCTGAATTTCGCCAATTATAAAAATTTTAAAAAGGAACTCTAAACTAAATTTCGTCCCCCCCTTTCAAAATATCACGTTGCTAAAATATAGAGTTATAGAAGATATATAAAAATAAATTTTCTAAACTTTACCATTTGTAATTTTTTGTGTTTTAAAAATTTTACAAAATTTAGATACTTATATTTAGTTCTGAACTTCACCATTTTGTTTCTTAATATTATAAAAGAATTAATAGAAATAACTGATAAAAACAAGTCATAACCAAACTAAGATGAAATTATTATTCAAATACTGAAAAAAAAAATCCCCTTCTTAAATTATAGTTAGTGATGATGATGATGATGATAATGATAAAAGCTTCATCTTTCATTTATTTATATTTCATGCCCCTAGCTGCAATTTTGATTGAAATATTGCTTCTCAAAAACGGGCCAATTTGTGGGCGGACACACTTTAGATTCCACATTGCTTGACCAAAACGAGGGGCTCTGCTGTTTGTTCTTTTGCCTATTCTCCCTAAATAATCGTCTTCAATTAATCGATAAGTTCTTGTCGATCACCAGGTAATTCTTGAGTTAACTGCAAGATTACTTCATTTATGTGTTATATTGGAAGAAAAGCTAAAGCACAGACCATTTTACTTTTTAAGTTAAACTCTGGATCATTTCTGTATTGAAGAGAATGTCCTAGAGAACAAACATGCTTCTTCATATTTTAACACAAATAAAAAAAACACATCCTCTGATATGTACTAAAGGAAAATGTACTTTAAAACTTTTAAAATTTGCCAATTCATAGTCACAGTTACTAATTGCTGGACTAAAACTATGTTGAATTTTTAAAATCATGTCTAATAATTTGTCATAAGTTCCACGAACTTTATTAGGAAAAGGAACGTATAGCAAGGAATGTATGCCTCGTATTTCTCACCTGCAATTTCATAAACCTGGGAAAAAGGAGGTAGTGTGATTTTAAAAGTACGACCGACAAAAAACTTTTCACACTCATTTAATAATCTCAGATTACTTTTACGTCCAAATATTAAAATTCTACAAGAACTTTCAGAACATCCACGTTTGCAAGCAAATTTTTCCATTTGTTCTCTAACAATAGTCTAAATTTTGAATTCTTCTGGACTAACAGGGCTGAGTAAATCGATTGTGTTCATCGGGTATGATCTGACAAGTTTCTACTAAATATTTTAAAGTCTTTTTCACTTGCCAAAGTAATTTTGTGGAGATTATGTAATCGCCAACTTGTTTTAATTTGTTTGTTAACAAAATTGCTCGAAAACTAATTACCCGATTTCTATAAAATTTGATGGAGCATTAGAGCCTTAGCCTAGAACAAAATGATTAGTGTTTGACCAAGATCCGGTTAGTATATCCGGAGATATATTTTCCTTACTAACTTTTGAACAAAAGTTATATTGGGGAAGTTCCAAACTTTAATTAATGTTGAATTTATATATACCTTAGAAAATTATTAACACTTTGAAATTTTAAAACTAGAAATATAAACATAAAATTACAATTAATAACTGTAGACAGACTTTATATTGGCATACATAAATGATGCATGTTGAATATACATATTAGATTGATTATATTAATAATAATACAAAAATGAAGCATTTTGGGATATTGCTATATATATTGTTAAGCTAAGCCTTCTTAATGTGTGGAATTATATTTTCATCTAAATGTCTGAAATTTAGTAGGCATTTCGAAGTTTTAAATCTCGAAATATGGGAATGGACTCCTTAGGAGGAGATTTGAGCTCTATGACTGTTATCATTTTGCTAAACTAAATTCTTTGGAAATATCTGAGAACTGGTTCGAAGTTACTAAATCCTTCTACCTAGAGGAATTAGTTATCTCTTAGCCCCTCTGGCAAAAGAATTAATACGAAAACAATATATCCATTGATATTGAAAGGACAAATGAAAACTATTGGAGAGGGTATTTTGGCCTTAGGATAATGGTTGACAGCTAAATATTTAACGAAGGATTTTAGAGGATCCCACACAATTTTTATTTTCCAATATATTGCTTATCTCTTGAAATCCCATGTTCTTAAAAATATCAAAAAAAGATAAGAAAAATAATTATAAATAGGGATATAAATTTTAAATAACTCCAAAAGCTTTGTGAAAATGGCAATAGACCCAGTATTTTGGCCTTAGGATAAAGGTTGCCCTGTTATAAATACTTATAGGATATATTGATTATTTTAAATTGATTTAATTAAGTCAATTTTTAATGGAGCTCACAGACAAACTACACATGTCTATTGTACCCTAACAAAAATGACTAAGCCTGGTTTCAAACAAAATTTGCGACTCATATTTCTAAATATTTATCTTGAAGATATAAACTCTTGGAGCTATCAAATTTAACAAAGAATGGGAGATTATATTTTTCCAGCAGTGAAGTGTATAAATAGAAAATGCTTTTGAATTTAAAATTCAGTTGTGATTAGACATCTTTCGAGTTGACGAACTGGCTCGCTCGCCAACAATAAAATTTTCTGAACATTTTAGATATCTAAATCTCATAGACAATTCAGTTTTATGAGATTCACTTTATTAATTTTCTAGTGATTAATTTATTTAAATCTATAAAAGTTAATGTATTTCACTGATTAAACTTTTCTTAGACCCTATATATGTATAGCAGCGAATTTAATATCAAAACGTGGAAAGCCAAAATTTAATAGTAATAGTTTTATTTATGTTTTTGATAGGTATATTGCGGATAGGGAAACAAAATTTTATAGGCGTGAAAGAAAAGATTCGAACCAAGCAAGAATTAATGTTCACAACAAAGAAATCGTAAAATATATTAATAACCATTCGCATGATCATTTTCCAGCCAAAATTGAGAGAGGGCGCATTCAAACTCAATAAAAACGCGTGCATGCAACGCAATAGAAGGAACTGCTATAGTTGGAAAGCGAATACTTACAGAATTTATCTCAAGCTTGACAAGGAGCTATGCCAGATAATTGATCTTAATAATGATGTCGATGGTCTGAGCGATAGGCACGTTCGTAAACAGGTTTTCCACATCAAGGGATGCTATTAGTCCTGCCGATCTTGTAGAGTAAAGTATGTCAATAAATTCCTCCGTGGATTTTATGCTGTACTTCGAAGGGATGGACGGTTTATAAAAAAAAACGTGTACCACCATCCTGCAATGTTTCTTCCAAATCTCGCCCGAAACATCTTAAGGAACATGTTACGTTTATGCACATCAGATGCTCCGCTCAGGACAGCGGATGGTAATCTATAAATGCAAGTGGATGGAGTGGCTATGGGGTCTCCATTAGAGCCGATCTTCGCCAACCAGTATATGGATCAACCTGAAAAAAAGATTATTGGACAACAGTGAAAATAAGCCACACATATATTGTCGATACATAGACGATATCTACATCAACGTCCACAACGAACAACATCTGATAAACATAAAAAAGCAATTTGCGGAGAACTCCGTGTTAAAGTTCACTTATTTTGGACGTTGAGGTTCAAAACATCAGAATATCACAAAAGTATATAGAAAAAGTACGGACGTGGAAAGATGCCTCAATGGGGATAGTGTATGCCCTGAAAGATATAAAATAAGTGTAATCGGCTCATACATCCGCCGATCATATAATTACTCCTACTCTACATGGGAACTTTCTGACCAAGAGATGTTACACGTAAAAAAAACACTCGTGAACAACGGTTTCTCGAATCGAACAGCATGATTGACAAACAACTCCAATCATTTTTAAATAATCGCTTCAAAGATACCGTTACAACGAAAATTAATCAGGGCGCAGTAAACAACATCAAAATGTACTACAGAAATCAGATGTCTACGGCCTATACGTAAAATAGATAAAAAATAAACAAAAACATCAAGGAGATTATTAACCGTAACATCCAGGTTAAGAATCAAATTCAACTGATTATTTACTATAAAACAACAAAAGCCAAAAATCTCCTTATGAAAAACAACAGCTGCCAAAACTCCTCGAATCTCAAATCAACCAACATAGTTTAAGAGTTAATCTGCCCCAATAAAGACTGCAAGCATTATGATAACTCTAAATATCTTGGCATGAAAACTACCACACTTTCGAGACGCTTAACTATGCATCTGCAAAGCGGAGGACCTAAAAATCATATGGAGAGCGCGCATAACATCAAACTAACATGAGATATTCTAGTTGGCAACACCGTGATTTAAATAAAAGAGGGAAATAAGGCTAGTCTAAACATCTTAGAAGCCATTTTAATAAACAAAGAAAAGCCGGCTATCAATAGTCAAGCGTTAAGCTGGAATCGAACATTAAAGTTGTTTTAAAATTCTACTCACCGGATTGGCTAGTTTACTCTAACGTTATGATCAACCAGGCGGAATAAATATTCCCTAAAAACCGTTTTCTTTCATTCAATCTGATTCCGACTCCACATTGCATTGGTAAAGGAGGAAAGAATATATCAACGCTCCGAAGATGATCGAATAAGATCGAAAGCTCGCATTTTAGTTTGGTTTTTACCAAACCTATTCATAAAAAAGAGAGATAAATACAAGACAACTGATCTACCATCTACAAGATGAAATAAAAAAGACAGTTAGAAGAATAGAAAGTTTCCAAAGGAAATTAACTAGGGCGAAATACACAAGGGTCTTAAACAAAATTTGCATATATATATATCGGGTGTTCTAATAACTTGGACCGATTTTATATGTGAGTTAAGTTTAAGCGTCTAATGATTTTTTCTTTTTCTTTCAGATTTAACAACTTCAGTCTTTGACAATTTCAACCATGGAAAGATTAACAATCTACCAATAGGTTAAAGTTATCGAAGCCTATTACGAAAATGGACGTTCAAACAGAAACGCGTTTCGGGCACTTCGCGATTTTTTTGGTCAATATAATCGACCAACCGAGAGTGCAATTGGAAAAATTGTTCGTAAATTCAAACAAACGGAGTCGGCGGCAGATATGAAAACGCCATTGCGTGCTCGTTTACGCCGTTCAACTGAAAACATTGCTGCTGTGCGCGAGAATGTGGCCGAAGATCCAGACACCTCTATTCGTCATCGCGCGCAGGAATTGAACCTCTCCACAACAACGTTACATCGAATTTTGACAAAAGATTTGTCTCTACACGCTTACAAAATTCAATTGACACAAGAAATGAAGACTGCTGACCATTCTAAGCGCGGTGCATTCGTCAATTGGGTGCACGAGCAAAACAAGCCGATGATGATTTTTCGCAAAAAATCATCTTTAGTGATGAAGCCCATTTTCATCTTGGTTGATTCGTTAATAAGCAGAATTGTCGCATTTGGGCTGATGAAAATCCCAGGAAGATTGTTAAAAAGCCACTTCATCCACAAATGGTGAGTGTTTGGTGTGCATATTTTGCTAGCGGAATCATTGGTCCGTATTTCTTCGAAAATGATGCCGGAAATTCTGTTACGGTGACAGGCGAGCGATTCCGACGCTTTCAGGTTTCTTTCTGTCGCCTCCGCATTGGAAACACTCGCGGGATGCACCATCATTTGATGGAGTGAGTGCCCTCGCCTTAATGCACTGACTGCGTTGTCCCCCAGACTGTTCGGCACATTCTTGTGGAATGTCTCAGTCTGGGTGATCTTCATGCACGTTACCTGCGAGGTCGCTACCGTTTGTCCCTTGTACTCGGGACTGGTTCGTGCACACGGACTTGCGGACTATACGACTTTTGGAGGAGGCTGGACTCGTCCACTTTACTTGACTTTTTTGTAGGTCACTTGTTCCCGCACCGGGGGAATGCGGGCCTACCACTGACGCCGGAGTGCGCTTCCTTCGTGCCTTTTTGCTTAGGTTTTGTTGTTATTTTTTTGCTCTTTGTTCTTTTTTATCGTTGTTATTTGTTGTTTACATATTTATATTTGTGTTTATGTTATCTGTTTATTAATAAAGCCTAGTAGTATGCTGTGTTGAGTAGGGCGACTTATGCTCAAGTAGGTAGCCGCCAGACTGGCTCCTAAAATAAAAAAATAAAAAATAAAAGGACACCCATTTTTAAAATGTTGACAGTGGCTGACATGCCCAATTCACGATTTGTTTCTTCTTACTGGATCGTGGCTCAGTCGAAATACAAACTTCATCATACAAGTTGAAGTCCTCAATAGCTGCTCAATAAGTCGCTATTGAAACTTCTAAGTAAGGACTAAACAGATCGTCGAAGAACATTAAGCCGATTGTTTATCAGGACATTCAATTTGACTAAGTCGTGATTTAACATCTTAACTACTCTTATTAAGAAAGAGATACTAGTAAACTATTTGTTCGCCAATTCTGGGGATATTAGTACGTAAATTATTCGAAATTCTCGTTGTACCTTACTTATATTTCTCAATTTGTGACGTGTTATCTTAATATATTTTTTAATTGTTCTCCAAATTGTTAATTACTGTTTTAATATTATAAAGCAATTTCCATCATTCCTATGAATTTTCCTCTTGATAACGCTCTTTTCAAACTTAGCAACACTTTAACTTGTTAGAAAAGTAGACACATTTCACAATATTTTATTATAAGTATGTATATTCCGGTGATTTATATTGCATACCGAAACAACATAAATAAATATTAGTTTTAAAAATGGCCGAAAATTCAGATACTTAAATTTTATTATTATGGCTTGCTATTTCCTGTTCCTGCGGGATATATTATAGAAACTAAATATATTGGTTCACGTACATACTTAAATACCTCCTCTCTCTTTCTCTCCACCAATTACGTTCCAAGAGGTTAAATTTGCCACGTTACATCTCGCTTAAGGTAATTTCATCTCATTTGGTCTATTTATATGTTAATATGTCTAGTTTAACATGTTTGAACTCGCTTATGCACTTCTGTAAGCAGCTTTGGGGGAAATACAGTCTACCTTGCCCAATTTTCGGATTTGACTAACTGACTGCAATCTAAATGAAGTGAATGCGTGACTATACAGTATGTAAAAGAGTATGTTATTATATATCTTGCTAATTCATTGTTTCTCTAGTGCTCTGAGAACTGATTTAACAGGCGGGGGAGAGTAAAGCCCTTTTCATCGACCATAAGTGTCATTTAGTAAGGGTTTTTGCATTTCTTATTTAAGTATGACAAGGTGCGCCCTCATGCTAAAAGAGACAGTTATCATCCCCAAATTGGTTTAGAACTGCTGGGTAAAGGTGTTGATGAACCAAGTTTTGGTACCATGTTGAGTTCATTGCCGTGTTCTTGGGCAAAATTGTTAATGCTCCAATTTCTCTGAGATGAGAAGAAGCCACAGGCCTGGCCAGTGTCCGGATGTTCCACCATAGGCACGGATACAAGACTCGAGAAAGTGTTCTCCTTTTCCCATCCTAAAAAAGAGGCTCCAAACAAGCGAGAATAAGCTTGATCAAGGAATATCTTTTTAAATCAGTCTTTATATTTTGTACAAAAGTAGAGCCTATCCTCAAGGTTCTTCCTGGTGAGATGAGGCTTCTTCGCAGCCGTAACGACTTTAACCCTTGGTCCAAATGTTTCCACCTCACTGTGCGCGCTGAAGAGTTCTCATCTGCATAATTCCAATCGCGAACAAGCTTGGCGCTGGAAGAAACCCGATCGTTGAGCTGAGAGCTTACCAGGAGGCGATTTTGGCATTTATTTGAAACTTTTGGGCGTCCAGAAGAAACTATCTCCTTGTATTTCAGGCCACTTTGGTGTAGAGCAATGATTCCCAACGTGGGCGTTGTTCTGTTAAAATGGGGCGCTGTAATTTAATATTTCACTTATGGGGCGTAGACATACAGAATGGTGATGTAGGAATTTATCCAATTTGATTTTAAGTTTTCGAAGATGATTCAATATTAGTGTTTCTAAAAACGCTCCCAATTATCAACATTAGCCATGGGATCATGCGTTTGACGAATCAAGTAACGTTACAAGTGAATTACGTCATGCTAAGTAATAGTCAATTATAATCTATCATTCCGCCACGCAAAGTAGAATCGATTTATCTCCTAACCTAAGTTTTGTTAAATTATGTCTAAATAGATTAGAATTTTCCATTTTTCACCAACTACCTCGGCATATTTTATGAAAAATTATCACCTCTGATTTTTCTAAACAAACAATTTTGGTAAACTCCCGTACTATTATATTATATAAACATAAAGTGGCACCCTTGTACCGCAATCGTTTATTTTTACTTACTTTACTTTATTTTCAGTGCTTGAATTTACTCATAATCATGTCGGAAAATTCATTAAAGCAAAAATGCAGACAATATAGTATGAATATTTGAAGCTTGGATTTCTTACTTCTTATAGTTAACAACAGCCAATGTGTCTGCGAGAAAGTATTTTCGAACGGAGACCATGAAGTTATAAAAGATTTCTAATAATTTAAAGAAGATCCATCCTGATAAAATAAAAGAAAATTTGTCGTATTTTAAAATTCTACAAGATAAATTTCACAACAAAGAATCTATTCATTCGCCTATAACAAACCAATCACAGAAATGCGACGATGGACGTGTTTGTTTATACAATATCTCCAAAATGATTGCCAGATCAGGAAAACATCATACAATTGAAGAACAACTCATTTTGTCAGCTATAGAAGTTGGCCTTCGTACAGTAGTACATCATTTTCCCAAGGTAAATTATCAAAGCAATTCCACTTAGTAATAATTCCATGCCAAGAATAATTGATGAAATGGCCGAGGACATTGAAGAGACCTTAAATATGTAGCCTATTTAAAAATCAACATTGCTCCCAAGCAGCAATTAACCCCTACTTCTAGGGTATGTTCATTTTATTAAAGATAAGAAAATTGTGAGGGAATTAATGTTTGCAAAGGAACTTAAAACATAGACTGGAGTGAATCTATGTTTACTATAGTCGAGCAATTTTTCAAATAAAAATAAATTCCTATTAACAACATATTTTTTTGTGCAACGGATGATGCTCCAGCATTAATAAGGTGCTATAGAGGCTTTCTTGTATTTTTAAAGAAAGCTGTACCCAATGTCTTCACAATACATTGCGTAATCGATCGTCAACATCTAGTTGTTAGGAACTAGGAATTTGAGTGATCGGCTTCATAAATCCATTACTGTTATTATCACAGTATTAAAAAGAATAAAATACCTTTCCCTTAATTGCCGAATCTTTAGACAACTCTGCAACAATGTCAATTATGAATTCGATCGTCTCATTTTACATACTGAATGAGATGGTTATCCAAAGGAAACTGTTTGAAGCGATTTTATTCTCTTTTCAACACTATCATACATTTTTTCCCACAGAATAAAAAAAGTTATTTTATTGACGAACTCTTAGCTTGCAAATGTGACATTGCATACTTAACAAATTTATTCAATCATCTGAATTTGCAATTGCAAAACTGTGATGTATGTAAATCTTATCAAAGCAAAATCTGTTAGTTATTTTCACATTCATGGGCAAGCTTTCACTCTTTAGGCATAATACATGATGTCGTTGATAGCTATCTCATTCCAACTCTTGATCGACTAGAAAATAATTATTTAGGTTCATAACTCCATATTAGATGATGAATTATTGATTTATTGCAGCCATTTGAATTCATTGCACGCACGAAGACATAAACTGTAAATTCCAGGATCTCATTAATATGGAAATGTCTGACTGGTTGATAAACTCATTAAAAGGTGCTTTTTACCAATGAAACTGACTCTGCGATGCAAGAGGCGTTAATTACTTTAAAAAAAAGAATTAGAATAAAATCACCTCTTCAAACAAGCATACCAGCAATTTTGGCTGCAAAGATAAATTTCTGAATGGTATCCAAAACAGTTGGAAGCTATCAAACTTTTTTTTTCTTTTTTTTCCTAATTTCCTCTATAGCTGAATGTGGTTTTAGTGGTTATTCGGGTTCCTACTAAAAAAGAAACCGCCTGCAAATGGCAAAACGATGAGATCTTAGATTACTTCTAGGCAGCATGGAACCTAGCCAATAAGAACTAAAGTCAATCATCGCATTGAAACATTGAGGTAAGCTTCCATTAGCCTATATTTATTAGAGAAATGAAAACTAAATTCCAATTATTTTTGCACTAATACATATATGTTATCTTGAGCGATAAAAAAAAATTAGTATGATACTCGAGATTTAATTTGACGAATAGGCTGATGATAAAAAAAATGTGTCCAAAAGGGGGGGAAGAGAGGTGTAGAGCAACAATGGTTGCAAGCTTTTCTTTGGAAAAAAACATTACCTGAGTTGAAAAAAATTGAAAAATTTATTTTCAAAACAGAATATTACGAAATAGATTATAATTATATGATATCATTCATTTAACACATATTTGTCATCATTTTACCCTTTTAATCGAATAGCAAACCTCGACGTATTCAGGTCCCACTGGGACATGGTACATACAAACAAGGCACCATTGTGGCGTCGGCTCCACGATGGTAAGTTTGTGCCCGCCCCCCTGATAAGAATGGAGATGCTCGATAACTCTACTACATAAACCACCCCTATCACCGTCAATGAAACAAAACAATACATCAAAACTATACCCAAACGCGCCCCAGGCCCTTCCACCCTACCAGCCACAATAATAAATCACTTCCCAGAAAACATTTGCCCTACACTTACATACCTATTCAACGCCTCACTCGCATTTAGACATCTTCTACGACTTTTTAAAACAACACACAGCATACTATTACATAAAAAACTCGCAAACAACTATTACCCAATTGTACTTTTAGAACACCTAGGCAGAATACTTCAGCGTATGGTCAACAGCTGTCTCTGGAATTTTCTGAAGGAGAGTGGCTATGGTTTCAGGAGAGGCTGGTCGACTCAAGATGTTGTGATCGTCGTTTACGACAAAAAAAAACACTTCATCATCAAGTACGTGGAGAGGCATACGATAAAGTGTAGCATGAGGGACTTTGTTGGAAGCTAGCAAACAACACGGAGTTCCTTCTCTGTACCAGAAGGCTTCTCTCTCACTACCTTACCGATAGAAGGTGACACATCAAATACAACGACACAATATTGCACCCATTTACATCGCGCGCAGGCATATCTCATGTTACCGTTATGGTACCCACACTATTCATAATGTACACTGATAATGCCCCACATCCACCCAAAGATTGCACACATGTACACACACACTCTCCTACGATGACGACCATACTATTTTCGTCTTCGGCCAGGGCCGTGACAGGATCGCACGCTGTGCACAAATGATACTAAACGAGAAGATAGAATATGAGGACATGTGGCTCATTGCCACGAATCCACTGAAGACACAGGTGACACTCTACGGTGCCCGTGATCACTACCTGCCCAACATTCAAATATACACACTCCAGACCTTAACTACCTAGACCCGATAAGAATTACATATAAACCGCACACGAAATTACTCGGGATCACATTTGATAAATACCTACCTTTCCACGTATACCAAAAACATCATACAAACAAGAACTAATAACAGTGACAAAATGCTGCGCAAGTTTTTCCCTGCAAGCCGCAAACTATAATTACCCTTATACAAAACATTAGCTTATCCACTCCTTACATACGCACCAATTAAACAGACAGCCGCGAGTCATATGAAAGGGGAAAGCTCAGGGCATTCAGAACTCTTCTCTAAAATGCCCATGTCGCTCTCCTCGATACCCAGTCGTGTCCACACTATACGAAGACAACAAACTCGCGCGACTCAACACATACACCCATACCCGATTAACACGACAGCTGGGGAAACTCGTTAGAGACCCAACATACACCCAAGTACATGCCAGGCAACACGCTGCTTTGGCATTAAGATACCTAGCAGCACTAGATTGCCCACAGTCAACACCTATGTATTTTTACACGAGTTAGCAGCATCATGAGTATTGCGTTTCTTTACTAGTGTCTCTTCCTTTCCACCCGCCCCTTCCTGCCGCCCCAGTCTAACACAGCACCACTATCACAAAACACTCCAAAACACAACGCATCGGTGTCTATCCACCGTCTTTTAACTCTTTCTATCCCTTCTTAAGATTTTTCCATAACATTTTCCTCTCACACTACACCATCTTTGTGGTTCTCACAGTCATACTGGTTTTCTTTCTATTCACATTATAGCCCAATCAGAGGATTTCCCATCTATCACCACTCTTTGTCTACGGTTTGTAAACCATTAATCGTTTCAATGTAATAGGCTACCACTTATCCTGTGCATTATAAGCATTTACAAACGTTTACACTTTTATAACGATCATATTTTTCAGTCAATGCGCGAAAAGAATTCTAACAAATTCGTTAAACATGAGCGACATCTTCGGTAACTGTCGTTCGCTTCTTTGAGTTAATTTATGTTGTTTCCAAATGATCCACGATTTAGTCCTTTTCATTTTAGACCAAAAGTTTACTCAAATCGAAACTAAATTATTAGGTCTATAATTATTTGTGTGATCGAACTTCCTCCACATTTTTTTAAAAAATTAAATGAAATTTCTCAACTTAAAGTCTTTACGAACAATACCTTCTTTTATGTAGTTTGTTTATTGATTTTGGTGATTGTGGATATGATCTCTTTTGATAAAGCGAATGAATTCTGTCAAGGGAGATTTTAAAATTTTAATTTTATCTATATAATTTGAAAATAAATTCGATCCGTAAACCCTTATGAATGGCAAGTATGTTTTCTTCATTAAAATAAATTACATCAGAAGAAACAGAAATGTGACATGTCTTTCAGATTAAGTGCTTTGAAAAATTTCTGATTTATGACTTGCACAATAACGTGTTGCTAACCAGCTTTCCTTCGTCATTTTTAATAGGTTCTAGAAAATCTGGAATCTGGTATATTTGCTCTGTGATATTCTTATGTGCAATCTCTTATGTGCGTGTGAGGTTGAAAGTTGAAACTTGATCACAAAGTATTTTCGACTCAAAATGTGATAAGGGTTTCAAATGTGTTTTTTTTCCAAAGCGAAATACAAGCTAAGTCTATATGCAGAACATCTTCCCTTTTTTTCCCTTGAAACAATGTAAAATACCACAATATCACCCAACCTCTGAGAACAAGGGCAAAGGCCTTGCCTCTGTACATGATCTACGCACATGTAACATAACCCTTTTTAACGACTTAAAATCATTACATAATACATTTAAAATCAGTAGAAATAATACATACTTGCAAAATTCATATGAAACAAAATTACTGAGATCATCGAAAACATAAACAAATTCACACATGAAATAGCATCGTAGGAATAAATTGACCGTAGAGGAATTAAATGATCTGACAATCAATAACAAAATGAAATTTCCAAGATATTTGCAGTCTCGATCCAAGCCTATCAGCAATTCCTATCAAACCGAGGAGAGATCACTCTACCCCGACAGTTTCGGCCCAATCTCTCTAACTTCCTTCGTGTGCAAGTTGATTAAGAAATTAGTACATGTTAGATAAGCCTTCCTTCTGGACATCAGAGGCCATCTGACTTCTCCACAGAGCGGCTTCCGCAAGTTTCACTCCACGTCGGATGCTCTGCTCCGACTGGAAAATGCCGTATCCGAGGCCTTCTTTAAATGGACGGCATTATGCCACGGTGTTTTCGATCTGTAGAATGCCTACGATACTGCACTGAGATACGGCAGCATGGACACTCTCCACACGATGGGGGCGTACGGACTCCTCCCAGTCTTTATATCTGAATGTTTGAGAGATCGTCGCTAAAGCGTACGGTTGAGGGGAGCCCTCTCCAACCGAATGAGAAGAGGGTGTCCCGCACGGAGGTGCCCTCAGTGTCACACTCTTTGCCCTGAGCATCAACATCATCCCCTCAGAGCTGCCGGAAGATGTTCTCGCCACGCTCTACGTAGACGACCTTTCGATATCTTTTGGCGCGGCCAAAATGCCAACTCTGGAGCGTTGACTCCAACAAGCAATGAACCGCATATCTCGCTATCCCGAAGCGCACAGGCATCTGTTTTCTTTGGTGCGTTTCTGCCGTTATTCATGGCTCCACCCTGACCCAGACTTGTTTCTAAACGGTGTGCGCCTTAAACGGTGTGCGCTTGTATTTGACCGACGCCTCACTTGTGAGGCTCATATTCGCAGCCTTAAGGTCTCTTGATCCCGTGCCATAGATATTTTTCGTTCCGTGACGTTCAGCACCGTGGGTGCCTTGGGCGCTGATAGGGCTTCTGCCTTACTTTTTTATAGATCATTTGCTGGTTCTGCATTTCCCCCATTGAGAGCTTACTTGCCGATGCTTGGGGGATGCCACTGGCTCTGCGCCGTGCACAAAGCATTATTCACCTATACGCGCATTCCCCCTACTTAATTCATCAACAGCTCCCACTGCATCCACAGCTGATCTTGACGGTGCCGATGCCGCTGAGAGACGTCAGTCATATCCTAAGCCCATTTGGTTTAGGGCTAGGATACTCCTTCGAGAGCTATGTATAGCTCTCAGGCCGGTGGCGCTACTGGCTCTGTCCAGGACGCCAGTCTGGATGGTACCATCTTTGACTATTTGTCCCTAGGCCTATACTCCCCAAGCTTCTACAGCGCCGGGAGTATTGCGTTGAGCCTTTTAAGAGCACAATTTCTGACACGCTGGAACTGTGCCAGTGCATACCGATGGCTCCAAGTCCCAAGACGGGGTCGGTTTCTACGCCGTATCCTCTCTGTTTGAAGTCAGTGAGGCTCTTACAGGTGCTGCGTCTGTCTTAAAGGCCGAGCTGGTTGCAATACATCGCTCGGTACAGGAGATAACGCGACGTGCCCCGTTTGGAGAACGGATTGGGATTTATCGCGACTCACAAAGCGCCCTGAGTGCTCTCGGAATCTCCGCATCCCTTGATTCTCGATATCCGTGATGCCACGGTTTTGGCAAGCAGGGCGGATGTCGAGATTATCTTCTGCTGGGAAATGAGCATGCCGATGAGGGCGCCAAAGAGTCCTCGAGGACTGGGTGACTAGACCAGCGTTTTGCTCTTCCTCACACCGACTACATGCCAGGAATGCGGGCTGCCTTCCTGGCAGCTTGACAAAGATGGGAGATGGTCGAGGGGAACTTAAAGTTACCTGCCATTTCGCCGCGACTGTTCGTATGGACATACACCCCAATGCCGTCACAGCTTCAGGTTGCTTTTTGTTGTCTCCGCATCGGACACATTCGCGGGACGCACCGAAATTTAATGGAGTGTTCACCTGCGCCTTACTGCGACGACTGTGCTGTCCCCCAGACTGTTCGGCACATTCTTGTGGAATGTCTCAGTCTGGGTAATCTTCGTGCTCGTTACCTGTCCAGGTAACGTGACGAGCGGGGTCACTACTGCTTGTCCCTTGTACTCGAGAGTGGTTCGTGCACAGCAACTTGCGGACTATAGGACGTTTTGGAGGAGGATGGCCTCCTCCACTTTATTTGACTCTTTGTTGTAGGTCGCATGCTCCTGCACATAGGGGATGCGGGCCTACCCCCGACGCTGGAGCGCGCTTCCTTCTTGTTTGGCTTTTGTTTTTATTGTAGGATCTTTTTATCCTTGTTAAAGTTTGCTGGGTTTAGTGCTTCTATCAGGCGATGCCCAGTCACAGCAGTAACCTCCATTAATAAATAGTGTCAGCTTGAATAGAATCCGAACGGAGATTCGAACTACCGACCCAGCGATTGCCGGACAAGCACGCTAACCACTGTACTAGGCAGGGGGATGTTATTTTATTTGTTATTTACTTATTTGTTTTTATATAGCCTAGTCGTAGCCTGTAGTGAGTAAGGCGATTTATGCCCAAATAGGCAGTCGCCAGATGAACTCCTGAAAAAAAAATCCAGGATCAGAACTTTAGATCGAGAAGAGGAGTCATTCAACTTTGTGGAGAGATAATGTTTCAGCACTTAACATTACTTCACCAACTACTCTAAAGACCAAATTGTGGGTTTATATATTGTTTAGATTAAGTTCTCTACATCAATTCGGCTAGTAAACTCACGATTCGTCTTACGCGAATTGCGGGGTAAAATAAAATTAATTTGTAATACTAACAATAAATGAATTGTCTGAGGCGATGAAGAGCAGTTGAAACCTTGTGGCTCTGATGATGCGTCCGACGGGGAATGGTTGGTAAAGTGAGTTGAGTGGACTTAGGTGAATTTAATTCTTTGGTAGATTGATAAAGGGTGAATAAGTCCTTGATTTGATCATTCGTAATGTCTAGAAGAGAGATAGAGAGAAGTGGTGTTTATATGTGGGGAAAGTGGAAGGAGTTTGTTCAATCTCGCATGTGTGTATGTTCTTGATAGAAATGTTTGTGTATCTCTTTCATGTCAGGAAGAGATGCGCGATTCCTTTATGTGAAAAGTGGAAGTTTTATCACAAGTATTTATGACTCCGAATGTAATGGCTACAAATGGATATTTTTACAAAGTGAAAGGCGAGCCAACTCTATGCGCGGAAAAGCTTTTACCCTCTGAAACACGGTGAAAATTATATATATTCCCGCATACAATTTTAAGAACTCCCTTGTTTTACCCTTTTCTGAGTCCTTTTCCTTGCTTCCCCGCCCTTTGAATAAGTTAAATATTTCTGTTATATTCAAATATCAGTATACCATGTATAAAATGTTGATTCATAATTATAACAATAGTATAGGGGAGTTTATTCTGTGGATTGTTCAGTTTGCCCTAAGCAATACTTTGGGCAAACCGGTAAATCATAAAGTATTCGTTTGACGCAACATAAATACAATATTAGGAGAGGGAAATTCAGCAGCGCTTTCTTTGTCCATTTATCGGAAAACAGTCACCCTATCAATTGGAATTCGGCTAATTATTTTCACATATATATATATATATATATATATATATATATATATATATATATATATATATATATATATATATATATATATATATATATATATTCTAGCTATCTATATATCTATATCTAGCATGTTCTCCCAAGGAGGAAGCTGCAAAAACCTTAGGGACGAAAGACTCGATCCAAGATTGAAAGGTTGGGTAAGCCAAACGCTTAGGGCAGTCCATCTGAAAGCAAATGCGAGGGGTCTAAATACCGGGTGTCCAAAAGCTGAGTGCCTATTCTGATGAAATTTGACAATTTGATGTAAAACTCTTGTTGAATTACGAGTATGTTCATGTTCAAATTGTTCTCTGCACAAAATTGTAGTGTCCCATGTACAGGGTGTCCCAAATTTTAATTTGTTTTTCAATCCTTTTCATAATCCCTTCTTAATGTATATTAAAAAGAAAAAAAAATTGATGTTTGTTTTTCCAGCTCAATTATGATCACAAAAAAAAGGCTTTTTCATAAGTGTTGAACGCAAGACTCTGTGCACTGTTGTCTTGGCATATCAAGTCTCTGAGTGGCCTTTCTCACCGAAGTTCTTGGTTCATTTTCAAACAATTGTCGAATTCGTTCAGTTTTGTTGAGGTCGATTTTTTTCCGTCCTCTTCCTTTCTCATCGTGTACGGATCCGGTTCTTTTAAATTTGTGCACAACTCAACGGATCGCTTCGTCCGTAGGTCCAGGTTTTCTAAACTTTCTTTGAAACTTTTCTCGTACTTCATTAAATTTCGCTCCTCTGATACGAGCTATCACAACAAAAATCGACTCTTCTGTATTCTCTATTAAAAGGTTCTGAAAAGGATTGAAAAACAAATTCAAATTTGAGGTCACCCTGTACATGAAACACTACAATTTTGTGCAGAGCACAATTTGAACATATGAACAATTGAACATAATTCAACAAGAATTTTTCATAAAAGTTTCCAATTTCATAAAACTACGCACTCAAATTCGGGACACCCGGTATCTCCCGACCCAAAACGAAAGAAAAATAACACGATTAAAAAAAACACATTTACCTCTAGTGAAGATCTACCCTCTTCAGCAGGATCTGCACCAACCTGGATACCTTAAGAAAAAGATCTCATATACTCTAATTTGCCATCACTGCCTTTAGTATGCTTTCACTCTCTCCAGCATCTGCCATAATATGATCAGGGCTCGAACTACATAAAATATTGTTCAAACTATTAATGCACCTTTACAGTATAATAATCAAAAATTTTGTTTCTCACTCAAAGTTTCTAAACATTGAACAAACATAACTATCAAAATGATTTCTCACAAAATACCAACTGCTCCCATGCTAAAGTGAAGATCCCAAAATGTCTTAGCTCTCAGTCTGGCTCCTGATCAAAGTTATTAATTTAAATATAAATTAATGAATTACTTAGCAATTTTCAGTTAATATAATTGTCTTAAATCTAATGACACAATAGTCTACTTTGGTATGCCGGGTAGTAGAGCATTCGACAATATTAATTCTTTTAACATAGTCATCAGATTTGTAAATAAATTTAGCCGAATTAAAAGAAATATTGTCGAATGCCTATTCATTAATTCTCCGCCTAATTAAAATATATCCCCCAGTCTCTTTAAACTGGACCCTGTAATTAAAGGGCTTATTTGTAGCGAAATTGTCCATTTTAAATCTTTGTCCTTTGATTTACTAAATTTGTTATATTTCTTCTGTTTATTTCAATGTATTTATAATTGCATGTGTATGTACTCATATCTGTGTGACCTATATGTCTACATTCTTTTCTCGCACTGGGATCTTCCGGAAGAGATCTTATCTGTATGTCTTTACCCTTCATATCCGGTATTTAAACCTGTTTCTGATATTTTTCTTGTTTGTCTCCTTTTGCTGTACATTGATGGGGTACTGCTTTTAGTCTCTTATATTAGATACCACCTTTGTAAAGTAATTGGAATCCGCCTTTCATTTTCCTGTGAGATATTTTTGCATTTATTGCTCCACTTAAGCACTATTTTGTTAGTTTCTCATATATATATATATATATATATATATATATATATATATATATATATATATATATATATATATATATATTGGCCTTTGAAACTGATGCTATTTATTAGGGTGAGAATTTGGGTAAGTGAGATATTATTAGTTGTTTGGAGGCGAGCTGAGGTTTAAGAGAGATTATAATATTCTCCCAAAATAGTGATCAAAGCGTTTTGAGACACAAAAGGGATGGAACTTATCGCTATTACAAAGGGCAAGAAACAACACAAAGTAAAGAGCAAACGGTTTGCCATTTATTACACGATAACAGTATACATATAAGCCAAAATAAAGATCATAAAGGCCTATGCGAGCTATAGATTAGTAATCGTGGTAACAGATACAACACTGGTTGCCATTAGGAAGATCTACATAATAGACCAACGAGGGAGGGGGGGCAGGAGAGTTGATGAGTAATGAACGTGGCCTGGTGCGTCAAATTTTGAACCTTTTCCTCTCCTCTTCTTTTGTCTCACACTAAAACTTTTACCCCCATTGTGAGATGGCATATTATGCCGGTAGACCTTTTGAGTTGAGGATTACCTCATTGTACGACCATCAATCCTTTTCGAAACCATAAATTATATTCCTTATCCTTCTTCTTAGAAAAAATAGGTATAGCATGACTCTATATTTTATCTCACCCAGCTAAATCAACCCCGGTGCTCTTCTAGAAAACTTCGATTCTGCTCTTGTTTGTGCTTGCTTGTTCAAGGGGACTGATAGGGAGGGCGATTTTTCGTTTCTCGAGCACATGTTCAGATCGCCTACGATAACTTATATTATTGAGTCTGCATATTCTACACCCCTTTACAACAAATTTGCCCTCAATTTTGGCAACAAAGTTGATCCCTTCATGTCTTTTTTTTATCCCTTTAATATTTGAGTGGTATTATTTTCTCTCTGTTATCATTACCTGACCATTAAGAGACTCATAGTCCAGTTTTTGTGTGCACCTTGGCGGGTTTATAACAACAACTCAAAAATAATGGCCTTTAAGAGGTAAAATACGGACTGAAAAGTCAATCGTTTTTCTTTAAGGCCCCGGAAATCATGTTAAATTCAGTGTTCGAGTTATTTTAATTCTATTTTGAGGAGAAAGAGGCGGAGATGTGGAATTGTGCCGAGGGTACGGAACTCGGGATTTCAAAAGAGATGACTACTGGCGGTAGTTAGGAGTTAAAACTGTAAGGGTACGCAACTCTCTTCATTCTTAATGCGACTTATAAATCCGGCAAAACTAGGACAATCTCGGGATGTCTGTGCCCTCTACCGCCTTCTTGTCCTCCGAGTAGTGTTCTATCGGCGTTGGAACACTTCTACGCATTTTTACTTAAATTCGTTTATTTGGAAAATTACCATTTATAACACTTTGGTTATCTTAACGCTGTACTAAAAATTACAAAATGCATTCATAGTCTGACAAGGTCACCTCGCCAAGTACAAAATTCTTGACCTTTTCGACCCATTTCTCCGCACTCTGGCAAAAGACTGTGAGTGCTTTGAGCAAGGAAGCGCATTCGAGCGGAATGTCTCCTTTGAAGGATCGAGGCTCTTACTGAAAGGGTTATCTGCCTCTCTATTTATCCTTCTATATCTCTCTTTATCCCTCGCTTTCTCTTTATCTATCTGTATCTTTCTTTATGCCTCATCTCTCTTTATTTATCTCACTATCTCTCTTTTTGTCTCTGTCTCTCACTTTATCCCTCTATCTCTCTTTCTTGATCCCTATATCTCTTTCTTTATACCCCTATGTCTCTTTATTTATCCCTCTACTTCTTTCTTTTTCCCTCCATCTCTCTTTCTTTATCCCTCTATCTCTTTGTCTATCCCTCTATCTCTCTCTTTAGCCCTCAATCTCTTGGTTTTCCCTCTATTTCTCTCTTTATCCCTCTATCTCTCTTTATCCTTCTATCTTTCTATTTATCCCTCTACCCTCTATCTTTCATTCTTTATAATTCTATCTTTCTATTTATCCCTTTGCCCTCTATCTCTCATTCTTTATCCGTACCATCCCTTTCTTTCTCCTGCTATCACTCTGTTTTGATCCCTCCTAACTCTAGCTTTATCCCTCTATTTTTCTCTTTATCCCCTATTTATCTCTTTATATTTCTCTCAATCTTTTGTTTACTCTATCTCTCTCCCTTACTCCATATCTTTTGAGGTACTCCTATTATTTGTGACTGTTCGTAATGTTGTCTTAGTTCCCCCTTCATTATAGTTTCTTTTGTTGTATAATCATTGCTGTTCAAAAATTCTATTTTTCTCCGTAGTCGCTCACTCGCTAAGTGATTGCGTCTCTAAATCCACTGGTTTATCTTCCTCTCCTCGTCCTCTTTCGAACCACACACATACACACATACGCACGAGAAATGAACACACGCTTACACTTGGCTGAGGGCAGGAATAAAATTGATTCCCAAAGTACCTTTCTATTAGGTTGAGGAATAAGTTCTTGCGGGGTTTTTTTAATATGTTTATTTAAGTTTTGTTGACGTGATTTGTGCACATATTAAGAAACAATAATAAATAATGAAAGCAAAATTTGCAAAGGTTAGGCTACGTCTCTTAACAGCGTAGACTATTAGGTTTTGCTTAGGCTACGTTTTGAAGTTGAATAATAAGTCTTTGCGGTTTATTTAAAAGTTGTGTTAATTTCATTCTTGTTCTGTACCCTCAAAATGGAATGTGAAGTTGAAAGAAAGGCGCCTTTTCGACACTTGTTGTTATTCATTTTCAATCGAGACGGGAACAATGCAAACGCAGGCAAAGCTCGTCGCGATATTTGAACTGTGTACGGAGAAAATGCTTTATCAGAAAGGACAGCTTAAGGGTGGTTTTCACGTTTCAAAAACAGTTATTTCAATCTTAGTTACGAAGAACGTTCTGGTCGCCCCATTAAGTTGGATGAAGATCGATATAACGACCTTCTTCATGAAAATCCTCGTCAATCGACTAGAGGATTGACTGTACAATTGACGTGTGATCAGAAAACTGAAGTGAATTACCTTCATTCGATGAGGGAAGTTAAAAAAAAAAAATTTGTGCATGGGTTCCGCACGCTTTGAGCAAAAGCAACAAACTTCAACGCTCCACGATTGCCACAAGTTTGCTTACTCGTCACAAGGCTACTCGTGGATATAAAGACATATTTCTTCACCGCATCATCACTAGCGACGAAAAGTGGCGTGTTTATGTCAACATGAACTATCGAAAACAATGGCTTAGCCCCCAATAATTAACCACTTCCGCAATTAAAGCAAGGACTTTATCCACGAAAGACGATGATGTGTGTGTGGTGGGATTATGGAGGCATCATTCTTCACCAGCTCCTTGCGAACAACGAGATTGTCAATGCAGAACTCTACGTTCAACAAATGTATCGACTCGCCGAAGCTATTTGTGAAAAGCGACCTTATCGACGTTATGGAGTCCTTCTGCAACACGACAATGCTCGTCCTCACATTGCCAATATGACAAAAGACGCCATTCAAATGCTTAATTGAGAAATCTTGCCGCATCCTCCATATTCGCCATACTTGGCTCCATCAGATTTTCAACAATTTGCGCGGCATTTCGTTCAATACTGATGTGGAATTAAAAACCTGGTTAGACGAATTCTTCGAGTCAAAATCGAGAGATTTTTATTGCACAGGCATCGAAAAACTAGTTGAACTTTGGGAAGAAGTCGTAAATAACAACGGAGAATACATTATTGATTAAATTGCATATTTTTATCAATTAAAAATGAAGTTTTTCTGAAATTGTCAATGGTAATGAATAAATTTGATAAAACCGCAAGAACTTTTTCCTCAACCCATTATTTTCGAAGGACTTTTGCCAAGATGTTGAGGAAGTCAAATGGAAAAATGAGATTTGCCTCTCCACACTGTTGCAAAAAGGGCCAAATAAGGGTTAGAAATAATTAGAAGTAATTGTGTTTTTTATGGTTAAGTAATTATTTGATTTTTCGAGCATTTTCTTTGTCTTGTTGCATCTTCCTTTCTATCTGTACTTTCTTTTTTTCAGAGGCAAAGACGACGACTCATTCAAGTCTGTCAAACGATCCATTTTTTACTTTCATACTTGGAAGCTCGGCTCTGCACTAGACGAACTGCCTCGTCATTCTCCTTCCATATTTCCTACTGCAGGGGCTGAAGAGGCTAATTGATGTGGTAATATTCCTTATCCTTCCCATCCTTGCTCCATTTCATTAATTCTTGATCATTTTTCTCTCTTTACTTCCTGTTCATTTTCAATTTCTTTCATTTTGTCTATCTCACTTCTGGAGAGATCAAGAGTGAAATACGTGGGGAAAGAGAGTGAAAAGGTGGAATTAACGTGATAATAATAATAAAAATAAAAATAATAATAAATAAAAAAATGAAAAATAAAATAATGAAATAATAATAATAAAAAATAGACAAATAATACAAATAATAGTAATAATAATACAAATAATAATAATAAAAATAATTCAAATAATACAAATAATGAAAATAATAAAAATAATGCAAATAATAACGATAATGCAGATAATAACAATAATAAAAATAATGACGATAATGCAAATAATAACGATAATGCAAATAATACAAAAAATAATGCAAATAATACAAATAATGTAAATGATGCAAATAATGCAAGTAATACAAATAATGCAAATAATGCAAATTATAATGCAAATAATACAAATAATAATACAAATAATAAAAATAATGCAAATAATAACAATGATGCATATAATAATAACAGTAATGCAAATATTAACAACAATGAAAATAATAGTGTAAAGTAGAATTTCAAAGAATACGAATAATAATGTAAAGAATACGAATAATAATGCAAATAATAAGAATAACAATGCAAATAATACGAATAATAATGCGAATAATACAAATAATGATGCAAATAATGATGCAAATAATGATTCAAATAATAATGCAAATAATAATGCAAATGATGATGCACATACAAATGTGTATAAAATTAAAAATAAAATTACAGATAAAGATAAAAATACAAATACAGATAAAAATTCAAATACAGATAAAAATACAAATACAGATAAAAATTCAAATACAGATAAAAATACAAATACAGATAAAAATTCAAATACAGATAAAAATACAAATACAGATAAAAATTCAAATACAGATAAAAATACAAATACAGATAAAAATTCAAATACAGATAAAAATACAAATACAGATAAAAATTCAAATACAGATAAAAATACAAATACAGATAAAAATTCAAATACAGATAAAAATACAAATACAGATAAAAATTCAAATACAGATAAAAATACAAATACAGATAAAAATTCAAATACAGATAAAAATACAAATACAGATAAAAATTCAAATACAGATAAAAATACAAATACAGATAAAAATTCAAATACAGATAAAAATACAAATACAGATAAAAATTCAAATACAGATAAAAATACAAATACAGATAAAAATTCAAATACAGATAAAAATACAAATACAGATAAAAATTCAAATACAGCAATACCCCGATTACTGCGGGTTCGATTACTGCGGTTTTCGATTTAGTGCGATTGGTAGTTTGACACCAAAAGTTCAAATACAGTGTGTAGAATTCGATTTAATGCGGTACCCGAGAATTTTGCTTGTTGGTTCAAAAATTGCTTTTGTCCTGAGGTCGAAAAATATTGCAAGTCCTTTAATGTAGACTTTAAAATTCTATTAATTTTGGACAATGCTCCGGGTCACCCAACGGCACTTAGTGACTTATGCGAAAATGTTAAAGTTGTATTTTTACCACCCAACATAACATCTCTGTTGCAACCGATGGGGTTGCAACTTTCGCCTATTATTTGCGAAAAACATTTGCCCAGGCAATTGAAAAAACAACGGGAGAAAATGCTATGAACCTTACGGAATTTTGGAAAAACTTTAACATAAAGAACGCTGTGGAAAACATTAATGATGCATGGCGTGAGGTCACAGCTAGCAATATGAGGGCAGTGTGGAAAAATATAATTCCTCACTGTGCAAATGATTTTGCAAGCTTCGAGGCGGAAGTTACAGGGGCTGTAACGGAAATTATGCAACTTGGGCTAGAAATGGGAATGGCGGATATGGACGATGGCAACGTTAGGGAATTGCTCGACTCGCATAATGGAGATCTAAATGACAACGAACTTCTAGATTTAGAGCAAGAACGTGCATACGATGACGAAGACAATGACGAAACGGAAGAAATGGCAAAAACGAAGGAATTCACGATAAAAGAACTCGATTCTATTTTTCGGACATTTGAAGATGGAAAGCAAATGATAATGGATGCAGACCCGAATGTAGAAAGGGCAATACAAGTAAGAAGACAGATAGAAAATGCGCTAAGTTGTTATCGGGTGATGTACAAAGAGAAGAAGAAGGCATCGAGAACGCAAACAACCCTTTTACAATATTTTCATAAAAAAAGACATTTACTGTATCTTTTTTTCATATGCTCATGAAACTTAATAAACAGTAATACTGTACATTATATGGTGTCCAATTCATTTGTTTCCTTATTTATTTACGTCGCATCTATATCGAATTTACACGCATTTTTCAAAAGTCTAGACATCAATCTACGATTTTACATGTATTTATATCTTCGATTAATGCGGTTTCGCTTACTGCGGTGTTTTTACCGCACGAATTAACCGCAGTAACCGGGGTACGGCTGTACAGATAAAAATACAAATACAGATAAAAATTCAAATACAGATAAAAATTCAAATACACGTAAAATTCAAATGCGACTAAAATCATAATAATAATACAATTAAAAATAATAAAAATTAAAATAATTTAATAAAAATGTTAATAGAATTAAAACAAATTTGAATATATATTTAATAAAAAAACTAATAGAAATTTAATAATTTTTAATTAAAAAATAATAATTTTAATAAAAATTATAATATTTTGTTCCCATACTGTTATTATACCTTGGTATAGGGTAACAAAGACCTCAGACCCCATAACAAAGAGTATGGCTGTAGCCATAGGGCCAACTTCAATGTTGGGTAGAAGGAGACTTTAGAGATGCTACACTTCAGAGTGAATTTGTCCAACCACACCTGTTCCCGGGTCACTCTGTCAAGAAGAGTCCATTTAAATAAACTTTCCCCAAGAGAGTCAAATAGTCTCTAGATCATTTAGACGATCCAAAAATGAGATCGGACCTTTTTAGGATACAAGTCCCAAATACCAGGGTCGAGTACCTCAAAGGTTTCCTAGGGAACGGAGTACATTAGGATGCGAGAAGGGTATCCAATGCCTCGGTCTTCAGCCTCTCAGCGTTGCTCTCGATGTCCCGGAGTTACACCCATGGATGATTAGATTATAAGAAGGATAGACCGACCAAAACACCTTGGCCCCTCCTGCACAACCATCCTTTAGTGGGTTTTTTAACCCTTCGAAACTTGTTATCTATCCGAACGATCCTTAACGCCACTGGCAGAGGTGCGCCGAGACCTGTCCATTGTTGTCAACGATGTTGGAGTCAAATCTTGCCTCACGCAATTTGAGTCCATTGATTGTCTCTTCCTCGTAGGTTTTCAAAACGATAGAAGCACCGTACAGGATGCAGTCACCATACATGGTGAGTAGCCCCAATAAGATGAAGGTCCCGGGGAGGCTGAGTGCAGCATCGAGAATGAATGCATCATGGAGGGTAAGTACATTATAGAGGGTGAATGTACACTGGAAGGTGAATGCGCCTTTGAATGAGAATTGCCCATGGAGAGGTTAAACACATTATAGAAGATAAATGCATCATCAAGGGTGAGTGCCGTATAAAAGGTGAATGCACCATAGAAGGTGAGTGCCTCATTAAGGGTGAATAATGCATGAAAGATGAGTGTCTCAAGGCTTATAGATGTATCGTTGAAGGTAAGTGCACCATAGGTGAATTCACATTGAAGGGCAAATGAACCATGAAGGGGTATACACCATGGATGCTAAGTACAGTACATTATAGACGGTGAATACAACATAGAGGGTGAATAGACCATGGAAGAGGAATGCAGCATAGAAGATAACTCCTCCATATAGAGGGTGAATGAGTTCATTTCGAAACCATGGAAGTAGCAAGAACAAAAGGGCTGGGAATCTATGTGGTTAGGTCATACGTGACTCGTTAAGAGACAAGCCTATGTTGCGCAATGGGGTGAGATAGTGAAATTCAGGAGAGTTGTGCACCATCCTGGTCCTATTGGTTACTTTAACTATATATTTCCGTTTCAGCCATTTTATTTTGAATGTACTTTTTAATAACGAGTTCAGTAAAACTTTTTGGACGAGATACCCTTGATGTTATTCCTTTATTTAATATATGAATGCCAAAAATTCTTGCCTATCTGGAGGTAAAAAAGTACTAGAGAAATGTGAATTAGTCAGGGGCTGAGCGAAAAGTGGCTATTTTTCTATACAATTTGGGACTTAGGACTAATAAACTTTTATTGTTTTTCTTCTGAACTTTTCCCCCCCCAAATAATTTTTATCGCAATTTTCTTGTTTGCCATGATTAATTCACACGATATACATATGTTATGTGTGGGAATAATTGTGTAAATATGGGTAAAGTATGAATAATATAATTAAGTTCTCTTTCTAAGAGAAAAGAGGGGTGCATATTGTGCTCGTACTATGATTGTACGTCCTTGTATTATATAGGGGGATCCCAATGTCTATCCTCAGTAAGAACATTTACTCATTCAAAAGTAATATAACTGCCTGCAATTAAACATGTAAGTAGATATAAATAGAATTCGCTCTCTTTGCCATTGAAAAGGATCAACCTTTGTGTTCGAGCACAAAGATGACATTTAACTCTACAGGGTAGGGGGCGTATTCGTTTCCATGATGACTGACTCTAGAAAAAATAAAACTTATTTTATTTTTTGAGATATAGTCGTAAAATTTGGGTCAATTTGGATTTATGACATATTATGTCGATCTCACTCGATAAACTCGTCTGTGGCTTCGATGAAAGCCTCTAGGTGACCTCGGAACCGGCCACAGGCCTGCCTCACTCTCTCACGTTTTAGGCCCCTGAAGGCCCTGAATTTGCTGGTCTCTCGTTGGCCAAATGTCAGGTGATGTGTGATCGAAGAAATTCTCCGACAGCCAGGCCTGGGTGTTCCGGTATGTGTGGCAAGTCGCATAGTCTCACTGCCACGCGTAAGGCCTTCCTTCAGCTGCTCGGTCGATCCATGGCTTCACCACCTCGCCTAGAACACAGTTGTAGGCATTGGTGTTTAGCTTGAGGCCCTCAGGTAAGAGGTGAGGTGGCATGACGTTACCTTCAGTGCTAATGAAACCAAAAACAATTGTGGCTAAATAGTTCTTCTTTTTCTTTTTTTTGCTTCGTGTCCCCATTATGCTTTCTTCCAAATTGATTTTTCACGGTAAACGTACTCCTTCTCAAATGTGATCCTTGTAATAACATAATGTTTAGAAAACTATTTTTTCTCTCTAACCTGGTAGCCAGGAGGTCATTTAGATGTAGGAATCGCTTCACTGTTGACACTCAAACATTAACTTCAGCTGGAACCAAATCTCGAATATCTGAATCTTTATTGGGCTTAAGGTCAAATCTAACACTACCTACAAGGCAACGAATATAATTTGGTAATAGCTTTGGGTCTCTTTTCAGTGCTTGGCAGATTCAACTTTTACAATGCCTGTATTCTTGTGTATAGTTTGGTTTATCCACGTATCCAAATGGTTGATTTTCTGTCACGCCAGTTTATCGCTATCATAATGCGTTCATGAGCTCTGTGTTGTTCTAAGTTTTCATGTAAGTTTTTTGGCCAGGTTCCAGGTTTCCTGCTCCATAGATCATAGTTGGGGTTATGCATTTGCTAGATAGTTTTCTTTTCAGGCACATAAGCATTTGTCTTTTGAAGATGATGCTTGCCTTTCCACATGCTTTCCATCTTAGAGAGATTCTGCGTTGAATTTCTAGATCTTTTCCCAGTAACAGTGTAATCTGTTGACGCTGATAGATATATTTATCGATCATTTCAATTTTCTCGTTGTTAATTGTGATGTCTATCATGTCAACTGGTAGTTTGTTAGCCATGACATTTGCTTTCACGATAAGTTCTTAAAGCGTTGTTTGAATCTCTTCTAAGGAATCAGCTATGAGTACAATATCAGCTGCAAATCTGAGGTGATTGAGGTAATCTCCATCGATCTTGATGCCTTTGTTTTGGCAGTTTAACTTACTGAAGATTTATTTTAGATATGACGTGAATAATTTAGGCAAGATAATATCTCTTTTTCCTACACCTTTCTGTAATTGAAAGATGGTTGAATCCTTATGCAATCTAATGTTGGATCTGCAATTTTGGTATATGTGATCTATGGTATCTATGTAAACCAGGTCTAAACCTTGATTCTTTAAGGCTATTATGACCGCTAAAGTTCCTATTGAATCAAATAGCGTTTGATAGTCTACAAAACCAATTATATATGTATAATTTATACGGAGGTTTTATTACTAGTCTGGTTGAGAGTATGTAGGTGTTCAATCGTAGAGAAACCTTTTCTGAGGCCAGCTCGTTTGCTGTTAGTCTTCTAACTGGTTTTATAGTTTGTTATTATGACTCTTGTGAAGACTTTATAGACACACAAGAGAGTGCTGATTGGTCTTTAAGGTGGGTTTGATCACCTTTTTGTGTAGAAGTATTATTGTACCATTATGTCATTCTTCATTGAGGTCTTGCCTCCTTTTAAACATTCAGTGAAGAGGCAAACTAGTTTATCCACAATGCCATCTGCAGAATCTTTCAGCATGTCCAAAATGATGTTGTCCTGACCAGGTGCTTTGTGGCTCTTCATTTGATATAATTCAATCTCATTTCTGATTTGTGAACGGCCGAAACAATATTGGGTTTTATTAGTTTGTTTGTGGTTCTGAATGGTGTTTTGCTTGAGAAGAACTTTTCATAATATTCCTTAATTTTTTAACTGTCCTTTTTCGATCCTGGATGAATTGTACTATCTTCTTCTTTTATAGCTACTATGTGAGAAGGTTTTTTTTCCATAAGCTACTATGCTGGCCCACTGCAGGTTGGTAGCTAAGGGCCATCAACGAAAGTAGTCGACACTAGATATTTTTTTATCCCCATCTGGAATTTAACCTGGGATCTTTTGTTTTCAAAACCAGAACACTCACTAAATTCTTACAAAATTCTGGTGCTATTTTGTTCTATTGTTGCTCGATTTTCGTCCATTAATCCATTACAGTTGAAGACTGTTGATCTCTAATTTTGTCTCCAATGATCTTTCAGATATTTTCAAATGGATTCAGGTCCAGGCTCTGAGTAGGCCACTTCATTATCTTCCTTTTCAAAATAGTATTTTACTTTGCTTTGCAGTATGGCATGGCGCGATGTCCTGCATAAATTTTGTTGTTTGGTTTAGAGATGTTCGGAGTAAAGGTACGAGTATAACAGCATGTTGTACGAGGTATAGGGACACACTTACATATACCCTTTCAGTTATTCCCAATAGCGGACCAAATCCTTCAGAAGAAAATATCCTCATACCATGACATTGCCTCTTCGATGCTTGGCAGACTTTTAAATAAATTTAGGGATAAGTCTGTCTCCTGCAGCACATCTAACAGAGTGTCTGCCATCAGATCCAACAAAATTAAATTTAATTTCGTTGCTGAAGTGAATTCTCTCCCAATATTCATCCCTACAAACATGAGTTTCAGCATATTAGAGTCGCGCCTTCTGGCTCTTCTTACTGATGATCGGTTTGGTTGCTAACGAACAAGCTTTAAAACGAGATGCATTGAGGTTACATGAAACTGTGAAACGGATTATTTCTTAGTCGCTATTCTTCTTATTTTTTCGATAAATTCCTTCTGCAGTCTTAAAGGGATCCTTCATAGAGAAACACCTAATAGCTCCGTCTTCTCCGAGGGTAGTTATGCGGGATTGAACTACTTTTTCAGGAGATCTATAGGTTTTATTTTCATTGTATAACTTCAGAACGCGTTAAATCACACTCTAAAACCTTCCTACCTCTCTTTAAATTTCAGAAAGATTCTCTGACAGCGTCACTTTCCCGTGTGTTGGCTTGACTGCAGAGTGTGTAGGACTTCTAGAATGTTGCTGAAATAAATAGTTTTTTTTTTTCACGTATCAATATTTTTATGTTATTTTATTTAGCATATTTCTTAAAGATACGATTAATCATGAAATCTTCAAAAAATATATAAAACGCATGACTTTATGTAGCATGGAAATTTCATTTCCCTACCCATCATATTTTTGAAAATATTTTAATGGAGGAAAATCGTTCTCTTATTTGCTCGGTACCCAGGACTCAGGATACACCCTCTCACTCCTTTAATATAGGTCAGAAGAAGTGTCAAACCGAAACCAATTTCACCCGTGACTCTGCTGTGACCTATCAGGGTTAGAAGAGTTGTTCACTATGACGTAGTGTAGCAATCAATTCGAGGGCACATTTAAGGTTTTGTAGAACAGATCATCCAAAATTTGGAAATGAAGACGAAAGAAATCTGAAAAAATCTATCTTTCCCTTAGGGTGAGGCTGGTTGTATTCAGTTATTATACTCCTCAGCTCTAAAGCTAGAAATGGGTAATTTTCGTACAAGAAGAAAATTAGCACTTTAACTCCTTATGTATCTAAGATTTAGGCAATTAAGATTGAGGAATTCCTTGTTTGTAAACTACTCGGAGGGCTATAAATTAATCGATGTATGACAAATTTAAGATATATTTAGAGTATTTTCTATGGAGGGATATGATTCACCTTTTTGAATGTATGTTATAGATTCAATCATCACATGTATTATTTCTGTTTTATACTAACGGGTCTTTCTATTATTCATTTCCAGGGCAAAGATGAGTAAAAGAACTAGAACATCAACAAGTCACAGTGTCTTTGGCTCCCCACTTCCAGAACTTTCTCATTAGGAGCGGCAAACAAAGCAACTGGTTGGGAGATATATTCAGTATGTAAAAGACAATAAATACAAAAGGAACGAGGATGTTATTCCTGAAGGATCCGAGGCCCTTGTTGAGATTTGGAAAAAAGCCAATATTCCAGTTGAGCCGATCAAGAATGTTAAAACCAAATTGCTCCGATTGGTGGAAGAAGCGTCTATGGTATCAAAACAAGGAATGAGCCACTAAGAGTAAGAAGTTTATTTCATCATTGGGCCAACGTTTTGATATAGCAGTCTGCCAGTGTGCTGATATCTTGTGTTGCAAGTGTGAAAAGAACATGAAAGTGCCACGTCGAAAGCATAAATTTCTTATTGACCAAAGAACTGGGCGTCACATGAAAATTGGAGGAGTGGATGTAAAAACAAGTCAATTGATTAAAAAGGATAATCAGAGAAGATATAATTTAGGAAAGAGTAAAAGAAGAAGTCACAAAAATAGAAGAGGCGAACAGAAAACTTCTTTTTCAGACGAATCCTAGGATGAAGAAACCTCATCTTATGACATTTCTGACGATGAAAGGGAGAAAGTATTTGCGAGAAAAGAACATCAAACCAATACTAACAATTGTCATGGAAGTAGATCGGTATTCGGTGTCAACTAGAGCTGCTTTTGCTTCTGCTGCTGCTATTAGTAGTGCAGCCCTATTCGACTATGGTATTATAAATTCAAAAGACCGCTCCCATATAATTGACCATCACAAAGTCTCGAGGGCACGACAGAAGTTAAGAGGAATTTCACCGAATCTGAATGTTTAGGAGATAAAAAAATTACTGTTTTGTTTTTTTATAGGAGGAGAGAGACAAGACTAACTAAAAAGAAGAAAGGAAACAAATCGTATGGAGCAAAAAAATTCAAGATCACTATGTGGTTGTAGGAGAACCTGGTACTTTATATTTAGATCATCAAACTATTGAACGAGGAACAGGTGCAGGTATTGCAGACAGACTGATGAAATGGCTTGTTGAGACTGATATTAAAGATGAGATAAAGGTCGAGGGATCTGACAGCACGGCACCTAATACTGGCTACAAGAATGGAGTCATAAGAGGGCTTTAATATCAATTAAATCGTCCTTTACAGCGGATCATCTGCAGCTTGCATCTAAATGAGTTTCCTTTAAGGTACCTGTGCAGGAAATATATTGGTCCAAAAGAAAGTGGAACTCAATGGAAAGGACCACTTGGTAAATAAAGCCTTAACCACCTGTGAAACTCTACCAGTATTATCAAATGGCTTTCAATGTATTGCTAAAGGAGCTCATCTTCTAGATGTAGATATGAATAAGCTTAGTCAGTACCAAGCTAACTTGTACAGAATTATCAGTGCTATTAGAAGTGGTGTAATTGACGATGACCTCCTACATATGAAACCAGGGCCAATATTTCATGCAAGATGACTCACCACTGCCAGCAGAATATGTCGACTTTATGTGGCAACAGAAAAAAACTAATAATAACTTATAGGTTCTCACAAAGTTTGCATGTGTCATTATGGACCCATCTGGTTTCATCTCCTGGAATAGATCAATCTTCTGCAAATACTCAAACCTGCCAGTGAAGCCATAGCATGGAAACAATCCAAAGGAATTCCTTCTAGGCCCATCCTGAGAATGTCCTTGTGGCAATGCTGGCAGACGTTGATCAAAAGAACAGGAAATTAGCTATTGACAGAATCAAGAAGATCCGAGAAATTACTGCGTATGAGGAAGAGATACGTGATTTCAGGCCACCAAAAATAAATAAGACTGCTATGAACTTAACAGATCAACTTTCCCCTGAAGATGAGTGTAGGTTTGAGCCACCACTTATAATGCATCTATCTAATACGGACCTGAAAAATATTTTCGACGAACCACTCTCTATTAAGATTCCATGGTATTCTCAAGGTATGGAGCACCGGTGTGTGCGACTGGTGACGAAAGCTTCTGGCGAAGTTTTTGGCAAAGAAACAAGAGATGGGTACATTCGGGCGGTACTAAAATCCCGTGACTTCATGCCATCGTTTGAAACAAAGCATGATTTTAATGTATCAGTTGATAAATATCAGTTAGATAATAAAGGTTGAACTTATCACTTGTTTGTCATTATCCTTCAGTTTAAACTCAACTCTAATGTATTTAGAAGCACATATAACAACAATCCAACAACTCTGATCGTGTAAATCATTCTGGCTCGAAAATTTATAAAAAAATGAAAATTTGAGCTCAAAAAGGGGGTGTTCCAAATATTTCTCAAAAAACCTTTTTCCACCTTTGAAATATGTGTACTCAAGTGTACAAAACCTGAAATGTGCAGGTTGATTTGCTGAAATTGGTTTATCGATGCTACGGCCTTTTGTTCATATTCATAGTTCCGAGTATCCCCACCTAGTTTCCTGTTTAGATTATTCTACCTATGCACCTTCCTATCTTTTCACTTTTCCTAACATAACCATTTTTCAAAGAGCCTCTTAAAACATTGTGCCGGAAATTCCCAGGTTGATGTTCGCTTTTTAATTTCGATTACAGATTAATAGGGGTTTCAGTCTTGTTTCTTTATCTTTTTTTTGCTATTTCTTTTCTTCTTTCCTTTTTTATGAGTTTAATAACCCTCTGATATAACTCCAAATTTCCCCTCATCTCATCCATTATCTAAAAAGAGGCTAAAGTTTGCCTTTTTTCGGCAAATTATGACTTAATTTCCTCTTTGTTGAAAATATGCAAGAAATTAGGTGATTAAAAATATTCTTACATTTTTTTTATATGAAAAATCCGATTTATTTTAAGGATAATGAGAAAGGTTAATTGACGCTCATATGTTGAAAAAAGAAGCTTAATCCTCCATTTTCTATTCACTTTTTTTATTGGGGTTACTATCCTATTTATGCCTCCTCCCTAAGTTTTCTTTTTTTGTATCCCGTCTATTTGCCTCCTCAGAATTTAATTTCTAGAAATTAACCACTTTTACCATGAAATCTTCCGGCTAAGATGGATTCTTGAGGGAAGGGGAGTTACTAGGTAAAAGGGGTGTTTGGGTTATTAAAAAAATGTATATTCTTTCTGGTGACCAATAATATCCGCATGACCCACCGGTCCATCTCCCATTAAATCTACCGGAAATTTCTCGTTCTTGGAATTTCCTTCTCTCAGGACAAACCCTCCTTGAAGCCCATTTCTGCACGTTGCTTTCGTTTTGCAATCGACCTCCAAGGACACTCGTTAGTCCCAACCTAGTGGGAATCGAGTGGTAGACGAAAACACAAGCAACCACTCTCGCGGCATTAGTGTAGAAAAAAATGAAAACAGGAATTTATTTTCTATTATTGCCTCTTTATTCCAACTATCTTTCGTAACTCGATGCACACCTACTTGATCTCAAGCAACGTCATTCACAGCAGAAGAAAATAAGAACGAGTAAAATAAATTTCCTTCCTACATAACCTTTCTTCTTTTCGATAATTAATTGAATTCACTTTTTTCGATCTACGTTCTCATCAATTTATTATTCATTCCTGTGAATAAATTAAATTCCATTGGTCCAAAAATTTCAGGCATTTTTTGAACCAAGGATGATGAATCGATATATAGTTTAACCAATAAATAGTTTTTATCCGTTTCCAAAGAACTTTTTTACACAAATAAAAATTTATATAATCATCTTGAATAAAAAATCATTAGGCTTTAAAAATGTGATTATAAATCACTCTTCGAGTGAATTATTAAAGAAAAATCTCCGATTGGAAATCCTTTTTTTTAAGGCGAGTTATACGCTGTACAACTGCGATGAGCTCAAGGTAAACTTATCCGAAAGCATCAAGTGAGAGCCAATCGCAAAATTGTTTCTTTAAGGCAATGAGCCACAACTCATTTCACTCTCAGTTCAAAATACACGTAATATTCTATTTTAGAGAGCGACTTCCTCATTTGCCATACTTTCCTGACATCCTTTCTCCGAATTGCCACTTTTAATGTCTTTAGAATATCATATTCACAATGAAAGATTCTTTGACACGGACGCCGCACGTGAAGGACTTCAACAGCTTTTTTTTGCGTTTAAACCCTAAGGAGTTTCATTTAAGAGGCATATATAAACTTTTCTTTTGTTGGGAAAATATCTCTGAAACGGATAAAAACTATCTTGTATCAAGTAAGTAAAGAAGTTTGTCCAATTTTTCGTTTCTCTTTTTTCTTTGGTTTAAAAACACACGAACCCTTTGGTGTTACTTGGTATTTTACTCTTTGTTGTACTTTTAAACTTTACTTTAGATGTTTTATTTACGTTAGCAAGAAATTGTAGTGTGCTTTTCAAAAGAAAACTTAAATTGTTTTAATATATAATATATATATATATATATATATATATATATATATATATATATATATATATAAATATATATATATATATATATATTCAGCCTTGTAATTTTTTTCTTATTTAAAATGTTCCTCCGTCGCAAACTAAGCAATGAATAGATAGTTCTTGAAGAATTCATTCGGTTTTAATGAAATATTTGGTTTGATATGATTTTCCATATGTTTCATATCAGAGTAAATTTTACCATTCAGGTGATAAGGTAATGACTTAAATAGTAATACAAGTTTTCAAGGTCCGGTGAATATGTAGCGTGAGGAAGAACTTCCCCATCTAACGAAGTGTTTTTTCTTGGATAAAACAAGGGCATTGTCATGGAGGAAAGAGGTTACCCTTTCGTTGGATCATTGTTTTCAAGAGCTTCATCTTACCGTATCAACTGTTGAACATATTGGTCTGATCTAACCCTCTGCTTATAATTGAGTAGCTCATAATGAATACCACCTTACACATCCCACTAATTGCAAAGCATGCATAGCCTTCTGCTGGCGGCAACCACACCAAGCAGTAGGAAGGAATTAATTTGCAATCAAGCCTTGTTCATTTAGTATCGCAGTAAAGAACCCATTTTTAATATCCTGTAATAATTCTGTCCAGAAACTGGCTCACGGGCAGTTCGCCCAATAAAGATGATGTAATGATCACACGTTGAAGGCGCTGTCCTTCAGATAGTTTCAGGTGCCACTCAAACGCCATATTTGTTGACTTTATCAGAGTTAATAAGATGCTTAGGCACTGTTTCATGAAAGAGATTTAACATTACTGCCATTTTACGAGTGGCTTCTCAAATAATTGACTTTTGACTGCACCATGCCCTTAAGAGGATCAAGATCAATTGGAGTACAGTAACCTCAAGCTTCGGAATATGTTAGCCCTAAATTGCCCGAAGGAATTATTTTAACGGACGCTGACATTTTCGATTCTAAAATATTTCCAGACAATTTTGTAATGTTTTATTTACTGCTAATATGTTCCTCTTCCATTGCTTATTCCTCAAACATGATATGCTTTATGTGTTTTATTTTCAACAATCTCTAATGAAGTGTTCTATCAAAAGTGTAGATTAAAAGGCATATGTATTGTTAAATTAAAAAATGTCCCAGAGAGTACAGCTCGCAGAATATTTGGAACAATTTAAACAACTCCTTAAGTATTTTTTTTTTGTCTTTTAAAAACGACATTATTTTCTTGACAACCTAATATTTTCATTTTGACAAGGCGCGAAGTATACTAACCACCAGTGTTAAACTGGCCACCATCGGTTTGAACACTCACGAAAACTCGTAAACTCGTCCAAGCAATTCACCAAAATCTTGTAGAAATTAGAAAAATATCAAAATAAAAATAATAAAAAATTTAAATTTTCCAAAATCCGTATGAGTACTCTAAACTTGTGAAAAACTCATCAAAATTGTAAAAATTCATTAAAACTCGTATGAAAACTTTACATTGCCATGAATTTGGGATGTAATATTACATCTGCCGTTAAATTCTTTTGAAAAAATTAAAGTCACAATAAATTTCAACTCCAAATTTCCCATCTGACTCATTGACGCCATTTTTTTTGTCTTCCTCAATTACCTCACTTTTAGGCTCTTTCACATTTAATGAAGGGAGGGGGAACAATCTGATAAAAGGAGAGAGAGAGAGAGAGATGAGGGGTGGAGGTGATAAGGGAAAGAAAATACTTTCTTCCCACCAAAATGAGATTGAAGTTTTTCCCGCGTTTTTCTTTGGTTTTTATTTAATTTGAGTCTTAATGGCGTCCCTCAACCAAGTCCGTTTCATTGTTTCTTTTGGTGAGGGTGAAGTGTCTATTGCTAGAATAATATTTAGGACAAAGAGTTGTGTGTGCGGGGTTGGGGAAATAGTCGAGGGGATGTTGATGTGACTGTGGAGTGTGTAAGTAAAGATGGATTTAAGTCGCGTTGTTTACAATTGTCAAAAATTATTTTTGCAAGCGGTGTGGGGGCAGTGATGGGGGTAAGAAAGATTGATTTAGTTTTCGGTATCGTGGAGTGTATGGTTTTGCAGAAAGCAAGTGGGCATAAATCTGGACTTGGCACATTTATGGTAGAAAATGTTGCGAAAGATTCTTTTGTTCTTCAATTTGAACAACAGAAAGGAGCTTTCTCCCAAAATAAGGTGAAAATGAAAGAATAACACCATTATATTATTGAAAGTAAACTAACTGAAAATTAAATAAATGATGGAATTGAAATGTAAAAGACGATAGATGAAAATGTATCTAGTTTTAAACAGCTATCTAGAATTAATACTTAAAACTATAAAGATAAATTCAAAATGAGACGGAAAATAAAATCCTGTAGTTTTATTTACCTAAATTCAATTTTCTTGAATAATATCCTTTGCATTCTACACACTAATTGGTACGAAGAACAATATTTCAATGACACATTTTAAATCATCAGCGTTGAGAGAAAAGAGGGCTCTTGAACAGCATTCATCATCTCGACGATAGAAAATGGTCTGATTCGAAATAGTCAACCATTCTTTGACAAAATTCCAGGAAAAGAAGTCAAGAAGGGACAATCTGGTGATCAGGTTAGCCATGGAAACCCTGATTGATGCAGTATTAATCTTCGCTGAAACCAGTCCTTTAGCGACATTTTGGATACAGAGGTTGCATGTGAAACTTTTGCTGAAAACATTCGCTGGGGTAACGATTCATTTGCAAGCCAAACATGGACCAAATTAACGTATCTTTCTGCAGTAACTGATTTCGTTTGCCTTGTTTTAGAATATTCCCAAAAATATGTCTATTTTGTTCCCACTTTGTCCACACTAAACATCTAACTTCGGAGAATGCGGTGGGGCTTTGGTCAAGTGTGCCTGCCATAGATAAACCAGTTTAGGCGCTATCATAAGACCTCAAATTTCCCTCTTGAATAATTTGTATTTCTCTTCCTAGCTTTAGGCAAAATTGCAAAATATAAAACTTTCAAAATTGACCAAATTAAAACAAAGAGCTTTTTAAATTTAAAATAAATTTTTCATGTATTGAAAAGCGATAACACGCAAAGAATAATAAGAGTAGACTTGAACAAGTAAGTATTTTCAAACCGTCATAGAGCAGGTTAGGGCTGCGTGCATACCCGATAAAATTATCCAGCCACCAAGTGATAAGCAATTTCAGAATCCTTAAATTGAATTGTTAGACCATTGCTAGCAAGTCTCCTCTTCACCCTTAGCAACAAGAAGAGGTGAGCGAATTCTCTCTAATTCTGCATCTGACTAATGCTCGGGTTCGGACGCGCGAGAGAAAATGTCCAGTATGTTCCGCCTGGCTGGTGATTAGTCTGACCTCCAAGCGCATGCATCTCTTTGCAAATCTTCTACATAATTTCTTTTTGCCCCGCTTTATCTCTTTCACTATACACCTATGAATTTCCCCCTTTACACAATCCCCTTTATACAAATTAAATTGAGGCAAGATACGGGCACGTATCAATCTTTCTCAGAGATGAATGACAGACCAAGCCCCCAAATGCACAAAATCAATAGTATATACGGTTTGTAAATTGTTATTATCTAGAGCCCTTTAGTGCCCTAAATTACCTTTACATCCCTTAATTTCTCCCAATCTTTCTTCCTCTTTTTGCTCCCTTTACGTAGAGCCATTTTTAAATGGCTTATATCCATAGCCTTCATTTCTAGACTGTGTCCCAAAAGGTAACTATGAAACAAATCTTTTGGAGTTTCAGGTGACTTTTTTTGTTTTTTTAGACTTCTCCCTCACGTCTTTGTCCATGGATCTTTGTGTCTCTTCTTTCTTTATTCCTGCATGACTATTGTCTAGCGAAAAGAATATCGCTAAGTCGTGATAACGAGAGTTTAAGGGATGTTACATCTTTCCTTTTCCTATGTGCTGCTATTTACTTAGTAGTTCGCTTTGACATTGTTGTGGTACTCCTTTATTGTTGTAGTTACCTTTGTTATACTCTAGCTCTTTTTAACGGTGTGCAACCTAAACAAAATTAAACAAATACTTTTTAATTATTTTATTACATATCTTGTTTTTTTCATAGCTGTTTTCCCCTTATGTTTTTATTGATACGGATAACAAATACTATTTAATTATATGGTTACATTTCGTCTCTTTTCCATGTCTGTTTTACCCTATGTTGTTTATCGATACGGATTTCCCTTTTATTTTTTCTTTCTTTCTTCAGTTTATCTTCCTATCTTCTTTTACATTAGTGCCTAACCATCTCGTGTTTTGGTACCTTTTCTAGTGACGCTAGTATATGCTTCGGGCTCCCTCTTTCACTCCTTGCATCTAAGCAAGCCTGCGTTAGAATGAGGGCAAGACTCAATAGCCCTAAATGCCGAGATCAGTGTGGAGTTCATTTTTAGCTGCCGGGAACAAATTTGTGCAATGGGAACAGATGCTCTGAATTAGGCAACTGCGCCTTTTTACGGGGTCAAGAGACAATGTGGCGACTTCTCACAAAGAAACGAATCTTGATCCTTGTTTCAACAGGCAACACAAATATTCTCTTGTGATTCTATTAAATAAACATCGAAGTTAAAGCTCTTCCTTGAGCCAACAAGATATATTCTGCTCTCCCTTGAGGAGGAAGGGGATAGGGTGTCCTCTGATGTAATCATATAGTTTCTTTATAGTTTCCTTCTGATCTCGATGGCGCTTACTTTTAAGTGGGTGAATCCTGGCTTCGTTTTATTCGTTTTCTTATCATAGATAAGCTCCTACTACCCTGTTTCTCGGTCCGGTAGGAGAGAGAGGTCGAGCTGTTCGCTCGCCAGGAAAAGCATGTTTGAGAAATGACGCTACTTTAGCATCTCTTTTGTAATAGAGGATCGTTGCAGTGATTATTATCAACACTGTTTAAAAGGAAATGTATTCTAGAAGATGGAGGGATACATGTTTCAGTACATTTAGACATGTAGACTTGAATTATCAGGGGAGGGGAGTAGGAATGTCTGTTAGCCCTATTTAGAATCATATATTGCCGACAATCAGATCATAATCATATGAATTTTCTTATATGGATTTAAAACTTAAAATTTTAGAGTTGAATTCGTGATTGTGAGCTACTAAGGGCATGAGACTGAGAAAGAGGAGAGAAGAAGAGGAAGCATGTTAGATGCATGCTAGCACGAAAGGAAACACAAAGGCCTCGAGACCTACTCGATTCGAATGATCCTATTGTGATAGGGAAATAGTTCTTGGATGATCCTCCTGTGTTAGGGAAATGACACTTTAATACAATTCGACGCTTAACACAAGGTTGTAGTAGGCAAAAAAGAGGCAAAGGATGAGAGTGCATGGCAGGGTCTTGCGGACGGAAACTCAAAATTACCCACTCGATACATTTGATGGAGCTTCTTAGCGAACTGGCAAAATTCTGTTCTGCCTTTTTCAATCAAATTATTAAATTTAGATAATGAACAATGACTAAGGCAAGGGCTGTGGTAGCTTAGTAAGATTCCTGCTTCTCATTATGCTAGGAACAAATTTACCTCGGATATTAATATATTTGACATAATATAATAACAACTTAACCTCTTTTGCAAATATATAATATATAACAATGTTTGTCTAGAGATTATATTCAATACCTCTTTAGCGTCCTATCATTTTCCATAAAAAGTTTTATATTTTTTTGTTTCAGATACTTTTAAATATAATAAGCATAATTTAATAGATATTCACAATACTATTTATATCAGGTATTACATAGTTTATAGTCTTTTTCTAAAATTAGATTACAATGAATGTCCAGACATCTTTTGTAAGAAGCAATTTTAGAATAAAATGAATAGGAAAAAGAAGAGAGACAGCCAGCGAGTGCGAGTTAGTCACTTATCTTCATTTATAATAATGCTCCTAGTGATGCCTTCTAGTTGTCTAGAAGGATTTGTAAGAGACTCATTCATGGACTGATATACAAAAGTTGTGACTTGAATCCAATGCAAATTTCGGAAACGTCCTGAAGATAAACGTTCACTCAGATTCTTGGCAATTTAACAACCAAATAAAATCTTGGAGAAGCCATCCAAGATGTTGTAAAGAATGTTTCTGCCGCTCAGATCAAAACTTTAGCATCATCAACAGACACCCGACTGTTCAAAGTTCTTCTCAAGAATGATTCCTTCGTCCAATAACTTCTGAACACTTCTTATTTAAAATTATGTTTCATCTAATTTCTCTTCAGTGTATCAATTACGATTACTTCATATAAGTTGTTTATGCTTGTTATACATTGTTATTATAGTTTTTTATATATTCATATTGAAAAGTGTGTATTTTTACTAATTAAAATTCTGCAAGTTATCTCCTGATATTGAAAGTGTCAATCCAATTATAATTTTACTTTCATATAACATTTTAATTCCATATATTCCATTATATTTTCTGATAAATTATTTTAATTCCATGAAGAAGAATTAATAAAAATGTAACTGTTTTAAGAGAGTTCTGGCTTTTTTCCTTATTTGTATATAATCTATAGACACTTTATCTATAATAAAACCACTAAAGCTAATTGCGGGTAATCAATCAACATGAATTTGTCACTTTCTAAAGATAAATCTCATTCTTTATTCCTTTTAATCGAACGTGGGTTGGTTACATCATCCTAGATTCTCTTGCGTAGGTCCACGGATCGAATTTCAGCAGAAAACAGACGAAAAAATATCTCTTGTTTACAATTTTTTGAGACGCAGCAACGATTTTAAAGTTCCTGAGAATTCTTTCAGAAATTACCTCAGAAATCTTCGCGCCTTCAAAAACACCAAATCTTATCTGCGAAGGAAAAACTGCTTTTGTGTCTGGATATTTTCTTTGTCAGTTACCATGATATCGGCGATAACGGCAATGCTATTGGTTAATATAATTTAAATTTATTACATCTCCTTTCTCATAATTTCCTGGTGGAAATCTCGGCATTACCTGCCAAATAGCAAAATAAAAAGACGCCATCATTCATTTCACTCAATACGTCTTGCAGGAAATATATAAATCCTACGAAGAAAAGTGAAAATTAATTACAAAAAAATGCGAGATAATAGAGGGAAATACCACCACCAAACGTATACAGGAAATAATAATAAGTAGACAGAATAAACAAAGAGTATACAAGGCCTCTACCATAATAAACCAAGTCTCAAAAAGACCTTTATCTTTTTTACATTCCCCAATGCATGGGTAGAATCCTCAGGAGAGAGACTAATCCGCCTTAAAGCAGCTCACAGCCTGCGAATCTCTGGACTTAACCTTTAACGCATGCATGGCATAATTTTACTAGAGATTATGTTCCACTCTCAGCGTCTCTCCGCATTTAACTCAAGAACGAAGTGGTATTTAGTTGACTACTACAAAAGGATCATTGGTGCCTCGGGAATGATATTTATTATTCGTCTAACAGAGATGCGAAATAAAAAAAGAAACAATGAATTTCCATGGGGTTGGATTAGAAGATTTGCACTAGAGAATCCTTCAACTGTCATGGTTGAAGGTATAGGTGGCTAAACTGTAAATTATTTAACACTTTTTTCTACAATTTTACCTGAAATCCGTTGGGTATGCTAGATATTGATGCCTAAGATGACGGTTTCTAGGTTATTTTTTTATTATACTATCTATCAAGAATTTATTAGATACAAGTTAATGAAATGTACTACCCAAATTTAGGTCCAATAAGATAATTAGTATTCCTTTTTGCTCGGGAAAACATCCAAGGAGGCAAAATTCAGGAGGGGATTATGCTTTTTAATGACGTATTTTGGTCAAGTTAAGGTCGAATCGTCGTGGCGATTAGAAGCTGTAAACCTCTGGGTCTTCTCATCTTCGCTAATCAGGAATATGAGCTGAGATAAAAGAAAACAGCCACACATCTGATTCACCTTTTGGTTGATCTGAGCTTTTTCATTTGAGAAAAACACGGGTAAAAAAAAATAGCTTTAGAAGTGGCAGAAAAACGTCAAGATGAGCAACGAGTCTCTGACTCTGGAGCAGAATATATTTTTGTTCGAAAGAGCCAAAATTTGCTTAGTTTGAAACAATGGAAGTATATATGACTCTAGACCATCTACCTGAAAATTTTATAGGAAAAACTAACACCAAATGTAATGGCGCATGTGTAGTGGTATGGCAATCCTTTTGGAACAAATCCAAAAGAGTAGAGTCCCTCCCAATCCTCTCGTCCCTTGTATCCCTAGTCCTTTCCTCTTTTCTCTACTTTAGATATCTACTTTCTGTACACTTTTCTTTTCTTTCTAAACCAATTTTTTCAGGAACTTTCTAAAAACAATCTTTTTTTTGTTGGTTTTCTATGGAAAGAATTTAATAAAATGGTTGTGTAGGTTGCTAAAATTAAATCCAAACTAATTTATTTCTCTCCAACAAATTCAATATTTTCAAATTGTCAAATTAAAAAAAAAAAAGATACCTGCTTGTTATGGAAAATGTAGGCCCCATCGATACTGCCAAAAAAAAAGAAGAATAGATGAAAGGACCAAAGTGAGAGACATCTAACGAGTTTTCCTATTAAGTCGTCAGTAGCCTGAAATGACCCCATACAACCCCACGGAAAAAGTTTAGACAAGACTACTTAAAAAGTCCTTTAAACCTGGATCATGATAAGAATTACCACATATGAGTATCTCGTGCCAAAGATGGTCAAAAACACCCTAATATACAATTCGAAAAAAATTTATATTATGTGAAGTAAGAGTTTATTAACCCCTAATGAGGTTCAACAAACTATTACTATGTTAATGTCAACTATTTTCAAGAAACTAATTTTTTTTAGGGACCGAAAATCACACGTAACTCCACATGTGAACGAAATGTACATAGATGAATGTCTATGTCTGTAGATGTAGGCATATTTGCGCGTGCACGTGCATATGTTGTGTGTATAATATGAGTGAGTGTCACCCCAATTTCATAGAGGATAGCCCTCTATCCGGGCTGGCGGATAATTTAGATAATAGAAAATGATGTTAAGTTCAGCTTTTGAACCCAGACCCCATACAATATTTATCTCAAGAGAATTTTCGGATCTGATTCATCGGGTTGGATGGGCAAATGGATCTAGACGCATTTCTTGATTAATATTTCTTACAAAGAGGTAGAACTCGAAGACCGAGGGGGGCTAGGCAAGAAGCAGAGTCATTTTACTTGAGGGGAAATGAGGAAAATTTTGAACCAAGACAAGGAAGACGAGGGAAAAGAAGGGTGGGGATAATCCCTCCTGTTTCTTCTCTTCACCAGAGGGGTTATTGGTGAAGAGACAAGGGAAGACTATAGTTACTCGAGGGAGTGATGTACAAAGAAAAGGGAGAGTGAGACTCGTCTCAAAAACTAGTAAAAAAAAGGTATTTTGTATTATTATTTGTTTTGAGAAGAGTAATTAGGCCGTTTTTAATGAAGAGATCGATGATGGGATATGTGGAGAAATATGGCGTGAGAGTGAGAGAGACGAATGAGACAACAGAATTCAACCCTTCAGAATTGAGTGACGGCAAATGACAGACAGCGGAAGAGTTTCTCCTTACGTAAATAAACCAGAATCGATGAGGGTCTCATCTAAAACAACCACCGTGATGGAAGTGGTAAAGTTAGGGGGAGTTAAAATTGTGGGTCTAAAGCATGAGTATTCAAAAGAGGAAACAATTTGTGGCGCTTGAGCCCGGAGGGTGAGGGGGTAGGCAATTCCCCTAAGCATGCATTTAAAACCACAACGAAGGTAGAGAACCATGCAGGAAAAAGAGAAGCATAATACCGTCTAACATGATCCAGGGATGAGTTATGACACCTACATGTTGTCCTGTTGGTCCTCTCATTCGTTCTATCAGCCAAACACAATAGATCTCCCCAGTCTGTCTAGCAATTCAATCTTCTATCTCGTCTATTCGTCTCTCCAGTTTGCCTATCGATTCAATTTTGTATGTCGTTTTATCGTCTCTCCAGTCTATCAATCGATTCGATCTTCTATATTGTATATGTGTCTCTATATTCTGTCTATCGATTCGATATCCATGTTGTTTATTCCTCTTTCCAGTCTGTCTATCGATTCGATCTTCTATGTCGTTAATACGTATATCCAGTCTGTCTATCGATTCGATCTTCCTTGTTGTCTATTCGTCTCTCCAGTCTGTTTATCGAATCGATATTCTCTGTTGCCTATTCGTCTCTGTAGTGTGTCTATCGATTCAGTCTTCTATGCTATCTATTTATCTCCCTAGCCAGCCTATGGAATCGATTTTCTACGTTGCATATTACTCTCTCCAGTCAGTCTATCAATTCGGTCTTTTATTTTGTCTATTCTTTTCTATAGTCAATTATATCGATTAGATCTTTAGTGTTGTCTATTCTTTTCTATAGTCATTTATATCGATTAGATCTTTAGTGTTGTCTATTCGTCTCTCTAGTCTGTTTAACGATTCCATCTTCTATGGTGTCTATTACTCTATCCAGTCAGTCTATCGATTTTATGTTCTATCTCTTCTGTTCGTCTCTTCAGTCTGTCTATCGATTCGACCTTCTATGTTGTATATTTGTCTTTCCAGTCTGTCTATACATTCGTTTTTTTATGTTGTCTATACGGCTCTCCAATCTGTCTATCGATTCGATCTTCTATAAGTCTATTCCTCTCTCCAGTCAGTCTATCGATTCGATCTTCTATCTCGTCTCTCCAGGTTGTCTATCGATTCGATAGTGCGTGTTGTCTCTTCCTCTCTCCATTCGATCTATCGATTCGATCTTCTCTGTTGTCTATTTGTCTCTCCACTTTGTCTATCGATTCGTTTTTCTATGTTCTCTATACTTCTCTCCAGTCTGTCGATCGAGTTGATTTTCTATTTTTTTAATTCATTTCTCAAGTCTGTCTATCGATTCGATCTTCTATGGTGTATATTCCTCTCTCCAGTCAGTCTATTGGTTCGTTCTTCTATGTTGTCTATTCTTCTCTCTAGTCTGTCTATCGATTTCATGTTTTATGTTCTCTATTCGTCTACAGTCTATCTATATATTTGATCTTCTATCTTGTCTATTTCTCTGTCTAGTCTATCTATCGATTCGATCCTCTATATTGTCTATTCATCTGTCTAGTCTGTCTATCGATTCGTTCTACTATTTTGTCTATTCGTCTCTCCAGTCTGTCTATCGATTCTATCTTCTTTGTCGTCATTTTTTCTCTCTACTCAGTCTATCGATTTGATCTTCTATCTCGTTTATTCGTCTCTCCAGTCTGTCTATCGATTCGATCTTCTATGTTGTATATTCCTCTCTCCAGTCAGTCTATTGATTCGTTCTTCTATGTTTTCTATTCTTCTATCCAGTCTTTCTATCGATTTGATGTTGTATGCTGTCTATTCCTCTCTAGTCTATCTATCGATTCGATCTTCTATCTCGTTTATTCTTGTCTCCAGTCTGTCGATAGATTCGAGATTTTAACGATAAATTTTCTGAGTGGAAACAAGTAATTAGTGTCGTGCCCCAGAGGGCTTTGTTGGGACCATTGCTGTTCCTTATTTATGTAAACGATATTGACACTGGCCTACTTAGTAGTTTTTTTCAAATTTGTGGACGACACAAAAATTGGGGGTAAAATTTTAAATGAAAAGGATAGCAAATTAATTCAGCGGGATCTAGATAAAATCTTCGAATGGTCTAATAAATTGAAAAATGAAATTCAATTTAGGCAAATGTAGAGTGTAGGGAAATCGATATTCCACCCTAATAACAGAGGCCCTCTTCGGTCGTCACAACGTCCTGGCGCTTAGCAGTGTAATCCGATTATTTACCCCCCCCCCTCTCCCCTTGACCCGCTGGTCGCCAAACGCCTCCGCAAACCACGTGAAGAACGAATCATCAGATTTCTATGCCAACGAGCATAACAAGACGAAGGGAAGGAGATCAGGTGCAATAACATTGGTTAAACAGGCACTATTTCCCCTAAGAGTTGGGATGTAATTTCGCGTCATAGACGAAACTAGAAGAGCGGCGACCAAAAGTCAGAAGATGCCTTTAGGGCTAAGTGAAAGACGCTCGGAGAAGAGTCGTTCGAGGAGAGAGGTAATACATAAGCCCCCCCCTCCCCCCCCTACCTCCAGTGGGTTGGTGAAGTATATAGGCGGGTAACTGGAAAAGAAAGAGGAAGATTGAGTTAGAGATCAACACGACGAAGTCCAGTGGCAGTGCTCGGCAATCAAAGAAAGGAACAGAGAAAAAGTTCACGCTAAGCCAGTTCCTGTTGGTCACACCGAAATTAGCTTTTGTATTGAGGATCAATCTCAATCACCTCTTGTCAAAGGAACCCCTATCTCGGTTCGCTTCCCAAAACCAGAGATAGTCCTCGCCATTGAGGAATACCCAAAGTGAACTCCCTTACCCCCCCCCCCCCCCCTCCCTTCCCATTCGTCAAAGGATTCATTTGTTTGCTCATCGTTCGTCAGTGCGAACCATTCCAAGATTAACCCGAAGATTGGAAAAGCATACCTTCACGGTCCCGTTGTCTAAATCGTCTGACTAAGACAACATGCTTAACGCCATCCGTCGCCCTCACCGAAATCACCAGTTGCTTCGAGCCCGTCTCCTCGCCAGTCAAACAGCTGGGTGTCTGTGAACACGCCCACGCGCCTAACCGCAAAAACATTTTTTCGTCTACATAAAATCCAAGGCCAAGCTCATGCTTCAGCCGAATTCACGTGTGTTTTTTTTAAAGGTAAAGAAATTCAATTATTTTTGAGTGTCAATTAGCGTCCAATATTAAAGTGAGCTTGGGGTCAACCATTACTTTATATTCATTTGGTTTAAATTAGTTCTTCTAACCTAAACTCGTTTATTCATAGCTGTATAGTTTTGGGTTTTTTTAGATTTCACTTTTTTATGTTGTAATTAAAGATATATATATATTTTTATAATTATTTAATTCTATCCCTGAAACGCTGCACATGGCACTAGAAATTCTCCAAGATTAAATTAGGTAAAATAATATAACACTCTTAGAGAAAACGTAATCAAGGAGTTATTCAAGTACGTAACAAACCTACTTACGTATACCACTACCCGGCACTTACAATGCCACGACATAGATAAATCTTATATCTTTGGACGAAGAAAAAGATTTAGGGGTGCGTGTTTCAAGGGATCTCAAGTTTAACAAATAGTGTGACGAAGCGTGTAACAAGGTGAACCGAACCGATTTATTGCGAGAAGTTTTCAGTACAAAGACCAAGATATAATCATACCTCTATATAAGTTTAGTAATGCCACACCTAGAATACCAGATACAATTGTGGTCACCTTATACACATATAAACATCAATAAAATGGAAAAAACAACGACGGGTAATTAAACTAATCCCCTCGATTAGAAATAAGTCGTATATCGAAAGATTAAATATATTTAAACTACCGACTCTCGAAACTAGGCGATTGTGAGGCGAACTTATCGAAGTATTCAAAATTCTATATAATTTTGAAAAGGTAAATTATGAAACTTGTTTCAAATAAGACCATAGTATCACAGGTAACAACGGTTTTAAACTGAAAGGACGACGGAAGTTTCAAATAACCTAGGTAAAAAAGTTCACCTTTAAAATCATCGATAAATGGAACGCACTTCCTGCGGAGGTAGTAAATGCTAGTAGTGTGAATAGTTTTAAAAACAATATTTACACTTATTTTACGAATAATGATATTGTTTAAATGCGGAGCCCTGCTATAGGTTGAATGTCGGGTGAATGAGCATCGTGGCGACAATGTCTAAAGGAGGACTACTAGCATATTAGTATATAATGGGACTGGCCTTTGACTGGACTAAGTAGTCCTTGCTGGCTCCCTGTAACTATGTAACTATTCGTTTTTTCCAGTCTGTCCATCGATTATATTTTCTATATTGTCTATTCATCTCTCCAGTCTGTCTATCGATTTGAACTTCTATGTTGACTAGTCGTTCCGCTTGATATAAGTCCGGAACTTTGTTTCTGGCATTTTCTCTGCGGGTTTTTATTTGTTCCATTTGTCCTTACCTCATTCTTCATTAGCTGGTTGCCCTGTGCCCAAAGAAATCAAGTCAATCCTACCACGCATTTTCATAATCCATAACTCACGTTTATAACGACCTACAGTAAAAAGAAAAAGCTTTTTATCTTTGTTCGCCTTTTTCTCTTTCTACTCTGTTTCTTCACCTTTTCTTTTTCTCTTTCTCTTGTTATCTATTTTTTTCTGTTTCTCTCTCTTTATAACTAGGCACTCTTTCCTAACAAATGTCTTGAAATTCTTTCGCCAAAAGATTTCCATCTCCAGTAATAACAGAACGGTAGACATAATTATTATACCCGACTTTCAAAAAGCATTTGATACAGTACCGCATAAAAGGTTCTTACTTAAACTTAAAGCGTAAGAAATAAGGAAGAAAATTCTTAAATGTGTCGCTAGTCATAAATGGGATATACAATTCACACTGTTCCCCAATAACTAGTGGTTCCTCAGAGGTCAGTTATAAGTCCTTTACTTTTCATAATATATATAAACAACCTCGATAACGAGTTGTTTACTAAAATTTCTAAATTTACGGACGACACCAAGATAGGAAATACTGCTGCATCTAGATTTGATGTTGCACAATTACACCGAGAGCTAAAAAAAATTGTGGACTGGGCGGATAAATGGTAAATGAAGTTTAACACACGTAAATTCAAAGTCATGCACTTAGAATACATAAAGATGAAATCGAATTACCATATAAATTTAAAACTCTTGGAATCCGTAAACATGAAAAAAGACTTTGGAGTGGTAATTTCAGTAGGCTTCAAAGTGTCCAAGTAATGATTTGAAGACACTAAAACGCGAATCGAATGCTAGGATACATCGCACGAAATTTCTCTTTAAGTCTAGGGACATAATTTTACTCTTATAGAAATCATTAGTTCGATTGCATCTGGAGTAGGCGGTGCAATTATGGTCTCCAACCTTATCAAACATGTTTAAATGTTAGAAAGAATGCAAAGCAGAGCGACCAAACTGATACCCGAACTTATGAGTTAACCCTATTAAGAAAGGCTTCGCTGCTTAAACCTATTATTCCTATCAAGTAGACTACTAGCTGATAGAGGTTTTTTAATTTTAAAAGGTTTTTGCCAATATAGATTAAACGGTATTCTTCCAGATAGATTATAGGGCGAATGCTTGCCAAAATGGCTACAAATTAGATGACAAGCGGTTCAGCAGTGGCATAGCACAAAATCTTTTTAGATATAAAATCACGTAAACGTGGAACAGCCTCCCCGCCTGAGTAGTGAAAAGTACCTTGGTTAATATATTTAAAAAATAGTCTAGATGAGTATTATTTATATGTAAATGTAAACTAGTACAAGCACGGATGAAGATCACTTTATAAAATCAGGCTAGTGTAGGATGACAACTGATAGTTGTTTGTAAAGCATGAGCAATAAATATGTTTTCCATATTCATTTCTGTCATTCGTGACTTTTATGCCATTATTATTTTAAATACTAGCAGAAGTGGCGCTGATGAAAAGAAAGAACAATTCTATCGCAATTATATAAATGCATCGATTGATATGCTTTCTGGAACTTGTGCGGAAATAGGCACACTCGTAAATATGCGTCTACGTACTTAAAAACTTGTACGATATGAAGAACACTCGTAGATGATCCTCTACGTCCTTAGAAGCTTGCAGGATATGCAGGCATACTCGTAGATAAGCATCTACGTACTTAGAAACTTGCCTTATATACAGTACACTCTTCAATAATCATCTACGTATTTAGAAATTTACATGATATTCAGAACACCCGTAGATAATCCTCTACGTCCTTAGAAACTTGCATGATATGTAGGCACGCTTGTAGATAAGTGTTTACGCGCTTATAAAATTGCATGATAAGCAGGCACACTTATAGATAAGCGTCTACGTACTTAGAAACTTGCAAAATATGCCGGCACACTCGTTGATAAGTGTCTACGTACTGAGAAACTTGCATGATATGGAGGCACACTCGTAGATGACCATCTACCTACCTAGAAACTTGCATGATATGCAGGCACGCTCGTAGATAAGCGTCTACGCACTTAGAAACTTGCATAGCATATAGCTACACTTGTAGATAAGCGTCTACGTACTTAGAAACTTGCAAGATATGTAGGCACACTCATAGATAAGCGTCCACGTACTTAGAAACTTGGATGATATATAGCTAGACTCGGAGTTAAGTGTGTACCATAAAAATATAGATATATTAATGCATCTATGTAAATTACACATATAGATAAGTGTGCAATACATTCCCTTGCCTAAGGTGGACTTAACATTACTACTCTTGGTCTGGCCTTGAGTGGGCCTAGGGGTCTTTTTGCTGGTCATAGTCCTGCAATTCTCTCTCTTTCTTGCTCTTCCTTTCATTACCTTTCTTTTGCTCTCTTTACCTTGTGTTGACGCAAACAGGGTGGTGTAGAAGTCCTCAATTGTAGGTGAAAGGCAAAATGAGTGAATAAAATATTCATAAAGAAGCTTCCAAACAAGAAGGGTCTGGTAGAAGTGTGTACAAACACGATGATGTGGGGGGGGAAGCTAAAATGAAAAAATCCCTTCCCCCTGAGCTTTACAAGAGAATATTAACACACACACACAAATATATACATTCACACAAACACCATCATAAGGTTGACTACAAATACTGTATAACATCTTTACCTCAACTTCCGAAAGGCTTTTCACAGAGTTTTGAGGGGGGAGTGGAGAAGTTTTTGATAGGGGATGGAGCCTATTTAAAACTCCTTTGTGTCGTTGTTTATTTTTCGGCAGCCCGGATTCTTTCCTATTTTCCCCTGAAAGGAAAGATTTAAATATATAATTTTAGTTCACTTTTATACTCTTTTGAGCTCATTTTTATTTTTGACTGCGTTTTAATTTACTTGGTCTTATTTTTCACTGAAGAATGACGAGGATCTTTGTCTTGTGATCTTCTGTACTTATAGTGCTCTTTATTTTTTTTTAGCTTGCTATCTAATATTTTATTCTTGATTTTCTTTGGCTGAAACAAGGCAGTCTTTTTTTTTTTACAAATGAGGAAGTTTTGACTCACATTTGCGAGTTATTATCCATGAAGAGGTAATTGATCATCCGTGGGAGTCTTTTATGATCTCTGCTGTATGAATTTCTTCCTAGAGATTTTAGAATATCCACAAAAGGCCAATTAATATTCAAGGAAGGAATAAGATCGCTGCTCCTTTACCTATTCTTGTCATCCGTGATCTATTTATTACTTCTTTTATTTTTACCTCTGCCAAAAGATTTTTGCGAAGGTTTTGTGATGACCGTTTTTTTGTGTGTTTAGTTACAATATATTCCAAAAGATTATAGATTTTTTGGATAAATTTTGTGGATGGGCGTAGCTTGGGCTACGAAAGAGTTATCAGACATGGGGGCGGATTGAAATCATTAGGCTTAATGTATTGGGTTGAGGAATAAGTTCTTGCGGTTTTATCAAATTTATTCATTACCATTAACAATTTTAGAAAAACTTAATTTTTAATTGATAACAATATGCAATTAAATCAATAATGTATTCTCCGTTGTTATTTACGACTTCTTCCCAACGTTCAACTAGTTTTTCGATGCCTCTGCAATAAAAATCTCTGGATTTTGACTCGAAGAATTCGTCTAACCAGGTTCTTAGTTCCACATCAGTATTGAACGAAACGCAACGCAAATTGTTGGAGTTCGATCGGAACAGATGGAAATCCGATGGAGCCAAGTCCTGGCAAATATGGAGGATGCGGCAGGATTTCCCAATTAAGCGTTTGGATGGCGTCTTTTGTCATATTGGCAAAGTGAGGACAAGTATTGTCGTGTTACAGGAGGGCTGCATAACGTCGATGAGGTCGCTTTTCACGAATAGCTTCGGCGAGTCGATACATTTGTTAACGTAGAGTTCTGCATTGACAATCTCGTTGTTCGCAATGAGCTGGTAAAGAATGATGCCTCCATAATCCCACACACACACAGCATCGTCTTTCGTGGATGAAGTCCTTGCTTTAATCGCGGAAGTGTTTTTTTATTGGGGCTAAGCCATTGTTTTCGATGGTTCATGTTGACATAAACACCACTTTTCGTCGCTAGTGATGATGCGGTGATTAAATCTGTCCTTATATCCACGAATAGCCTTGTGACGAGCAAGCGAACCTGCGGTAATCGTGGAGCGTGATTCACTACAGTTTTTTGATCACACGTCAATTGTAAAGCCAATTCTCTAGTCGATTGACGAGGATTTTCATGAAGAAGGTCATTCAATCGATCTTCATCCAACTTAATGGGGCGACCAGGACGTTCTTCATTAAGATTGAAATGACCGTTTTTGAAACGTGGAAACCACCATTGAGCTGTCCTTTCGGATAAAGCATTTTCTCTGCACACAGCACAAATATCGCGACGAGCTTTGGCTGTGTTTGCATTGTTCCGTCACGATTGAAAATAAATAACAACAAGTGTCGAAAAGGCGCCTTTCTTTCAACTTCACATTCCATTTTAAGGGTACAGAACAAGAATGAAATTTACACAACTTTTAAATAAACCGCAATGACTTATTATTCAACTTCAAGACGTAGCCTAAGCAAAACCTAATAGTCTACGCTGTTAAGAGACGTAGCCTAACCTTTGCAAATTCTGCTCTCATTATTTATTATTATTTCTTAATATGTGCACAAATCACGTCAACAAAACTTAAATCAACACAACATTAAAAAAAACGCAAGAACTTATTCCTTAACCTAATACATCACTTATTCACTTTCTTTATTATTTCATATATTACATTTTTTGACTGGTGGAGGATTGCGCTCTATGGATGTTTTTTTAATTGAAACCTTTTATAGAGTTACATTTAACATCTCGTTTGGGTGGAGAATTCCACTAGTTAACAACATTAAAGGGAAAATTCATCACATCCGCTACAGAAATGTATTAACGAAGATCTGCCAGAGGCTGCGAGTATTCTTTATATCTACTTTCAAAGTATCTTCAAAGAAGGTAGGGACCATCTTTGTCCTCTAAAATTAATAAAATCATCCCTAAAAAAATTGTTGACGTTATGTGATGTAACGATGTGTTGACATGATGTGATGTAATTATGTGTAGGCGGGAGGGTATATAAGGATGTGTTTACGTGATGGAATGTAAAGATGTGTTAATGTGATGGGATATAAGGGTGTTTTGACGTGATAGGGTGTATGGATGTGTTGATGTGATAGGCTGTAGGGATGCGTTAAAGTAATGAGGTGTAAGAATGTGTTAACGTGATGGGATATAAGGATGTTTTTACGTCATGGGATGTGTTAACGTGATGTGGATATAAGGGTGTGTTGACGGATTGGGTTGTTGGGATGTGTTAGCGAGATGGGATGTAATGATGTGTTGAAGTGAAAGGATGTACGGATGTGTTGACGTAAAGGGATGAGAGGAAGTTTGGAGGGGATGGATGTAAGGATGTGTTGAAGCGGTGGAGTGTAAGGATGTGTTGACTCTATAGCATGTAAGGGCATTTTGACGCAATGTTCTGTAATGGTGTGTTGACTTGATAGGAAGTAAGGATGTGTGGGCGCGATGGGATATAAAGATGTGTAAAAAGTAGAGAGAAAAAGTAGCCAGAGTGGAATACTTCTCGCTGCCTATTCGTAAGCTTTCCTTATTTATTACCGGGAAATGTTGTCAATTGACCTCCATCACAGGTTAATAAATATACTCTTCTTCCCATCCTTCAGTCCCTTCCAGCCTTCATCCTGAAGATCCAGCCCTTCTATAAAGCCTTCTTTGGCCGATAGGCAAGGGCTCTTTTAAGGCATTTGCCTTTAATAAGTGCTATACAGAAACGTTGTATTAGTAGTAGTGTAGTATTATTAATATTAACAGTAAGGTAATACAATGCATGACTAGCGAGTTGTGTGTTTAAAAGCAAATATTGAAGATCAATCGGAGATCGACATTATGTCTGCTTGCATGCTGGCGGTATTCTTTAGCTGCCTGTGCTCGTCTCTCCGCCCTTTGATGGACGATAGTGAAAATGAGGCACGTCAATTAGCCCAATCCGCCAATGTGGCCCGTCAATCACGCCAATCCTCAGCTCTTACATATAAATATACTTGCCACACTCATTAGCATCTAGCGTAAAGGTAGGATACAACCAAGCAAAGTGTGTATCTGGGTAATGATGAGGCATCGTGTGTATCTCCGAAACAATCAGGAAAGAATACAAACTAAGGGGACGAAAATTCTTGATACACTTCTGCAGGAGAGATGTTATGAGCCATGATTACAGGACTTGTGATTTTTCTTCCTCTCCGTACAAACACTGTATGTTGAACTAACTAAAAACAAATAAGGTCGAAAATAAATATCCTACATTTGAATGCCAGGATAGGCAAGAAGTTATTCCGGGGTATTACACTATTCGCAATTGATTTCTGGCCGAGGTCAGGAATATGGTGTTTGGAAAACATTTCAAGTCAGCCAAACGTTTCTTCTATGTTCATATTTCCTCAGAAGAGACGAAAATGCCTATAATACCTTGTCTCTCTCAAGCATCATTGGTCAGGAGATGGGCATAGTCAACTTTATTTGCTCGTTGCCTTTCTCTCTTTGCGGAAAAGTAGCACACTTAGAAAATTTGCCCTCCCTTCTGGTCCCTAGCCCCCAAAATAGAGTAGCTTTACTGCTTTAAGAATGTGTTTTAAACAAACATTCGGCCACGATGGCCTCGTCAATTTTCCAATTAGTGTTTTAATAAATACCGATACACCTCCGTTTGTGGTGAGGGCGGATGGGAAAGAACCTTTTGTAGTGGGTTCGTTCCTGCTCAGTTTTAGCGTTAAAAGTACAGGGTGGACCGGAAGTTAATTTGCCTTAAGATTATTTTAGTGACGAAGTTATATTTGAACTAAAACAATTATTAGTTCATTCTTCATATTCATCCCGACCTTAATTATTTGAAATTCATTTTATTCTTAATTTATGTTTATTCATTTTTATTAGGGTAAAGTAACTTAAGGGCCAATTTCAGCATATCTTCCAAGTTTCTTTGCTGTCAAGGGTACTTTAAGAGGCATGGAAGCTATGAAAGCTCATCATCATCATTTAATGGGCTTCCCCACAATGTGGGGCTGGCGCATATCAACAACGCGCTCCATACTGGCATGACCCTACGGGGTCGGTGAGATCCATGCCCATAACTGCCATTGCGCAACACAACAAAACGAAGAAAAAAAGAAGGAGGAGATGAAGGACGAGATAAGGAGATGATGATGATGATAATTAATAATAATAATAAGGCTGATTAGTGAAGAAGAAGAAAGAAGAGAAAAAGAAGGAAGAGAAGAAGAAGAAGAAATAGAATAATAATAATAAGAAGAAGATAAGGTGGAGATGATTATGATAATTAATAATGATGATGATGATAATTAATAATGACGAGGCTGATTAATAATAATGATGATGGTTAATAATAATGATGATTATGATTAATAATAATTATGCTTATTAATAATAATGATTAATAATAATAATGCTTATTAATAATAATGATTAATAATAATAATAATGATTAATAGTAATAATGATGATGATAATGATAATTAATAATAATAATGATGAAATTAATAATAACAATAGATAATAATAATTAATAATAATGTTGATCATAATTATAATGATGATGATGATAATAATAACAATTAATAACAATAATAATGATGTTGATAATAATTAATAATAATAGTACTAATGATAATGATGATAATAATTCATAATAATTAATAATAATGCTGATAATAATTTATAATATTAATAATAATGATGATGATGATACTAATAATTAAGGTTGATAATAATAATAATTAGTAATAATGATGATGATAAGGATGATGATAGTAGTAATAATTAATAATAACGATGATGATAATAAAAATGATTAATAATAATAATGATGATAATAATAATTTATAATAATCATAGCGATGATGATAATAATAATAATGATTTATAATAATAATGATAATAATAATTAATAATGATGATAATGATTATGGTAATAAGAATTAATAATAATGGTGATAATAATAATAATATGAAGAGGAATTTCGTAATTTTCTTTATGAACTCTTTAAAATCCTTCTGCCGGAGAATCTTCAGTTGATTCTCGCTTTCTTTTCGAATAATTAATTCCCCCACTTTGAGCGAGACCGGATTCGATACGACTTTGTACGAGTCGGTACCCAATTAGTGGGAATCCGCGACGCCACGCGCCTTCCACCTCTTTCCTCTGAGGAACAAGTGGTCGAGTGATCCCGACAGGAGATTTATTTAAGTGGTCCTTCAACTATCGATCCCTGAGGCCACTTGACCGAACACTTCGATCAAGTAGCGTGACCCGGCCTCTCTGTCAATTGAAGGGTGTGGGTGCGCGGCAGAGGGCATTTTCGTGCGGATGGGGAGGGAAAGGAGATTGAGAGAGAGGTGGAGTGGTGTACACATGTGCGTGCTTGCCCAAGAAAGGAAGTTTTACATGTAAGGCAAATTCTAGAAGCAAGTCGATATCTAGATTTTTTTCTCTCCCTCTTTTAACATCGGAGGTCCAAAATGCTGTGAATTACGGCTTTTAAGGGGACAAAAAGCATGCGAAAATGTACAGAAACCTGTGCAAAGAAGAATTAGTTCATTTTTAACAGGCCTTTTTCACTTTATGGTATCCTTTTTATTAATTAAGGTTGAATAACACCGTTATATGAACTAAATGCCATGCTTTGTTTTTCTGGTCTCTTTATCAAGTGTTTACAAGATTAAAATTTAATGAAAGTTAAGATAACACTAAACTATACAAACATGGAGGAATGAAGATGTTTGGTAATAAGTCGACAATTATAAGATTTTATTTTTTTAGGAGCCCATCTGGGGACTGCCTACTTGGTATAAGTCGCCGTATTTACTACAGCCTACTAGTAGGCTATATTTAAAAAGAAGAACAAATAATTAAAAAAAATAACAAGGGGTAAAAGATCAAAGGCTATAAACAAAAAACAAAAAGCTAAAAGGTAACAAGAAGGTAGCGCGCTCCATAGTTTGGGGTTGGCCCCATCTCCCCCGGCGCAAGAGCATGAGACACACAACAAACAGTCAAATAAAGTGAAGGAGGCAAACCACTTCCAAAAATTGGTAGTCCACAAGTCAGTGTTCACCAACCCGTCCAGAGTACAAGGAAAAGCGGTAGCGAACCCACTCGTCCCAGTACCGGGACAGGTAACGTATGCGAGGATCACCCAGACTAGGATATTCAACAAGAATGTGTTGAAGAGTCTGAACGACAACTCAGTCTTCGCAATAATGCGCGTGCGAGCGCGTCATCAAATGGCGGTGCATCCCGCGAGTGTGCCCAATTCGTAGACGACAGATAACAACCTGAAGTCGTCGCGGCATTGGGGGGTAGGTCCATGGGAACAGTCGCGGCGCAATGACACGCAACTTTAAGTTCCCCACGACCGTCTCCACTCTTCTTTGCCAAGCAGCTTGGAGAGCTGCCCATATTCCTACCATGTAATCGGTGTGAGAAAGAGCAAAACGCTGGTGTGGTCGCCCAGTCTTGGATGACTCTTTGGCGTGCTCATTCCCCGTAATTCCTACATGTCCAGGAACCAATCAGAAGATAATCTCGACATCCGTCAGGCTCGCCAAAACCGTTGCGTCACGGATATCGCGAACCAAAGGATGCGGAGATTTCAATGCTCCGAGAGCACTCAGGGCGCTTTGTGAGTCGCTATAAATCAGAATCCGGTCTAAGAATCAGGCACGTCGCGTTATCTCCCGTAGTGAGCGGTGGATTACAGCCAACTTGGCCGTGGAGACAGAAGCAACGCTTGGAAGAGCCACGCTTACTTCGAACAGTGGGGACACAGCATGGAAACCGACACGTTCATGAGACTTGGAACCATCCGTATACACTGGCACGGTTCCAGCGTGACACGAAGTGTGCTGCAAAAAGGCCGAACGCAATACTCACGGCGCTGCAGAAGCTTTGGTAGCAGAAACGTGGCGACAAATAGTCAAAGGTGGTACCCTCCCTTCCTCCATGGTGCCGTCCTGGGCAGGACCAGGTGCGCCACCTGCGCATGAGTTATACCTAGCTCTCGAAGGAGTTCCTAGCCCCAAACCCAAAGGGCTTAGGATATGACTGGCGTCTCTCGGCGGCATAGACACCGTCGTGAACAGTAATAGATGCAGTGAGAGCTATTGGTGACTGACGCAGGCACCGGTCTCGCGCGTACAGGCGAATAATGCACTGTGCACGGCGCGGAACGAGGGGCATCGGTCTCCAGGTGAAGGCCCGTGTGGTGGACTGAGTCCACCTCCTGCAATATACGCTCGGCTACGGATGCATAAAACTCGCATCCATAGTCAAGCTTCGAACGAACAAATGATCGATAAAAAAGTAAGGAAGTAGCGATATCAGCGCCCCTGGTGTGAACGTCACGGAACGAAGAATATCCATGGCGCAGGTATAAGAGACCAAATGGCTGCAAAAATTAGCCTCTCAGGTGAGGCATCGGTCGAATAAAAGACAAAGGAAACGATACGAGTCCACCCCTTCCAGTCGAACCCCATTGAGAAAGAAGTCTGGGTGAAGGTGGAGACGTGGATGTCGACAGAAGTACACCGCATTAGTCTTGCCCCAGGAAAAACGGAGCCTATACGCTTCGGCATAGTGAGAAAGGCAGCTCAATGCTTGCTGGGGCGGACTTGGGTTCAGTGTTTTTCACCGACCGCAGGTTCGAACCCAAGGAAGCCCCACCATGTGAGACTGGGTCACCTCAGAGACCAAGTCCATCTCAAAGGGGGCCTCCATTTGGCTATCTACCACAAGACAACACAGATCCCATTCGAGATTCTTTTTTTACCTTCTAATACCGGCATCCGTCGAGAAAGACAGGTAAGCAGGTACCCTGACCTCCTGCAAACTATTCGCACACGCCTGCAGGACATTAAGGGGCCCAGCCCTCCTTTGCTCCCCTAAAGAGGTTCGCCCTATCGAGCCGCCCCAACCAGGAGTGGTAAATTATGGGCCGCCTGCATACTTTCGTGGCAATCCCCATGGAAGGTAAAAGGGGGACTGCCGCTGGAAAAAGTGATGAAAAGGAGGTGAGAGGGAGTCCACTGCACCTATAGGCCGCTCCGGTGATGGTAGAGGGGAAGGTAAAGGGACAGAAGAAATTTTGTTTATGGGCATAGTGACCCTTTGTAATTCACGGATGCACACGCTCATCACCCCACGCAGTAAGCCGTTCTGCAAGCATAGGGGCTCTTGCCGGTGGAGAAGAGAAGCGGATTCGTTACCCGCACCTTTCTCCTTAAAAGAAAAATAACAAGAAAATGACGAAGAATAGAACTGCGGAGAACAAAGCCTCGATTACGTCAGGGCCCCTCATTCAGAGGCTACCTGGCGTTTTCGAGCCCGTTGGCATTAAACCCCTGCTTGTTATTCGCTCCACTGAAGGCAGCATGTTGACTAAGGGGAACAGGATCCATCAGGAGAGTTCTAACTAGTGTGATGATACAAAACCGAAGGTGACTCGTTTCTCGGACAGGAGCCTTTTGGCGAATGCGTCGAATCCCTCCAAAGCGGACGTGATTAGTGCCCTTCAGACACTTGATGGCACGCCTTTGAGTGTGACGCCGCACTATACCATGAACTTCGTGAAAGGAGTAGTTTATGAGAGGGAACTCGTGGGCTACTCCATAGAGCTGGTGGACCATGGGGTGGTCAAGGTCAAGCGTGTAATGAGAAAACAGGGAGTGGCCGCGAGACACACCTCTAAATCTTTCGACACGTAGGACTGTGACAAGCTCCCTGAGTTGATGCGTGCCGGTTGATATCGCTATCACGTAAAGGCATTCGTGCTACTGCCGTAGAGGTACTACTAATGTCACTGCTTCAGCCTTATTAATCGCTCCTGTAGACGCGCAAAGTCGGGTTTACACGAAATCTGTGTAAGTTGTTCCAAGGCTCCACACGATAAATCCAAATCGTGGGTGGTCAAGTGTGTCAATTTTGGAGAGGTGCAGCCCTCATCTAAAGGAGGTTCGGCTCCTTCAACCACACCCAGTGGTAGGCTAGGTGGCTCGGAGAAGGTGCATCCTCCAAAAGAGGGACTCCTGCCTCCGAAGCCACCCTCGGGAAGCGTGCGGCCATTTCTGCGAGGGTCTTCTCTTCGAAGAGGAGCCCCGCATCTACTCCGAGCTATACCTGGAGGGCATTTTCCTTCAATGGAATTGCCGCGGACTCCGGGCCAACTGGGAGGAGCTGCGGAGGCTCGTCTCGTCCCGTTCCCTGTTAGCTATCTCTTTGCAGGATACTATGCTGGGCGCATGCCCCATGCCCACCCTCCCTGGGTATAAGGGTTTTGCGACCCCACCATCACGGGATGGGAGTCGGGTGGGAGGATGCGCGATTTGCACCCTGCATGATGTCTCCGTTCTTCTCTTTGCTTTAGATACATCCTTTCAGGCAGCAGCTGTGCAGCTGCACCTGGATAGGAGGTATACTGTTATTTTCGCGTACATTTCATTGTCAGCCAACTTCGACGCGAAACTCTTGCGCCGTGTCGTGGCACAGTTGCCGAGGCCCTTTCTCTTTCTCGGAGATCTGAATGGTAGATCTGAACTGCAGAACCAGCTGCCACCATTTTAGGCCACTCCCCCCGCCTAGTTATCTGGCAGCCCATCCGCATGGCAGTTCCACCTTAGAAAAGAAGGGTAAAAAAAGGATAGATATTGAAAGGAGAAAGAAAGGGGATGTGCTGAAGGTTAAGGTGTGGGTGAAGCAGGTTGTTAAAACCTCACCGTCCTAAACCGGAGCTGAGGTGTGAGGGGGCATTTTCCCCTCACCTATCAGCCCCGATCCGGGATGGTTGGCTGAGAGGAAGCTGGTATGCGTCTATCCTGTGAAATTAGAGGCTGACCAGAGAAAGTTGTCGGATAAGATGTATGGAAAGTGAAGAAGCTATGTAAGAATACAGTGTGTCAGAAAGAAGAGGCTAAGCTGGGGCCGGACGGGGCGTGAAGCCCGTCAGCAAGGCGGCCGGGAAAGCAAATTGCCGTGCACCTTACAGAGGACAATTATAAGAACCCGGCAGTTTTATTAAAGATAGAATGATTTGAGATTTAGAAATTGCGAAACCAGAAAGAAATAGCAGGATGAAAGTGAAAACCGAGAGAAAAGTATAATAATAAATGTCGAGTGTCGGATTATTTTTATTATTATTCTTTTCTTTTGAACTTGCATTTTCATATTAAAATTAAGGTTTTTTTAATAAGAAATCAAGAGAAGGCTTTAATTTTCTACTCTGTTTAATCTAAAATTTCGTCATAAACTTTGTACATTCTCAGAGAATTTGATTTTCTAACGTCCTACAAGCCTATATATATATATATATATATATATATATATATATATATATATATATATATATATATATATATATATATAGAGAGAGAGAGAGAGAGAGAGAGAGAGAGAGAGAGAGAGAGAGAGAGTTAATGTTGGATTTATGTTTAATTCGAATTTTTGTCTAATTCATATATATATATATATATATATATATATATATATATATATATATATATATATATACGTTCCCCACTCTCACACCCTGCTCGTTCTAAAAACTGCCCACGACAGTTTGTTTTCTGGCCATAGGAAATATTTGAAAATTCCTTGTGCTGGTTTTGTGGCTAAAATGTCCAGAAAAAAAACTGCCGTGCGCAGTTTTTAGAACGATCGGGGTGTGGGAAATACTTGTTTTCTGGCCATAATAGAAATACTTCAAAATTCTCTGTGCTGTTTTGTTGTGGCTAAAATGGCCAGAAAACAAACTGTCAATGACAGTTTTGAGTACGAGCGGGGTGTGGGAGCGGGTAACGCATAATGCGTAAGCCTCGGTGTTATTTCCTTCCGAGCAAGCGCGGTACAACAGGCCTTCCTTCTCGATGTAAGAAATGGTTTTGTTGCCGCGGACGGATTCTCGCTCGTGGCTCCGGGCATTTTCCCACAGTGGAAGGATGAACTCACACTCCTTCTGCTTCTGAGCGAATCCTGTGCTCATAACGCCGCTAAATGCGGAGTCGCATGGTGCTTCGAGGGGAGCGGGCGTTTCAGTTTCCTCTCTCGATTGGGTTCATGTTACGCAGGGTCTAGCCACGGAGGCGAAAGAACCTGGGGGTACTGTCCTACTAGCACGGAACAGAACTTTATATGGGTTGACACCACTTCAGCCCATCCGGTGAAATATTGGCATTCCAGATGTCAATTTTCTATGGGGAAGAGGTTTGCGCGTACCAGGTATTCATGGACTACCACAAATTTTATGTGGTTCGGGAGAAGTAGCTCGTCAGAAACCAGTATACAGGTGCATCCTGTATCTCGGGCGAGGGTGGAGACTCGGCAGCCATTTACTGCTCTAGGCACGAATTTCACACTTCCAGGAGAGCTTTTATCGAAAAGGAAATTGACGTGATGTCAATTGGGGGCAGAGAGAAGCGGGGGGTCAGCTCGCGACGATGGTGGTGCGGGGGCGGCACTCACTTAGTGTACCTAGTTGATAGAAGCACTGCAGTTTTGGAAGTTCTGGGGTAATTTAGGACGTAAATGACCTTCTACGCCGCAGGTTAAACATACAATGGGACTCCTGGTGAAGGATGATGCAGGAGAATTTGAAGCAGATTGTTTAATATCCCGGGGTTCTGACGAGGAGAAATTTCTGGGTTTTGAGGGGCAAGTGGCTTTAACGAATCTACTGGGGTTGCGTTGAGGAAATCTTGGGTTGTTACTTTTGGCCTAGGTAGACAATGGGGTAGTCTTCTTATTTTTTTCGGGTAACAATTATGGCTGGCCGTGTAAATATCAGCCTCCTAGATGCATTCTTTAAAGGTGTAGCATCTACGATCCTTCACGAATGAACGAATTTCTGAAGCGTGCGAATCCAAGAACGGGTCCTTCAGGACAAAGTTGACTAGGGAGTCAGAGTTATGGGCAATTTTAGATGAGCTCAACCAGAAGTTAAAATGCGTTTGGAGGGCGTAGCCAAACTGACAGGAAGTTTGGTTGGGCTGGATTCGGGCATGACGAAACTTGGAGCGAGAAAAATCCTGGTTCATGTTATATGCCGCCAGAAGCTCGGATTTCAAGGTGGAAAAATCTATCGTAGCTTCAGACGGGAGGAAAATAAATATATCCCGGAGTTGCGAGCTAAGTAAAGAGAGGAGCTTTGCGACACCGTCTGCCTTGATGTCCTAATTATTCACTTCAAAAATCTTTTCGAAGTGAGTTAAGTAGGATCCGAAATCCTCTCCTTCTTTAAAAACGGGGAGCTTTATCGATGCTAACTGGAGAATTTTGGCGCGAGAATTGATAGAGAGGGTCTTGACACTCACTCGAGTTAGCTCAAGCTCATGCTGGCGTATTTCTCTCCTTTCTTCTCTTCCTTGTTCTTCTTGTTCTCTTCTTTCAGCTCTTTCGTTCCTTTCCTCTTCCTGAATATACGATAGAAGATCCTTGCCTGTTAAGCCAAGGAACTCACCTAGGAGCTTGGATCGCTCAAAAGACGACATACTGCGGGTGATAACGGAATTAACGCACCAAAAAAATCAAATTAAGGGCAAACAATGCAACGGGGTTGACGACCTGGTCCAACGTGTTCCGCGAGAACGAAAATAAAATGCCTTACAAAAGAAATAATTAATGGGAAAGCCTTGCCTTGTCAATTAAAAGCCACACACACACCAAAAAAATACACACAATCCTAAGTGAGCCTTCACAATTCTGCTGAGGAATAAAATTGAGACGCACGGTCTCACAACAAAAATGAACCAAAAAATGTACGCGGTCAAAAATGGACACACCCAAAGAGAAATATATATGGAAAGATTATTTGACTGAACCTTTAAACAACCAGAACGTTCAACATTTATATAAAATACAAAAATAAATAACTTTTAAAAGACCTCTGAAAAGATGATCATTTAAGAACCCTGCTAAACCTGACATCAGTTTTTATAATATATATATATATATATATATATATACATATATATATGAGAGAGAGAGAGAGAGAGAGAGAGAGAGAGAGAGAGAGAGATTAGATTAGCCGAGTGGTGAGGAATAGAGCGAAAGGACGCCCAAGAGACCTGACCTCGGCTCCGTTACCAGATGACGGGGTAACATAATGTTGAATGCTGTTCTAAGTTATTTAAAAGAGAAGTATAAAAATAATATTTAATAACACAAGAAATAAATATATATTTACACAAAAAAATGAAATCGGATTATCCTGGACTTTGGAGGCTCGATAGTCGGGCAAAAGGGACAAGCTTAAGGCATGTAAATGACCAAACTCGGATTGAGTCTTCAAAGGCTGTGCTGAGCCAAAATACAAATAAAGATTTGGGGGATGACCGGATTAAAGGGATCCGCACTCGGCGACGTCTTGCAGAGGTTAATGCTTGGACGACGAAGGGAAGGGGGTCAATTCGAGGAGGAAAATTTCAGAAGGTTGAGATTTACCTCGGAATACCTTGACGAGGGAGTACTTGCGCTGCCGAACGAGAATGGCCGTTACTGGGAAATCGCCAATTGACGGGGGCGGAATTCCGACGGGTGAGATTCTTCTTGCTTTTGCGCTCGTGCAGGATTGCAAGCCTGTATTACTTTGATTCGGACGAGCCTGACGTTAAATACCGGCTGACGGTGGAGTAAAATCTCCTCCGGCCACGGAAGAGATCATCCCAAGGTAGGCACAGGGCTAGGAGATGAACGTCTTCCAACCAGGAATTTGTGATAACGAATGTCTTTCCTTACTCTCGCATGCTTCCAGATGGTAGGCGGGAGGCAAGATTGCCTCAAGGCTTGGGGGTGAAACCTCCATAAGTAAATACATCTACATTCCGAAGCATCTTCGAGAGGTTTCAGGCCCGTTCTCTCGTCCTTTGACCTCGTGTGTGATAGCCACGTGGGTTTTTAAGGTCCACGTGGGGCTTTCTTGAATGTATTTTTCTACACTCTTCCATATTCCTTTATCTCTTTTCTTTCTCTGTCTCTTTCTGTCTCTCTCTCTCTCTCTCTCTCTATCTCTCTGTCTGCCTGTCTCTCTCTCTCTATCTTTCTTTCTTTCACGCTCTCTCTCTTTCTTCCTCTTTCTCTCTTTATTTCTCTCTTTCTCTCTCTCTTTCTCTTTCTTTCTCTCTCTCTCTATCTTTCTATCTTTCTCATCGAGTCCTGAGCCCATTATTATTTATTGTTTACATTAATGACTTGGATAATGGAGTGTTTAGTAAGATCTCTAAATTTGCAGATGACACAAAGCTGGGAAGCCGAGCACTTTCGAGACCCGATGTAGAGAAAATGCAGAGAGACCTTAATAAAATTGTCGAGTGGGTGGATAAATTGCAAATGTGCTTGAACATAGTTAAATGCAAGGTCATGCATTTAGGATGCCATAACTTAAAAGTAGAATACCATATGAAAGACCAAATTCTCGAATCCGTTAACTTAAAAAAAAACCTGGGGATTTTAATTTCGAAGGACCTTAAAGTATCGAACCAATGCGCAGAAGCTTATAAAAAAAAAACTGAATGCTAGGATATTTTGCTCGGAATTTTACTTTCGAATCGAAAGATAGAATCCTGCCACTATACAAAGCGCTCGAGCGCCCACACCTCGAATATGCGGTTCAATTTTAGGGCTCCTCCATAAACATGCATATAGCGCAGTTAGAAAGAGTGGAAAGTCGGGCTACTATACTAGTTCCTGGAATCCGAAACAAACTGTACGAAGATAGACTCCACTCATTACACCTACTATCCCTTGAAAGAAGATGATTACGTGGACAATTGATCGAGGTATTCAAAATTTTAAAAGGATTTACTAATATTGATCACAGACTATTGTTCGAGATGGACGAAAGGGCCAACACATGCCAAAATGGTTTCAGATTAATAAACAAGCTCTTTAACTCTACTAAATCTCAAAATTATTTCACGTTTAAAATCAGGAAAACGTGGAATAGCCTGCCCAACCGTGTAGTAGAAAGCACGTCAGTTAATATGTTCAAAAACGAATTTGATGGGTACTTCAATAGTTTAAATATAACGTAATAAGAGCATAGATGAATACGCCATACGAAAAAGGAGTTGGGAATAAAATGAAATGAGCAATAAAAAGATGACAGCGACGCCACCTCCGTGGAGTTAATGTGAATTCCCTTTTTCTTTTTATGTCTGTCCTATAAGTATATTATTTTCATCACTAGCAGGCGAAGCCTGTGAGAGAAGAGAGTACTGTCCTGCCCCCCCCCCCCGCTCCTTGCTCGGAAAAGCGTGTTCGTGTATTTGAGGGATCACTGAGCCTGCATGTCAAGGGTACACATGTAGATAAGTGTCTACAGTAGAATAGAATAAATATATATATATATATATATATATATATATATATATATATATATATATATATATATATATATATATATGTGTGTGTGTGTGTGTGTGTGTGTGTGTGTGTGTGAAAAACTCACAAAGTATCGCGTAAGTAAGCAATAAATGCACAAAGCCCACAGGGAAAGTTAATACGAGGATTTCAAGTACTTTCGTACTTTATTACAAGTTCTTTGTCGAGGAATAACAAAAGTATTGAAAATTATAATATTTATAAGGATGATACAGAGGAGAGAGAACGCCCACAAAAAAAAGCAAAAAACCAATCAACAAAATGAATTAATATAAAATGGAAACCATAGGAGCGGAGATAAATACAAACTAAGATAATTAAATCAGGTAAATTGAAAAGACTAAAGGTTGACAAGAGGATTAAAATACGACCTAAGTAATTAGGGAGGGAGAAAATTTGAACGAGAGATTAACCTCAGAGCTCAGGATTCAAAGTGCTTAGAAAATATATATATATATATATATATATATATATATATATATATATATATATATATATATATATATATATATATATAAGGCCAGGGAAAAAAAGTTTGAAATTCCCGGCCAGGAATTCGAACTTTTTTCCCCTGGCCTTATCTCTGTCTTCTCGGTAAAGGATTGCCTTCATTGTGCCGCCCTCTGCTCCCTATGATTCTAGTCTTCTTCTAATGTCCCTTTCTCTGACCTCTAAAAAACTCGTGTTTCTTGGCTCATTGCTCATTCGCGTCAAATTTCTCTTTCTTGTACTATATATATATATATATATATATATATATATATATATATATATATATATATATATAGATATATATATATATATATATATATATATATATATATATATATATATATATATATATATATATATATATATATATATATATGGTACACATGTAGATAAGCGTGTAGAGTTTCTAATAGTTAGAACATCGCAAGTAAAAAAAGCAAAAAAGCATGATACACTAACGTTGGAAAGTAGTAGTTAACATGTTGTGAAAGCGGACTGGCCTTGAGCAGACCTTAGGGTCTTTGCTGGTCCTAGTTTTAGTAGTTCTGTTTCTCTGTTTCTCTGTTTCTCTCTCTCTCTCTCTCTCTCTCTCTTCCTCTCTCTCTCTCTCTCTCTCTCTCTCTCTCTCTCTCTCTCTCTCTCTCTCTCTCTCTCTGTGTTTCTCTCCCGGAGGGGGTTTTTTTGTGGACCCTCACCGCACTTTTTATGGTAGGAACGATCTCTACCAAAGGGATGGAGTGCATCTTTCCTTTAAAGGAAAGGATGTACTCTGTAACATGATATAGGATATTGTGGAGCGGACCCAAACGAGTATCCGGCCCAGAGTGAAGGCGGATGTGCGCCAGTGCGCCCGTGTCACTCTGTTCAACCAAGGTGGTTTAATCAATAAATTGGTCAACTGCTGAGGAAGAAGAGAACTGTGTACTGGCAGTCAAACATTTCTGGTGAATTCGATGAGTACCGTACACTAGCTAGAAAAGTGAAGTCCAGCTTAGGAGCGGCAAAGCGCGCCGAGGAGCTCCGAGTGGCGAGACTTTGCAAAGAGAATCCCAAGGAGTTCTTTACTTATGTAAACAGCCTTAAACCAATCCATCGCACGATTGGCCCTTTGGTGAATGAGGATGGGGCATTAAAACACTCAGATGCAGAAAATGCAAACCTCCTGAACGACTACTTCTCTTCAGTGCTCAGTGACGAGTTTGTTCCTATCCCTCAGCCCACATACTCTTACTTGGTTGATAAGCTGGAGGAAATGGATTTCACCAAAACAGAAGTAGAAAAAGAATCACTGACCTAAGGACAGGTTTGTACCTAAAATGTACTTTTAAACGAAAGGCTGTACTCTCTAACATGATACAGGATGTCGTGGAGCGGACCCGAAAGAGTGTCCGTCCCTTAGTGAAGGGAAAGCGAAAGTGCACCAATACGCCCGTGTCACTCCTGGAACCGCATTCTCGGAGGTCTTTAGACAGGATTGCACCACGCCACAGCCTAGGAGTAGAGAGGGAAATATGACTGGAAACGGAAAAGTGTAGGGAGTCTTACATTCGGGAACTCCCTGAAAGTTCTTTTGTTTAATGCGAGGTCAATCCGGAACAAGTTTCTTGAACTTCGTGGTCTCGGTGCAACGGGAGAACCTGAGATGGTGGTCATAACAGAGTCGTGGGTAAAAATCTCAAACCGAGACCGAGATTTTGAAAGTGAATTTACGATTCCCAGTTACCAACTCTACCTAAAAGACAGGTTAGACAGAGAGGGTGGCGATGTGATGTTGATGTTAGGGATACATTCAAAACGACGAACTGCAACATTTTATCCGACCATGAGCTACTAGGTGTTGACCTAAAGATAGGTCCTGCCAGATACAGGACCCTGCCGCTTTATAGCCCCCTGCCCAATTCGTTGAGAAGGACAGGGATCTGTACCGGCTACTGGATTAACTTGTTGAAGACAAAGGTGTATCGTCATGGGAGACTTCAACACCCAAGTTGACTGGGAAACCAGAGAACCCTGTGGCGAAAAAGCACTGCTCCTGGAGTTAGCGAACGACGAGTTCCTGACTCAATGGGTGAGAGAGCCGACGAGAAGCAATAATATTCTCGACGTGGTTTTCACCTCTGAGGATGACATCGTTGAGGCGCTCTCTGTAGGCGAGGAGCTCGGTGAAAGTGACCACCGAGTAGTTAGATTTGTAGTCAAGGTCCCCAAGATAGAGTCTGTGACTCGTGAATCGAGGATCCTTGATTTGAGAAGAGCAGACTTTGTAGGTCTTCATGCTGGATTGGCTGATGTGAGGCTGTAAGGGTGTGAGAATGTTGAAGATTTGTGTAATGGTTTCAGAATTACTTTCATGAGTCTTCAATCTCGATTTATCCCTGTAAAAAGCTGGCGTCAATCTTTTGTTCAATGAAGGTGGTTTAATGGAGAAATTGGTCAACTGCTGAGGAAGAAGAGAACTGTGTACTGGTAGTCAAAGATTTCTGGTGCCTTCGATGAGTACCGTAGGCTAGCTATGATAGTGAAGACCAGCATCAGGGCGGCAAAGCGTGCCGAGGAGCTCCGAATGGAGAGACTTGGCAAAGAGAATCCCAAGGAAAGGAGTTATTTGGTTATGTAGACAACCGTAAACCAATCCGCCGCAAGATTGGCCCTTTATTGAATAAGGAGGCGGCATTAAAGCACTTAGATACAGAAATTGCAAACCTCCTGAACGACTACTTCTCTTAAGTGTTTACTGAAGAGTGTGGTCCCATCCCCCAGCCCATGGACTCTTACTTGTGTAAGAAGCTGGAGGAGATGGACTTCACCAAAAACCAATTAGAATAAAGAATCAATGACCTAAAGACGAATAAGTCACCTGGCCGGAACGGGTTTCAACCTAAAGTGTTGAAAGAAGTGCGTGATGCTGTGTAATGCCATCTGGGCGCAATCTTCAACATGTCAATCCGGACTGGATTCGTTCCTAAAGACTGGCGAGAGGCGGAGGTGACTCCTATCTTAAATAAAGGAGACTAGCCAACCGTCGAACTACCGACCTATTAGTTTAACTTCGATATTTGGTAAACTCATGGAAAGCATCATGGTGGGCAAAATAACGTCATATTTAGAGTCAAACTTGCTATTGAGGTGTTCACTGGGCATAGACGGAAACGTGGCAGGTTGGATAGAGAACTGGCTAAGCGGCAGGCGGCAACGATACGTGTTGAATAGACAGGCTTCTGAGTGTTTGTCTGTTCATAATCTATGTTAACGACATTGATGGTGACATGGTTGCAAAGATTTCTAAATTTTCCGATGATACCAAGCTTTGTTTGAACGTTGCAAAGGAAGGAAATACTGCCCGCCTACAAGAAGATCTTCGGAAGATTGGGGAGTAGTCGGACACGTGGCAAATGCCTTTTAACGTGAACAAAAGCAAAGTGATGCATATGGGCCATCAAAACCCCCAATAGGGGGAGGCAAAACCTAGTAGCTCGTGGTCGGATACAATGTTGCAGTTTGTCGATTTGAGTGAGTCCTTGACATACAACATCACACCGCCACCCTCTCTGTCTGGCCTATCTTTTTGGAAGAGTGGTAACCGGAAATCGTGAATTGACCTTCAAATTCTCGGTTTTAGGTTTTTACCCACGACTTCGTTATGGCTACCATTTCAGGTTTGTCCGTCGCTACGATACCACAAAGTTCAAGAAACTTAGTCCTGATCGACCTCGCATTAAACAGAAGAACTTCCCGGGAGTCTCCAAATGTAGGACTCCCTACTCTCTTCCGTTTCCCGGCTCATTTATCGGTTTGGTGGCTCGCCTCTTTGCGACCTCCGAGAAGGTCGTTCCAGGAGTGACACGGGCTTATTGGCGTACGTCCGCCTTCACTCTGGGCCTGATACTCCTTAGGGTCCGTTCCACGACATCTTGTTTCATGTTACAGAGTACAGCCTTTCCTTTAAATTAAAGATATACTCCATCCCTTTTGTAGAGATCGTTTCTACCATAAAAGGTGCGGTAAGGGTCCACAAAAAGATCCCCTCTGCCGTACACAAATCGCCCATGCGTGAATTAAGGGAGACGTTCTTCGAGTGAGCTGTCCGTGTTGTACCTCTTCTAGGGAGTATCCCGACCACTACACGTCTGCGTGTTTTTAGCCCACAGTCGTCCACAGCACCCATGACTGTTTTGAAAATCTTTTCTGTGGGGCCCATCCTTTCTCCTCTCAGGTAGAGGTCGTTGCCACTTACCATCAGGGCAACGACTGAGTTCTCAGAAATCTGAGATTTCTCCGCCTCTATTCAAATCTGCTGGTTTCCCCTTCCTGGTAGGCAACTTACCTTCACACTCGTGCGAAGGGGTGCTGCTAGCATGGGTTGTAGGGCCCGTGCTTGATAGTCCCCAATAAGGTTGACCCTCGCACATTTGTCTGCACTCTTTTCTTTCGCGAGAGACTTATCTCTTTATACTTTTTTATTTGCATTTCCCCTGTTTTTCTTCTTCTTCTTTCCTTTTTTTCGATCTGCATTTGTCTTTTCTTCTGTTTCTCTTTTCTTTTCTTCTCTTTCCACTTTCCCTTGCCCACGAGTAACGCTGGAATCCTCTACACTGGGGTGAGCTGCATTAAGGTCGTTGTTTTTCTTATTTTTTTTCTTTTTCGTTCTCTTCTTAATTTCTCCGCTTGGCTGAAGTAGCACTGCCAATGCAGTTTCAACTCCTTGAGTGGGAGTCTCATCCGCGGAAGAACCCAAGTCAGTGGGAGTTTCGTCTTGAACTTGAGCTGACTGGGATTCTAGTTTAGAAGCTAGCTTTTGGATTTTCTCCTCGAGACGTGAAATCTAAAACGCGTGCTCAGTTTCTAGGGTCTGTAGTTTAGTTTCCAGTGCCCTAGATTTTTCATCAGAGGTTCTGAAGAGATCTTTGAATTCCTTGCAGTATGCCACTGCAATTGAAAGCACTGGTCTTGAAAGCACTGATATTGAGAAGGACTTGGGTGTAACTATCCCTAGTGACGTCAAGTTCTCGAAGCAGTGCATTAAGGCAGAAAAGAAAGCCCAAAGGATTTTAGGCTACATAAATCGACAGTTTGGATATCAGAACAAGGAGATTGTACTCTGTTTATAAACTCCCTTGTCTGGCCGCTCTTGGAGTATGCCGTACAATTTTGGATTCCTTCGTTTCGAAAGGCCATTACGAGATTGGAACGTGTGCAAGTCAGGGCAACCAAACTGATTCCCTCTACCAGACACAAAAGTTATGAAGATGTTTACGAAAATTAGATTTGTTCTCGTTGGAGACCCGGAGGCTGCGTGGTCAACTTATCTAAGTGTTTAAAATGCTTCAAGGCCTCGACAATGTAGACTACAAGGATATTTTCCAGCTTAGCGAGAACAGAACCAGAAACCACGGCTACACACTTAAGCTAAAGCGTTACCAGCGTGATTTGTGTGGGAAATTTTTCACATACAGTATCTGTGGTACATGGAACGCACTACCAGTGGAAGTTGCCAACAGCAATTCTGTTGATCAGTTTAAGTCGCGTCGAGACAAAGTCTTGAAAAGTAGCCGTTTGGGCAGCATATAGCCGTTGTGCGGGTTTTATTCGAGGGCGTTAATTGGCACGGTACCTCTTTGGATGGACCGTAAGGTCTATTAGGGTACTTCTTTTCCTTGTAGCTGCTTATAGCGCGCTCTCTCTCTCCTCTCTCTCTCTCTCTCTCTTCTCTCTCTTTCTCTCTATGTTTCTTTCTCTCCCTTTCTGTTTCTTTCTCTCTGTTTCTCTCTCTCTCTGTGCTTCTCTTCTCTCTATGTTTCTCTCTCTCTCTCTCTGTTTTTTTCTCTCTCTGCCTCTCTCTGTCTCTCTCTCTGGACCGGACGGGTTTCTATCCAAGGTGTTGAAGGAGGTGTGCGTTGGAGTATCACGACATCTGTGCGCTATTTTTAACATGTCAATCCGGACCGAATGCGTTTCTAGAGACTGGCGTGAGGCGGAGGTGACTCCGATCTTCAAGAAAGGAGGTTCCAGCATCCGTCTTTTAATAAATCGTAAGGTCTACTAGGGTACCTCTTTTCCTTGTTATTCCTTGTTATACTCTCTCTGTCTGTCTGTCTGTCTCTCTCTCTTTCTCTCTCTCTCTCTCTCTCTCTCTCAAGGTAATACCAGGTGGTACTTTAGACATAATTACTGAAGACCTTAAGAAAGCAAAAGTCCCCAGGAGTTCATGCTTAACAAACCTAATTGACTTTTACCATAACCTTTTCAACCTATATAGCGATACTAAATCATTAGATATAATTTACCTAGATTTCCTATAAGGTATTTGACAAAATTCCCCATCAGAAACTCATGAACAAAGTGCGTACGCTAGGAATTAACGGTAATATATACGGATGGATTAGTAGCTGGTTAAAAAACAGGAAGCAGAGAGTGATAATAAATCGCGTGGAATCGGACTGGGTATCTGTTACCAGCGGTGTTCCCCAGGGATCAGTCCTGGGGCCTATTTTATTTACTATATACATCAATGACATAGACGTTGGAATAAATAATATCATATCTAAATTTGCAGATGACATGCAAATAGGTAACTCAGTATTATGCGAAGAGGACAGGGCTAGCCTGCAAGCTGATATAAATAAAATTACCGAATGGTCTGAGAAATAACAAATGCCATTTAATATCGACAAATGCCAAATCCTTTAGTGCGGAACAAAAAACAAAAAATACACCTATACAATGCAAGGCGGCTTAATAAACACAACCCCGCAGGTTAAAGATTTAGGAGTAATAATTACAGAAAACTTAAAAACATCAAACCAATGCGCAGCTGCTGCAAACAAAGCTAACACAGCACTAGGATTTATAAAAAGAAACTTTACTTATAAAAGCGAGGAGATAATTATGCCACTATATAAAAGTATTGTCAGGCCCCATCTCGAATACGCTGTACAGTTCTGGGCCCCTTACTTAATAAAAGACAGATAAATTAGAAGCTGTACAACACAGAGCGACAAAACTTATCCCGTCAGTACGTAACGAACCTTACCACGAGAGGCTAAAAAAACTCAATCTATTTTCCGTCAGAAAACGAAGACTAAGGGGGCAGCTTATAGAGTGCTTCAAAATACTTAAAGGATTTAACAACGTTAATGCCAATAACTTGTTCACACTGACAGGGAAGTGTCCCACCCGTGGACATGATTCAAAACTTCAGGGTAAAAGAGCCACTATGGATGTAATAAAAAACTTCTTCACTTACTCGATTATTAATGATTGGAATAATTTGCCAAACGAGGTAGTGGACAGCAGCACTATAGATTCATTTAAAATGAGATTAGACAAACACTTAAAAAATATTGGAATTGTTTAGCATAAGCTACAAAATAAAATAATATTACAAAAATATAACTCTTTCAGATGTATGTAAGTGGTTTTTACATTCATTTCATTTAATTACTATTCAATGCAAATTTTCTTCAGGTACTCTCTTCTTAAACCTGCAAGGTACTTTTCCAAAATTATTTCATGTACGGCTTTTGCCGGAGGGAGTGGAGGGTGGGGAGAGCCTAAAACTTTTCTATCCTTTACTTCTACTATTCTATGTGTAAGTGGCAGTAGATTTAAGGCCAGATCACCTTAGTCTGGGCCGTAAGGCCCGTGTGATCTGTGTATCTATGTAACTCTATGTAACTCTCTCTCTCTCTTCAAGAAAGGAGACTACAGCCATCCGTCAAACTACCGACCCATCAGTTTGACTTCGATAGTCGGTAAACTCATGGAAAGCATGATAATGGACAAGATAACGTCTTATTTAGAGTCAAACCTGCTACTGAAGAGTTCCCAGCACGGCCTCCTAAGGCAACGGTCATGCCTGACGAACCTTGTGGAATTCTTCCACTTCGTGTTCAGTGAGCATGATCGAGACAAGGCGGTGGATGTTGTGTACCTTGACTTCCAAAAGGCCTTTGACAAGCTACCACACCGTCGCCTTCTCTGGAAAGTGCGTGCGCAGGGCATAGGCGGCAAGGTAGCAGGTTGGATAGAGAGCTGGCTAAGTGACAGACGACAACGAGTAGTGGTGAATGGACAGGCCTCTAAATGGGTGCCCGTATCTGTCGGTGTCCCTCAAGGTTCCGTCCTAGGACCACTACTGTTTATTATCTATGTCAACGACATGGACGGTGACATGGTTGCCTAAATCTCTAAATTTACCGACGAACCAAGCTTGGTATCAATGTGTAAAGGAGGGGAACACTGCCCGCCTCCAAGAAAACTTTCAAAGGATTTGGGAGTGGTCGTACACGTGGCAAATGCCTTTCAACGTGGGGAAATGCAAAGTAATGCATATCGGGCACCGAAACCCCAAATCTCAGTATATCCTTAAGGGCATGCTCTTGTATCGAGTAACACTGAGAAAAACTTGGGTGTAACTATCACTAGCGACCTCAAGTTCTCGAAACAGTTCATCGAGGCAGAGAAAAAAGTACAAAGGATGTTAGGCTACATAAAGCGCCAGTTTGGATACCGTAACTAGGAGATAGTACTTTGTCTGTACAACTTCCTCGTTCGGCCGCACCTAGAGTATGCCGTACAATTTTGGAGTCCTTCGTTTCGAAAGGACATCGCAAGGTTGGAACGCGTACAAGCCAGGGCAACCAAGCTCATTCCCTCTATCCGATATAAAAGTTATGAGGATAAAATAAAGGGAATTAGATCTGTTCTCGCTGGAAACCCGTAGACTGCGTGGTCAGCTCATCTAAGTTTTCAAAATACTTCGAGGGTTCGACAATGTATGTTGACTACCGGGATATTTTCACACTGAGTGAGAACAGAACGCGCAATCACTGCTTCAAACTTGAACTGAAGCGTTACAACCGCAATCTGTGTGGAATTTTTTTCACTTACAGTATCTGCAGTAAGTGGAACGCACTTCCAGTGGAAGTTGTCGACAGTGAATCTGTTGACCAGTCCAAGTTAAGACTAGACAAAGTCTTGAAAAGTGGCCGTTTAGGGACGCAAAACAATTGTGCAGCCATGTGCCCGCTCGATTGCTAGTCCAAAGGTACCCTCTTTGAATGGACCGTAAGGTCTCCTAGGGTACTTCCTTTCCTTGTTACTCCTTGTTACTCTTTCTCTCTCTCTATCTTTCTCTTTCTTTCTCTCTCTTTTTTTCTCTCTCTCTCCCCTATGCAAAAGCTCTTAAAAATTGAATGCCATATTACCCCCCCCCCCCCTCCTCTCGCTCTTCATTCAAACCCAGAGTGTTCCAAGGAGCGTTTCTCCCCCAAACTTCCCCCTGTCTTCTCCCCTGCGTGTCATTTTAGCTACCGGGGCCGCCAGTGTTTTTCCCCAAGGGCCTGTAATTATAATAGGTCCTCCCCCTTTTCTTCTTTTCTAAAAGTGAAGGACTCCCTCCTCTTCTTAAGCCCCACACTTTACGGTTCTCTCCGCCGTCCCTTCGAGCGATCACTTCCCACACCCCACGACCTGTAACCCAACTCTATAGCTCTCCATGACGTTCATCTAACACACCACCTCCTATTCACCAAACATCTTTACATACTTCTACACATACATCGCATAGCTACTTAAAACACAACATAAACGACCCTATTTGTTTACGGTTATTGCGCCGGTCTCCATATAAACAAAAAGAGTAAATAAGAGAAAAGAATCGTGTTGATACTTTGGCTGCACCCATTAACTAACGTCCGTAACATTTATTAACTCAAATCCAAGAATAAGCATGATTAAGTGCGATATTACTAAATCTATGTCCTAATTAGCGATGGCGATACCTTCTTGAGTGACAATTTGACCTCTGAAGATTCCTACTTTCAAGATTCGTCATCAGGCTGAGGGTGGAGGTCGACTGCAACTGACACCTAAAGAATTGCTTGCCTATCTGGCCCTATTCTTAGGGATAATCTACGGTTATATTACTTCTACATGTTTCCACTTCCTCCATCTTTACCATTTTATTTGTAGATCTCTCCTTTTATACTTTATACGGGAGATTCACTCGTCGGTTGTCGCTTTATCAAATAATCCAGAACTTTGGGTTCTTCCGAATCTCCCTTGGAATTAAAATGAGGCAAACTATTATCAAGAACGACAAAATTAGGTTCTTCATCCCATCGCCTTAACTTGGCCCCGAACCTTCCGGTCCCTAGGCTGCCAGCTATTCTCCCCCTAAGGTACTCTGGCTATGAAACTTCTGTACACCCTCCTTACCCTAACTTCACCATTTTGACGAGAAACCTGTTTCAAAAGACAGGTAAATGAACCCCGTTTTTTGAACCCTGAATCCTTCATCTTTTCCCTAGTGGGACAAAAAGGGACTTAGGGTATATGGGTCTAAGAGGGACTTAAGGCATAAGGGAAAAAAGGGGTTTATTGCATAGGGGGCCAAAAAAAGTGACAACGTATAGGGGTCAAAAAAGGAACTTAGTGCCAATGGGGCAAAAAAAGGGACACCAAACTGATAATTCCATTTGCCTGTAAATATATATATATATATATATATATATATATATATATATATATATATATATATATATATACATATATATATAGAGAGAGAGAGAGAGCGAAAACCGACGAGGGCATTATCAGATGGGAAAAGGCCTGCAAGGTAAATAGTAAATTAGGGGAAATGAAAATGTGTCGAAAATGAACTCGACCTAGATAAACACCTCTAGTTACTTGGGACCCAGTGGATACGCAACTCTCCTGGACTTGTGCGGGTTTCCCATCAAAGGGGGTCTTCCCTGCGGGGCTCGAAGTGATTGAAGCCCCGTGACACCCCCTCACGGCCAGTTTAAATGTGTTCTTTTATACGAACTTGGTCTTCGTTTTCCTAATACGCCTCCCCCCCCTTCTTGCTGACTGTTCTAAGGTTATGTTAAGTGAATAGCCAGGCCCGCCTCCCGCTCCTACAAAGACCTTTTCAATCATAAGTGAGCTAGCACGAAAGGGGATAAGTAATTCACATAATGATTAGTATGGCAATCGCTGACGAACTCATTGGCCCAAAGGGTCGGTCCTCGTTAGAGTTAATTTACATAAAGATTAGACTGACAATCGCGAATGAATCCGTTGTCCTAAAAGGTCCTCGTTAGAAGGAAACGTGCAGAAATAGTCGTAATACCGTGCTTTGCCACCAATTAGCGAACAGGCAACCCTTCATGACCGGTTGGAGCCCATCCCCGTCGTTTCGCTCCAGGAGAGTGCCGAAACGAACCCCTCTTTGGCAGGTTCCGAGATGGAAGAGTCATGCGTTGTGTGAGGGAAGGGAAGAAATGATAGCGGTGTTGTCCGTGATTACTTGAGTAGCTGGCGCTGTCTGGGTCTATGCCTCGGACTCGACCCATCGCTTGAGTTATCCCCCCCCCCCTCCTCATCAACAAGCGCCGAAATGTTTTCTGTTCTCTCTCTCTCTCTCTCTCTCTCTCTCTCTCTCTCTCTCTCTCTCTCTCTCTTGCGCGCGCGAGGGGTCGAACCCGATACCCAGACGTGAGAAATCCAGAACTTTATCCACAAGACAATCGATAGGTGGCGCTTTTCAAGGGTTGATCCATCAGTCATTGAGACAATTTTTTTTACTTTCTATTAGTTCTTCTTCCATTTACCGTCACCCCCCTTACCCCCTCCTTGATCATGCCTTGAATTGATTCCAGACCCAGTTCGATAGCATCGAATTTTGGCTGACTGAATTTTTTTATTAAAAAAAAAGGCACGAAAGCATTGCCGAGACGATTTTTGAAGATAGGGCCAGGTATGGGTGAAGTTCGTAGAAGTAAAAAATGGGTGGAAAGGGACTAGTTTTTAGTACTCAAAAGAGGAGAGTACTGTACTCGAATGGGACTAGTTTTTAATCCTTACAGAATCATCAAAGGATTTTATTAAAAATATTTAAAAAATCAATAACGCCCATTTAGCGACACCCAGCAAGTGCATAAGTCGTTGTAATTAAAAACCCAGACGATTTTAATTTTCCGATAAAGAGGCAAACAAGAAAAGCAAACAAATAAAAGCAAACACCAAACCGGAAACAAAAATAAAAGCAAGAAGAAGAAAGAAGCTCGACCCGGCGTCGGGGGGAGGCCCGCCTACCCCCGACGCCGGAGCATGCGACCAACACGAAAGAGAGACAAATAAAATGGAGGACGCAGCAAGAATATTTAACAAAAGGCGGCAACCATTGTGGTCCGCGAGGTCTTAAATGACACGAACCATCACAAAGACAATCTGGGTTTAGTAACCTTAATTGACCTTTAAGGCAGAGGTTTCTAACCTTTTTGTTCTTCTGTACCCCTTTGAATATTTATAAATTCCTGTGTACCCCTAAAAATTGAGGATGAAAAATAAAAACAATGAAATTGAAATTTTAATATTTTATTATGAAATCTGTTTAGGTAAACTGCGCTGTACATATATATTTTTTATGATTATCCATAACATCAATAAATGAAGCTCACGATCCTCACATAATTCATAAAATATGATGCATTATATACATTTTTTTTAGCATTTATTCATAGCATCAACAAACTAAACTCACGTAATATAAAGAATGTTTTGATGCATCACATGCATATCTTTCTTATAATTACTCATAACAACAGTGAATTAAACTCAGGTAATTTAAAAAATAGTTTGGTCCTTCATACATATTTTTTTTATAATTATCCATAATGATCATTGCTAAGTAAAAATTCACAAAACTATTCAAAACTATGTACGGATAACCAAAACTAAGCCAAACTAATGGGATGGATGGGGTTTTTATGGCAACAAGCTCATTTATATGAAGGGAAACTTTAGCAAGAGCACAACGAATATCGTGGTCAGAAGTTTTGAGATTTGATCTGTATTTTGATTTGATTCCTAACAGCGCTCAAAATGCTGACTCACAAAGCCATGTTGATGGAAATAACAATAGTGCTCGAATAACATGTTTAGTAATCTGTCTGTATGAGCTTCGCATTGACAACCAAAAATCACACAAATTTTTCTCAGAGTACACATCACGAGCAGAATCATTATGTTGGAGGTCTACCAGTTCCTCTTGCATACCTGTCCCAGCCTGCAGCACATCAGCATTTGGGGTAAAAGGATCCTAAGATACACAACTTCATCTTCACTAAGGCCTGTAAAATAGCCATAAGTTTCTTCTTCCAGCTTCATAAGATATTCAGTTGCTAATTTTGTGATTTTGTTGATCTCAGATTGTGGATTTTTATCTAAAAAATATGTTACAGTACTAAACATAGACAAAGTATCAGACTGTATATTTACCCTCCACAACCGAAGTTTTGCACGAAATGATTTGAGCTTAGCTATGAACTCACAAACTGTTATGTCTTTTCCTTGGAGACTCTGGTTTAGCACATTCAGAGCATCAAATATATCAAGTAGGTAAGCAAGTAACAAAACTTTCGCAGTTGCGGGAATGTTAAAAAAATTCCAGCAATTCTCTACGAAGCTCATAGACACGTTTTATAACATTCCCTCGGGAAAAACAACGTACATCATGCACTGTGGTCGGCACCAAAATCTTCACAGAGAAGTTTGAATAACTAACTGTTAAGAGCACTCGCTTTTACATGGCTGACCATCTTGACCACCACTGATAACACACTAGCTAGATCAACAGAAAGGACCTTACAAGACAAAGCAAACCGATAGGTCATGCAATGCATAAATGTCACATGAGCTATAAAACCAGACCTTCGTCCTAACATAGCTTAAGCCCCATCAGTTGTGCATCCTTTCAGATTTTCTCACTTCAAACTACGAGGGGCAGTTAAAGAGTTTTGCAATTCGGATATAAGGAAACGAGATATGAGGAAAAGTGTTTTATTATTTTTCAATATAACTACCCTCGACTTCAATGCACTTGCGCCACTTGTCCCTGAGGCTTCGAATTCCCGACAACCAGAAATCTCCCGACTGCTGTTCAATCTACTCCTGGACGGCGAGCTGGACATCTTCATTGTCCCCAAACCGGCGTCCACGCAGTGCAGCCATGAGATGGCGGAATAAAAAGTAGTTGCTAGGGGCCAGATCTGGACTGTAGTGGGGATGGTTGAACTCCTCAAATCTGTACACGGCCAGGGTAGCTTGTGCAACTCTGGCCTTGTGAACTTTGACGACGTTGAAGTCGATCATAAGCGTAAGGTTTTTAGGGACCCAACGGGCAGAGACCTTGGTCATGGCCAAATTGTCGTGGATGATGTTGATAACACTTCCATGACATATTCCAAGTTCTCGCTCGATTTCTTCGACCTTCACCCGTCGATTTTCGAGGATCATCTTCTCCACACGGGCCACACTGTCCTCGTTGGTCACGTCTAACAGGGGTCCTGGACGGGGGTAATCTTCAAGGGACTCACGACCATGCCGGAACTCCTTATTCCAGCGAGCAATGGTTGCATAGGAAGGAGCGGTGTCGGTCTACACTGCAACCATGCGTTCATGGATCTCTTTTGCATTCTCACCTTCCTTGGTCAAAAATTTGATCACTGTGCGGTGCTCAACCTTCCCCATTGTTGAAACGTTTGTGACTTACGATCTGCGATCAGCTACTGCTTCTTAAATAGACGACGTTGGAGTGTGCGGCTGCATGTCCTGACTTGTCCTAACACCCCCATAAACAGCCAGAGCGTCAGGCGTGCTTCGAAATATACCGGAACCTAGCCCAAGTCAGACGGAATTCACCGACAGTGAAATCGTTTGGGCGGTGCTTATAGCGCATGTAGGCATAACGCTTCTGTTTAAGGGACGTCTCACACTTGGCCGACCACCACGGGATGGTCGGCGTGCAAAAGGCCAGACGTTCTGGGAATAGTAGTCAGGCCCGCGGCGATGAGGTTGCCGAAGAAGAACTCAACGGCCTCATCTACCGACTTAAACTCCTCAACTGAGATAGACAATTCAGTCATTTCCTGAAATGCAGGCCCCTGCACCCGCGCCAAGCAGCACCAAGGTGGGCTCTCAGGCGGCACCTGCCCTTAAAATGCTATTTGAATGGGAAAATGATCACTACCATGGAGGTCATCGACCACCCCCCAATCATAATCAAGCTGTGCATCCGGAGAGCACAGAGATAGATCAAGGCAAGAAAATGAAGCGGTTCTTGGACAGTGATGCGTAGACTCATCCACATTTAGGACACCTATTTCAAGCTCTTCGATCAGGTCGGCAAGGACTTGTCCCCTGAGATTTATTGAGTAGTCTCCCCAGAGAGGATGTCTGCTGATCAGATCTCCAAGCAAAAGAAAGAGCCTCGGCAACCGTGCCACGGCGCGGCGGAAGTCCCCCGCGTCGAAGTCAGATGACGGTGGAATGTACGCAGAAATAACAGTATACCTCCTATCTAGGTGAAGCTGCACAGCCACTGCCTGAAAGGGGGTATATAAAATGAAAAGAAGAACGGAGACATCATGCCGAGTGTAAACCGCGCATCCCCCAGCCCGGCCCCCATCTCGTGGTAGTGGAGTCGCAAAAGCCTTATACCCCGGGAGGGCGGGCAGGGGGCACGCGCATAGCAAGGTCTCCTGCAGAAAAATTCCCTAACGGGGAACGGGACGAGAGGAGCCTCCGCAGCTCCTCCCAGTTGTCCAGGAGTCCACGGCAATTCAATTGAAGGAATATGCTCTCTAGGCCTAACTCGGAGGAGACGTGGGGGCCTTCTTTGAACAGAAGATCCTCGCGAGAATGGTCGTACGCTTCTCGGAGGCAGAACCCAGGGCGATGTTGGCCGGACATGCGCTGAAGGCGATGTCGCCTTACTGGGGGAGGTTGAGCTCTCCACGCGAGCCTTTTCCTCCCTTCGCCTCGAAACCTTAGGCGAGCGTTGCAGGTGCGGAGGCAGGGGGGGGGGGCTTTTTTCGAGGATCCACCGTCTCTGAGCCACCCAGCCCACCCCTAGGCGTGGGCGAAGGAGCCGAAGCTCCTTTCTTGCTGTTCTCGTTTCGGGGGCAACTTTAGTAACCACGGAAGATGTACTGGTGACCAACTTCAGGGGTGTTGCCTCCTATAAGTCTAACGACTCGGTGGAGGTGCGTGGCTGTTTCTCCTTACGGGAAATGGTCACGCTGGGGGTAGGAGGGAGCCCTAGTTTTAGCCAGGAAAGGGTGTTAACCCTTTGTGCCACCAGCTTTAGCAGGGGAGCGTCCGGGTAGAGTAGAACCCGCAGAAGAGCTCCGAATGGGCCCGGAAACAACCGTGCTCGTTGGCCTGGATGGGTCAGGAGCAGAGGGTGTCTTTCTAATCATTGAAGCATAAGACGTCCCAAGCAGTGCCGGGCGCGCCAGGACTAAGTCCTTAGCCTAGCGGAATGAGAGTCGATCCTGGGCCTAAATGGCCAGGATTTCTTTCTCAAGGAGATAGGCACCACATTGCTTCAAAGAAGCGGGGTGCGGCTCTCCGCAAATGACACACTTGGTCACAAACGATTTGGACTTACCGTGTGCAGCCTTGGGGCAATTTACACATACTTCGGGTGACCCTAACTTTGCACGTCTACATGAGCGATTCGTATGGCCGAAGCGGTGATAGTAATAGCACCGCCGCGGCAGTGGTACGAATATCTTCACGTGGTAGCGCTACCAAACGGTACGCACCGACTCAGGGTCTCGAGGCCCCTCCCTGTTTTCTCATCACACCCTCGAACTTGACCGCCCCGTGGTCGGGCAGTTCTAAAGGGATATCTTATATGGAGTAGGCCACGAGATCCCTCGCATAAACTACTGCTTTCACAAAGTTCATGGTAGAGTGCGGCGTCACACTCACCAGGGTGGCATCAAGTGTCCGAAGAGCACTTATCTTGGCCGCATCGGAGGTAGCCGCCGCATTCTGTAGAAGGCTTCCGTCCGAGAAATGGGTCACCTTCGGTTCTCTACCAATTACACTAGCTAATCCTCCCCTCTGATGGATCATGTTGCCCTTGCCGAACATGCTTTCATCAGTGGAACGAATAACTAAGAAGCGTTTGAAGCCAGCGGGCTCGAAAACACCAGGCAATCTCTGAATGAGGGGCCCCGACGTAATCGAGGCTCCGCTCTGCGCACCTTTGGTCTTCTGGGGAGATTCCCCGCCCAGGCGAGCACCAGGGCCGGATATGCCGATCTTGGCTTGGTCGTGTTCAAGGATGTTAGCGGACGAGTCCGTCCCCGCGGCCTCAGTAGAGGAAGAGGAGCCCCGAGTCTTTTTAGTCTTTTTTTATTTGTCCTTTTCTTTTTAGGAGTAGAGGGCGGGGAATGAACCCGCTTCTCTCCTCCTCCGGCAGGAGCCCCCAGGCCAGATGGACCAGCCTCAGCCAGGTTCTTCTCCGAGATGGAGAAGGTCCTAGCAGGCGCATGGGGACCGGTTGGAGTAGATCACTCCACTCCTTGTACTGCCTTGGAAACCCTAACCGTTTGAGGAGGACCTTGCATAGGGGCGGAATCGAGTTCGGTGGTTGGCGCCAAGCCCGGATTCGCTCCCATAGAAGGCCCTACCGTCTGAGGCTGGGTTGTCTCAAGGACCATGTATATCTCAGGGGGCCTACAGTTGGCTTTTCCCCCCAGGACATTACAGGTCCCATTAGCAGCGCTGCCACAAGTCAAGTCAGGGAGGTACAGGCCTTGACCCCGGCAAGGTTCAATTTTCTTGCCAGCAGGTCTTTTGAGGGGAGCGACCGAAGGGGCCTGGCTTCCCCTTTCCTGCCTAAAGGAGTTAGCCCTACCGAGCTGCCTCATTGGGGAGCGGTCGGCTATATGCTGCCTGCTGGCTTTCTTGGCAGTCCCCTTGCAAATTAAAGAGGGGACTGCTGCTGGAAAGAAGGAAGTGCCCAAAGGCACCTCCAGAGAAGGGGGTGAGGGGGAGTCCCCTACATCCGTAGGCGAAGGAAAGGAGTAAGCCTCCTCTCAGGTTAGATAAATTTGGATGATCCCCTGCGCAAGCACACGGGGGAAACCTCCATTTTTTCTGTGAAGCTGCCAGAACGCGGCTCCTTTGATTGTGAGGGGGAAAGGTGAAGGGTTTTTTTTTTAAATTTCCATCAATGGGCATGGTGACTCTGAATTTTTCACGGGAAGCAATCGCTCATCACCCCTCGCAGTAGCCCGCAATTCAAGGGGTGCGTAGAGGCCTGGCAGAGCTAGGTACTGCTAGTCAAGACCACCCCTCCCGCCTGGTGGCCTGGTAGTCCATCAGCATGGCGGCTCCACCTTGGACGCGGCGTAAACTTGATAGAGTGTGAAGAGAAAAGGAAAAGGGATGTGAGGAAGGTATGGGTGGGGATGAAGAAGGTTGTTACAAACCCACCATCCCAAACCTGAGTTCAGGGGTTAGGGAACATTTCCCCTCCCCCCTCAGTCCCGATCCAGGATAGTTTGCTGTGAAGAAGGTCAGCATCTACCTTGTGAAATTAGAGGCTAACCAGAGAAAGTTGTGGGAGAGGTTAATGATAAACGACGAAGTAGGGGAGAAATACAGGCTGTCTGAAAGAAGGAGAAGAGGCTAGCCTGGAGTCGGACGGGGTGCTGAGTCCCGTCAGCACGGTGACCAGGATGGCAAATCGCCGTGCCCCTTACGGGGCAGAAATAGAGAGCGGACTAAAACGTTTTGCAATATGGATGGAGATTACATCATTTATTTGTACAGTAGCAGTTGTTGTCTCGAAGTATAAATGTACCAACTGGTGTACATGTACCCTGAATTGTGACCCCCTACTTTAAGGGCTACTGATTAGCCGAGTGGTAACACTGTGTAGAGACACCAACTAAATATTACTTTGGGAGACAAAGTGAGCCGTTACTCCCCCCCCCCTCCCCCCTCCTTCGACTTCACTCTTTTTGGACTTTCCGCCCGGTCACTGAGAAATTCACACCAAGGCATGACGTTGTGATTGAAGGCTATATCCCCGCCGTCTTAATCCCCCCCCCCCCGAGTCGGGAGATTAATTATCCATTTGTAGGTTTGCCTCAAGACAACTTTTATGGCTCCAGCCGCTGGTCGTTCTTTTAGACACGCTGATCCCGGCTTCTTACACTTTGCCGTAGGGACACGCTCTGTTGTCCCGGTTGATAAAGAAGGTTCGAGAAGGTCTCTTTCCCTCTCCCTGTTTTTGAGAAATCTGGGTATATATGCGCCCTCTCAAAGATTACCCGCAGATTCGGTTAGACGACGCTCTTCCGAACGGCCGTTCACTTGAACGACGCTCTCGCCCGAGAAGTGTTTAGTGACGGTCGCAGGCCACGGAAGAGCTGGACATCGCACTCGTAACTTCGGGTCAGGAAGAAAAGTCTCTCGAGGCAACGTCCTCCGAAGTTCTTCTGGTGACCTCTTGAGGGCAAGAGGCCCAATAGCTCGCTCAATCCGAGTTTGGAGAAGTCACTCCCTTCCCCTCCGAAGTTCATCCGGTGACCTCTTGAGGACGAGGGGCTTGCATCTCACTAAATCAGAGTTTGGAGAACGTAGCATCACCCTCTTCGGGTTCCCGTCTACACCCATGAGTAATCAAGGTCACCATGCCCCCTCCCCCCTCCAAGTTTGCCCCGCTTTACTTGCGAGGTTCAAAAGAACTGAATTTCTCACAACCCCAAATCTCCCATTATAATCATTTAATAACCCTGGTTATCCAATCAATATTCAAAACCTAATTCCGTCTTATTCGTGTGTATATTTATATATATATATATATATATATATATATATATATATATATATATATATATATATATATATATATATATATTGTGTACCTATTATCTAGTGAATATTAAAATATATTTTTGTCATTGTGCTTGGAATATTCCTTGGTCACGCAGCTACAGCTAACTATTCAAATCGCACTCTTAGCTCAGAACAATAACCTTTGTTGCCTTGTTTAGCCAACCTAAGAGCCTGTGTGCGTATATCCCCGTACACTTGGCCATACTTCGACACACCGCTTCCAATATTATCGAGTTAAACCAAATCAGTTGTGGTTAGTCGCCAGATGTAGTTTCGATTCTTTACGCCTTTTCAGCGACTGCCATACGCTGTAGATACCCGTGGTTCGAAATCTACGTTAATCAGTAGGTCCAAACGGAAATAAAAGCATCTTAAATGAGCGTAGATCGGCGGTAAAATCCGTACCATTTAAATTATTAACTTCTAAGTAATTTTTTTAATGCTTAAAACTCGTCAAGTTTATTAAAGAATTAACAAGGTTAACAAGCCTAAGTCACGTGCTCTCAATTATTCCGACATAAGACCTTCAAAACTTTCAACAGGTGGGGAAATGCGACCCATAGTTAGTTATATTTTAATAATTCCCGAACTAACCTTGGGAGGACCATGGCAAGTATATCATTCAAAGGAAAATTTAAAACAACATAAGGGTTTCAAATTTAGTTAGAATCGGCCGAATAGTTACGATGTTATTGCCAAAAACCTCTTTAAAAGTAAAATGGTTGCCAACCGACCGACCGACTGACATAGTAACTTATAGAGTCGATTACACGTGACTAAAAAGATCGTTCACAGGCCCTTTGATGATCTCAGATTTCATCATTTCATTAATCTTTAAAAAGTCGCATGAGTCGGGTCATAAAGGATTTAGGACCGAAGTCTCTGCAGAGGGGAAGAGGGAAGGGAGGAAGGCGCAACAAGCATCCTGGCGAGCAAAGAGTGGGGCAAGCAGGGAAAGAGCATTTTTGCACAGGAGATTATTATTACCTCCATAGAGACTCAAAAAGTTTTTTAAAATAAAATTGAGGAACAACAAAAAATCGTTGGTGTGGATACGTTTGATTCATCCTTTAAATTGATGCTGGCGTTTACTAAGGTAATAACACAAGAGTCAGGAAAAAGGATATGCAAAAAGTAAAGCTTCAGGAAATGACGTAAGTAAGCGAGCCCGACTTCTCTGAACCGATGGGATGCGCGCAAAAGTGATGCTCTTTCTCGCTCGCGACCAAACTAAAAAGTGTCTAGAAATATTATTTTGAGTGTAAAGTTGGGGACGAAGACAAGAGGTAGGCACCTCATACAAGTCGCACCGTGTGTTTTTTCAGGAATTACACAGTGGCTGAATGAAAAACGAAAGGGAATGCCTTATGTCCCCCTTTCCCAACCCTGGGGTCTCCAAGCCCTCGCAAGTCTCACAACATCAAAAAATATTAATTCCCTATTATGAGATGTTTTCAGCATATGTTATTTTTCTATGTTGCCATAATTATAGAGTATATTGGTGCTGATTATGCATCAAAAGGTTTTCTTGGGTATTATAATTTTAACACAAATGTCCTAACCACCAATACTGACTCGAGACATTTATAAGCAACTTCGCTGGCTTCATAAATCTACTCATGTATATATGTATTTATATAGAGAAAATTTTAATAATGTATGCTTATTGCTGGTGTCCCTGAGTGTCGTACTGGTTGGGTCCTCCCCCTTCTTTATCTTGGTCCCCCTTGCCATCGTCTTCTTTACTCCTCTACTTCCTTTCCCTTTGTTCCGAATCCCTTCCCATATTTTCATGTCCCTTCCTCTTTCTCCTATATAACCATACTACTTCTTTTTTCCCTTGTTTTTTTCGTTGCTCCCTTTCTTCCTCTTTACTCTTTCTCCTCCCCTTTTTTTGTTCACTTCTCGTTTCCTCTTTTTTCTCTTCCCCCTGCTCTCCTTGTCCCCCTACCCTCCTCTTCTTTCCTTTGCCCTTTTCCTCTTTCCCCTCCCGGTGGATGGTACCAAATTACATCTTCTTTTTTTTATTTATTATTAAGCCAATACAATTTTCTTTTCAGATTCTTCCGTGATGTCCAGAAAACGAGTGTACAAAGAAGAATTTCTTGACATTGGGTTAACGTTTCTCATCAGTCATGACATCGAAAAACCTCAGTGTGTTATATGAGGTGAAATTCTCAGCCATGATTCACTTAAAGAAAACACGCTCAAACGGCATCTACAGGAAAAACACCCAACGCTAGCAGGGAAGGACTGCCAGTATTTCAAGAGGAAAGAACAACTGAAGCGTCAGCGGTTAGAAACCCCTGTAAGCATAGGAGTGTATTCTGTTTGAAAAGCAACAATTGCATCTTATCTGGTTGCAAAAAGAATTGCTAAGTACAAACAGCCTCACACAATTGTGGTAAATTGGTGAGGCTAGCAGTCATTAATTTGGTACGTACTGTTATCGGAGATGATGCTGTGATCAAAATTGAAACTGTTCCGCTGTCAAAAACACAATTAGCCGACGGATTCAAGAGATATCAGAAGATATCAAAGAACGGGTAGTGGCTGTTATCAAGGAAAGTGGAAAATTTAGCTTGCAGTTGGATGAGTCAGCTGACATCAGTGATGACGCACAGCTCTTGACCTATGTCAAGAGTGACATGGAAAAGAATTTCCTGTTCTGTAGACCACTGGAGACCACAACAACAGGTGAAGATCTTTTCAAATTGGTTGACAGCTTTATCAAAGAACAAGGGCTAAGTTGGGAACAATGCTTCAGTGTGTGCGCGGATGGAGCACCTGCGATGTTGGGGACACGTCAAGGCTTTACCGCTAGGGTAAAGCAAGTGAGCCCTGCTGTGATAGTGAGTGGCCCATTGTTTGTTCAACCGGGAAAACCTTGCCCCCAGGAAATTATCACTTGAGCTTAACTCTGTAATGGAAGAAGTGATTAAAATATTGAATTTTATTAAATCATCTGCTCTGCATTCAAGACTGTTCAGTCAAGATGTGCTCAGTTATGGGGTCGGAATATGAACACCTACTTTACTACTCTTCTGCCAGGTTGTCATTTAAAGGAAAAGTGCCCCAGAGAGTTTTTGAATTGCGTGCAGAGGTTGAAATATTCTTGATCGAAAAGAAACATGCACCGTCATCAAGGCTTTCAGGACCAAGGTGGTTACTTAAATTGGCATATCTGACAGATATATTTTCTGAGTTGAACTTGCTGAATATATCCATGCAAGGAAAAGATGAAACTCATCTCTCTATGTCAAAAAAACACAAAGTATTCAAGTCAAAGCTGAAGTTGTGGAAGGGAAAGATTGAGAGGAAGAAGACTGTCCTTTCCACTCTTGAACCTTTTTCTGGAAGACGAAGAAGTAGTCTCACTTCTAGACGTACAAAGTACCATTATTAAGAAGTATATTCCGGATGAAGAGTTGTATGACAAATCCAAATGGGTGCGCAGACCCTTCGATGTCGACGTCGAAGACCTTTAGGAGGAAGAATCTTCCACTCAAAATCTGCAAGAGGAGCTCATCGATGTAAAGCATGATGATACTCTCCGCTTCAACTTTCAGAAACAATCACTAGGCATGTTCTGGAATGTTGCGAAGAAGGCAAAAAACAGTCCTTTGAAGGGAGGCTGAGAAAGTGTTTTTGCCGTTCGCTACAACCTATTTGTGTCAATCAGGGTTTGCATTCCTAATTGCCATCAAAACAAAAAGCAAAAATCGGTTGCAGCCTGAACATGATTTAAGAGTGGCATTTTCTACGATTAAGCCACGAATGGACAAACTTACGGGTGAAATCCAACCCCAAGGCTTCCATTAAAATCAGTTATTAATTGATAAGAAACAGTTTTATCTTTAGTTTGCCTTTGTGGAATGTAACACAAATTTTTCTGATGAAAATTTTCATAGTAAAGTGAATTAAATTTAATCATGTTCATTTTGTCTCTTTTTTCAGCCTTACAGCGCCTCTTAGAAAAAAATTATACTTGTGCTTTGCTTTCACAGCCTACGCCATACAGTCAGTAATATACATAATAACATGCAACACGAACATTATATAGTTATATACACTGCATAAAACCAGTTTTGTTCGAGGTTATAGCTGGATGAGCATGATTGGGGTCACCTACTAAAAAGGTTAGGAACCAGTGCCTTATGTTATGCTAATCGTATGGCAAAAGCCAACCTGTCATGTATTTTATTTCTGCTTTTACATGACTAATATTATCAATTTCTCAAAGAAAAACAAAGCAAAAATTGTATATGCAGGTTGTATATTGGATCTAAAAAGGGCCCCGCATGACTTCGAAATCCCAGTCCTAGTTCCCTCAACACATGATTCACTTGCCGATCTTGGCACGAAGAGTACATTATTGATTTTAAGACAAATTAGCCACGCTTGTTTAGTCAAGAAGTGTTGAACGATTTTGTCAAAGGAGAAGCAGAAGTTTGGGGACCCAGACTACAGCAATGGAATCTCCGACAGGAACGTACGAAAAGTTCCATTTTCCATTCACGTCATAAAGTTTTGTTTTTAAAGCAAGAAAATAATAATGCTTTTCCTGTACCTGTGTCAATGCACTCATGGAAAAACTAGGACACAATCACGTGGCTAACGAATAGATTATTTATAGACTCAAGGTTAGCCTCAAAGCTGTGTTGTTACATAATCGTAATGAAAAACCTTCCATTTTTGTGGGCCATTTTGTCACTATGAAAGAAACTTAAGAATCGATGGAACTCATTCTGAAGGAATTAATTATTCAGTTCACAAGTGGAATATTTGTGGCGATTTAAAGGTGATTTTCCTCCTCCTCAGACTGCAGCTGGGATATACCTACATAAAATATGTGCTTCTTTTGTATATGGAACAGCCTAGATAACAGCAATCATATGTGCTTCTTGTGTTATGGAACAGCCTCGATGACAGCAATCATATGTGCTTATTGTGTCTATGGAACAGCCTCGATGACAGCATTCATATCTGCTTCTTGTGTCTATGGAACAGCCTCGATAAAAGCAATCATATCTACTTCTTGTGTCTATGGAACAGCCTCGATGACAGCAATCATATGTGCTTCTTGTGACTATAAAACAGCCTCGATGACAGCAATCATATGTGCTTCTTGTGTCTATGGAACAGCCTTGATAACAGAAATCATATCTACTTCTTGTGTCTATGGAATAGCCTCGATGACAGCAATCATACGTGCTTCTTGTGTCTATGGAACAGCCTCGATAACAGCAATCATAGTTACTTCTTGTGTCTATGGAACAGCCTCGATGACAGCAATCATATGTGCTTCTTGTGTCTATGGAACAGCCTCGATAACAGCAATCATATCTACTTCTTGTGTCTATGGAACAGCCTCGATAACAGCAATCATATCTACTTCTTGTGTCTATGGAACAGCCTCGATGACAGCATTCATATCTGCTTCTTGTGTCTATGGAACAGCCTCGATAACAGCAATCATATCTACTTCTTGTGTCTATGGAACAGCCTCGATGACAGCAATCATATGTGCTTCTTGTGACTATGGAACAGCCTCGATGACAGCAATCATATCTGCTTCTTGTGTCTATGGAACAGCCTTGATAACAGCAATCATATCTACTTCTTGTTTCTATGGAATAGCCTCGATGACAGCAATCATATGTGCTAATTGTGTATATGGAACAGCCTTGATGGCAGCAATCATATGTGCTTCTTGTGTCTATGGAACAGCTTCGATAACAGCAATCATATCTACTTCTTGTATCTATGGAACAGCCTCGATGACAACAATCATATGTTCTCCATGTGTCTATGGAACAGCCTCGATTACAGCATTCATATGTCCTTTTTGTGTCTATGGAACAGCCTCGATGACAGCATTCATATGTCCTTTTTGTGTTTATGGAACAGCCTCGATAACAGCAATCGTATCTACTTCCTGTGTCTATGGAACAGCCTCAAAGACAGCAATCATATGTGCTTCTTGTGTCTATGGAACAGCCTCGATGACAGCAATCATATATGTTTCCTGTGTCTATGGAACAGCCTCGATGACAGCAATCATATGTCTTCCATGTGTCTATGGAACAGAATCGATGACAGCATTCATATTTCCTTTTGGTGTCTATGGAACAACCTCGATGACAGCAATCATTTGTGCTTCTTGTGTCTATGGAACAGCCTCAATGACAGCAATCATTACGAGGTAAAAGACTGGCCTAAAAGAGATGAGCACATAGTTGTCCGGTACAATGTCCAACATATGCCACTGGTAGACCACCTTTACATCAAACTCGGCCCCATTATAAACTATTAATACCGTAAAATAATTTTATTAAAAGTAAATAAACTTAATGATAATATACTATTGATATGTATTTATGCGCATGACTCAAAAGCGTGACGTGCTAGAACAATTCTGATTTCAGATTCGGAATCAATGTATTCCATTTAGTTTAGTAAAGCCCCATTTGTCTGCTACCAAACCACAAAAATTTTCGTTGCCTCGTATGGAAAGGATTGCCGAAACAAAATTACTAGTCTCGTGCACGCGACTGTATAAGTTACTATGTCGGTCCGTAGGTCGATCGGTCGGGTGGTAACCGTTTTTCTTTTAATGAGTTTTCTGATAATAACATCGTAACTATTCGGCTGATTCTAACGAAATCTTAAATTATTGATGTTTTTTTACATTCTCTTTCGAATGTTATAATTATCAAAGTCCTTTCAAAGTTAGTCCGGGAATTATTAAAATAAAACTAACTATGGGTCGAATTATCCCGCGTGTTTAAAATTTTGAAGGTCATAGGGTCATGAGGTCATATGTCAAAATAATTGAGAGCAAGCGACTTAGGTCTGTTGACCTCGTTATTCAACATTTCCATGAGTGCACACGAGTGTTAGATACCCATCAACATTGGTATGTATCAAAAGCCCGGGAATTCTCGTGTACGAACGCCAATAATGGTATGTAATCCCCAAATCTCCTTTGATAGGATGCTGCCATAAGAACACTTTTTTTTATAGAATTAATGAAAGATTTATTTTGTGCATTTTTGAGTCGTGAAAATGGATTTTTCTGGACCGTCAATTTTAGACTTCTTCCTCTCTCATCACGGACCCTTTTTACGTTGACCTGACCCAAGTTGGAGAAGAGGCTGAGCCTCGTATCCCTGACCTTCCGAAAAGTGTCGAGGAAAGTTAAGGCACGGATGCCTCAGTTCGGTGACAGAGCGTAAAATGTGAAGGAGGGAAACAAAAGGCCGATTCGAGAGGTAAATAGAGAGACAGAGGAATGAAGATAAGAGATACAGAGAAACAAATACATACAGAGGAGAATGAAACAAGAAAAACAGAGACAAACACACGCAGACTTGAGAAAAAGGCGGTGATATTAAATTTGTTAAGAGGAAAAGGAAAAAGTGCAGTCAAGAGCAGATATGGGTCACCAGTGATTATCAAGAAGACCAAAGAAGCTTCTTTAACATAACTGATTTATTTTTGATCAACCACGAAAGAAGAAGAAAAACAAAAGAGAAAATAAGTAGAACGGAAATAATTTAAAAAATCCAATAATGTATCTTAGTGTTGGTGTTTGTTTTCACTTTAAATCGTTAATTATGTGATTTTATTATACAGAAGAAAAAGCCTGAGAACTTGCAATGGGCTGTCCAAGCACGCACACATATATATACACACACAAACACTCCTACAAACAAGCACAAAGATAAAGTGAATGAGAATAGCAGCTGTCATCAAGGCAAATGCAATTTCCCGAGTGCGCACCCCCGCTGAGTTGTTGGCGCCTGGATCCTGTTGTATGTAATTCAGCTTGAAGAAGCAATGATAATCTTGAGCCCAATCACATGAAACGAGGCTGGATCTGACATCTGATTGATCGTCAGAAGGCATCAAAAACAAGTCACAATTTACTGAAAGGAAGAGAAAAAGAGAAGTCTCTTATAATTCTTGACCCGGTTGCTAAATACACTGGTGCTTGAAAAAACTATATATGTACATAGGAAATATAATAATTTATAGTGCCACTTTGTTTGTTTCTTTACCTTTTGCAAAATTCCCTTTCAGATGAAATGTCACTTTCATGTTGAAGGAATTAAATTCTAAAATTCAAGGAATATATTCTTTTTAGTAATACCCAGCCATTTATTATAACAAATTATTACTTAAGTATTGCCATCAAATATCACCCCGAATACCATAATACGAGTACATACTTAAAATGAGAAAAAAACATAATTAACTTCATAGTTATGCGGGCTAAATTGAACATGAGTACACTGATATTAGATAAAACAAGTCGTTCCAATAATGGAATTGAAGCAAAATAAATCACCTCTACTATGTATAATTTGATAGGGGTTTACCGGTCGGTCCGTACAGCTTAACATGGTATGTGAACCACGCTCTTTACAGCGTAGCTGCCATGAAATTGATCGAATTACTGAACATTTCAATGATTTATATTTAAATGTAATAATTTCAACGCAGTGAAAATATTAAATTCATGTTTAAACTTAGCGTGCCGTAAACAAATTTCAGTTGCAAAAGCTTTGCTTAAAATAATTATCAATGTGACCACTCCCCTGTTAGCATAATGTCCTCAATCACTGTTAACATAAAGAGATGGATCCCGACCGGACCTCCTCTAATTTAATATCTCCCAATGCTCTACTGACATTTTCCTTAAGTGCATTTTTACTGGAGCGCTTGCTTGTCGCCCAGGGCGACCACTTTAATTAATATTGTAATTTACACACATACTTATATGTTAAAACAATATAAACCTATCTAACTGCATCAAAGCTATCATTCTGTTCTTTGTTGTGAGCGTCGCAACAACTGTAACAGGACATTTGCAATGCACGATTACCTCTTGATCGCAAGGCTTACATGAAGAGGTGCTCCATTTGTCAAAACTTTTAAAGCTGGTAACACTTTGAAAGTTGTCTATTATCTAACAGACTAATGTAAATATCTCATAGCTTATACTTTTTAAAAATATTTGCGGGGGATTTCCTTCCCCCAAACTTTTGCCGATACCATTACTCTCATGCTGAATCGTGACGTTTCATATACAAGCCGAAAGAGATAAATCTCTCTTTTTCTTGAACTATAAACTAAGTTATTTATCTTCTTCTTGACCACCTCCAAAGTGAAATCCTTTTCATGTGTAAATTCTTTTTTTTTCTTTTACAATTTGAGCGATTACCCATCATAGAAATAATTGAAATAAGACCTTTTACCTTCTGATCACACCAGAAACTCAGGTTCTCTCATAAGCTTTCAATTTAAAATCTCTTGCAATCGCTTTGACAGAACCGAAGAAACCATTATTGCTTTCAATCTGTCTTTAGAGATAGGAGAATTCGTGATGTAGTCTACGGCGATTGAATTAGTTCCTCCACGGTCGATTAATTGTTCTAAATTGTAGCTATTTGCATTCGTACTAAAAGGTTTCTAGTTATTGATTCCTTATTTTTATTTTTATTAACTTATAAAGACTTATAAATCCGCTTTTTAGAAGAAAATTGAATAACAATTCTATTTCCAGTCGAAATTTTTTTCGTCTAAATACGCTTGTATAATAAATGGCTTTAACACCAGGGCGTAAGCCTTTTAGTGCAGAACTGAAAATAGATGAATCTGCAAAAGGGCTTAGAATAATTTTAAATACGTTATATTACCTTACCACCCCGTAAGGGGCGCGGCGAGAGGCCATCTTGTCTGCCGTGCTGACGCGACTCAGCATCCCGTCCGATCCCAGCTTAGCCCGTTCTCCTTTCTTCAGACACTTGTGTTTTCCCCCTTTTTCCTCGCTTTTCATACAATCTCTCCCACAACTTTCTCTGGTCAGCCTCTAATTTCACAGGGTAGATGCTTACCTTCTTCTCAGCCAACCGTCCCGGATCGGGGCTGAGAGGTGAGGGGACAATGTTCCCCAACCCCTGAGCTCAGGTTTAGGATGGTGAGTTTTTAACAACCTGCTTCATCCCCACCCATACCTTCCTCACATCCCCTTTCCTTCTCACTTCACCATCTATTTTTTTACACCGTTCCCAAGGTAAAGCCACCATGCGGGAGGTGTGGCCTTAAATGGCGGCACCTGGCTCTACCAGGCCCGTACGCACCTCTTGCAGAGCGGGTTACTGCGAGCGGTAAGGAGCGATGGTTTCCCGTATAAAAAATAGGGTCACCATGCCCAATGATGTTGAAAATAAATATCTCCCCTCAATTTTCCCTGTTCCATCGTCGGAGACGCCCTCGGGCAGCTCCACAGAAAAAATGGAGGTTTCCCCCGTGTGCTTGCGCAGGGGACCATCCAAATTTATCTAACCTGAGAGAAGGCTTACTCCTCTCCTTCGCCTACGGATGTAGGGGACTCCCCCTCACCCCCTTCTCTGGAGGTGCCTTTGGGCACTTCCTTCTTTCCAGCAGCAGTCCCCTCTTTAATTTTCAAGGGGACTGCCAAGAAAGCCAGCAGGCAGCATATAGCCGACCGCTCCCCAATGAGGCGGCTTGGTAGGGCAAACTCCTTTAGGGGTGAGAGGGAAGCCGGGTCCCTTCGGTCGCTTCCCTCAAGAGACCTGCTGGCAAGAATATTGAACCTTGCCGGGGTCAAGGCCTCTGCCTCCCCAGACGTGACTTGTGACAGCGCTGCCAACGGGACCTGCGATGTCCTGGGGGGATGGCCAACTGGAGGCCGCCCCTGAAGATAGACATGAACGTTGAGGCAAACCAGCCTCAGACGGTAGGGCCTTCCATGGAAGCGAATCCGGGCTTGGTGCCAACTACCGAACTCGAATCCGCCCCTATGCAAAGTCCTCCTCAAACGGCTAGGGTTTTCAAGGCAGTACAAGGAGGGGAGGGATCTCCTGCGACCGGTGCTCCTGCGACTGCCAGGACCTTCTCCATCTCAAAGAAGGACCTTGCTGAGGCCGGTCCATTTGGATTGGGGGCTCCTGCCGGCGGAGGGGAGAAGCGGGTTCATTCCCCGCCCTCCTATACTAACAAGAAAGAAAACAGAAAAAAGACTAAAAAAACTCGGGGCTCCTCTCCATCCGCGTGGGATGCGGGGATGGATGGGTCTGCTGCCACTTCGGTAAGCGACCAAGCCAAGATCGGCACAACCGGCCCCTCTGCTCCCCCCCCCTTCGGGTGGGGAGCACCTGACTAAGACCAAAAGTGCCCAGGGCGGAGCCTCGATAACATCGGGGCACCTCATTAAGAGGCTAGCTGGCGTTTTCGAGCCCGCTGGATTCAAACGCTTCCAACCACTGATGACAGCATGTTAGCTAAGGGCAACATGATCCATCAGAGTTGAGCTTTAGCTAATGTGATTGGTAGAGAGCCGAAGGTCACCCGTTGCTCGGGCGGAAGCCTTTTGGCGAATGCATCGAATCGCTCCGATGCGGCCATGATTAGTGCCCTTGGGAAACTTGATGGCACGCCTGTGAGTGTGATGCCGCACTCTACCATGAACTGTGTAAAATGAGTGGTTTATGCGAGGGGACTCGTGGAAAACCCCATATAGATATCACTCAAGAGCTGGCCGACCACGGAGCGGTCAAAGTCGAGAATGTGATGATAAAACAGGGAGGGGCCTCGAGACCCACCACTACACTCTTCCTCACGTTCGACTGTGACAGGCTCCCTGAGTTGGTGCGTGCGGGGTGGTACTGTCACCGCTTCGGTCATACGAATCGCTCTTGTAGACGTGCAAAGTCTGGGTCACCCAAAGTATGTGTAAATTGCTCCAAGGCCGCATACGATAAATCCAAATCGTGTGTGGCCAAGTGTGTCAATTGTGGAAAGCCGCACCCTGCTTCTTCGAAGCAATGTGGTGCATATCTCCCTGAGAAGGAAATCCTGGCCGTTCAGGCCCACGATCGACTCTCATTCCGCAAGGCTAAGAATTGGTTTTGGCGCGCCTGGCTCTGCCTGCGACGTCTTACGCCTCAATGGATAGAAAGACATCCTCTGCTCCTGGCCCATCCAGACCAACGAGCACGGTTGTTTTCGCGCCCATTTGGGGCCCTTCTGCGGGTTCTACTCAACCCGTGCTCTTCCCTGCTAAAGATGACGGCAAAAAGAGTTCAAACCCAGGCCCGGCTAAAACTAGGGTTTCCTCCCCTTCCCTAAGCGTGACCGTTTCCCGTAAGGCTAAACGGCCACGCGCCTCCACCGAGTCGTTAGACTCATAGGACGCAACACCGCTGAAGTTAGTCGCCAGGCCATCTTCTGGGGTTTCTAAAGCTACCAACGAAAGTAGTACAGCAAGAAAGGAGGTTTGGCTCCTTCGCCCACGCCTAGTGGTGGGCTGAGTGGCTCGGAGACGGTTAATCCTCGAAAAGAGTGCCCCCCCCCGCCTCCAAAGCCGCAACGTCCGCCTAAGGTTTCGAGGTGGAGAAACAGACTCGCATGGCGAGCCCAACCTCCCACAATAAGTCCTCAAAGGCGACAGCCCCTTAGCGCATTGTTTGGCTAACAGCGCCTGGGGTTGTGCGTCTGGGAAGCGTAGGGCCATTCCCGTGAGAGTCTTCTGTTCGAAGAGGGCCCCCGCGTATCTTCCAAGCTAAGCCTGGAGGGCATATCCCTTTAATGGAATTGCTGTGGACTCTGAGCAACTGGAAGGAGCTGCGGAGGCTCGTCTCTTCCCGTTCCCTGTAAGGTATATTTCTGCAGGACACCATGCTAGGCGCGTGCCCCCTGCCCGCCTTCCTGAGTTTTAAGGGTTTTGCGACCCCACCACCACGAGATGGTAGGCCGGGCTTGGGGATAAGCGGTTTACACCCGGCATGATTTCTCCGTTCTTCTTTTCACTTTAGATACCTCCTTTCAGGCAGTGGCTGTGCAGCTTGACTTGAATAGGAGGTATACTGTTATTTCTGAGTACATTCCATCGTCAGCTGACTTCGACGTGGGGGACTTCCGCCGCTTAGTGGCACGGTTGCTGAGGCCCTTTTTCATTGCTTGGAGATCTAAACTGCAGACATCCTCTCTGGATGACTACTCAATAAATCCCAGGGGAAAAGTGCTTGCTGATCTGATCGAAGAGCTTAAAATAGGTGTCCTAAATATGGATGAATTTACGCATCACTGTCCGAGAACCACTTCATTTTCTTGCCTTGAACTATCTCTCTGCTCTCCGGATGCACGGCCTGATTTTGATTGGGGGGTGGTCGATGACCTTCATGGTAGTGATCACTTTCCCATTCAAATAGCATTTTCAGGGCAGCTGCCGCCTGAGAGCCCACCTCGGTGGTGTTTGGCGCTGTCGCGGTGGCCTGCATTTCAGGAAATGACTGAATTCTCTATCTCAGTCGAGTAGTTTAGGTCAGGAGATGAGGCCGTTGAGTTCTTCTCCGGCAACTTCATCGCCACGGGCCTGACTACTCGGCCGACCACCACTCACGTCGTGGTCGGTCGAGTGTGAGATGGCCCTCAAACAGAAGCGCTATGCCTACATGTGCTATAAGTGCCGCTCGAACGATTTCACTGTAAGTGAATTTCTTCGGTCTAGGGCTAGGTTCCGGTATATTTCGAAGCACGCCCGCGTCTCTTATAGCGGGCATATGTGTCTTCACTTAACGGGAAAACCCCTTTAGCAGAGGTGTGAAAGCAAGTCAAAAGGATTCGTGGCAAGTTCTCGCAGGAGCCCCCTCCCGTTCTCCAGGAGAATGGGACCGCAATCTTGGCCCCCGCGTCCGTGGCGGAATCCTTCGCGACCGCTTTCTCCGCATTCTCTAGCTAAGATGCTGCTCCGCCAGCATTCAATGCACGTCGTGATTTCGTGGAAGTCCGCCGACTGGACATTACATCCAGAGGTGGAGAACTCTTCAACGACAGGTTTACTCTGAGCGAGTTACGTTCGGCTCTTGCTTTGTGCGCGGACCCCGCCTATGGTCCGGACAATGGCCCGTACGCCATGCTTCGAAACTTAGGTGAGTGAGGCATGGTTTTTCTGTTAGATTTGTTCAACAGGATCTGTGTGGAGGCTCTCCTCCCAGACTCCTGGCAAATCACTACTGTGCCTGCCTTTCGCAAACCGGGGAGAGATCACTCTACCCCGTCCGGTTTCCGCCTAATCTCTCTAACCTCTTGCATGTGCAAGTTGATGTAAAAATTGGTAAATGTTATATTAGCCTTTTTTCTCGGCAGCGGAGGCCATCTGTCTTCTGTACAGTGCGGCTTCCGCAAGTTCTACTCCACATCGGATGCTCTGTTCCGACTGGAAAATGCCGTCTGCGGGGCTTTTCTTTGTAAACATCACTACGCCACGGTCTTTTTCGATCTGGAGAAGGCCTATGATACCGCATGGGGATACCGTATCATGGAGATTTTCCACACGATGGAAGCGAGGGGACGCCTCCCAGTCTTTATATCTGAATTTTTTGCGAGATCGTCGATTCCACGTACGGGTTGGGGGAGCTCTCTCCGGCCCAAAGGAGCAGGAAGAGGGTGTCCCGCAGGGGAGTGTCTTCAGTGTCACACTTTTTGCCTTGAGGATCAACGGCATCACCTCGGTGCTGCCGGAAGATGTTCTCGCTACGCTCTACGTGGACGCCCCTTCGATCTCTTTTGGCGCGGCCGAGATGTCAACTCTGGAGCGTCGACTCCAACAGGCATTGAACCGCGTCTCTCGCTATGCCGAAGCGCACAGGTTTCGGTTTTATTTGGCCAATACTAAAAAGGTGCACTTCTGTCGCCATCCACGGCACCACCCTAACCTAGACTTGTTTCTTAATTGGGTACGCCTGGGGGTAGCTGAATCGCACCATCTGCTTGGTCTTGTATTTGACCGACGCCTCACCTGGGAGGCTCATATTCGCAGCCTTATGGTCTCTTGTACCCGCGCCATGGATATTCTCCGTTCCGTAACGTTTATCGCTTGGGGCGCTTATAGGGCTACTGTTTTACTTTTTTATCGATCCTTTGACCGTTCGAAGCTCGACTACGGATACGAGTTTATGCATCCACAGACGAGCGTGTATTGCGGAAGGTGGACTCGATCTACCACACAGGCCTTCGCCTGCGGACCGGTGCCTTCCGCACTTTCCCCATTGAGAGCCTACTTGTCAATTCTGGGGAGATGCCACTTTCTCTACGCCGTGTACAGTGCATTATTCGCCTGTACGCGCAAGCCCGGCGCCTCTATCAGTCGCCAATAGATTTTACTGCATCAGCATCTGATTTGAGCGGTTCCTATGCCGCCGAGAGACGCCAGTCATACCTACCCAAAGCCGAAGGGCTTAGGGCCAAAAAACTCCTCCGTATGCTAGATATAGCTCTCGGGCCTGTGGCGCTCCTGTTTCTGCCCAGGACGCCACCCTGGAGGGTACCACATTTGTCTATTTGTCACCACGCCTCTGCTTCTGAAGCTTGACAAGGCCGGGAGTATTGCGTTCGACCTTTTTGGAGCACACCTCGTGTCACACTGAAACTGTGCCATTGTATACGGATGGCTTCAAATCCCAAGATGGGGTCGGCTTCCACGCCGTATCCCCTCTGTTTGAAGTCAGTGGGGCTCTGCCAGGCGCTGCGTCTGTCTTCACGGCCGAGCTGGTGGCAATACGCCACTGGGTACGGGAGATTACGCGACGTGCCCGGTTCGGAGACCGGATTGTGATCTATAGTGACCCACAAAGTGCCCTGAGTGCTCTCGGGGCATTAAAATCTCTGCATCCCCTGGTTCGCGATATCCGTGACGCCACGGTTTTGGCAAGCTGGGTGGATGTCGAGATTATCTTCTGCTGGGTTCCTGGACATGTAGGAATTGCGGGGAATGAGCGTGCCCATGAGAAAGCCAAAGAGTTAGCTAGTACCTGGCGCCTGGACCAGTGTTTTGGGCAGCTCTTCGGACTGTTTGGGAAAGAAGATTGAAGACGGTCTAGGGGAACTTAAAGTTGCGTGCCATTGCACAGCGACTGTTCCCATGGACCAATATCCCAATGCCGCGACTGTTTCAGGTCGCTTTCTGTCGTCTCCGAATCGGGCACACTCGTGTGACGCATCGTCATTTAATGGAGCGCTCGTCTGCACCCTATTGTGATGACTACGTCGTCCCCCAGACTGTTCGGCACATTCTTGTCGAATGTCCCACTCTAGGTGATCTTCGCGCACGTTACCTGTCATGGTACTGGGATGGGCATGGTCACTACCGCCTGTTTCTTGTACTTGGGACAATTCGTACAAACCGACCTGTTCACTTTTAGACTTTTTGAAGGAGGCCGACCTTATCCCTGTTATTTAATATTGAACTATAGATCGCGGTCTTCTTCGCCGGGAGAGGGCAGGTCTTCCCCCGTTGACGAAGCTCGCTCTATATTTTTTCAATTTGTATTTTCTCCTTTGCTTTTTGTTTGTATTTTTGTTTTTGTTTTCTTTAATTTGGTTTTTAATATAGCTTTTATTTAGGCTAGCTTGAGTACGGTGACTTACGCCCTAGAAGGCAGTCGCCAGATAGGATATATAAATAAAAAAAACTTCGTGTCATGCTGGAACCGTGCCAGTGTATATGGATGGCTCCAAGTCTTAAAATGGGGTCAGCTTTCACGCCGTATCCCCTCTGTTTGAAGTCAACGGGGCTCTGACAGGCGTTTCATCTGTTTTCACGGCCGAGCTGGTGGCAAAACACCACTCGGTATGGCAGATTACGCGACGTGCCCGGTTCGGAGACCGGATTGTGATCTATAGTGACCCACAAAGTGCCCTGAGTGCTCTCGGGGCATTAAAATCTCTGCATCCCCTGGTTCGCGATATCCGTGACGCCACGGTTTTGGCAAGCCGGGCGGATGTCGAGATTATCTTCTGCTGGGTTCCTGGACATGTAGGAATTGCGGGGAATGAGCGTGCCCATGAGAAAGCCAAAGAGTTAGCTAGTACCTGGCGCCTGGACCAGTGTTTTGGGCAGCTCTTCGGACTGTTTTGGAAAGAAGATTGAAGACGGTCTAGGGGAACTTAAAGTTGCGTGCCATTGCACAGCGACTGTTCCCATGGACCAATATCCCAATGCCGCGACTGTTTCAGGTCGCTTTCTGTCGTCTCCGAATCGGGCACACTCGTGTGACGCATCGTCATTTAATGGAGCGCTCGTCTGCACCCTATTGTGATGACTACGTCGTCCCCCAGACTGTTCGGCACATTCTTGTCGAATGTCCCACTCTAGGTGATCTTCGCGCACGTTACCTGTCATGGTACTGGGATGGGCATGGTCACTACCGCCTGTTTCTTGTACTTGGGACAATTCATACAAACCGACCTGTTCACTTTTAGACTTTTTGAAGGAGGCCGACCTTATCCCTGTTATTTAATATTGAACTATAGATCGCGGTCTTCTTCGCCGGGAGAGGGCAGGTCTTCCCCCGTTGACGAAGCTCGCTCTATATTTTTTCAATTTGTATTTTCTCCTTTGCTTTTTGTTTGTATTTTTGTTTTTGTTTTCTTTAATTTGGTTTTTAATATAGCTTTTATTTAGGCTAGCTTGAGTACGGTGACTTACGCCCTAGAAGGCAGTCGCCAGATAGGATATATAAATAAAAAAAACTTCGTGTCATGCTGGAACCGTGCCAGTGTATATGGATGGCTCCAAGTCTTAAAATGGGGTCAGCTTTCACGCCGTATCCCCTCTGTTTGAAGTCAACGGGGCTCTGACAGGCGTTTCATCTGTTTTCACGGCCGAGCTGGTGGCAAAACACCACTCGGTATGGCAGATTACGCGACGTGCCCGGTTCGGAGACCGGATGTGATCTATAGCGACTCACAAAGCGCCTTGAGTGCTCTCGGGGCATTGGAATCTCCTCATCCCCTGGCTTGCGATATCCGTGACGCCACGGTTTAGGCAAACCTAGCGGATGTCGAGATTATCTTCTGCTGGGTTCCTGGACATGTAGGAATTGCGGGAAATAAGCGCACCAATGAGGGCGCTAAAGAGTCCGCGAGAACTCTGCGACCGGACTAGCGTTTCGCGCTTCCTCACACCGACTACATGGCATGAATAGGGGCGGCACTCTGGGCGGCTTTGCAAAGAAGATGGGAGACGATCCAGGGGAACTTAAAGTTGCGTGCCATTGCATGGACCTATCCCCCAATGCCGTGACGGCTTCAGGTCGGGGGGAAGGTGGGCCTTCCCCCGTCGACGGAGCTCGCTCTATATTTTTTCAATTTGTTTGTTTTTCTTTTGCTTTTTGTTTCTATTTTTATTTTTGTTTGTTTTTTTTTTAATTTGGCTTTCAATATTGCCTAGATTTAGGCTAGCTTGAGTACGGCGACTTATGCCCTAGAAGGCAGTCGCCAGATAAGATTAAAAAAATATATATTACCTTACCATACATCATTCTGCTAAACAGAATGGCAGCACGTATTTTAGACAGTTTTACAGAATAAAAAATATATTGAAGTTTGTAGCAATCATAGAACATACTGTGACTAAATATCATTCATGAAAGTTTAAATTGTTTAAGTTATTATAATTTGGATTTAGTTCATTTTTCCTTACTACCCAATAGATGTAAGTCTTGAAGAGACGATCTATGTAGGGAAAATTCGAAAGCAGGAGACGCCATTCGTCCTACCATTCTGTCATGTATATCACTGAGCCATTGTGTAGGTGTATACATTCGCAAGAATTTGTTCAAAAAAAGAGGCAAAAACAAAAATAAAACGTGAGAATCAAAGCTTAGTTGTTCTCTAAATTAGGATCTAATCACGAATTCACCCACGAAAAGAAAAGCGTTACCAACGTCTTTCTTTGCAGTAGACTTCTTAGGAACCGATGTAAGTTGAAGTAGAAGTATAGACGGGAAAGAGGGCCCGATCAGTCCCCAACAACTCTTTCGGTTGGCAGTTGCGCTGGATTAAGGTTATGAATACTTATAATTTTATAGGAATAGGAGTGTCGTAGAACAGGTTAGATCTTCTGACCTCCGTTTGCTTTCCGTGTCTCGGAACGGTTGTCAGATAGCCCGCAGGGCAACTCTGCCTCGAATAATGCAGTTGAACTTTAGGTTCCAATAAATCTCTAAAAGTGAATAATTTTACTCGGCAGAATTAATTCATCTATCTAGAAGGTTCTGTATATCAAACTGGGCGAAACAAAATAAACTTTACTACTGTACATGAAAGATAAATCACAAATAAAATAATAGACTTGAAAGATAAATCAAAGAGAGATAATGGACATGAAAGACAAATCAAAGTATACACACTCAGCCGCACACGACCGACAACAATTCCGGGTGGATCTGCCGCAACATAGAGTCGGCTGCTCGAGAGGAGCACGAGTGAGTGAGCACTGAGCTCGAGTACTTTCCAACATCACGGGTTGGGTTTGCACTTAAGGCCGATTCTTACTTGGCCTGACCGAAGTTATCACCGAAAATACAACCTGTATTCAGGTAACCAGAGTCAGTCTCGAAAATAGGGATCGAGGGAGTATTTGCCGGATAGGAAGGTGAGTTCGAGAGATCTTCGCTCGTTTGTTTCTTTTTTTCTTGTCTTCGGGCTTTTGGGGTAAGGGGAGGCCGAGAGAAAGAAGCTTTAAAGAGAGACCAAGTAGATACTCATAAGGATAATGCAAGCGATCATGGCACTGGGTCGTATTGCAAAAAATATGGTTGGGTCTTGTTTAAGTACAGAATTATTAAAGGGCTATGAATGTTTTAGTTAATAATTAATAATCATCAGAACTTAATTCCAGCCTACGCTCGCCAGCGATCAGGGCATAGCGGCCTTACCTTATGCGACGTCTCTTCTTAGCAGAATACTAATTTACTCAAGCCAATGGTTTACTATTTATACGGAGCCCCGAAAGGAAAAGTTACAGAGGCGCCGGAAGAGGGACTATGCTTTATCTATATAGATGGAGCCGGAAGGGAATTTAAAACTTCACGCCATCTCGCAGAACCTCTCGTTGTTAAGATTAGGCTCGTAATAGGCCGTGTTACGAACGGAAGTAATCTCAAAAAAATCGGATCTAGGGTTCTTTCCGTCTTACGCGTGTCTCTCACACACACACACACATATACACACACTCTCTTTCTCTCTATCTCAAGTCCAGCATCAGGGCAGCTAAGCGGTCTGAGGAACTCCGAGTGGCAAGACTCTGTAAAGAGAAACGATTGGCCCTTTGAGGAATGAGGAGGGGACAGTAAAGCACTCAGATGGAGATAATGCTAACCTCCTCAGCGACTACTTCTCTTCAATGTTTACTGAAGAGTGTGGTCCCATCCCCCAGCCAACAGATTCATACTCGGGGGGAAAAAGCTGAAGGCATTGGACTCCACCGAAGGAGAAATAAAAAAGAAGATCACTGACCTAATGACGAATAAATCACCTGGCCCGGATGGCTTTCTACCTAAAGTGTTGAAAGAAGTGCGCGATCAAGTGTCACGACACCTGAACGCAATCTTCAACATGTCAATCCGGACCGAATGCGCTCCTAGAGATTGGCGTGAAGCGGAGGTAACTCCTATCTTCAAGAAAGGAGACCCTAGCCAACCGTCGAACTACCGACCTATCAGTCTGACTTTGATAGTCGGTAAACTCATGGAAAGCATCATGGTGGACAAAATGACGTCATATTTAGAGTCCAACTTGCGATTAAGGAGTTCCCAGCATGGGTTCCCAAGACACCGCTCATGCCTAACGAATCTTGGGGATTTTTCCACTTCGTATTTAGTGAGCACGACCGGGATAAGGCGGTGGATGTTATCTACCTAGACTTTCAAAAAGCCTGCGATAAGGTACCACACCGTGGCCTCCTTCGGAAAGTGCGTGAGCTGGGTGTAGACATAAATAGAGCAAGTTGGATAGAGAACTGGCTTAACGGCAGACGGTGACGGCTAGTGTTGAATGGACAGGCTTCTGAGTGGGTGCCCGTGACTAGCGGTGTCCCTCAAGATTCTGTTTTAGGACCACTACTGTTCATCATCTACGTCAATGACATGGACGGTCACATGGTTGCTAAGATTTCTAAATTTTCTGATGATACCAAGCTTGGTATAAGCGTTGCAAAGAAAGGAAATAATGCCCGCCTTCAAGAGGATCTTCGGAAGATAAAGGAGTGGTTGAACACGTGGTAAATGCCTTTCAACGTGAACAAATGCAAAGTAATGAAAATCGGACACAGAAATCCCCAATCTCAGTACTTCTTTAAGGGCACTGCTCTTGAATCAACAGACACTGAGAAGGACTTGGGTATAATTATTACTAGTGACCTCAAGTTCTCGAAGCAGTGTATTGAGGCGGAGAAGAAAGCCCAAAGGATGTTAGGATATATAAAGCGCCAGTTTGGATACCGGAACAAGGAGATAGTACTGTGTCTGTACAACTCCCTCGTCCGACCGCACATGGAGTATGCCGTACAAATTTGGAGTCCTTCATTTCAAAAAGATATCTCGAGATTGGAACGTGTGCAAGCCAGGGCAACAAAACTAATTCCCTCTATCAGACATAAAAGTTATGAAGATAGATTAAGGGAATAATATCTGTTTTCGCTGGAAATCCGTAGACTGCGTGGCCAGCTCATCGAAGTTTTCAAAATAATTCGAGGCTTCGACATTGTAGACTACAGGGATATTTTCCAGCTTTGCCAGAGCAGAACAAGAAATCCCTTCTAAAAACTTGAACTGAAGCGTTACAAGCGTGATCTGTGTGGGAGATCTTTCACATATAGCATCTGCGGCACTTGGAACGCACTGCCAGTGGAAGTTGTCAACAGCAATTATGTTTAACAGTTCAAGTCGAGACTAGACAAAGTCTTGAAAAATAGCTGTTTGGAGACTTGAAGCGTGGCGTGAGTGTTCTTGTAGACCATCAATCTGACCCTTTAGAGGACTGCGCCTGCTCAAGTGTTCACTTAATGGTACCCTCTTTTAATGAATCGTAAGGTCTACTAGGGTACCTCTTTTCCTTTTATTGTTTGTTATACTCTGTCTGTCTGTCTCTCTCTCTCTTTCTTTTTTTTCTCTCTCTCTCTCTCTCTCTTTCTCTCTCTCTCTCTCTCTCTCTTACTATCTCTCTCTGATAAGGTGAAAGAGGTAAATGTTTAGAAATTCGATTACCTAAATTTCACTAAGATGCAGAATAAGCCACTTTGAATTTCGGTGAAGAGCTTACATGTAGTGTTGACGGCAATATAATTATATTTCCTAGGGTCATCGGAAGCAAAAGAAGCAGCTCTCGTCTAAATAACTTCAGTCTATTTAGTGTATCTATCAACGATAGATAAAATCATAGCCAAGCCATTCAATTAGGTATACTTCCCAAAATATCCATATGTAGGGTGGAGTATTACGCCTTTGGCACTGATAGTTATAGCGACATATAATAAATATGTTTGCTTTATCGTATATGTTGAGATAAAATAAAAACTTTTGATTAGAAAGATAGAAGTCATTTTCCCGAAATGTGCAAAACTATGTAGGATTTTAAAGATTTGTGGACATAAAGAAAGAAGCACTAATTATCCCTTCTGGAAAGAATCGGTTAGCATTTGAGCCTACGAGTCATGTAGCGTGATCCGAAATGGCCTGCGATTAATTTGGCCGAAAAACAATCAGACCTCATCAGCTGATTAAAATGTATGGTTCACAATATTTGGTTATGGAAGCGACTATCATTGAGTCACACACACTTGGATTTAATGGATTCTACATTCGAAAACACAGCAGAGATTCCGTTCTCTGTGAGAGAGCGTTATACACGGCTCCATCCTGACCCAGACCCTTTGGTCAAAGGGATGCGCCTGTAAGTAGTGGACTCGCCTCGTTTCCTTGGTCTTTTTTTTGACCGATGCCTCACATGGGAGGCTCATATTCGCAGCCTTAGGGACTTTTCTTCGTTCAGTGACGTTCAGCGTCTGGTGCTCTGATAGAGATACTGCCTTACTTTTTTAACGATTCTTTGTTCGTACGAAGCTCGACTACAGATGTGAGTTTTATGCATCTGCAGCCTAACGTGTATTACGGAAGGTAGACTCGAACCACCACACCGGCCTTCGCCCCACGACCAGTGGCTTCTGCACTTTCACCATTGTAAGCCTACTTATCGATGCTGGGGAGATGCCACTCGCTCTGCGCCGTGCACAGTGTATTATTTGCCTGTACGCGCGAGCCCGGTGCCTTCCTTAGTCGCCAACAACTTTCACTGCATCCACAGCTGATCTTGACTATGCTTATGCCGCTGAGAGACGCCAGTCATACCCTAAGCCATTTGGGTTTTGGGCTAGGAAAGTCCTTCGAGAGCTAGGCATGACTCTTCGGCCGGTCATGTTCCTGCTTCTGCCAAGGACACTACCCTGGAGGGTACCACTTTTGAATATTTGTCGCTACACCTCTGCTCCCAAAGCTTCTACACCGCCGGGAGTATTGCGTTCGGTCTTTTTGGAGCACACTTCGTGTCACGCTGGAATTGTGTCAGTGTATACGAATGGCTCCAAGTCCACGCCGTATCCTCTCTGTTTGAAGTCAGCAGGGTTCTGCCTTGCGAAGAGCGTCTGTCTTCACAGCCGATCTTGTTGTATTACACCGCTCGGTACGGGAGATAACGCGACGTGACCGGTTTGGAGACCGGATTGTGATTTATAGCGGATCATACAACGCCCTTAGTGCTCTCGGAGGATTGGAATCTGGGCATCCTCTGGTTCGTGATATCCGTTACTCTACGGTTTTAGCGAGCCGGGCGGATGTCGAGATTATCTTCTGCTGGGTTCCTGGACATGTAGGAATTGCGGGGAATGAGCACGCCGATGAGGGCGCCAAAGAGTCCGCGAGGACTGAGCGACCAGACCAGCATTTCGCTCTTCCTCACTCCGACTACATGGTAAAAATACGGGTAGCTCTTCGGGCTGCTTGGCAAAAAAGGCGGTAGATGGTCGAGGGGAACTTAAAGTTGCGTGCCATTGCGCCGCGACTGTTCCCATGGACCTACCCCACGATGCCGCGACGGCTTCAGGTTGCTTCCTGTCATCTACGAGTTGGACACACTAGCGGGACACACCTCCATTTGATGTAGCGCTTGCCTGCGCCTTACTGTGAAAACTGCGTTGTCCCCCAGACTGTTCGGCACATTCTTGTTGAATGTGCCAGCCTGGGCGATCTTCGCGCACGTTATCTGCCCTGGATCGAGTGGTGTCGCTACCACTTATCCCTTGTTCTCGGGACTGGTTCGTGCACACTGACTTGTGGACTTTACAACTTTTTAGAGGAGGCTGGCCTTCTCCCCTTTATTTGACTAGCCTTTTTATTTTGTTTTTTTTGTTTGCTTGGAAGGGAAGTTAGGTCACATTTTCCTGCGCCGAAGGGAGGCGTGCCTACCCCTGACGCCGGAGCGCGCTTCGTTCTTGCTTTGTTTTCTTGTTGTTGTTATTTTTTTAGCATTTGTCCTTTTGATCGTTGTTATTTGTTATTTACATATTGTTATTTGTTTTTAATATAGCCTAGTAGTAGTATGTCTTGTGTACCACGACTTATACCCATGTAGGCAGTCGCCAGATGGGTTCCCAAAATTTAAAAAAAAAATCCCCTCCTCGACGCGCAAAATGGGCTGTATTTTTTATTTTCCCTTTTGGACGATTCAGGCGAAGAAAAGTGCCACGGTTCAATGCTGTACCATGGCCAAAGATCGATAGAGATAGAGTCAAAGACGAAAGCGAGCCATCAAATCCTCCATAATATCTGACCTGGAAATGGTAATAGAGAAACTGGAAGAGGGAAGCGCACATGTACTTGTACCTAAAAAGTGCTATGGGCGCCCTGTTGGAAAGCCGCTTCCGCCCCTACAGGTTGGCAAAAAAAATACTACGTCGGTCTCCCAATTATCGATACCAGGTATGAAAGCAAATTGATGCCATCTATTTAAAGCGAAGTCTCAATGGAAAGCACATGAGTTATAATAACGCGACACAAAATATTTCCTTCTCCTTCCTTCTGCCCTTCAATTTTTCCAACCAAATTTAAAACCATAATTACAATCCTGCAAGATGGTATCAGGTTTATGGACAAACATGTTTCAGCTGGCATTTGGATTATTGCGTGCCCTACTGCCTTCAATTGCAGTATAAGGATCCGCGGCTATTACGCGAGGGACAAAATAATGTAAACATGATCTGTTTTTGCTTCCATATTTAGTCAGCGAATCTTAATAAAACGTCCAATTCAACAAATTGTTTACATTAAGACAATTCATACCTGATGTTATTTAACTTAATTTATACTTTTTTTAGAATCTATATACAGTATTATTAATACATGGCAAATTGAGAAAACTTTTAGATTTTTAAAGAGAGCAAATTGTTGGAGAGCCGATGCCTGGAGGCTCGTTTACGAAATTTGCTGAGTTTTGCGCAATGATTTAAGAGGATTTTTTCAAAGTGCAATCCTGGCGACTGTCTCCATGGGGATTTAAGAGAAACGCTCTCTGAATTAATGTCGGCAGCCCCAAATCAAAGAAAAAACTAGCTCTCGTAAGCGTCCATCTGGATGAAAAAAAAAATATTCCGTGACTGGAATCACAGCAATAAAACGCAGTTTTGATAAAGCATAAAACCGTAGATGCAAGAGTGACTACAAAGCCAAAACACGTCGTCAAGACCTTCTAGTGCCGTGGAAAGTTTATAGTCCAAACCTCTCCTTTCTAATATCAATATTAAAGAACGAAAAAATGTGAAGCATGGAGGCGAGATCATGATGATTTGAACTGACATATCATGGAATTATCCATGTCATGCTGTAGCGGTACATATTCGGTTAACACTCAGGAGTTTAGTTGGTTTGGATTCACCTTATGCATCCTATGGGACAACATTGTACCCCAAAAGTGGCGCTAGAATTGTTAAAGAATAGATTAACCATAGAGTATGATAGTGAAGTAAAACACATCGAATAACCTCAACAATTGCCGGATCTTAACAATATCGAATATTTATAGTTTATATTGAAGCAAGAGGTGGAGAAACGCTTCCATCCACCAGCATCCTTGAATGAAGTGGAACAAGCTTTGTCGAAAGAATGGTTAAAATTTTAAGTAAACACTGTCAAAAAGCTGTATGAGTCAATGTATCGATATATTCAAGCAATAAATGCTGCCAACGGAGGGCCGACATCAAAACTTGCATTTAACATTTTTTTCCCCATCGGTTTGTCCCCCCCCCCCCTCTTGCCTATATCTTCTCCATATTTCTTCCTCGCTTATCTTCACCAATTTCTGTACAGATCCTTCCTTACAAACTTTTCACAGAAGATTCTCTCATTTAAATTCATTTTACATAAAAAAGGCACTCTGATGATTTGGAAGTATATTTTAGTTTACTTGTCGATCGACATAGTGTCTGTAGTAGCGAGTAGCACCGAACTGATGTATAGTCCTCGCTAAAGTTGGTTAGTGATGTCGAAGAGACTTAATCTCGATGTTTGGTGTTCTTAAAACTGACTTCGAGGCATGAATCGACTTTCGATCTTCTAAAGCGAAAACGAGCTGAATATAGAATAATAGAGAGTAAAGCTTTTTATAATCGGCCAATGATGTACTTAAGGTAGAGATTGCATCATAGTGATGACAAATTAATATAATATAATTTTCCCCATTGTCTCTCTGGTCTGTGTACAGAGAGTCTCGATTTTATTTGATAGTAGTTGTTTTAGAGGGAGTTGGAGAAAAGAGACAGACAAAAAAAAACAAAAGGTTCGGGATGGAGATTGCTTCTCTCGGCTTTGGGCATCCTCTGGGCCCCAGAATTTAGGGTCGGACTTAAATGGAATTCCTTTAAATAAACAAATTTTTCAGTGATTTCTTGACAACACGCCATTTTATACATACAGTGGGCCGCAAAGGTTTACAACACACTGTTAGAAGTGCAAATTTACATACTTTTAGTTAACGCAGGTTAATGAACTTTACAACGCACGTGGAACTTAACTCTCTGTAATTAATTCAATATTTGATCACAAAAGAAAATATTGAACAGGAAAAACTTTATAAGAATAATAGTGAAATTTTTCAACACAAAAGCTTACAACACATTCATATAAACATGGTTTAGTACTTGGTTGCATAAGTCTTTTCAATTACAGCTTTCAGGGGCGACCTATCCAAAAGAGGAATTAATTTTCAAGAGATCCAGTTGCGTATTATAGTACCAAAAGAATTTAGAGGTACTTTAAGCTGTATATAGATCTTGCTGTACCTAAAAGCACTCTTAAAATGGCTACAATGCGTTCACGAAAGTCTTGACTGATTATTTTCGCCCCCCCACCCCTCCTCCATGATGATATTAACTGTATGGTTATTTAGTTTAGAATACTCTAGATATTCGGGATTAGTTTTAACCCGACATTTTACAGATTTAACCTAATTATATGTATTTATATAAATGTGTTGTAAGCTTTTGCGTTGTAAAATTTTATTTTTGTCCTTATAAAGTTTTTTTCTCTTCAACATTTTGCTTCTCAGATCGTTACATTGTATTTATTACATAACGTTCCACGTGCATTGTAAATTTAACTAACTTGCGTTAAATAAAGTGTGTACATTTGTATTTCTAACAGTGCAATGTAAACATTTGCGGCCCCACTATAAATCCCAAGCAATATTCTGGATGTATATATATTTCCGGGACATTTTTTCAGGACATATTTCCGAGACATAATTTTAACACATTTCTGCTGAATTATTTTTCCTATACATATTCTCAGTACATACTTTCAAAACAATATATATATATATATATATATATATGAAATGAAAAACTCACAAAGTATCACGTGAGGGTGGCAAATGAATGCAATATCCCGCAGGAAAAAATGAAAAGGTGTTTTCAAGTACTTTCGAACTTTATAAGTTCCTTATCAAGGATAACTACAAGAAATAGTATTATACTAGAGGTATATATACGAAAGAAAAGTATGAAAGACCGCCTCAAAAACAAGAAATCACCAATGAGGAAGAGGGAAGGGGAAAGGTAAAAAAACACATTAAGAATTACAAGAAGCAGGTAGTAAGGTCGAAAGTTCGAAAGTACTTGGAAACACCTTTTCATTTTTTCCTGCGGAACATTGTATTCATATATATATATATATATATATATATATATATATATATATATATATATATATATATATATATATATATATATATATATATACCTAAAATATCAAATTAATAGTGTTTTATTAATTATTGTGAGGAAAAGAAAATAACTTTATTCAGTATTGGCATCTCCTCAATCTTTGGGAACAAGATGAAGACAAGATCAGTCAGAAGAAAAAAAACATTTAAACACAACCGAAAAGGGGATGGGGTAGAAAGCTACAAAAAGAAAGAGACACCATCAACCTAAATGCTGAAGCTTAAAGTGCGCAGTCAAAGAAAGCTTTCGTTAATAAATTCGAGCCTCTATCAGGAAATAAAATCGAGAAAGGGAAAAAAAACAGAAAAAAAAGGGAAATATTTTTGACTAATCAAAAACTATTTTTGCCAAAATATAAAGGTGAATGAGACTTTTTGAAGGGGAAGGTTTTTTTGACTCATTTTTTTTTCTTTTCCTACAAATGATGTACAGGGTGGCCTTTTAACTCCAATAACTTTTTGATTTTTTAAAGGAAATCAAATAGAATTTAGACATAACAGGGATCCATTCATAAAGTATTTTTGTATATAAATTTAATTAAGTTAAAATGGTGCATGGTTTATTATAAATATGTACGTTTCATTCAGATACCAGCTTACACAAGGAGGTAGGCTTGGTAACTGACAGAGCATATGGACAAAAAGACGATTCTAGTCCTTCCTAAGATAAGGAATTATATAATAACTTTGGGTTATTTTCTGCAGTATTTCTTTATAAAACATTTGCTTTCATATCGATCCAAGCTTTTTCTTCGTAGTTTTATCAATGGAGGGTGGAAACACGAAGTGTAAACTTCCTTTTTCTAATCATTTTAAATATGTCTACATACCATTTATTAATTACTTTCTTGCGGGTGCTTTCGAGATTTATTGAATTTTATGAAACAAATTATAATTTTTTGAACAAAACAACACCCATTGACAAATACTGAAATGAGCAATTCTCGTGTATCTGCATAGAAGTAGGAAGGCAATATTTTCAAAATATTAAACCCCTCTGTGAGCCCGTCTAGAGATGTTAAAGCTATCTAACAGCTTAAAGAGACAACCACTTTTCTTCCTTTGTGTGGAAGACACTCTCTGATCAGTGAGAACTCCTACCTTAATTAAGAACACGTTGATAAAGCTCTTAATGTCATTGTTTAAAACTTCCCTTTGTCTAACATAAAACTGCCCTACTCGTCTAACATAAAACTGCCCTACTCGTCTAACATAAAACTGCCCTACTCGTCTAACATAAAACTGCCCTACTCGTCTAACTAAATTGTAAAGTTGGTTAGTTTGTGCGTTACAAAGAATGTGGTTAAAGCTGACGATTGTTTTTACAGACAAAAATATGGCCTGAATATGAGTAATCTTAGAGAAACACCTCCCTCCCCTATTTTACCACATCTCATAACATGTTTCTGCTATATTGATCATACATGTTTCACCTGGCTATTAATGATAACACATTTTATATTTTTTGTACAAGTAAACTACAGCCATCTCACTATTAAATTTAAAGTTGAATGGGAACTAAATAACTCGCTGACTTTTATTGATGAGAAAATATCGGAAAGAAAACAATAAAGCATATCTGTTCTATTTACCGAAAAACAAACAACTTGAATACCAATATATTTATTATTTTTCCTGCCATGATGAATCTGTAAAATGGTCTGCAGTTTTCCTATGGTTCATAGAAAAATGTCATTATAAAACCAGAACCAATTTTTATTACCATATAATCCTAAGAAAAAGTGCTTAATAATTGTATTATATTCCCATATTCGCCTTAATTAATCAATTTAAAAAATCTAGCAGGCACCAACAACAATAATGTTGTCTTTCAGTACGAAAATACCATACGAAGTAGTCTGTCCAAGATAAGATATACTAATAAAGAATAGGGCATGTATTATAATACCATGTAAAAATTGCGATAGAATATACATTGGCCAGAGCAATAGATTCCTGACAAGAGTAAAGGCACGCAAATACGATATACGCCGGTACGGCCCATCGATTCTTGCAACGAAGTCTTAATGTGAGTCAATGAGTCTTTTCTACGTAGTTTTTTCTTTTCCCACATGAAAAAATAGATTGATATTAAATTGGTAATGTTGGTGGTCAAGCGACGGGTCCACCCCGGGCTAACCATCAGCTACAAAAAGTGGTCCAAATAATACAGAACTTCCTTGCTAAAGCGTGTTAGAGCCAGTTGTGTTCGACCCATATTCTTCTGCGAATCGCCATAAATATCTGGGATTTCCGAGGACTTTTTTTAAGAAATACACAATTAATGACCTTATTGAGTTAAAAAAGCAATAGGCATGTCAAATTACATGTTAAAAAAAACTTACACGCACACACACACACACACACACACACACACACACAGAAGGCTTCATCATAGAATGAATCAGAAAATCAAGCTGCGCCATTTTCTCCTGCAGAAACAAGCGTGCGAATCTTACACTAAAAATCTAATCCCTACGTTTCCATGTCTGGAATCTCTGCCAAGGAAACAAAGGCAATTGCTGCTTGTGCTACATCTTACAAACCAGGGCATGGTTCACACAAGGCTTTGTGCAACAAACTGATTGCTGGTGCCTGGATTATTGTCTAAACACCGTAGGATCTCTTTTTCCGCGTGAGGAATGCACATCGCTCTCTCACGTGTGTATGGTTTAATCCATTTCTCGCCGTAAGCGGTGCATTTGGTGATTTGGCTTATATCTGTTTGGTAAGTACATTTTCGTTGTAACTCTTTACTTTCTAAAGGAAGCTTCATACACCAGATGCATGTCTGCAATATCGACAGACTTCAAGCAATCATGTAATGCGCCCGAATTACGAATGCCCGGGTAAAGCGCAAGTCCAGCTCACTTGACCTGCGTAGTCATTTGCAGGGCTAACAAAAAAAAAGACCGCAAACTCTTAAAGGTGGCACCAAGCAAAAACGAATTTATTAAAAGGAGGATTTGGTGAGGGAATCCTCGATAAAATTTGTAGGGTGTTTGGAAATCACTTTAACTTATTGCGTTCCAGGTCCAATCGAAAGCACTATATTAAATTGTTTGTTTTGGATGCATCTACTATCGAAGGATATTGTTGGAATTCAAAATAACGACCGAATATATATATATATATATATATATATATATATATATATATATATATATATATATATATATATATATATATATATATATATATATATATATATATATATATATATATATATATATATATATATATATATATATATATATATATATATAAGTAAAAGAACTCAATGGCGAGATATGATATATGATAGTGAAACCACTGTATAGGAGCCAAAAGTTTAATTTACGAGACTAGTTTCAGTATGTAGTTTATCATACCCTCTTCAGTCATATACTGAGAATGCAATTGTTACAATAGTCTATAAATAACGTACAGATCAGAAAAAAAAACACAAAGAAACACAAAACTAGGGAAAAAAGGTCATTAATGAAGGGGTGCGAGTCTAAGGTCTTTGACTAAGCTGTTTACGGTGAGGTTACGGGAATGGGGGCTGCATTTCAATTGCCCATCGGACAAATTAAAATTGGGAATTTCACCTATTAATATAGATTCTAGTATTTTTCTTTCACGGAAATCCTTACAATTATATATGATTTGTGCCTTTGAAGAGTCAATTTGGTGGTTGAAATTGCTAATATGATTAAAAATACTGGATGTGGTACTGCCTCGTCTGACATCACCTTTATGTTCATAAATTCGTTTTGTTAAGGTTCTTCCGGTCTCTCTTATGTAAAATGAGGGACCGTTTGTAGAGCCACACGGGATTAAATATACATCTGCTTCATTTGGCTGATCCACGGGCTTGGTCGAAGGGAAAGATTTAAGGATAGAAAAAGGGAATTTAAATGTGGTTAGGCCTGGAGAAATAACTTTGTTCACTCCTTTGAGGAGGGGAGAAAAAGAGAGGGATAGACACTTTGTATTACTGAATTTTTTTTATCCTTGGGGCGGTAACGAGTAGATTTTGCTTTAGATAAACTTTCATTGATCACGTGGAGGGGATAATTTAATTCAATGAAACTGCAGGTTATATATGTAATCTCGTCTTCTAGAAAGCAAGAGTCACATATCCTAAGTGCTCTCAAAAACATACCTGATGCAACGGCTCGCTTAATCTTAATATCATGATGAGAACAGAAACGGATATACGAGTTAGAATCGGTTGGTTTTCGGTACACAGTGAAGCTTTTTGTCAATAACTAACAATTTTTACATCAAGAGAGGATAATACAATTATATTTTTTCCACTCTACTTTAAAATTGATGGTGGGATGAAGGTCGTTAAGATTTTTAAGGAAATTGGCAAATATATTTAAACTATTTATAGGCCAAAAAGGTTGCATAATATGGGCGATAAAGGACTACCTATGCTAAGACCATATTTTTGACGGAAAAAACCCATATCGCTGATAAATACATTGTCAGTAACACAAAGTTTAACATACTGAAACTAGTCTCGTAAATTAAACTTTTGGGTCCTATACAGTGGTTTGACTATCACATTATATATATATATATATATATATATATATATATATATATATATATATATATATATATATATATATATATATATATATATGTATATATATATATATATATATATATATATATATATATATATATATATATATATATATATATATATATATATATATATATATATATATATATATATATATATATATATATATATATATCTAATGAAAAAAAACTTAAAGAGGCACGTGAGGAAAGCAATAATAGGAAAATTAACCCACAGGAAAATGAAAAGATGAATCCAAGCACTTTCGAACTATATATATATATTATATATATATATATATTTATATATATATATATATATATATATATATATATATATATATATATATATATATATATATATATTTGTGGGGGTCTTAGGACAAGTTATGACAAGTCAGGACCTGCAACCGCACTCTCCTGCCTCGTCTATTTAAGAAGCAGTAGCTAATCGCAGATCGTCAGTCACAATTTTTCAACAATGGAGAAGGTTGAGCACCGCACAGTGATCAAACTTTTTACCAAGGAAGGCAAGAATGCAAAACAGATCCATGAACGCATGGTTGCAGTGTACACTGACACCGCCACTTCCTATGCAACCATTGCTCGCTGAAATAGGGTGTTCCGCCATGGTTGTGAGTCCCTTGAAGATGACCCCCGTCCAGGACGCCCGTCAGACGTGATCAACGAGGACAATGTGGCCCGTGTGGAGAGGATGATGCTCGAAAATCGACGGGTGAAGGTCGAAGAAATCGAGCGAGAACTTGGAATATCACATGGAAGTGTTATCAACCTGATCCACGACAATTTGGCCATGACCAAGGTCTCTGCCCGTTGGGTCTCTAGGAAACCTCACGCCCCATGATCGACTTAAGCGTCGTCAAAGTCCACAAGGCCAGAGTTGCACAAGCTGCCCTGCGCGAGTGCGGATTCGAGGAGCTCAACCATCCCCTCCCTACAGTCCAGATCTGGCCCCTAGCGACTACTTTTTATTCCACCAGCTCAAGGCTGCACTGCGTGGACGCCTTTTAAGGGACGATGAAGATGTCCAGCTCGCCGTCCAGGAGTGGATTGAACAGCAGTCGGGAGGTTTCTGGTTGTCGGGAATTCGAAGCCTCAGGAACAAGTGGCGCAAGTGCATTGAAGTCGAGGGTAGTTATATTGAAAAATAATAAAACACTTTTCCTCATATCTCATTTCTTTATATCTAAATTGCAAAACTTATTGACCACCCTTCGTAAATATATATATATATATATATATATATATATATATATATATATATATATATATATATATATATATATATATATATATATATATATATATATATATATATATATGAAAAAGTGAAGAATATGATTGAAACTCATTTATGCCATACTTGACCTAATATATTCTATTAATAATTAATATTTGATATTTACTCCCTTTGCTTTTATTACCCCCTTTTTATGCGTTTTCGCATACTTGAGACTAAGTTGGTACAGGTGGTTGGCTCAGTTTTCTGCCAATCTTCATGAATTTTGGCTGTTAATTCACTTTTTGAGGAACATTTAGCCACCCTCACTCTTGTGCCTAAACTGTGACCACTAATGTTCAATGGGGTTGAGGTCTAGAGATTGAGTGGGCCATTCCATCAAAGTCACCCCATTCTTTTCAAACCAACCCTTTGAGCCTCTAGATGTGTGGCATGAAACATCGTCTTGTTGGAAGATTTCACTGCTATGTCATCATTGAAATTTTAGCTAAGGAAGGTTGATAAACCTGGTCTAACATGCTGGCGTAAGTGTTGGAATTCATTCTGACCTCACAAGTGAACAACAATCCTGGACCTGAAGACGACATGCAGGCCTACACCATTACACTGCCACCTCCAAATTTAACTGTTGGGACAACACATCTCGGATCATAAGCCGCCCGAACTCTTCGACGAACATAAAAAGATCCAGGTGTTCCAAAAATCTGAGGAGAAATACAAATTTGAATGATCATTTTTGGTATCCAATAAAAATTTTGGTACCCAATAAAAATGTGTACAAGCGTAATAAATTGGTGGAAACTAATGTGGAAAACCTACCTCAAAGTTGCTTTTATCAGACCAAACAACTTTAGCCCATCATTATGCGTCCAATCTTCATGTTCTTTTGCCCAAGACAATCGCTTCTTCTTGTTCACCTGAGGCAGCAACGCTTTCTTTCTACCCTTACATCCTTTGAACCCAGCTTATAATAACCTTCTTATCACTGTGCTCCTTTATATCTCTCTGTTTTTGCTGCCCGAAACTCAGCAGCTAGATCAGAAGAGGGTTTGTTTCATATCAGCCAGAGATGTCCTTTACAACAATCTCTCTTCCCTCGGAGTTGTACACCTTTTGCGAGCTTGACCATAACGGTTTTTGAAAGAATTGGTCATATTGAACATTTTAATAGTTGTTTAACAACCGTTTCTCGAGCATTTCGATTTTCTTACAATTTTCATTCGTATTCTCTATTTTTAGTCGCGTGCGACTCTATATCTCACTATTCGATCGGTCGGTCCCATTTGCTTTTTATTGTTTTGCTAATAATATTGTAACTATTCGGCCTATTTTAAGGAAATTCGAAGGTTTTGTGTTGTTTTACATTCTCTTTCTAATGATATAATTGTCAAGGTCCTCCCAAGATTAGCTCGTGAATTATTTTTTCTTGGCAATAACATCATAACTATTCGGCCGATTCTAACGAAAGTTCAAACCCTTATGTTGTTTTTTTACATTCTCTTTCGAATGATATAATTGCCAAGGTCCTCCCAAGGTTAGTCGTGAATTATTGAAATTTTTGAAGGTCATAAGTTCATAAATTAGAATAAGGCCAAGGCTATATATATATATATATATATATATATATATATATATATATATATATATATATATATATATATATATAAAGAGTATAAAGCAATACAAAAATCTAAATACAGGACTAGTTTCAAGACTCACCGCCTCAGCTTTCAGATGTTGAATGCACCTTTTTAGTTGCCTACGCTATATTGGTTTGATACAAAAACAATGCAAATGGAAGGGAACAATAATAATCAAACGAAAAAATGGAAGTCAAGAGATCAGATTGGTGTGAACTACATGATATTTTTTGTATATAATGATACTTAATCTGTTGAGAGTATTGCTAATTGTCACCTAATATTGCCGTTTGAGCGATATAAAAGTTTGGCTTTATCCCAGTTCATCTGATAGTTTTTAATGAGTTATGATTAAAAAGGTCATTGGAAGCGTTTCCAGGGTGCATGCTGTATCTATGTTCATATATGCGTTTGGCTAAATTTCTGCCGGTTTGTCCGATGTAGAATTGGTTGCAATTTTTACAAGGTATTTGGTAGACATCTTTAGATATCTGTGATGAGAATGGGTTTGTATGAGTTCATTTGCTATTGTGCGGGGAAAACTGAAAATTATCTTGGTTTTAGTATTTTCAAAAGTTGTTTTAAGACTTCATTTGGTGTTGTAAGGTAAGGTGATGTAGCGGTAGTTGTATTATTGTCCTTTTGGTTTGGAAGTAAGGTTTTCTTGCTCCAAGGTGAGCGTCGTTTATGATATCTCGTGGGTCTGACAAAATCCTTTCGATGTTACGAATTTCTTCATGGAAGAATTGAAGATCACAAATTATATAGCCACTAAGAAACATTAAAGATATTACCGATTTTTTAAATGGTATCTATGTGCTGAATAACAATGAATATAGGCGTTTGAGAGTTCAGGCCTTCGGTAAATAAAAAGTTGAAGGAAATTAGTAAAAGGATTGTGATGAACGAGGATGGTTCGGATCGGAAAGAAAAGATCATTTTCCAGTTTTTATTTAAATTTGATTGATTTATGTAGTGAATTTAGGTTTTTAAAGAAATTATTTAAAATTTTATTTCCAGGCTATAGTAGAAATAGATGATATATAACATATGATAATTTTGATTCAAAATACTTTTTTTTCAACTTAATCAAAATATCAGTGAGTACAAGAAGGTTAATGTTGAATCCTGGAAGTTTTCTTTATAAGTATGATAAGTTTACATTTACGGGAACTTTGGTGAATAGGGAATCAACATCTAAAAGGAGAAGTTTGTATCTGCTCAGATCTTTGTTAAACGACATTACATTATCAATGAAATCTTCTTAATTTATAAAGTGTGCGACTGATATTTGATCTAGGATAGAGCTTAGAAATGAAGCTAGCTATTTGGCTAGTTTGTACGAAGGGGAATTTATAGTGGATATGATCGTACGAAGAGGACATTCTTATGCGTGATGGGGATTCCATACATATAAGGGAGTGGGGGTTAGGGGTTAATGTCGTGGAATTTGGGTCTTAGTTCAGAGGATTTTTTTAAAGTGTTTTGCACGACGCTCTTGATTTTTAGTTTTTGTTATGTATGGTTATTTATTTAATTTTTCATGTTGTGGCGTTAAGTCAATGTATTCTGAACCCTAAGGCAACATCTGAGTTCATCTCGCGTAATTGTCGTTTGTCAAGAGACTATAATTGTGGACTCTAAGCCGTCTCTAACAAGGCAGGATTACTTCCTCAGGCCAAATATTCGAGGTAACCGTAACGTGCAACTCTCCTGTGCAAGCTCCCCCACCCCCTTTTTGAGCCTCGGTCATCTGAGCTTCTTGTGCGCTCAAGGTCATTTGAGCGTCCCATCTGTCATTGTCCGTGTGTATGGTGGTCGACACCGCCCAGGTCGCTCTTTGAAGCCGAGAGTCGTGTACGCCTCCTATGTTTATATACCTTACTTAAAACCCCTTTTAATTTTGTAAATATATTATTTTCATAGTAGTAAAGTATATTTTGTAGTCCGTTTCTATTACCCCAGAACCTTCTAAGATAGATAAGCATTGGCCAAAGTAAACTGCACCATGAAACTTAATTGCATTCTGATTTGCATTTATAATTTCACCCACGCTCATAGCGGACGAATCTGCTATTAGCGGATTAGTCCTATATCACATCAAGGTCATTTAAGATTTCTAAATTTTTAGGTTACGCTATGATAAAACTTTTATAACAGTACTTTAGTTAGCCTAATTTTACTCTAAACATATCATGTTTCATTTCTAAGATTTTTGTATTATTTTCAAATGTATGATTAAAATAGTTGCTTTTATGCACCCCACCAGTGAGCATGGTTTGGATATTGTACTCAGGTTTAATAATGAGAAAGCTGAGACTAAAGTTCAAGGCCATAGAATCTGTGAATAAAGAATATATATAATGACAAAATTATCTGACCAATGCAATAATAATAATTTTAATACTTTTAATCACGATTGTTAAAAACTATTTTTCTTAACATTGGCTGAACCATCTCCGACCTCCTATATCATAACCTTTATCTTTTAATTACACGGGTCAACAACCAAAATGCTTCTGAGACCATAGTAGTAATTTCCAACTAATTTTAGGTCGTTGATAATGAATATCATGGTTAAAATTGTTTGTTAGCTGTAATTTTCAAGATACACTTACGAGTCACAACAGGTCCTAACAGGCTTGCGTCAGTGTGTTCCTTACCACACTCACAGTAATAATTTTTTTATTAATTTTATTTTTGTACTGAATGGTATAAATACTTCTGCTAAGCTGTCATGCTCTGTATTATACTGATAAATTTATGAATAAATTTTCTGTTTATCTTCTAATTGTTTGTTGTTTTCTTCTTTCAGATGCCTCGTACTTGTTTGAATAAAGCAGACAACTTCTGCTACATTTGTGGTAGGGAGACCTCTACATCACAGAAGAACCGTATAACTGCTGTGGTTAGAAAGGCATATCACCTATATTTTGGATGCAAGATTGGTGACCAGGATAAGAACTGGGCTCCTCACATATGCTGCAACACTTGTGCTACTAACCTTCGCCAATGGTTGAACAGGAAGAAGAAAGGAATGTCTTTTGATGTGCAAATGACGTGCCGTGAGCCAACAGACCATACCAAAAATTGTTACTTCAGAATGGTACCCCCAGTACAAAGGGGTTTTTCAAAGAAGAAAAAGAAGTTCATTGAATATCCAAACATTCCATCAGCTATTCGCCCAGTTCTACATGGAGAAGTTCTATCTGTTCCTGATGGACCAACTTCGGTATCTTTCGAGTCAGATAAGGAAAGGGGTGAAGAGGAAGCAGAGAAGGATGACAGTGTGGATTATAGAATGACCCAAATTTTGATGAAGCACACTCCTCTAGGCCACATACCATAACACAAGGGGAACTCCACGACGTTGTCAGGGATCTGCAACTACCAAAGAATAAGGTAGAGCTGATAGGCTCTCGTCTGCATCAGTGGAATCTCCTAGCAACTGATGTGTAAAGTCCAAAGTTTCGTGACTCTTAGCAGCAGTTCAACGATTTCTTCGTAATGGAAGGTGATTTAGTGGCCTGCAACAATATCAATGGTCTGATCCAAGCACTTGGCATCAAATATGAATCCAGACACTGGAAGCTGTTCATTGATTCATAAAAAAACGAGTCTGAAAGGTATCTTGCTGCACAACGGCAATTGTGAACCATCAGTTCCTGTGGGTTATGCACCACATATGAAAGAAACTTATGACAATATAAAGCATACGTTGCATTCATGAAATATGATGAACATCAATGACAGCTCTGTGATAACATAAAGGTTGTTGCTCTTGTAATGGACTGGCAGGGCGTATACATTAAGTACTGCTGCTTTCTGTGTGAAAGAGCCAGTCGGGAAAGAGGTTCCCACTATATCTGGAGAGATTGGCCACCTCGTCAATCTTTGGAGCCTGGGATGAAAAATGTTCAACATACACCTCTCACGAACCAAACAAAATTTTGCTACCACCACTAAACATAAAACTGGGCCTCATGAACAACTTTGTAAAAGCTATAGAAAAAACTGGTCAGTGATTCAAGTATTTAACATCAAAATTCCCTTCACTGAGCGACGATAAGATAAAAGAGGAAGTTTTCATTGTTCCTCAGATTCTAGATCTTCTTAAAGATGATGACTTTGAATCAGCCTTTAATGGAGAGGAGAAAGCTGCTTGGGAAGCATTCAAGTTAATAGCGACGGGAGTTCTCAGAAACAGAAGGGAAGGAAACTATGAAGAACTGGTGGAAAACCTCATCGAGGCTTACAAGAACATAAGATGTAACATGTCACTTAAAATCCACTTTTTGGACTCACATTCAGACTTTTCCAGCAAACTGAGGGGCAGTTAATGACAAACATGGTGAAAGGTTTCACCAAGATATTTCAACCATGGAAAAGCGGTACCAGGGTAAATGGAGCACAGCAATGCTTCCAAACTATTGCTGGACATTAGCAATAGATGATTCTTCAGCCCACATACTACATGCCGCTGATCTTTAAAGCTATAACCAATGAACATTCTTTTAGGGTGATAATTGGATTCAGTACATGAAAATACATAAGAATTAACTAATCTCATTTAAGAAGCAAACAACTTTTCAAAAATGGTTGACCAGTGATTATCAACAGTTGTCAATTATTAATCTAATACCGCCATACTGTTTATGATATATATTTATATGCCCTGTGTATTAAAATAAAAATGTCTTTATATTAATTTTTTAATTATATTCTACGTGGCTTGTATAAAGTCCCAAAGCAAAAAAAAATACCAGCTAAATAAATAGACCACTCTGACATCTGCTAATCGAAGATTCCAAATGTTAATTAGTATGTAGAAAATTTCTCCATTTTTCCCCTGCTCCTCGAAAGGGAATTCAAATCCACATTTTTGTGACTTTGTTTAGTCGAACTTGAGACTTGAAGCTCATAAGCTCTCCTGACCCCAGTATTTATAGAAAACTAGGTTTGTTATTGTTGGCTCTGTCGACCGGTGGATTTGTTTAACAAACTCCCATCGCTTCGTTGGGAACCCGATAATTCAGCTCGTCTGGAATGAGGCTGTTTCTTTATCGGGTGACATTTTTTTTTTTAGATGTGCTCAGGTTATCTGATTTCGTGATCAATTAATCAATCCTACACTCGCGGGGTGAGTTACCACACCTGAAAAAATACAATTCGCTCAAAACACTTGATGCCCTGAAATTTCTTTGTCTCTAATTTTCCAACTCTCAAGACAATAAGAATGTAAATACTATTATGTCAGATTAGTCAACTACGCGAAGCAAAAAGCTACTAAATGTGTCCACAGGCATTCAATAAATAAGTGAGTGGGTTCGAATACCGTTCTCTTCTATCTCATACTTTTTTTCCACTTTCATATTCTTTTAGATACCAACAGCAAGCTCAGGAGACGGCGAGGATGAGGTATCTATATCTTCCCATAACCATGTCTCTTTTTAAGGTAAACATAAAAATAATGAATGTTTGATTTCCTTCAAACTCTACGTACACACATTGCTCCATATCACACACACACACACACACCAATATCTTAATAACGCGCGAGAACTCGTTCCTATCTACTTCGCGAATGACGCCACTACACTGTTTCACTTCACTTCCCATTCTATGTTCGAATCACGAAACAAAGATTAGCGGAAAGTGAGAGGCAACGTGGAGGCTGCGAAGAGTGTGTTGGTGTGTATTAGTATTTATCTCTGCTTTGAGGCATTTGAGTGTGCAATCCATGCCTTTAGAGCTGTCGTTAGCGCGGTAGTTTAGGCGATGGATTTCCCCACCTCGGTACTTGATTCGATTCCAGGCGAGAGGAGACACAGGCAAGAATTCGGCGCTTGCGGGGAGATGACGCCACCCTGTCGTTGCGTCGAGTCTGAAGCATAAAAGCAAGCAACACCAGCTGTGCACTCCATCATAAACACTCAATTACAACACCGCTGTCACTCCCTCTTCTCTTAGCAAACTTTACATCACTCTTGCGTTCTAGAACCGGTTGAAGGGACTTCCATGCCAACCCTCCCCCCAGCCATGAAGCGATGCTTGCCCCCTGGTTAGTGTCAAAACCTCGTTCAACGATCTTTCTTTACCATCCTTATAACGAGCAATTGCTATTCTAATCTTTATGTGGATTTCATTATCCTCTCGGACACACTTTCGTTGCCCCTGTTGGAATTCGCTTTTCGACGTGAGCAAAACATAACCGTGTGAGGCTATGAGCGTGTGTGTTACTGTGTAAGCGAGGAGTTGCGTGCCTCCGTGTGTTTTCATCTGTTCACGACAGAAATCTGCGTGTTTGTATTCCCCCTTCTTTACATGACTGTAATTAGCGTATGTGTGTACGTGTTAAACTGCGTATGGTAGGAGATTCGTTTTGCGTGTCTTATTCCGTGTATGAATGGAATTTCGTGTATGTGGGTGCATATGTGTGTGTGTGTTCATAGGCGCATATATTCAACTGATTGTAGTGTAAATAAAAATAACTAAATTTAAGGAATAAAGGTGGAAAGAAGGATCGGTAGCGGAGGAGGGAAGGTGATAACAACTGATAACTTTCTAGATTAGAAACTGCCCCCCCCCTCTCCCCTACTTTAAATTGAGGTGGCACTAGCGCCATGATTGACCTTCATATGTTTGAGTGCCAAGGTAGAATGGTTTGGCACTCAGGGGAGAGCCAACAAACCCGGAGCACATCGCTGGCACTGATTGAAGTGCCTCGCAAGCTTGATGGCAAAATCAGGGCCCGTGATTGTTTTATGTTTACTTGTACTGTAGGATACACATATGCACACGTTACGCTCGTGAAAATACTTACACATAGACGAATAAATAGAGGTACAGAAGGATGGCGAGGCCATCAGAATAATAGCTAGGGATACTCTGACTTGGTGCTAAATTTCTCTCGTAGCCCGGTAGAGGGCAGCAACGAAAGATAAAAAAATACAGGGTGTTTACCCCCTTCCCCCTCCTCCACTCATAAAAGATGCTTATTTCTCAGTGAGAATCTACATAATACCGTAGCTCCACTATTCCACATTTTTGTTTTCATTATTTATTCATTTACGCACCCGTAAAGGGACGTCGGATGACATCTGTAAGTGTACAAGCCCTACAGGCCCCAACGCCTGCAGAAGAATTTGCAAGTCTTACACACAATGCCACTTCCTAAAAATCTTGCTACTTTCTTACAGATCTCTCCTTGCAAAAGTTCTGCCTAATAAAGCCTACTTGCAAATTGCGCTTAAAATTCTATATACATATTGCGTGTTGGGACTAAATTCGACGGAGTTTGACCAAATTTTCCAGCAGCTCCATATCCTTCTGAATTGAGCCTAAGACCCTGGTCAAATATCGGTGTGGCATGACGTCACCCTAACTAGAGACCCTCAGTGTTTTATAAACTAAGTCTTAATGATACGGGGAACGTTGCATGAATTATAGGTAAGTCACCTGAAGTTCTTGGTGTTGTGTAACTTGTACTGGGAGAAGTTCTTTTCGACTGAGAAGAACAAGATCGTAGCTCGCTCAACATGATGCTTCACCTTGTTAAGGGGCTCCTTTGCCTTTGCCAAGCTGTCTTCATTGCCCTAACCCATAAGGGGCACGGCTATTTGCTTTCCTGGCCGCCGTGCTGACAGGACTCAGCGCTCCGTCAGGCCCGAGTTTGACCTCTTCTTTCTGACAGCCTGTGTTTTTGCCCTACTTCCTCAATTTCCCTACAACCTCTCCCACAACTTTATCTGGTCGGCCTATAATTTCACAGAGTAGACGCTAACCAGCTTCCTCTCACTGAACTATCCCGGATCGGGGGTAAAGAAGGAGGGGACAATGTTTCCTCACCCCTGAGCTCAGGTCTGGGATGGTGGGTTTTTAACAACCTGCTTCATCACCACCCACCCAGGCCAAGGTGGAGCCGCCATGAAGAAGGGCTGCCTGGCCACTGGGCGGAAAGGTGTGATCCTAAATGGCGGCAACTGGTTCTGCCAGCACCGTGTTCACCCCTCGCAGAGCGGGCTACTACGTGGGGTGATTAGCGTTTGCATCCCTTCTAAACTATAGGATCACCATGCCCAATGATGGAAATCCTTTAAAAAAAACTCTCCCCACTTCTCCTTCACCACCGACAAGGCCGCCCTCGGGTAGCTCCACAGTATAAAGGGAGGTCCTCCCCCCTAGGAACTATCTCAGGGGACCCTCCAAACTTCTCTTACCGGAGAGGAGGCTTACTCCTCTCCAATGCCTACGGATGTAAGGGACTCCCCATCACCACTTTCTTTGGAATCGCCCTTGGGTGACTCGCTTTTACTACCGGCAGTCCCCCATTTGCTTTCCGAGGGGACTACCAAGAAAGCGCGCAAGCGGCCAACCCACTTAGGGGAGCGAGGGATGACAGGGCCCGTCCGCCCATGCTTTCCAGGGTACTGCGGGGGAGATTATCGATCTTACAGAAGATGAGACGGAAGGCTCACGAATGGGAACCGTTATGTCTTGGGAAAGGAGGGGGGCAAATGGAGGCCTGCCACTGAGATTGACTTGTTACCAAGGGTGACCCAGCTCCAGATGGTAGGACCTTTCATGGAGTCGAAGCTGGGCTCGGTGCCAAGCACTAAACCTGAGTCCAACCCTGTGCAAGGTCTTGCTCAGACCGCTCGGGCCCCCGAGGCCTTACAAGGAGACGAGGGATCTCCTCTTTCGGCTGGATCCCCTGTGATAGCCAAGACCTTTTCCATTTTAGAGAAGGAACTTACTGAGGCTGGTTCATCTGTCCTGGGGGCTCCTACCGGTGGATGAGAGAAGCGGGTTCATTCCACCCCCTCCTCTCCTAAAAAGAACAAGAAAAAGACGAAAAAGACTCGAAGCTCCTCACCCTCCGAGGGAGCCACGGGGACGGATAACGGGTTTGCTGCCGTTTCGGTAAGTAATCGAACCAAGATCCAGACGTCCGGCTTCGAAGAAGGCACTTCCTCTGAGCTATGCCTGGCGGGCATATTCCGTTCCCCGTTAGCTATCTTTTTGCAGGCTACCATGCTCGGCGTATGTCTCCTGCCTACCCTCTCAAGGTGTAAGTTTTTTTCGACCCCACCACTACAGGGTTTGGGGGGAGGGGTATGCGCGATTTAAACCCAGCATAATGTCTTCGTTCTTCTCTTCAGTTTAGATACATCCTTTCAGGCAGTAGCTGTGCAGCTCCATCTGGATAGGAGGTATACTGTTATTTCCGCGTATATTCCACCGTCAGCCGACTTCGACGCGGGGGAATTCCGCCGCGTCGTGGTACGTTTGCCAAGCTCCTTTCTCTTGCTCGGTGATCTGAACGGTAGACACCCCCTTTGCGGAGACTACTCGATTAATACAAGGGGTCAAATCCTTGCCGATCTGATCGACTAACTGGAGAACCGCTGAGAACCACTTCACTTTCCTGCCTCGATCTATCTTTGTGCTCTCTGGATGCACAGCCAGATTTTTATTGGGAGTGGTCGATTATCTCCATGGTAATGATCACTTTCCCAATCAAATATCATTTTCTGGGCAGCTGACTCCCGAGAGCCCACCGCGGTGGTGCTTGGCGCGTTCGTGGTAGTCCGCATTTCAAGAAATGACTAATTTCTCTGTCATTCGAGGAGTTTAGGTCGGTAGATAAGGCCGTTGAGTTATCTCTGGCAACCTCATTGCCGTGGGCCTAACTACTATTCCTTGAACATCCGGATGTTTTGCATGCCAGCCTCTTCCGTAGTGATCAGCCGAGTCTGAGACGGCCCTCAAACAGAAGCATTATGCCTACATGTGCTATAAGAGCCGCCCGAACGACTTCACTCGCGGTGAATATCGTCGAGCTAGGGCTAGGTTTCGTTATAATTCGATGCATGCCTGCCGCTATTCTTGGTAAGCATACGTGTCTTCACTTAACGGGAAGACCCCTCTGATAGAGAGGTGGAAGAAAGTCAAAAGGATTAGGGGCAAGTTCACGCAGGACCCCTCCTCCAGTTCTTCAAGAGAATAGGACTGCAATTTCAGAACTCGTGTCCATAGCAGAATCCCTCTGGAAGGATTTCTCTGCATTCTCTAGTCGGGATACCTCTCCACCAACATTCAATGCGCGTCGTGATGTCACGGATGGCCGCCGACTGGAGTTTACCTCAAGAGGCGGAGAACCCTTCGACGGCACGTTTACACTGAGTAAGTTGCGTTCCGCTCTCGTTTCGTGCGCGGACACCATACATGGTCCAGACGATGTGTCGTACGTCATGCATCGACACCTGGGTGAGCGAGGCATGGCATTTCTGTTAGATTTGTCCAACAGGATCTGGGTACAAGGTATCCTCCCAGATTAATGGCGAATCGCTACTGTGCTCACTTTTCGCAAACCAGGAAGATATGACTCTACCCTGGCCGGCTTGCGCCCGATCTATGTAACCTCTTGTGCATATTGTGTGTTTAAGTTGATGGAGAAATAAGTACATGTTAGATTAGCCTTCTTTCTGGAGAGCGAAAGCCATCTATCTTCTACACATTGCGGCTTAGGCAAGTTCCACTTCACGTCGGATGCAATGCTCCGACTGGAAAATTCCATCTGCGAGACCTTCCTTCGTAGACAGTACTACGCCATGGTGTTTTTTGATCTAGAGAAGGCCTATGATGCCACATGGTCATATGGTATCATGAAGACTCTTCACACGATGAGGATGAGTGGACGCCTCTAAGTCTTTAAACCTGAATGTTGGCGCGATTGTCAATTCCGCGGAAGTGTGGGGTGAGCCCTCTTCGGCCCAATGGAGCAGGAAGATGGTGTCCCGCAAGAAAGGGTCCGCAATGTCACACTCGTTGCCCTGAACACTAACAGCATCACATCAGTGCTCCCGGGAGTTGTTCTTGCTACGCTCTACGTTGACGACCTTTTTCCCACTTTTCGAGCGGCCCAGTGGCAACTCTGGAGCGTCGACTCCAATAGGCATTGAACCGTGTCTCTCGCTACGCTATGCCAAAGCGCACAGGTTTAGTTTTTCATGGCCATGACAAACGTGGTGCACTTGTGCAGCCATCCGCGGTTCCATTCTGACCCATATTTGTTTGCAAATGGGGTTCGCCTGGAGGTAGTAGACTCTTACCATTTCTTTGGTCTTGTATTTGACCGAAGCCTCACTTGAGAGACTCATATTCGTAGCCTTAAGGTCTATTGTGCCCTACCATGGATATTCTTCGTTCCCTAACGCTCAGCGCCTGGGGCGCAGATAAGGCTGCTGCCTTACTTCTTTATCGATTCTTTGTTCGTTCGAAGCTCGACTACGGTTGAGTGTTATGCATCCGCAGGCGAGCATGTATTGCGGAAGATGGACTCGATCCACCACACTGGCCTTCGCCTAGCGACCTGTGCCTTCCGAATTCTCCCATTGAGAGCCTACTTGTCGATGATGGGGAGATGCCACTCGTTCTGCGCTGTGCACAGTGCATTATTCGCCTGTATGCACAAACCCAGTGCCTCCCTCAGTCACCAATAGATCTCACTTCATCCGCAGCTGATCTGGACGGTGCCTATGCCTCCGAGATTCGCCAGTCATATCCTAAGGCCTTTTGGTTTAGGGCTAGGAAACTCCTTTGGTAGCTAGATATAGCTCTCGGACCAGTGACGCCCCTGGTTTTGCCCAAAATTCGCCCCTGTAGGGTACAACCTTTGACTATTTGTCTCCACGCCTCTGCTCCCAAAGCTTCTATAGCACTGGAAGTATTGCTTTCGGCCCCTTTCCAGCACACTTCGTGTCACTCTGGAACCATGACAATGAATACAGATGGCCCCATTCCCAAGAGTCGGTCAGGTTCCACGCCGTATTGCTTTTGTTTTAAGTCAGCGGTGCTCTTCCAGGCGCTGAGTCCGTCATCACGGCCAAGCTTGTTGCAATACACCGGTCGGTACGGTAGATAAAGCGATGTGCCCGGTTGGGAGACCGCATTTGTGATTTATAGGGACTCACAAAGCGCCCTGAGTGCATTCGATGCACTGGAATCTCTGCATCCCTTGTTCGCGATATCCATGATGCCAGATTATCTGCTGGACATGTAGGAATTGCGGAGAATAAACGCGCCGATGAGGGCGCCAAAGAGTCCGCGAGGACTGGGCGACCACACCAGCCTTTCCTCACACCAATTGCATTGCAGGAATACGGGCAGCTTTCTGGGCTGCTTGGCATAGAAAATGGGAGACCGTTGAGGAGAACTTAAAGTTGCGTGCCATTGCGTCGCGACTGTTCCCCCTGGACCTACCCCCCAATGCCGCCACGGCTCCAAGTTGCTTTATGTGGTCTCCGAATTGGACACACTTGCGGGACGCACCGCCATTTGATGGAGCACTCGCTTCCACCATACTGAGAAGACTGCATTGTCCCCCAGACTGTTCAGCACATTCTTGTTGAATTTCCCAGTCTGGGTGATCTCCGCGGACGTTAACTGTCCCGGTACTGGGATGAGCGTGGTCGCTACCACTTGTCCTTTGTACTCGAGACTGGTCCATGCATACCAACTCGTTGACTTTACGACCTTTTTGAGGAGGCTGGCCTCCTCCACCTAATTTGACCTTTTGTGTGTGTTTCTTTGGGTAGGTGGCATGTTCCTGCACTGGAAGGAGCCGGGCCTTCTCCCAACGCCGGAGCACGTTTCCTTCTTGCCTTTTGCTTTTTCTCGTTGTTGTTATTTTTTTAGCATTTGTCCTTTTTTATCGTTGTTATTTGTTTTTTACATATTATTTTTTTTTAACATAGCCTAGTAGTAGGCAGGTTGTGTTGTGTACGGCGACTTATGCCCAAGTAGGCAGTCACAAGATGGGGTACCACAAGCAAAAAAAAATTTCTCCTTGGCTGTCAGAATTTGTCCCTTGCGTCTCACGTAGGAGTAGTAGGAAAGGTCTTCATTCAGGGACAGCTTTATGGTGGTGACTCCAACATACATCTCTCACGCCAAAGCCTTTGCTCTCTTGCTCGTGTCTTCCATCATCGTGCCATGAAGTTTTTGGATTAATTCCGGCGTGCCGACGCAATCAGAACACCTGTAGTGTAACTTTGTGGTTTCCGCTGCAGCTGCCCATGTCACGTCCCACAGCGTTTGCAGTGTTAACACAACATTGAGCACCAGTAATAATATCCGTCGCGAATCATCATGATACAGGTAACTCTTTTACAATGTTCAGATTGTTTCCATTCCTTCATCTGATCTATTTGCTTTTTTCCAACTAAAGGTTCACCTTATGTGCTCACAAACACATTTGACTCTTCATCGTATATATATATTTATATATATATATATATATATATATATATATATATATATATATATATATATATATGCTAAAGGAATAATAACGTTTTACTCAATGCCGTTAGGTAAGGATAATAAGAATTCCTCCATCCGCTAGAGAAGTCTCTTTGAGTAACTTAAACCTCTTCAGGAGCGTTACTTTACGAGGATCACTTCCCTTCCTGGATATCCGCACAAATTCCAAGATTCTAAGTTTGGGACAGAGGTATACGTCAAACCTACGCATTTGGGATTCTGCTTAAACGGCTCTTCGGAGTGTCTGGAAAGGTATAAGAGATCAGTCATTAACGCCTGAGTCAACAGGGTTATCTCCCATTCATCCTCGTGGGCGGCCGTTGACCTCAAACTAAAGAGGGTATCCCGAGTCTTCATCAACAATGGCTATCCACAACGATCTATCGACGAACTTATAAAAGAAAATATGGATTGGGCCACCAGTAACAACGTCCAGTCTACCCCAAAGAAAAGTAATATCGACCTTTATTACAAGGGTCACATGAACTCCGACTATCGTGAAGACAAAAAGGCTCTAAAAACCATCCTACATCGGAACGTGACACCAATCGACACGAATACAAATATTAACCTAATTATATTCTACAAAACCAAAAAAATGAGCAGCTGCATAATTAAGAATAGCTGTCTTCCGCCTATAGGTGAACTCCAGGAGCCTAACCTTGTGTATGAATTTTCGTGCAAAGTCGGTGACTGCGAACACCGCAACTCCAAGTACATCGGCGTAACCTCCACAACCCTCCCAAGGCGGTTGACAGCTCACCTTCAAGACAGAGCGATAAAAAGGCACGTTCACTCCCATGGAACTGTCTTGAAACGCGAGGAGCTAACTAAGAACACTTCGATCATCATTAGGTTGAAAGATCAACGAAGATTAAGAATGGCCGAAGCCGTAATTATGCAAGCAAGGAAACCGGCAATCAACGTGTAACTCCAATCAGAGACCGTACTCCCAAAATCTCGACGTCCCCGAGTTGAGCGCCATTAAAAGAAGCACGCACCGACACTTAATTCCGTTTGTAGCCCATAGTTTCCCCGTTCCCCATCTTCCATTTATCCATGCCCCACTTTACCTAAAATTTAGATATAAAATTTCACCCTCCCCGTTATATATGGTTTTGTAACGCATAGTTTTCCCTTCTAAAAAATGTTCATGTGCCGTTTCCCGACTGCCTTTGCCATTATCTCCTTTACCTAAAATCTAGATATAAAAATCTCCCGGTTATATACGTTTTTGTAACATATAGTTTCCCTTCAAACTTTTCCTGAGTCATGATTGGCCATTTTTGTATGCTCATTGATAGAGAGAAAATCCATCTGAAAGGTTTTAAAAAAATTTCTGTGCCATGGTTGGCCAATTTTTGTACGCTTATCGATAGAGAAAAATGAATAAATACTATACCATATTGTCAAAAATCCTACTTACCATCAACAGGAACCCTATACAAGTTCCAGCTCCAGTCAGAAAAGACTACAGGAGAGCAGACTGGGCACGGTACGCGGGTCTTCTCGAGGCCTACCGTCCACCAAAAGTGGATGAGGCAATTCTCGAGGAGATAGACGAGGCACTCGACGAACTCAACGAACAACTTATAAATGCAGATAGGGCTTGCATCCCCAAAACTTAGTATAAACCCATCTCAACATACAGATGGACTGGGCACATGAAAGAACTCTATAGCGAATTGAGAGTAATGTAGGAATTAAATATCAGAAACGCATCAGTTGACTCGCTACAACGAAGTAGAGAGATCAAGGAAGAGCTCAACCAGTTGATCCTCAAACAACAACAGAGACAATGGGACGATGCGATCGAGAGCCTTGATCGAGATACATCCCCCGAAGACTTTTGGAAGAAAGTCAGAAGTCTCAGAAGATCATCTGGGAAAAAGAAGAAACATCGAGTTAATATTCCGGCGTTATTGGGAAAGAATCTTCAGTATACCCGAAGAAGAAAACGAAGATTTTGACATAAGTTCGAAAATAACATCATAGATGAGCTTAACACGGAAATACATAGAACGCATCCTCATCACTAGGTGGACAGACTGCGTGACGGAAACGCCGAGATCACCGAAGAAGATATCCTTGGCGCACTCCGCTCATTCCGCCAAAAAGCGCAAGGCCAATCGGGGCTTGCGAAGCTAAACTTCGAAAAAGCACCAGCCAACATCATCGAAGGAATGAGACGTATTTTCAACGCATGTCTAAATACGGGGTACTTTCCAGATGCTTACAAGACGGCAAAGATGATCTTTTTGCCCAAGCATGGAAATGACCCAACGTTGAGAGAGAGCTACCCTTCAATTTCACTTCTGGAATTTGGCGGGAAACTCTTTGAGAAGATCCTCAACGTGAGGCTGGTGTCTCACCTGGAAGAAATCTCCCTCTACAACCCTTGCCAATACGGGTTTAGAAAGAAGAGAAGTACGGAAAGGGTAGTCAATGTCATTACGGAAAAGCTTGCCCAAGCCAAACGGGAGAGGAGTTACGTGGATATTGTTTGTCGGGATGTATCAAAGGCGTTTGATAAGGTGTGGCAGCGGGGTATGCAGTATAAGATCTTACGGCTGGGTCTAAGTGAAAACTTAGAAAGAACTCTCTGTGACTATGTCATGGAGAGAGCGGCGTATGTCAGTCTAGGGTGCACGGACGGACCAAAGTTTCCTCTCACTGTGAACCTTCGGCAGAGGGGTGTCTGTCCTCCACCCTTTACTCGATATACACCGCGGGTGTCCCAGCCCCTGTGTACCCCTCTTCCCTCAATATTTAATACGCCGATGATTTCAGCCAGATAATCATATCTCCATGGAGGAATGCACCGTGGCAAGCTCGCATGACAGCGATAGAAATCGCGAACTTGAACAACTACGAGGCTCAATGGAAAATCAGAACAAACCAAGGGAAGTTCAAGGTGGTTCCCATTGGACGCACCCTAAGAGCAAACGTGCGTGTGGGGGATACTCGATATCCCTACACCAACTAATGTAATGTACTCGGTATGAAAATCATCTCTACCGGGTACGCGAAGCACGTCGAAGAAAGAATTTCTCGAGCCTCGGCCGCTGTCAGAACTCTATATTCGTTTAAGAATCTACGTGAAAGCAACAAGAAGAAGATCTACAATGCCCTTGTAAGATCTACGTTGCTTTACCCCGCCTCTACCCTCTCTTGTGTCTCGAAAACACAAAGGAGGCGACTTCAAGTAGTGCAAAATAAATGCATGTACCTAATCACAGGTACACGCAGGCAAGAAGACCTGCACAGAGATGCAGGGATAATTCCCATTAACAAAGTCATCGAAGAACTGACCCGGAAAATGCAGAATCTGGTTAATCGAGAACTGAGTGAAGAAATTACTCAGATATTTAACCAGAACAGAAGAGCAGAATGTCGCGCCAGATTTCCGAGCTCCGCCAACCGAGTGGCTGGCGGGGACGAAGTGCCGTTCTACGCATGAAGAGATGTATTATCTAACCTAACCAAATAAATCAACCGAAGCAAGACAAAAAAACTCACAATTACGACAAACAATCACCGAAGAAGACAACTATAAACCAAGAAAGAGGAAAACCCTGAATACAACAAGAACCCTACCGAATATGAAAAACAAAAAAAAACTAAAGCACTCACACATACAAAGAATACCAAAACATTAAGCAGGCACTTAAAAGTATAAAAAACATAAACAAATAAGCAATGCATAACACACACAAAGCTAAACTAAAGTAATTAAGACAAATGGCTTTAACGCCATAAAAAAAAAAAAAATCAACAGAATACACGCTACCAAAAAAATAATGAAAGTGATAGGTCTGATCACCAGGCTCTAGCATCTCTTTGGACCCTACCACACTTCTGTCTCCTTTCACCGCTTGTCTATTTTTCTTTATCTATCCAAACACCCTATAGTCCTTCCCTACATGCACCCACTTTAACGTAATCATAATCATAATCAAATATAAGAGTTGAAAAGCTAGGCGAAAAATTACCACCATATTTTCCTGAAGATGACTCACTGCGGTCGAAAAACGTCTAGGAATTAAATATGCCCTTCGTGTCTATTTTCTCTCTCCTCGAAGATCCTGTTAAGAGACTTGTAAAGCAAATCAAGAAATTGCAAGTCAAAATCAATAACGCTGCTGCAGCTGTTGACTTTAATAACACATGCATACTACATGGCCTCCTACCTATATATATATATATATATATATATATATATATATATATATATATATATATATATATATATATATATATAATACATATATATATATATATATATATATATATATATATATATATATATATATATATATATAATACATATATATATATATATATATATATATATATATATATATATATATATATATATATATATATATATGAGGAATTAAACCACATTCTCCGAAGACAATTTAATTCAGAACAGTTTCGGTGTATCTCACACCCTTTTTCAACTGACACTGGGTAGAAAATTTAAGAGAAATGCATATAAGCATAACACAAAATCCCCTCTTTTTTCCCCCAATCCCCTACTTGTGGCTAATCTGGGGGGGGAGGGGGATTAGGCCTAAACATATTGAAGGGCTGACATTTAACTATTTTGTTTATATGTTCTCTTATTACAGGATTAAAAGAAAATTGACCCTCAGATAGATTTAAATTAGGAACTGACGATATCTAGCTCGATTCTACGATTCTTCTCTTAACATAGTTAGCCGATTTAAATACCATTTTACTTCCATTGAAATCGATCGTATGATTCTTGTCTCTAACATGGCAAAATATTCTACTGCTTTCGCTGCCCACTCTAATATCTCTTTTGTGTTCGTACAATCTCTTGTCTAGATTTCTCCCCGTCTCCCCTATATAAACTTTATGGCAATCGTTGCATGGTATTGCATATACTCCTATGTTATGATGTTCTTTGGGTTTCCTGGCCATCATCAATTGGTTTAAGGAATTATTATATTTAAAGGCTAGATTAATACCTGCTTTTCCAAATATATCCTTTGAACTATTTAATTTATTATTAAATGGCAATGTTATACATTTGTTGAAGTCGTTAGTGCGGGAAGGCTTATTACCATAGAATGTTTTCCTAGCTGCAAAATGGGCAGACGATATGAACCAATCGGGGTAATACAAATTAGAAAAAATGGTCCTGATAATGACAATTTCTTCATCTAAATAGGAAGGATGACATATTTTGTATGCTCTAAGGAAAAGGTTAGAAATTACCGATTTTTTAACAGTATTATCGTGAAACGAAAAATAATGTATATAGGCATTCGAGTGGGTTGGTTTCCTATACACGTCAAGTTTTAATTCATGGTGATCTTTATTAATGAGGACTTCTAAAAAGGGTAATCTTTTATCATATTCCCATTAATATTTAAATTTGATGGAGACATGCAAATTATTTAAATTATTAAAAAAGGTAGCAAAATCATGGCCATTAGGCCATACAGAAAATACATCGTCAATGTACCTTAACCATATAAAGTTAGGGGGAGAAATTGTGGGAAGGAGTTCAGTCTCAAAATATTCCATGAAGAGATATGCCAATATCGGAGATAAACTATTTCCCATGCTAAGGCCAAATATTTGTCTATAAAACTCATTATTTACTCGAAACACATTGTCAGAGAGACATAATTCAACTAAATCGATAAATTTATCGACAAATATTTGGCCTTAGCATGGGAAATGTATATTTATATTTATATATATATATATATATATATATATATATATATATATATATATATATATATATATATATATGTATTATACATATATATATATATATATATATATATATATATATATATATATATATATATATATATATATATATATATATATAATTTCACAGCGAAGGCAAGGGCGCAGAAGATGCTCAAGTACATATATTTATTTCAATTTTGGAAACAACGTTTGGGGCAACATGCCCATCTTCAGGTTCTGAGATTAAAATTGTAAAAAAAAATAATTATAAAGTCATTAAAGTTGTGAAAAAGAAAATAATTTGAACTAAAGGTTTAAATGGAATAAGAAAGTTGTGCTATTTTTCCTAGAAAAAATATTAAGAGTGTACAACTAAATTAATTAAAAGATACACAAAAAGACATCAACAAATAAATTGATAAAAAGTAATGAAAAAAAACCCGAAAGAAATGACATGAATACTAAAATGAATCAAAAGAGTAATAACTTATTTTAGGAAAAAACTAAAAAGGCAATTAAAAATATAAATTAATAAATCAATTTAAATAAACTAAGAAAACAGTGAGTAAAAGGACAAAAAAAATTCAAAAACTGAATGTATAAACTAAAATAAATACTAATCTGAATCAAAGGAGTAACAATTTAAAGGGTTTAAGATGGTGGAAATCAATTAAAGGTATGAAGTAAAAGAAAAATTCAAGTGTTTAAAAATATTAACTAAACAATTAAGAATAAAGTGCTTACCATACGGAGTTGGAGATAGAGCCCAGAATGAGAAATTAAGTAATGAGGAAGCTAAAGGAATCCTTGGATTTATGTTAGGTGGTTGTTTGGTGTAAGGGAATAGGTTGGTAAATACACCAGGAATATATAATTAAGTAATTAGAAAGGGGACTGAAGAATTATCGTGGTTGAGGGTGGGAGATTTGATTTGTATAAGAAGAGATTCTAATATTCGCAGGCTATAGTTATTAGTGTTGCGGCCTATAATTTTAAAATTGTTTATCGAGCATTCAGTTTTGCAGTGTATAGTGTGGTCTCTGGTAGAAGAAACCTCCTTCCTAGATACAGGACAAGTGACCCACCATCAACAAGATGGAATAAAAACGTTAGTTAGGAGAAGAGAAAGTTGTCAAAGGAAATTATTTAGGGCGAAATGACTCTACCCAACTACACTGGTCGGTAGGAATATTTGAGCATGGGAAAAAACCGTGTATATACATTTACACAAACATACAGACACTCTCGTACACGGTTTTTTTCCAGGCTCAAATATTCCTACCGACCATTGAACTTGCCTAATTCCCTTATGATCAAACATCTTTCTTTCAAAACAATCTGCTATGTAACTTGTTATTTTAGGGCCAAATAGTTAAACCTAAACCACATAAACACTTTCTCCCGAGTTTATTATCAATCCTTTTTCAGCATTTATTTTTACTCCCATAAATTCCTTTTGATTAAGAATTTTTTATATTCTCTGTTTTCTCTCCCGAACACACATCAATGAACATTCAGGTCAGACAAACCTCCTCCCCCAGCAACCCAATTGCTAATCAAAACAAGTCATGGCCACTCAATTATCACATAAATAATCGTACATTATATAACATTACACACATTCAATCAAATCACATCATGAAACACCAAGTGTCACATAAAGTCCACCCATCACTTCCTCAAGCAGTCCTCGGTGGATAGGCTTGACAAGTCTTTGCATTCACATTCACACTTAATCCTTCCACCGAAAGAGAAATTTAAGCTCACCAACTCAAGTTATTCATAATCCAAATCGAACTTATTCGGTGAAGCATCCCCATTTTTTCTCCTTCGAGATATATATATATATATATATATATATATATATATATATATATATATATATATATATATATATATATATATATATATATATATAAAGAGAATATAAGGCCAAAGGTCTTCTGACCAGAAGTTCAGATGCAACCACAATCTGCCTTGCACGGTCTTGGTCATGTGGGCCGGTACACCGTCCTGCTAAAAGACGTAGTCTGCCTTTTTCCTGATCTTTCTCACCCAGTGCAGGACTTTAATGGGCAAAATGTTCCTGTAATCAGACACACTCTTTCACAGTTAACGATTGACAACATGAGGTCTACCTGAACGTTGTCGATCTTTCAGATCTTCCCCTTTCTGAGGCTTTTCTACGACTCTGTATACGGTCATCCTGCAGACATTGAGCAGCTTAGCGATTTCGGAGTTGTGGCCCGCGCGCAAGAGAGCAGAGATCTCGATTACACTGGGCTGCATCCCCCCCAAAAAATTCCTTGCAACAAAGACGTCATTACCATTTCCCATTAGAGTTTTGCATGCTGAATCCAAAAATCATACTCATTTTTTCAGGGAGATTCTCACTTTTTTGTAATACCCGACACTAAATTATCCAGGTCTATAGTGCAGAAATGCGTCTGAGCCAGGTCTATAAAATTCCTGTAACTTTATTTAGGTAAGTAAAGGCAAACAAAAGTTGACAGGCCATTTTATTTTATTGAGAAGAAACAAAATCATGATAAATGTACGTTACACACATACAGGCATGTACATATCTGCTTAGGAAAATCACCATTGTATTTGAATGTTGAGGCCAGCTATTCTCCCTCAAGCTGACGCGTTCGAGACTTTCTCTTGTGTGCCGATGTATCAGCAGATGTTGCCCGGCTTCCTTGAAGCGACCAGCAGAAATCCGCCATCATCATCACGCTCCAATTTCCTTGATAGCGGTGCTACATTTCGGATATATCTTGATGGAACCTCTTTCCCTGTTCCTTACTGAAGTCACCCAAGTTGGTAGGAAAGTAGTCAAGATGGCTATGGAGGAAATGCATTTTTATGCTCATCCATACGCCAGCCGTCTCATATGCTTGAAGCATGTTCCCAACTCTTTCCTCGTAGTCATCGGCTTTTGTGTTCCCCAAGAAACCTGTTACAACTGACTTAAAACTATTCCAAACACTTCTTTCATGAGGTGTTAATGCTTCAGTAAAGCCGGTATCTGAAAGAATCTCACGAATCTGTGGTCCAACAAATACGCTGGCTTTCATTTTAGCCTCACTTACAGAAGGGAATTTGTGGGTCAGGTACTTAAACCCTTCTCCATCTTTCAGAACTGCTTTTACAAAGTTCTTCATCAATCCAAGCTTTATGTGAAGTGGAGGTAGAAGTGGCGGCTAGGTGCAAATTCCGTCCGTTGTGTGGCCATTGCACTTGTCGGTAGGGGAAGGAATCTGCACGGCTGTCTCACAAGCATAAAAAGCATGGATGTTTTGTATAGCCTCCCTGCAGCCCTAACAAAATACTTAGAACCTTCAGGTCGCCTCAAAGAAGCCAGTTATGATCCTGATATTGTATGTCATTAAGAAGAAGTGACATGGTAGCGTAGGTTTCTTTCAGGGTGACGGAATGCGCAATGGGCAATGATGCTACTTTTTTGCCATTAAAAAGTAGCACGGCTTTCAGACTCCTTGTAGAGGAGTCGATAAAGAGTCTCCATTCTTCAAGATGGTATTTCTTGCCCAGGTGTCCCACAAGATCTGAAACATCATGGCAATACACCATGTCATGTCTTAGTAAAGTACCGCACAAATTTCTTCTCTCAATGCCTATACCATGCAAAGTGTGTGCTGTTTCCTAAATATTTTTTCGGCTAACCTTGAGCCTAGCAATTGTGCAGATTCATTAGACAGCCCAAGATCTCAAACAGGGTCATCTAGCTCACTTTGTTCAAACAACTGAGGGCTTCTCCCACGAATCCCGGTAGGGTTAAACTCTTCATCCACATCTGCATCTTCAAGCTCACTACTTGAAGAGTTACTAGAACTGCTACGGTGCACATTCTCAGGACCTATTGGTACTAGGACATTATCACTGTTTGGTACAGGTCGCAAACTGATGAAATGTCTAGATATTTAATGTGTTTCATGCTTTTAGCATTCCTCCCCAGTGGTTTCATCATTTAAAAATAGCAGTCATCATGGTGATTTTTCGGTTCCCGTCAAACCATTGGTATACCAAATGGCATTGACTTATGTTTCCCTTTAATTCAATGGCTGAACCAAGAAATACAGTTCACACAGGCAAAGTGAGGAGCCCATGGCTTTTCCTGATCTCCTAGTTCAATGGCAAAGTAGGCACGATACAGACGTTTTACTGAAGATGTGATAGTACGTTTCTGTTTTGAGGGTGTGTACTTTCCGCATATGTAGCAGAAAGAGTCAGGATGGTTCTTGCAAGTCTGCGGCATCCTTTAGTTAATCTGCAACAAAATGAATAAACATAAAACACAGTCAATGATTACACGCGGACATTACACAGTAATAATTCATACATAGCTGCCTATGCACCTGGCTCTATAACACATGTTGTGCAACACAAATACTAGAACCTCAGGAGCAAAACGAATACTACCACAGTGTTCAGCACGTAAAATTGGTCTGGAAAATGATATTGTCATTTATGTTGCATTTTTGATGCAGTCAAGTGTTATTTTCACTTCCATCTGCACACACACACACACACACACACACACACACACACACACTTGCAGACAATGGAAAAGTTATTTTAATGACACATGCTGGAAAAGTATAACTTTTAAGTTTGTTTTACAAGACTTTTTCTATCACACATAATCTTCTCGAAAGATTAAAAAAAAAAAGAGTGTAACAAAACTTTTGTCAAACTCGAAATATATATATTATATGGATGCAATGTCCCGCAGGAAAAAGGCAAAGGTGTTTCCGAGTACTTTAAAACTTTGTTGAGTTTCTTATCAAGGATTACTGCAAGTAAAAATAATATAATAAGGTGATATATATAAGAGAAAAAAAATAAAAGACCGCCTCTAAGACAAGAACTCACCAATGAGGAAGTAGGAGAGGGATGGGTAAAATCACATAAGATTTATCATCAGCAGGTAGCAAAGTCAAACGAAGTGGCATAAAAGGTAAAGAACAAAGTCAGAGAGGATAAGAAGATTAACGTAAAAGGAGATAGCCTAAAGAGGGAGAGTACGAGGGACACGAGAAACAGCTAAGTTGAAGAGCAAGGAGAGTAATAACCAATGTTTAATACAAAATCAATGAAATAATTAAAATCAGAAATTGGGTACCCATAAATATGAAAATTGCATACAAAAGAAGAACATAAATCTGAACTAATTTCTTTAAGAATGTGTTTTTAGCCGCGTGCGACTCTATATCTCACTACGTCGGTCGGTCGGTCCCCTTTGCTTTTTTTTTGTTTTGGTAATAACCTTGTAAGTATTCAGCCGATTCTAACGAAATTTGAAACCCTTATGTTGTTTGACAGTCTCTTTTTAATGATATAATTGTCAAGGTCTTCCCAAGATTAGTCCGGGAATTATTGAAAGTTTTGAAAGTTGTAAAGTTGTAAATCAGAATAAGTGAGAGCACGCGACTTTGGTCAGCACACTTTGTTTAATTACAACATCAATTATCCAAAAGGTCAGGGGAAATTTGATAGTTATCGGAATGACTTATAAATGAACATTCAACAATATTTTTTTATAACGTCATTGGAGCGATAAATAAATTTTGCCGAATTCCAATAAATAGGTGGTTATTCTCAGAAATATGAAAAAAAAAACGCACTATTGTTTTCACTTCTTCGTACATTATATTTATGCTGATTGATACGGACCGAAAATTACTTGGCCGTTTGTCCAAAATATTTACTCAGACAACCAGAACATTTGACTAAGTAAACTCTACCAATATTATTACAATTATAGTGAACCATTATATTCTTTATAGTCGACTCGTATTTGAAAGCACTAGAAATATTCGTTTTTTAAAATGTGGGGAAAGTCAGTGAAGCAATCAGAGAAGGATAAAACCAGAACGTTTTTAGCATTAAAGGGAAGAGTAGGAACTGTATTATAGAACGTCTTTTTTGCCGAAAAAGAAGTTATAAAAGAAAGGGATAGGGGTAATACAATTTGTGGTCGATTTCAAAGATATTGAAGAATATCACATCAGCCTAACTTGTGTGATTGGGAAGCTATTGGAGTCGATTATAATTAGAGATTGGTGAATCATCTTAGGGCGAATAATTTAATCACAGACACCCAGCATGGATTCAGATGATAGAGCTCGTGCCTAACCAATTTATTCGAATTTTTTCATAACATGATTTGCCTCTACGATACAACTAAAGTGGCGGATATAATTTACCTTGACTTTAAAAGGGCCTTTGATACAGTATCACACGAAAGGCTGTTGATAAAAGTTGAAGCGATTGGAGTGAGGGGAAAAAAACTCAAATGGATTAAAAACTGGCTCTCAAATCGTTCACAGGGGGTTGTTATAAATTGGGCGTGATCATAGTGGGGCCTAATCACCAGCGGGGTTCTACAGGGGTCAGTCCTGGGCCCATCATTATTTTTCGTTTACATTAACGACCTGAATAATAGAGTGGTTAGTAGGATCTATAAATTTGCTGATGACACGAAGCTAGGAAGCCGAGCCCTTTCTAGATCCAATGTAGAGCAAATTCAGAGATACCTTGATAAAATTTTCGAATGGGCGGACAAATGGGGGATGGGTTTCAACATAGGTAAATGCAAGATCATGCATTTAGAATGTGATAACTTAAAAGTAGAATACCATATGAAAGGCCGAATCCTCGACTCCGTTAACTTAGTAAAAGACCTGGGGACTTTAATCTCAGAGGATCTTAAAGTATCGAAACAATGCGCAGAAGCTTGTAAGAAAGCAAACCGAATACTAGGATAAATCCCTCGGAATTTCACTTTCAAATCGAAAGATATAATCGTGCCACTATACAAAGCACTCGTGCGCCCATACCTCGAATATATTTTCATTTTTGTGCTCCCTACTTAAACAAGGATATAGTGCAGTTAGAAATAATGCAATGTAAGGCTACTATACTAGTTCTTGGAATTCAAAACATTCCGTGTGAAGAGAGACCACTCATTGAACCTATTTTCCCTCGAAAGTAGACGATTAGTGGACAATTAATCGAGGGATTCAAAATCTAAAAGGATTTAATAATATTAATGAAAGAATATTGTTCGAGATGGACGAAAGGACACGCCAAAACGGTTTCAAATTAGTAAATAAGCACTTTAATTCTACTATAGCTCAAAATTACTTCACTCTTAAGATCATGCAATCATGCAAACGTGGAATAGCCTTCCCGACAGTGTAGTAGAAAGCGTGTCAGTAAATATGTTCAAAAACCGACTTGATGAGTATTTCAATAGTGTAAATATAACATAGTAGGAGCATAGATGAAAACGTCATACATAATAAGGAGTTAAGGAATAAAATGAAATGATGAACAAAAAGATGCCAGCGACGTCCCACTGCATGGCATGGAGTGAATGTGAATTGTCTCTTTCCTTTTCTGTCTGTCCTTTGCGTATATTATTTTCATCACTAGCAGGCGAAGCCTGCGAGAGAAGAGAGTACTGTCCTATCACCAGACCACCCACCCCGTTCGGAGGAGCGTGTACGTGCATTTGAGGGATGTCTGAAAAGGTCAAAGGGTACACACTACACATATAAATAAATGTCCATCATAAAATTGAAATAGTTAAAAAAATAAAAAATAAAAACATCATGTTAAAACAAAACAAAATCATGATACACTAACATAAGATACTGGCAGTCTAACACCGTTTGTATAAACGGACTGGCCTTGAGCGTACCTAAGGCAGTTTACTAGTCCTTGTTTCTCTAGTTCTGTATATATATATATATATATATATATATATATATATATATATATATATATATATATATATATATATATATATATATATATATATATATATATATATATATATATATATATATATATATATATAAATATATATATATATATATATATATATATATATATATATATATATATATATATATATATATTTATATATATAAAATATATATATATATATATATATATATATATATATATATATATATATATATATATATATATATATATATATATATATATATATATATATATATAATGAAAATTAATGCAATATCGCAAGAAAAGATGAGGAATTAAACCACATTCTCCGAAGACAATTTAATTCAGAACAGTTTCAGTGTATCTAACACCCTTTTTCAACTGACACTCGAATGCCTATATACATTATTTTTCGTTTCACAATAACACTGTTAAAAAATCGGTAATTTCTAACCTTTTTTTAGAGCATACAAAATATGTCATCCTTCCTATTAAGATGAAGAAATTGTTATTATCAGGACCATTTTTTCTAATTTGTATTACCCCGATTGGTTCATATCGTCTGCCCATTTTGCAGCTAGGAAAACATTCTATGGTAATAAGCCTTCCCGCACTAACGACTTCAACAAATGTATAACATTGTCATTTAACAATAAATTAAATAGTTTAAAGGACATATTTGGAAAAGCAGGTATTAATCTAGCCTTTAAATATAACAATTCCTTAAACCAATTGATGATGGCCAGGAAACCCCAAGAACATCATAACATAGGAGTATATGCAGTACCATGCAACGATTGCCATAAGGTTTACATAGGGGAAAAGGGGAGAAATCTAGACAAGAGATGGTACGAACACAAAAGAGATATTAGAGTGGGCAGCGAAAGCAGTGGAATATTTTGCCATGTTAGAGACAAGAATCATACGATCGATTTCAATGGAAGTAAAATGGTATTTAAATCGGCTAACTATGTTAAGAGAAGAATCGTAGAATCTAGCTTGATATCGTCAGTTCCTAATTTAAATCTATCTGAGGGTCAATTTTCTTTTAATCCTGTAATAAGATCGCAAATAAATAAAATAGTAAAATGCCAGCCCTTCAATATGTTTAGGCCCCATCCCCCCCAGATTAGCCACAAGTAGGGGATTGGTGGAAAAAAGAGGGGATCTTGTGTTATGCTTATATGCATTTCTCTTATATTTTCTGCCCAGTGTCAATTGAAAAAGGTTAAAGGGTGTGAGATACCCTGAAACTGTTCTGAATTAAATTGTCTTCGGAGAATGTTGTTTAATTCCTCATATATATATATATATATATTTATATTTAGGGCTCACAACTTGTAAATCTCGTAGAAACAGAGAAAAAATAGAGCATTTAACTTTGGGACTATGCGAAAGTAAAAATGAATATAAGAGTTTGAATTAGTAGGTTTGTGAAAGATGGAATATTTGAAACCAGTCTGGGTTCTATGAATAAGAAGATCTAGAAAGGGAAGTGTTCTATTGTATTCAACCTCATGGGTATATTTAATAGAAGGGACGAGTGAATAAGTTTAGATGTTTACATCTTTAGAATTAGGCCACAATCAAATGACATCATTGATATATGTGAGGGAATAGAGGCTCCCCTCCCCCTCACAATTGAGCTGCTGGTCTTTAACCACAACGTCCTGTCAGTGGAGGCAGCGCAGCCCGACCACTTAACCTCCTTCCTTCTGGCCTCTTGTCTCGAGAAAAAGCTGAACTGTTGTCCCCGACCACATAATGCAATAATCAGAGACCCTGATTATTGCATGTTTTTAACAACGGTTAAAACAGCAAGAACTCCCTTAAGAGATGCTATTCAATTACACCTCATATGCGAAATGAGAGGAGCGTCGCTCTAAAGCCAGAAGGTCTCTCAAGGCTAGCTGTACGACGCCCTGAAAAAAAAACGTTAGAGGAGGAACCTTCATGCGGCCGGTCCAGAATTCCCCCCCCCCCCTTCTACCCCTACCCCAGTGGGGTGGCGACTTATAAAAGCAAATATCTTGGGAAAAACGGGGTAGATTACGTTAGTCATCAAGGCGACCAGGTCCCCTGCAAGAGGTCCGGGCTACCAACAGAAGTGACTAAGAAGAAGCTCATCCGGAGCTAGTTCCTGGTGGTCACACCGAACTTTAAGTTAACTTGACTTAAGAAGAAAGTTCAACTTACTCTCGTCAGAGAAACTCCCTATCCTGGTATATCCCAAAGCACCGATATAGTCCTCGCCCTTGAGGAATACCCCAAGTGAACTTCCTCCAGCAAAACCCTGAGTCAAAGGATTCGAGCATTGACTCATTGCTCGCCAGTGCGAATTATTTCCCGATTATCCTGAAGAGAAAAAAAAACATTCTTGCCCTATCCCGTGGCCAGATCATTTCCTCCAGAAGGCGTGTGTCTCCCCATCTGCCACATGCGCCGAAGGCCTTTGTGTCTTTAAAGACTTTCCCCGTTGATAACACAGCTGTAAGCGTGGATCCAGGCGTCATCCCGGCAACAACATTTTTGAGGTCACGTAACCATTGAGTTCAACGTCAGACTCAAACCCGATTCTAGTAGGAAGCTATAAAGGTATTTAAACCCCAGTATCCGTTTCAGTAAAGTCCGTTTGCATTTTTTATATTAAAGTGAGCTGTGGGTCAATCATCACTATAATTTCAAGTAGGTCATTTTAGAAAGCCTCACTTAAATTTGTTGGTCATTTCTGTGTATTTAAGGTGTAAAATTTCGTTGGTTCATGTTTTTTTTATTAAAGTTTTAGTTTTTTTTTAACAAAATTTTATTCAATCCTCGAAGCGCTAAGCAAGGACACTAGGAACCCTCAAAGATTAAAGAACTAATAATCAGATACTAATAAATAATAATAATCAAATATATAGCACTCTTAGTGACCAAACGTAATCCATGAGTTTTGACGTCCGTAAACAACCCATACGTACGAACTCCAGCCATCACTCGGTCCTTCCTATACCACGACAATATACCTGTACCATTCAATATGGAAGTCTAGAATGCTAGGGAGGAGTCTTGTATCAAAGATACCTATATATAAGTTAGAAAGAACAGATGAAAGGCATTTATTTATGAATAGCTAATCGAAACTTTCGAAGAAAATATATACCGTCGAACGAAAACTTACAATTTTTAGTACGAACTGAAATGAGGTTCTTGAAAATAACACCAGGTACAGGAAGGTCAATAGTTTGCAATTTTTCATTAAGGAAAGTGAAAAGATCTTCAAACGGTACTTTGGTAAACAAAGAACAGACATCGAAACTAACAAGGGTAAAATTGTTAGAATACTCAATGGCATTGAGTTTAGAAATAAGGTCGTAGCTATTCGTAACATGTAAATGAGAAATAGTCCCAACTGGTGGTGTAAGAAATGAAGTAAGCCATTTAGACAAAGCATATGAAATATATTCATACGGAACTTATAATTGGGCGTAATGGGAAATATGATTTGTGCCTTTTGACTAGTCCATACAAGTAAGGAAGGGTACCGTTACTCGACTTGAATTTTGCAAATAATTCAGGGAAATTTTGAAGGAATAGGCTTACATTTTTATGGAAGTCACTATTAACTTGAAGGTAGAGCGAGATCTTGGAATACTGGAAGGTAAGCAGCCTCGTCATTTAATAATGCATTCATTTTAATAATATACTCGTATGTATTTTTATCCATAATGACAACGGTTCCAGACTTATCGGCCTTAGAAATATGGAGGGACAAACTTTTACGAAGGATCGATCAGACACGGCACCATTTCCTTTTTCCTGCTGGACATTATATTCATTGCTAACCTACCCTGCTACTTTGTGAGTTATTCATTATATATATATATATATATATATATATATATATATATATATATATATATATATATATATATATATATATATATATATATTCAAAAAGTCACACAGGAAAATGAAAGGCGGATTCCAAGTACTTTCGAACTTGCTCACTTTATTCTCAGGGAATAACGAATTACTTAACAGAGGTGGTATATATAAGAGACAACAAAGTGCCCCGCGTATGTACAGCGGAAGGACACAGATTAGAGAAATATTATCAAAGACGGGATTAAATACCGGATTTGGCAATATTTTTCTAATCTGTGTCCTTCTGCTCTACATGGGTGGGGCACCACTTTTCTGTCTCTTATATATACCACCTCTGTTAAGTAATTCGTTATTCCCTGAGAATGAACTGAACAAGTTTGAAAGTACTTGGAATCCATCTTTCATTTTCCTGTGGGATTTTTTGAATTTATTGCCTGATGGCGACATTCTGAGTATTACAATCATCCTCTCAATTCTAATTCATTTACCATCTTATCTTCAGTTTTAACTTTTTTCGATTTGAAAATCTTAGAGTCACTGTATATCAATAAAATATATCCAAACTTAAATAATTACTCCTCTTCAATTAAACTATTCACTTTATAACCAACCAACACTTCAATACATTAACTAGCCAACCGACCAAATCTCGTTATTAGTTTTATATCTTTAGTTAGTTGATTTCTCAACTCCCACGATAAAGGTAAGTCACTTTGTTCATTCTGATTTGTTTTCGGGTTTTTTTGTTGTTTTTTTATAATTTAATATAATAAGTTATTTTATTGTTTACTCCAGTAACTTTTAATATGTGATATTCAAGTCAGTTTATGTTATAATTTCACTTATTAATTAATTCTATATATTGTTATTAGTGTTCTTACTTTAATTTTAATAATTGTCAATTTTATTATTTTAACTTGTCTCCATCCGCTTTTTAGCCATTGTTTAATGCATTCTTTTAACTGTTATCGATTAATGTTCCTACCCTTCTCATTAGTCGACACAGTCATTGAAGATGGTCCTAATAAAGGTTCGAAACGTCTGGCCAATAAATGATTAGTGTAATCACCTGGATCTTCATATTCCTACTATATATATAAATATATATATATATATATATATATATATATATATATCCCTCTATTTCTATAATTTTTTCTCTCTTCCTTTATCTCTGTCCAATCAGCGCCACATGTGTGCACATTATTTAGCTCAAATGTTTTGCCAGTTGTTGGATGCAAATGGGGAGTTTATTCAGATGAACGGGGCAATAATATTTCGATTAAAGATCCACACACCTTCGCATTTTCCATACAGCTTTTCGAGACTTTATTCCAAACTTCGTAAAACAACGAATTATCATGGCATTCTTCGCCTTTGTTTTCTTTAATCTTCCAAATAAAATTAAAAAACGGGCTTAAAAAGAAATTAACGAAAATTTGTGCAGATAAGTTCCGAGCTTGATGTTAATTTAGGTAGGAATATTTACAGTATTTGCAGGTTATTTCCATTATTTTTCTATAGTATCAGCTGTCGATGTTAATGCTGCTCATGTCCATTGAAGTCAGGGTATTCGTTAGTAGATCGCAAGGGACTTTAAGTCTTTGAAATGGAAGAAGCGGCAAGGAATTGAATTTAAATAAAATTTGACAAAGGAGTTTTCTTTCGTAAACCAGGCACGTTTATGTTAGGCTCATCCATACAATTTTCTTCAACGGATCAAAGGAATTACAAATGTAGCATCCTGTTTGAGTCAGAGAGAGGATTCCATACTCCCTTTCCCCTTCTACCAAAGACCATTCTAAAAAAGGTTCGAATTTGTTCTTGTTGCTACAATACACCTTTGTCATGTTTATCGGAGAGTTAGATTGGGAAGCGTGTGTATATGATGAGATGTTTTGGTTATTTTTACATACTTCTTTTTGTCTTCTACCTTTTCTTCCGCTTTCCTCACATCGAGAATGGGGAAATTATACATATATGTGAATTTCCTTTTTTTCTTGGGTTTACATTTAGTGTAAAAATCAATCACTGGTTAACTTTAGTCTTGCATTAAAGATTTTTTCCGAATATTATTTAAAACTGATCAAAATATTTGCAAAATGAAATTATTAAATGTGTAGAAGAAATTTTAATGGGTTTTTATTCAACAACAAAAAATAATCTTCAAACTAAGTTTACTTTATTCTCTTGTCATCAAGGTTGTGTTTTCCGACATTGGAATAAAAGTAGTAGTTAGTTTTTATCCTTTTTTTTACATTTCACAACGTCACTTTAGCACTCCTTGTGTAACTCATAGACAACTCTTATCAAGTAGGTTGTATTTTGTCCTTTTATATTTGTATTTTGGAAAGTAGTGAGTGTGCATTCAGTTTGTAAAAGTTGTTAATGCAATTTTCTTGTAGGCTTTGACTTAGACACATTTTAAAACTCAATTTTCTCCTTTATTGAGGATACGTGACCACTGTCTTCTCTATAACTTTCTGTTCGAGCCCTTTATCATTAGGAGGGATTTTCACACGTGATTATTTCCCATTTATTTTTACTGGGAAATTTTCCACCTTTTGTTTATAGTTTTAAGCAGAGGAATTGTTAGCGATGTCCAAATACTCGAAAGAAGATCAGGGAAGAGAGGAAATTTGGTGAACTAGAAAGAGCGAGTGGAGGGTAGGTATGAAAGGAAAGAGTTGGGTGATGTAAGAGAAATAAAAATTACCATTATTCAGTCACGTAACAGAAGTATTTGAAACATTTTGTTTTGTTTGGTGGTTTTCACCGGTCTATTTTCAGCCTTAATTCGAAGTCTTTTATTTTCTTAATTTGAGGTCTTATTTTGAGTCTTGATATAAAAGCATTTTGAATCTTAATTCAAGGGTTTTTCGAGGCTTAATTCGTGGTCTTTGTGGTCTTTTAGACTTAATTATAGTATCTTTTGTCTCAATTTAGTTTTCTTTTAGCCTTAATTTTATATTTTTTTGAAGGCCTAATTCGAGGTCTCTTTTAAGTCTCAGTTTGCTGTCTTCTTTGTCTTAAATTTAGGTCCTTTTTGAATCTTAATTCAAGGTCTTTTTAGTCTTAATTGGAGGGGGAAAGAGTTTAGTCTTAAATCAAGATCTCGTTTAAGCATTAATTCGAGATATTTTTTGATTCATAATTCGAGATATTTTTTGATTCTTAATTCGAGATATTTTTTGATTCTTAATTCGAGATATTTTTTGATTCTTAATTCGAGATATTTTTTGATTCTTAATTCGAGATATTTTTTGATTCTTAATTCGAGATATTTTTTGATTCTTAATTCGAGATATTTTAGGTTTTAAATCGCCTGAAGATTTATCGACAGCAAAGTCACAACTCCTTAATATTGTGACGTTCTTCGTCTGCCGCCGTCAGCGCGTCTCCCGCACTTCCGATGGACGGTCACACCGCGCCAAAACACTCGCCGCCCAAATCTCCTACTCTCGTCAACGTTTCAAACAGTCGTCGTCTTGCTCGTTTGGCAACTTCTTGATTGTAGTCTTACTTCGCCGATGATCTGTTTCTTGTCACGTTCTTCTACCGCGCCCGTGGAAGTAGCACATCCCTCATGAGTGTCGACGACGCCAACTTTCCCTCTCTTTTTTTTAGCCGTACCCTTGTGGAACATTTCATTCACTTTTATTGAATGCAGCCTAAATGTCATTGAGTTCCACCTCATGGCAATTATCCGCTTTTTTTTTATTCAATGCGAGTGGCACCTTAAATGTCATGCCACCAATTCATGTCATTTACTCCATTTTTTAAATCTTACATTTCGCCATATTTGTTTATTATTTTATCACTCAGCCAATACATTTTTGCAAAACATTTTATTGCTTAAAAAAAACCCTAAAAAATCCTAGCTCCTTTATCAATAAAAAGCTAGCAAAAGAGCAAACGAATGAGAATATGTTTGGAAAAAAAAATAGGGAAAACAATCAAGAAAGGAAGATAAAGAAAAACAGTGAATAAAGAGGATGAAGGAGAATGTTGCAAACAAAAATAATAACTCGTAACCCTGTGTATGGTATGGGATGCAAAGTATGAACCTGCATGTTCGTACAAAGAGAAGAGAAGGAACCCAACCAACGACGTTAAGACTGGATTGACTAATTAGAGTGACTGGGTATTTCAGAATATAAGTGTCAGGAAATGAGAGAGGGAGAGAGCGAGCGACTGTGATCGAGTCACGAGATCGAGTCACGAGAAGGGATTCCGAGCGAAGTAGCCTCGCTTCCAGACCTTCGGTAAACTTCCGGGGCGATAACGCGCAAGAAACCCGTCCCGTTTATGGCGTTACATCATTCGCCGCTGTTTCTCACTATCGAGGCTGTGGGACCGAACCAATAACACTTCCGTCGGCAAATATTGGAACTTCCGGTGGAATAATATATATTCTCCACCCCAAGGATAATCGAGGAAGTATTCGACTGCTTTGTCTGCTTTATCAAGTTGACTCCCGCTTGACAGCAATCTTCAAAAATTTCATAAAGTGATGTTTTAGCGAGATAGTGAATAGAGTGATTAAATTGTTGATAGTAGCACGAACGTTTGTTCATCGATTGATTGATTCATAAGTGGACCACTGGCTTTCGTTGTTCTACGACAGTGCGGGGACGGATCTTCGCTCCTACGTGGATTATTGTATTGAGGTAAAGTGATAATTTTATTTTGGACATTGGCCCTCTGATCTCCTCTACCTCTTTCTCCCTCACCACTTTCCTATACAAGTGTTTTTTCATATTCTTTCCCCCATGTGTAAACACCCAGAGAGAGTTGGGATGAATAAAAAATGAGAGAAACCCTTCGAATAACTCTTCGGGTCCTCTCGGAGGGCCCGAAGCCGGATAGAGGTACGGTTTTCGAAAAAATAGATACGAATATCAAAATTGCACTGGTTCGACTCATAGACATCCCGAATGGTTACTCTGCCATTTGTGCGAGGGAGGCTGATTGCGAGGCCTTAACCTCAAGCAAGGCAGTTGAATGCCTAAAAACGATAAACCTGATACCACACACACCACCTCAAATAAAGACACACCGTAGTGTCATCTGCAGGCGCCTCGACTCTTGGGTTGGGAGCCACTCAGCAGAAGACATTAAAAACGAACTGAAAAGGAACCACCCTTGGGCGAAAGTTGCTGAGGTTTTAAAATTTAAAACGTACACGCACGTCTTCAAGGTTACATTCGAGGATACGGTTATGGCGCAAAAAGCAAAAGAACTAGGCTTACTGTTGTTCAGTGTTAGAGTCTGCTCGGATCAAATTGAGAGGGAAGAGTTTGTCGATTTACAAATGTGCTTCAGGTGCTATAAATACGGCAAGCATTCCACCTCAAGCTGTCCTGAGAAAAAAGACCTAACCCTTTGTCCCATATGTGCAGGTCGCAACCATTTTTGGCGCGACTGCAAGAGTACATCACCAAAATGCTTGAACTGGGAAGGGCCCCACCGGACTATGTCCATGGCATGCCCGATCAGGAAATCGGAAATCCTCAAGGAAACAAAGTTACGACGTGAAACAGAGGAGAAAAAGGTGAATTCAACATACGCCAAAGTCGCAAAAGCCGCTATTGCCGAAACGAATAACCAAAGAACCTATCTGCACATCGAAAACGAGCACTCCACAAAAATTATGTGCTGCATATACTATGCACACATAGCAAACATCACACGCCCAGGAAAAATCGCAACCGAGGTCAATCGTATGCTTGTAAAGAACGGCTTACAGGAGATGTGGTTTCCCGACAACCCGCCGTCAGAGGAGGTTATGCGCATAAGTGTAGCCCCTCAGTGCCCAGAACCGTGCCAGAAGGTACCCACCCCACAGAACACAGCCATCACACGCGACCCACGACTCAACAAAAACAAACATACTCCACAGACATAAAAACAAGCGCCACTTACACCCAAAAAAGACTGACACAACTACAACCAAAACACACGAGAAATCACCAACAAAGGAAGCAGTGCGACCGAAAGAGACTAGGTCTTTGAGGTCGAGAAAAATCTCAAAATCACGTGGCCCCAGGTCAACCTCCTCATCTCGAGGCAGAGAGACTCAGTTGAAATACCACTCGAGAGGTTTCAATTTGAAACTATATGCCCCCGAATCGGCCCCTTTCCCCTCCAAAATCGAGTCTCACGAAGTGTCTGAAGGTCTTAAAACCGGAAGATACAAGTAGGAATGCTCCGATTCGGTACCGGAACGGCAAGTTGAGGAGGCTCTCTCGAGGAACATGGTAAAACTGACCACTGACTGCTTTCATACAATTACAGATACAGAATTCAGAAAAAAACGAAACGGCAGGGAGCGCACCCCGCCCAGTACACCACATGGGGCTAAAGTGGACCGCGAATAAGCGCCCACTTTAATCCCATACATATAAAAAACCATACGTTACACAAAATGACTGACAGACTAACAATAATACAGATGAATGTCGATGGGTGGGACGGAAAAGGTTCCATCTACGGCAACATCTTGCGACAAAATGACCCTGACATAATACTCATTAATGAACACGGAATGACCTCTCATAAAGAGATAAAAATTTTTCAATACGACGTCATCAGCAAAAATCACAGCCAGGAACGGTATGACGGCTGCGTAATAGCCGTCAAAAAAGGTTTAAAATACAAAAAACTACCCGACTTAGATGAATCTTACCTTGCCATTGAGGTAGGCACTACCCTGGGGGGTCTAGTCGTGGCCACGGGGTACCAACCCCCAAGACTCGGCTATGTACCCTTGCACAACCTTCTACAGATCCTCAGCCATAAGATAAACGTAATCTTTGCTGGAGATCTGAATGCAAGATGTGCAGCATCAGGGTATACCTCCTGCAACAATGCGGGTAGAAACATCGAGGTATTACTAGACAGACGCTACGCGACAAGAATCGGACCCGAATTCCCGACATACATTACAGGTAATGCAGCAACGAAGCCTGATATTGTTTTAACCAGTATCAGGTTTCCATACAACTATTACATTGAACCAGGCCCCATTATTCCAAGCGATCACCAGGCAGTTAAAATCACAATTGGTGTAAACCCTATTCAACTAGAAATCCCAGAACGCAAAAGCTATAAGCAGGCGGACTGGGAAAGATATAATAACTACCTTCTAAATTATATCCCAGACCCTTTAATTGATGCAAATTTAGAAGAAATAGATGAAGAGCTGGATAAAATCACTGACCGCCTTATAAAAGCAGATAAAATTAGCATTCCCCGCATTAAGTATAAAACCCTTCCAGCTCCTATTTGGACCCCTCCCATGAAAGCCCTGGCCCAAGAGTATTATGACCTGTCCAATGTAATAGCGCTGATAGGCCCCAACCACAATGCCCATAGACGAATAAGACAGATAAAAGACGAAATCCAGACACTCATTACAGACCAACAAATACAGGTATGGGACAGACTAATTGAGGGACTTGACATAGATAGAGACTCTCGGACTTTTTGGCAGACGTACAGACGTTTAAAAGGACAACCCCCTCAGAAGAAAATTGTACTCAAGCACGACGAAAAAGAAATTGACGAGACTATAGAGATTAAGGAAATTTTTAGGACTTTCTGGTCCTCAATCTTTAAAATTACCCCCGAAGAAAATGACAATTATGACATCGAATTCGAAAATGACATCATCCAACAGTTAAACACACAAATACATAAAACCTCCCCTCATCATTGTGTGTCGCAGGAAAGAGTGATGGAGGGCTATGGGAGTAAAATAACTGCCCAAGAGCTCTCCATCGCACTAAAATCCTTTCGGCAAAGAGCACCGGGTACCACGGGGCTGACCAGGGAGAATTTCATTAAGGCCCCGCCTAATGTTCTGAGTGGGCTTCTTAACATCATGAATGCCGCTCTGAACACAGGCTATTTTCCCGACCAGTGGAAAGTGGCCAAGATGATCTTCCTTCCCAAATCGGGAAAGCCCCCGGACTGCCCTGCAAACTTCCGACCGATATCTCTCTTAGAATTTGCTGGCAAAGTCTTCGAGAAGATATTGGCAAATAGGGTCAACTCTTTTCTCGACGAAGCCAACCTGCATAACGAGCAGCAGCACGGCTTCAGAAAGAAAAGAGGGACTGACACGGCACTAGCCGTTATTACGGAAAAACTTGCGAACATCAAGGCAAGTAAAAGGCATGCCGACCTGGTGCTCCGCGATGTTAGAAAAGCATTTGACAAGGTTTGGAAGAGAGGCTTGCAATTTAAGATCCTGCAAATAGGCCTCGATCCCATCCTTGAAAGGATTCTATTCGATTATATAATGGAGAGGAGAGCGTATATACAGATCAAAGAACACAAAGGCCCCGAGTTCGAGCTTGAATCTGGGGTCCTACAAGGGGGGTGTCTCAGTCCCCTTTTATACAACATATATGCACGTGACCTACCACAACCTCTTTCCGAAGGTACGATATACGTTCAGTTCGCTGACGATATATCGCAAATTTGTACAGCCGCCTACGTTCACAGGGAATTTATGGCGATAAATACGGCTAGGGAGATTTCCAACATCAACTCTTTCGAGAGGAAATGGAAGATTTCGACCAATGCCCAAAAATTCAAAACAATTCCCATGTTTCCCAAGACCTTCAATGATATACGGGTAGAGGGGGAGAGAATCCCCTACTGCTCGGAAGGGATGGTCCTGGGGCTCAAAATCACCACAGGGGGATACAAGTGTCATATCGGGCGGACAGTCGCGAATAGCAAAAGAGATTTGAGGGAGTTTTATAGGTTCATTGACCTAACTCGCTCAAATAAACTCAAGATATTCAATGCGTGCATTCGCTCGAGACTCTTATACCCCCCGGTGCCGTTGAATGCGTGCGCCTGGACCCACATTGCGAAACTACAAACCATCCAGAACAAGGCGATTTTACTCATTACAAATACCCGAAGAAGAGAACACAAAAAACAGAGGGAGCTCCACGCCTCGGTTGGATTATCTCCGATCAACGTGGCGCTCCACGAGAGAGCTAAGAGGATATGGCAAGCCATTGGTGCACGCTTGACCCCTCAGTTCTCTCGTACACACCTAGACATCGAGGCCGACAGACAGATAAGACCATTTAAAAGTAGTAAATTACAGTCTGACAGTGACGTGACTCCCCAATATACACTACGTGTTCGACAATAGACGAGACTCAACCAACCAGTGTAATGTGAAAGTTTTTAATTAAAATTCAACTCACTAAAATCAAATCCACTTAATTATTAATAATTAAGGCTAAAAATGATCAAAATCAACCTAAAAATTTTTAGGATAATAATTTTTTTTCAAAAACCCAAAGCGGGATGTAAAAACCCCGTCTCTAATAAAGGCTTGAATGCCCAAAATAAATAATCATCATCAAGATGAAAACACTTAATCAAATTAGCTATGCTGATTTGATTAAATAAACTATAAATCCTATAGTTTATAACTAAAAGATATATCCAAAATACAACAAATAGAGCTACCCTTTCACCAGGGATCTTTTTATTCTGTCTTCCACACATCATCTATTCTTTAAACTCACTTCTTAACCACTTTACTCTCTTATTATTTTCTCTCTAATTCTATCTAATTTCATCTCTTATTATTTCCAATCGAGGAAGTATTCTTTGAGCTTTCGGGCGCGAGCTGTCTCCCTGTTGCTTCCCAGTAAGCAAGTCCGCGCAATGCAGAAGGTATTCACGCGGCATCATAAGAGGTATTGGAATCATTCATTGACGACGCGCAATCCTCGAGCGACAAACCTCGGTGCTATTCGGTCTCGCAACAGGAATCCATATTCGGAACGACGAAAACTAAGTCTGGAATATAGCGCTCAACCCTCTTCCTCGAATAATATCTTCCCCCGAGTACCCATACTCGTGGTCTTCTCCAGTAAATCGTAAGACTTACATTTTCGTTCATCGTCGAAGAGGCGTGAGGTTCTCCTCCTGGTCCATCTCGGGTAATTATTGTAATAATTATTGAGCCTCGTATTTCCAAGATTTTCCTCATAGCCCCCCCTCCCCGCTTTTCCTTTGGTAATTAATGTAATTATCGAGCCTCGTACGGCTAAGACTCACCTAGTAGTCACTTTCCGCTTTCCCTCTGGTAATTATTGTTAGCTAAATCGCTTGTATATTATTCTGTAAATATCTATTGTTGTTTGTATAAGATTGATTAAAAGATTATTTTTGTTCTCCTGTTTAAATCCTCCGACCACCAAAGCCTTAGTAAATAATATTAATACCGGCCACGAGTAATTCATTCTCGCCATTTAAATCCCTATCGCACTTTCGGAAAATCTTGCCCCCCCCCCCCCCAATCGGGGCTGTTGTCTTCCCTCCCCTGCATCATTGGGTGAGGAAGTCAAAAAGGCTTCAGAAGGACTACCTGAATTCTACGACAATAAGGTATATATAAATATTAATAACTGTGATTAATTATTATCAAGAGGAAGATAAAATATAGCGAAAATAAATATATTTTTTTAATTCGTATTTAATTAAAATGTCCGACTAAAATACGAAAATGAATTTTCGACTTGTCAAGTTAAATATACTTTCTTTCTTTTTATTAATTTGCAGACGAAAAAAAAAATACGTGGACCAAAATCGCCGCCCGATAAATCATCTTTATTCCTTAATTAAATGATTATTGCGGATGTGAACAGCGATGGATGCGATCGCGTCTTTCGCTGTGATCGCCGCCGCCGATGACGACGGACCACCATGGATTTTGCGAGGAATTTTCAGCTCAGAAACTTTCGTTTGTTTGGCAAACCAAAACAAGAGCGGGAATAGTGAGAGTAGTGGTGGTGCTAGTAGTAGTGGTAGTAGTAGTAATAGGGGGAGGGTGAAGAGGAGTGGTGCTAGTAACAGTAGGAGGGGGAGTGGTGCTAGTCGCAGTAGCAGTTGTAGTAGGAAAAGGAGGAGTAGTGATGGTGCTAGTAGCAGTAGTAGGAGGAGAAGTGGTGGTGGTACTAGTAGTAGGATGAGGATGAGTAGTGATGGTGCTAGTAGTAGTGGTAGTAGTAGTGATGGTGCTAGTAGCAGTAGTTGGAGTAGTGGTGGTGCTAATAGTAGTAGTAGGAGGAGGAGTAGTGGTAGTGCTAGTAGTAGTAGGAGGAGGAGTAGTACTAGTAGCTGTAGTTGTCGTTGGTTTTGGTTTTGGTTTGGTTTGGTTTCGGGGGGGGAATTTCGAGTTTAGGGGGATTATCGTTTTGAGGGTTTTTTTGGGGGTGGGGGGTTAGTATTTTGGATTTGGAGGTTTTGGGTTGTTTTGTTCTTTTTTGTCTATTGTTGTTGTTTTTTTTGGGGGGGGGATTTGTGGTTTGTGTGTTTTTGTTGTTTTGGGGTTTTGCGTGGTTTGTTTTTGTTTTGTCTTGTTGTCGTTTTTGTTTGTGTTGTTATTTTTGTGACTGTTTTGTTGTTGCTGTCGTTTTAGTTGTTGTAGTTATAGTTGTGTTTTTTTTTTGTTGTAGAGGTTGTAGCAGTAGTTTATTGTTGCTGTTGTTGTTGTGCTTTTTCGTAATATTATTTCAACTCGAGTTTTACCTATGCCGAGAGTTGTTGATTAGAAAGGCGAGGAAAAAGAAATCGCTAAAGGTGTTTTACCACGTATCTTCGATCGTGCCCAAACCTATATTTCTGCAGTTGCCACGGGTATCTACAGTGTGTGGCACCCGTCATGAAGTCGACAGGAAAATTAACTCCATCCGGTGAGTGACCACACGCAATGAGGTTTAACTTCGCTCAATTCGGAAGTGGCGTTTCCACTCGGCAATGCCGGTGACCACAAAAATGGAGACGACTGCCTAATTAGAGGAGAGGCGATAAAGGGCGCGACCCTCTCTGCGGAGGAGGGGAGGGGGGTCGAGAAAAGGGGTGTCTCGAATTCAAGTTAATAGCCACGTTTGACAGACGAAAACGGGACAGATGGTAGGTAGGAGAAAACAAATTAACGTTATATAGAATCATTAATATAAAAAGTGAGAGAGTGTGTGTGTTACAAGGGGAGCTACAAGGGTAAAAAGTACCCTAGAAGACTATACAGGACATTCAGAGAGGGTACCTTTGGACTAGCCACGAGGAGGCACAGTTCTGCTCAACAAATTACGTTCCCAAACAGCCACTTTTAAAGACTTTGTCCGGTCTTTACTTGAACTGATCAACAGAATTCCTGTGACAACTTCCACTGTAAGTGCGTTCCAGCTACCACAGATACTGTATGTGAAAAATTTCCCGCACAGATCGCGGTTGTAACGCTTCAGCTCAAGTTTGTATCCGTGATTTCTAGTTCGGCCCTCACTAAGTTGGAAGACATTAGTGTAGTCTACATTGTCGAAGCCTCGACGTATTTTAAACATTTAGATAAGCTCACCACGCAGTCTTCGGGTCTCCGATGAGAACATATCTAATTCCCTTAATCTATCATAGTAACTTTTGTGTCTGATAGAGGGAATCAGTTGGCTTCCCCTGGGTTGCACACGTTTCAATCTTGCGATATCCTTTCGAAACGCAGGACTTCAGAATTGTACGGCATACTGCAGGTGCGGTCGGACAAGTGAATTGTAAAAACAAAGAACTAATCCTTGTTTCGATATCCAAACTGTCGCTTTATTTATCCTAACATCCTTTGGGCTTTTTTCTTCGCATCTATGCACCGTTTCGAGTATTTGAGGTCACTAGTGATTGTTAGACCCAAGTCCTTCTCTGTATCAGTGGATTCGAGAGCAGTGCCCTTAAGGATATACTGTGATTGGGGGTTTTGGTGACCAATATGCATCACTTTGCATTTGTTAACGTTAAAAATCATTTGCAACGTGTCCAACCAATCCCTAATCTTCCGGAGATCTTCTTGTAGGCGGGCAGTATTTCCTTCCTTTGCAACCTTCATACCAAGCTTGGTATCGTCGGCAAATTTAGAAATCTTCGCAACAATGTCACCATCCATGTCGTTAGCATAGATGATGAAAAGTAGTGGTCCCAGGACAGAACCTTGGGATACACCGCTGGTGAGGGGCATCCACTTAGAAGCCTGTCAATTCACCACCACCCGTTGCCGTCTGCCACTTAGCCATTTCTCTATTCAGCCGGCTACTTTTCCGTCGTAGCCCAGTGCTCACACTTTCCGGAGAAGGTGGTGGTGTGGTACCTTATCAAAGGCTTTCTGAAAGTCTTAGTAGACCACATCCATCGCCTTGTCCCGATCGTGCTCACTGAAGACGAAGTGAAAGAATTCCACAAGGTTCGTTAGGCATGACCGTTGACTTCAGAAACCGTGCTGGGAACTCTTCAATCGCAGGTTCGACTCTATGTATGACGTCATTTTGTCCACCATGATGCTTCCCATGAGTTTACCGATTATTGAGGTTAAGCTAATAGGTCGGTAGTTCGACGGATGGCTAGGGTCTCCTTTTTTTAAGATCGGAGTCACCTCCGCTTCACGCCAGCCTCTAAGAACGCATCCAGTCTGAATTGACATGTTGAAGATTGTGCTCAGATGTCGTGACACTTCATCGCGAACTTCTTTCAACAGTTGAGGTAGAAACCTGTCCAAGCCAGGGGACTTATTCGTCTTTAGATCAGTGATCTTTTTTTCTATTTCTCCTTGGGTGAAGTCTATTTCCTCCAGCTTTTCCCCGAAGTAAGAATCTGTGGGATGGGGGATGGGACTACACTCTTCAGTAAACAATGAAAAGAAGGAGTCGTTGAAGAGGTTAGCATTTTCTGCATCTGAGTGCTTTAATGCCCCATCCTCATTCAATAAAGGGCCAATCTTGTGATGGATTGGTTTACAACTATTTACATAACCAAAGAACTCCTTGGGATTTTCCTTACAGAGTCTAGCCACTCGGAGCTCCTCGGCACGCTTTGCCGCCCTTATGCTGGACTTCACCCTACTCTCCTAACTAGCCTACGGTGCTCCTCAAAGTCTCCAGAAATCTTTGACTGTCGGTACACCGTTCTCTTCTCCCTCAGCAGTTGACCGATTTCTCGATTAAACGACTTTGGTTGAACGGAAGACCGACGAAGGCTTTTCAAAAGGATGAATCGCGATTGAAGACTTATGAACGTAGTTTCGAATCTATTCCACGAATCTTCAATATCCTCTCCCCCTTTTAGCCTCACACTAGTCAATCTAGCACGAAGATCTGCAAAGTTTGCTCTTCTTAAATCAAGTTTCCTTGATTTACTAGTCGCAGACTCTACTTTGGAGACCTTGACTATAAATCTGACTACTTCGTGATTACTGCCACCGAGCTTTTCACCTACCGAGTGATCCTCAACGATGATATCCTCAGAGGTGAAAACCAAGTCGAGAGTATTATTGCCTCTCGTTGGCTCTCTCACTCATTGAGTCAGGAACTCGTTGTTTACGAACTCCAGAAGTAGTGCGTTCTCTCCACAGGGTTCTCTCGTTTCCCAGTCAACTTGGGTATTAAAATCACCCATGGCGATACACACACTATCTTGAACAAGTTCTTACAGTAGCCGGTACAGATCCCTGTCCTTTTCAACGAGTTTAGCAGAGGGTCTGTAAAGCACCAGGGTCCTGTATCTGGCAGGAGCTATATCTAGGTCAACTCCTAGTAGCTCGTGATCGGATACAATGTTGCAGTTCGTCGCTTTGAGTGTATCCTTGACATACAACATCACACCGCCATCCTCTCTGTCTGGCCTATATTTTTAGAATAGTTGGTAACCAGGAATTGTGAATTCACCTTCAAATTCTCGGTTTTAGGTTTTTACCCACGACTCTGTTATGGCTACTATTTCAGGTTCTTCCGTCGCTACGAGAGCACGAAGTTCATGAAACTTGTTCCTGATCGACCACGCCTTAAACAGAATAACTTCCAGGGAGTCCCCGAATGTAGGACTTCCTATGCTCTTTCGTTCCCTGGTTTATTTGTTGGTGAGGAGGCACTCTTCTTTGCGACCTCTGAAAAGGTAGTTCCACGAGTGACACGGACGTACTGGCGTACTTCCGCCTTCACTCTGGGCTGGATACTCCTCTATGTCCTCTTTACGACATCCTGGAGCATGTTTGACAGAAAGGCCTTTCCTTTAAAGGAAAGATATACCCTGTCCCTTTGGTAGAGATCATTACTACCATAAAAGGTGCGGTACGGGTCCACAAAAAGACCCCCTCTGCCGTACACAAATCTGCCAGGCGCCAGTTCAAAGAGACGTTCATCGAGTGAACGGTCCGTGTTGGACCTCTCCTCGGGAGCATCCCGACCACAACACGCATGCGGGTTTTCAGCCCTCAGTCGTCAACGGCGCCCATGATCGTGTGGAGGATTTTATCCATAGGGCCTACCCTACGTTCTCTCTGGTAGAGATCGTTGCCAGTTACCATCGGAGCTCTCAGAAATCTGAGATTTCTCCGTCTCTACTCTGATGTGGTGGTTACTCCATCCTTGCAGGCAGCTTACCTTCACACTAGTGCGAAGGCGAGCCGCTAGCAGGGGCTGCAGACCTTGTGCCTGAGAATAACCAATAAGGATGACCCTTGCAAATTTGTCTGCAGACGACTGAGTCTTTCCTTTCGGAATTGACTTACCGGTTTCCTCTTCTTTCTCTACATCTTTCTTCTTCTTCTACTTCTTCTTCTTCTTCTTTTTGTCTTCCTTTGTTTTCTCTTCTTCTGTTTCTTTTCTTCTGCTTCTACTATCTCGTCCTCTGTTTACACTTTCTTTTCTTTTCTTTCTACGTTCTCTTCTTCTCGTTCTAATTTCTCTTCTTTCCCTTCTTCCTCTTTCTTTTCTTCTTTTTGGCTCGTTGAGCCAGTGCTGCAGCAGAAGACTCCTGCTCTTGGATTTCTGAAGTCTTTTTGGCCTGAGCAGCTGCACCACACTGTTTTTAAAATTTGAACCTCCCTTTTGAGGAGGGAGTTCTCCTCTCTTAATTGAGCGATGCTCTCTCCAAGGCGCTTCTCTAGTTTGCAGAAGTCACAGACACTAACGGCATCTGTGAGCTTCTTGCAACTCCTGCCCCCGAAGTCTTCACTCCATCTATAAACTTTGCAGATTTTGCAGGTTAACTTGCGGGACGGAGGACCATTCTTCTTCGCCATCTTAAAAACTCTGGGACCATACGTATAAAAAAGTTTTTGTGTAAGATTTTCTCTCGCACTAATCACATCCGCCTATTTCCATGAGGTTTTCGGTCGTTCGGCCAACAGAAACCTTTTGACCAAGCACTCGAACCCTAAGGTCTTCCATGGGCCGGACGTCCCCAATCGTGCCGCAGCTTCCAATTGAGCAGCACGAGAGCCCCAGTGAACTGGATCTCTGATTTTTCGACAAAGGTACTTGAAATGTAACTGTTTTCCTACTAAGCCCTACTAATCAACTAAAAACGGCCAGACTTAAGGCAAATAGTAAAGCTAAGTGCCCACGACCTCATCCAAGATCTTTAGCTGATCTGGCAACCAGCATGGCACATAAGCTCTCTCACAAAAGAGCAGTTGACCCTTTGTTTACTAAGTAGCGGTCACAGGGGGCTGATCAGGCCATTACACGTTAGGAGAAAGCTTCTAAGGGGTACCTAGCATTTCTCCATTAGTCGTACCTCAAACGCTTGAGACCCCTTCAATATCAGTCTCTTGCAACCTATGAGTGCTCCAAGGCGTTATTTAAAGAGGTTCCAAAGCCTCTCTTCTCACGCGGCATAAGGGAGCTGGTGTGGCCCTTATTACTAAACAATTTATGTGTAATAGAGATGAACGTTTGTTTTTGCTGTTGTTTTTTTTGACAGTTGAAGAGAGTTGGTGTAACTTAGTACTAACAGAATCGAAGAGGTTAGTAGGGGGATGCAAGGAGACCCATCAAAGAACTGGTAGAGAAGTTTGACAACCCTTAGTCTGGATCCTACTAAACCTACCTTACTGGCATGGGTGACCCTGCTGGACTAAAGGTCTCCTAGCTTAGCTAGCTTAACTCAAGCAGATCGCGCAAGCTCTCTCCCCGACGACAAGGTGGTTGTTGAGGGTAAGTACTTCAAGAGCCCATTCGGTCCATTACAACGGGAGTACTTATGCTTTGATTCTAAATATATATACAATACTACTTGTAAGGAATACGATAGTAAAATTGAATGTCTCTCCCCACCCACTTCTCCCACCCATTTCCGGGCTTGGAAAAGTGAAATATATCGGGCGCCTCCCCAAAATGAAGCATTTTTAAAAAAAATAATATCTCAGTAACCTCTTTCTTATTCGTGACAATTTTCATATGCAAGATACTTTCAATCTTCCTTTTTCGAATGTATAAACGAAATTTAGATACCTTTTATAGTTTTCTTGCACTTTACAAAAATAACAACATGGCTAAAAAAACGAATATCGAGGGTAAATAAATAAATAATCAGATATTTAACTTACATACAGTAAATGATCAATTGGACGACCACTTTAATGTATCAATAATCTGTATTTCTTTCTACACTCGCACAAACATTTTCTTACTTCATTAATGCCAATTCTTTAGAAGATTCACGTATTTTGCTCTTTCAATTCTGGTTCAGTGAATTTTTTTTTCCGACTTCGGTAAACCTTTACTTTTAGTAACTCCCAAATTGAGTAATCCACTCATTTTTCGTTATTAATCTTGGCGTATTGCTAATTAGAAACGACTGATTGGCGTGGCTTGGATGCGAAGGTGCTCCATCTTGTTGCAAAATGAAGTCATTTTCTTGATACAGGCGACGACAATCAGGCAACAACTTTGTTTTCGGGAGTTTAATGCAATTAGCAGAATTCACTTTGGTCTTTACAGTATCAATAAAATGAACATCTATTTTTCCATTCCAAGAGACCCCTGTAGATATAACCTTTTGGGAAAATCTTAAAGTTGTACCACGCCAGTAGACAACATCATTTAGGCGGTTTCGCGGAATTTCTAGAGGGAAATCTTTTTCATCCGGGAAGACAATATTTTTAATATCAGCAACAGGAAAGTTATCAAGTAACTAACTCTGCATCTTATTTTAATTTTATCCTTAATAGTACCACTTTTTTTAGAAAATACTATTCTTTTGAAGGCCTTTAGTTTTTGTGTCTTAATTATTCGTTGTACAGAAATCCTTCCAATATTCAAGTTTTTAGCAATTGTTCTTTGCGATAATTTACTTCCTGGCTTATCTTCCTGAGAGCAGATGTTATCGTTAATGTAATTCACATTTGGATAAGACTGCCTTCATAACATAACATAACATAACATAATTTAACGGATGACAAAAGCCACAAGGGCCTATCAAAGGTCATCCGTATCCATCAAATCCCACCCATAAAATGCATCCATAGGATTTTGTCAGATCATGCAGCTACAATATACAATTTAACAATCCATAGGAATGTCCAACCATGCATCTACAATATATAATTTAAAGCCTCCATAGGAGTCTGTCAAAAACAAAATCAAAATCCCCCAAAATATACAATAAAAAGAAACTGCATCCACAGGAATGAGTCAAGAAACATATCCACATACCAAAAAGTAAGAAATTAACCCTCCATCCCCATATAATCATCCAATCTGCGCTTGAAAACATTCAAGTTTGGGCTGTCTACAGTCTCAGGTGGCAAACTATTCCAATAATCCACCACTCTGTTAGTGAAAAAATATTTTCTAACATCCAGTCTGCACCTCTGTTTTTTAATCTTTAAGTGGTGGCCTCTAGTTCTATTACTACCTTCTAACTCAAATAACTTGCTGAAATCTAATTTATCCATCCCAGAAAAGATTTTAAAAAGCTCAATCATATCTCCCCTCACACACCTTCTTTCAAATGAAAACATATTTAATACCCTCAGTCTATCTTCATATTGAAGGTGCTTCAGGGATGGTATTATTTTTGTTGCCCTCCTTTGTACTGACTCTAATAAGTTTATATCATGTCTAAAATGTGGTGACCATGCCTGTATACAGTACTCTAAATGTGGCCTGACATAAGAGTTGTATAGTTTAAGGATGACCTCCTTACTCTTGTAGCTAACGTTTCTTTTAATGTAACCTAGCACCCTATTTGCTCTATTTTTTGCCTCAATACACTGCTTTGAAAATTTCAGTGACCTATCTACTACCACTCCTAAGTCTTTCTCATCTTCAACTGAATTAAGCCAATATCCATCCATCTCATAGCTAAATTCCCTATTATCTCTCCCCATGTTAATAACTTTGCATTTATTAAGGTTAAAAGTCATCTGCCACTTCTGAGCCCAAGCTAACAGCTTATCTAAGTCACCCTGCACTTTAAAGCTACCCTCAACCTCTTTGACTACAGCTGCCAATTTAGTGTCATCAGCAAAAATTGACACTTTGCTATTTACACCTTGCCCAAGATCATTTACGTAGATTATAAATAATAAAGGGCCTAAAACTGATCCCTGAGGTACGCCACTAATAACATTCCTCCACTCTGACCTCACTCCATTCAGTACAACTCTCTGTTTCCTATTTTTCAGCCATTCAGTTATCCAATTTAAAACGTTCCCACATATCCCATGCAGCTTTAATTTATGAACTAGTCTTCTATGTGGAACCTTATCAAAAGCTTTGCTGAAATCTAAGTAGATCACATCAACTTTCTCACCCCTATCTAATTCTTTAGTTACATAATCCATAAAATCCAGTAAATTAGTTAAACACGATCTATCTTTTCTAAAACCATGCTGAGCATCATTAATTAACCTGCTACTTTCTAGATGATCAGAAATTCCCTTCTTAACCATCTTCTCAAGAATTTTACAGACTATAGAAGTTAAGCTTACTGGTCTAAAGTTATTTGGGTCCTCTTTGCTTCCCTTTTTAAAAATTGGCACTACATTTGCCAATTTCCAATCATTTGGTATTTCTCCAGACTCTAGTGATCTAATAAATATCTTCTCGAGAGCTACTGCAATACTTTCTACACCTTCTTTGAGTATCCTAGAATGAATGTTGTCAGGGCCAGATGCCTTACTAGTATTTAACTGAATTATAAGCCCTTTAATTTCTTCTCTGTCTATATTAATAGAATTTATCACTACTTCCCTTGACCTAGAATTATCATCAATTAATCTAACTGGTTTCTCTTCTGTGAATACTGAAGCAAAATGATCATTAAGGACCTCTACTATTTCCTCATCAGATTCTTTCAAAACCCCTTCATATTTAATAGGCCCTATTTTATCACTGTTAGATTGATTATTGATTCTATAATAGCTAAAGAATTTTTTAGGATCTTTATTATTATTTTTAGCTAAATTAATTTCTGCTGTCCTTTTGGTCTTCTTAATAATCTTATTTAGTTCATTTCTGGTTGACCTATAATGGTTTAAATTATCTAAACTACTCTCACTTTGTAATCTCTGGTATGCCCTTTTTTTCTCTGAAACTTTATTAGCTATTTCTTGGTTCCACCATAATGGTTTCCTACATTTCTTCCTAATAGACTTCATCGGAATACACTGTTCCTGAACCATGTTTAATATAGTCTTAAAAATATCCCACATCTCATAAGTATTCTTTCCATGGAATTCTATATCCCACCTAATCTGATTTAGCATGCTGCGTAATTTATCGTAATCTCCCCTATAAAAATTTGGAATTTTCGTGGAGTTTGTCGTTGTTCTACCCTTAACTATTTGCAAATTAAACCGAACCATCTGATGATCACTGTTTCCCAATGATTCACCTACACTCAATCCTTGAACTAAGTGATCATCATTTGAAAGAATTAGATCTAATATATTGGCAACCCTTGTTGGCTTATTAGAGCTTAATTAGACCACATTTAGAATATGCCTCGATGGTCTGGAATCTAGTGCTCAAAAGGGACAAGGATACATTGGAGCAGGTTCAGCGCAGAGCAATACGGCTAGTACAAAAATTGTCCCATCCCTCCTATTTCGACAGACTGGCAAGTCTTCAACTTTCAACTCTGCGGTTCCGTAATTCCGAATGGACGTCATCCAAACTTCCAAAATACTCAATAATATTGATCAAGTCAACTATACAAGAGAATGTGAAATATGTGGAAAGGCAATATTTCAACCACCTAGGAGTACTGCAACAAGAGGACACAACTTAAAAGTCCAAATTCACCATCAACCAGGACCAAGAAAAAATTATCTTCCTGCACGAGAATCGGAAGTTTGGAACGAGTTAACTTAACATACTGTAGATGCCACCTCACTGGATATTTTTAAAAAGAGACTTGCCCAGGAGTGTGAGAACAGGCCAGACCTGTATCAGTATAACCTTTCGTATTGAGCCACTGTCCGCAAGCCAAAAAGGTTGACACATGCAGAGTGAAACTACCAAGAATTGTTAAGGTCTTATTACCCGCAAGGGTATCAAATGACCTCTACTTAAGGTAAATACATTTCCCGGTTCTAAAGCTGTTTTAGGTCTACCGCTTCCTGGTTTTCATTTAGCGCTTCCCACTTCGCGAATCTTTTTTAAAGAGTTTACACAGTACCTTTTTTCCACACTTTTTCAGGAAATCGTCGCAATACTCTTCCTGAATTCCATTCCTTTTTACAGTAACAAGCTTTAAGGAGAATGCGATCTTCTTCTAACAACGTCATTATGGGTACTGAGGAACTGTAAATAACGATATCCATAATATGATATGTTCATTCCCGTAGGCTCTTGTAAGAACGTGAAAATTCCTGTATGATACTGCACATTAAAATAATATTTTATCTCGATATTCGGGGTTTTTTTTACCCATGTTGCTATTTTTGTGAAGAGCAGGAAAATTATAAAAGGTATCTAAATTCCGTTTAATGCATTCGAAAAAGGAAGATTGAATGTATCTTGCATATGAAAATTGTCGTGAAGAGGAAGGAGGTTACTGACATATTAATTCCGTAAAAATGCTTCATTCGGGGGGAGTCAACCGTTATACCTAGTAATGTTGAAAAATGACTCGATCAGAAAATTTTACTAGGAAAGCATAAACACATTAATATATACATAAAATTACTAACATATCTTACTGATCTAAACTTAGAACCTGCTCTTTTTTTTCTTTTTTACCTCTTTTATCAAAATGCGACGATTTATAACTTATTATCTAATAATTTTACTTACTAGATCCAGTCTAAATCTAAAAGTCTCAAGTGAACTATTGGACACTACTATTTCCGATTAAGATGCTAACAACTCTACATATAGGATATTTAGAGAAATATATAGGCCCAAGAATTATTTATTAGAAAAGTTTGACATAAACATATGTACAATATCTTGTTAATATAGTAAAACTAATAATAATAATGATATCTGACTAATCTAAACTTAGAACATGCTTTTTTTTCTTCTTTTTTAATTAACATACTGTACAATGTCTTGTCACTTGTTATCTCTTGTTTCTATTAATTTTGTCCAGTCTAGTTTTTATGAACTACTGGACATCACTTCTTCAAATAACTGGTTCCAGATGTTTACAATATTGTAGAAAAAAGTGTTCACATAAATTAGTTCATAAATGTTTGAGAGGGATATTTATGTCATTATTGCTTGCATAATTTGCACTAAGTTCGAACTAAGTAAAATGGTCTACATTATCTATATCCTGTCAAGATTTGGAAAACTTCTATTAATTGACCTCCCCAACGTCTTGTTTCTAGACTGAATAAGTTTATTCTTTCTAGTCTTCTCTCAATTATGATTTCGTAATTCTGGTATCAATTTTGTGGCACGAGCTTCTACCTTCTCCAATCTGTCAATATCCTTTCGTAAGTATAGTCACTAGACCTGAGCATATTATTCTAATTATTCTAATTGTAGTTTTATTTTTATAACTAAATTGACGCTTGATATAGCTTAGAAGCTATAATACACCGCTGAAAAAACTTAAGATCATATGATAAATATACTCCAAGATCTTTTTTTCATTATCAGTTACTGTAATTCTTTGATAAAAAGTGTATATTCGGCTCCTGGGGTTTTATAACCCACATACATCACTTAAGACTTATCAAGATTTAAGAGCAGTTTCCCATTCTGCTGACCATTGTACTATATTATCAATATCATTTAGAAATTCTAAAACATCCTGTTCTGTTATTATTTCTTTTCCTAACTTGCAGTCATCTACGAATTTAGAAATCTTTGACAGAAAGTCATCATCTACATATCAACATACATAATAAAAATCAAAGTTCTAATGACCCAATTTTGACTAACTTCACTGCTCAAAATGGTCCATTCTGACATTTGTTAGTTAATGACAAAAGTCTACTTACGATCAGTGAACCAATTCTCAATCCATTTGCTACTTCTCTCTCTATTCCTAAGGCTCTTTCTTACTTTAGACATCAACTTCTTATGCGGTACTTTATCGAATGCCTTTTGAGAATCTAAATACAAAATATCAGCTGATCTGTTATTGTCATACTCAGTATTAACACACTGGAGGTATGATATGTGTCTCCTTAAGCCATGTTATCAATCATTTTATAACTTGTTCTTTTCTAAATGCTCAACTAGTTTCTTAGCAATACAGGTTTCGAACAGTTTTCCAACTACTGGAATTAAACTAATTGGGTGATAATTACTAACTTGTTCTTTACATCTTTTTTTAAAAAATTGGCATTAAATTTGCTAGCTTCCAATCTTGAGGAACAATTCCACTTTCTAACGATAAATTAAATCTGCATTAGGGAGAAGGAGATAGAAAGATAGAGAGAGAGAACGAGACATAGCATAATTAATAACAAATTATTGGAATATTCAATAGATTAGTCCATTTTTTTGCGCGAATTTTAAATGTAATACCAACGAGGGCAAGTCGGCCGCAGAAGGTTTATAAGAAGAGATTTGTAATGGAAGTGTTGAAGAGAGAGCTGGAGGGTACACTCTGGGTGTTGAGGCTGGGAAGGCACACATTTCCCCAGATGTCAGCCACAGCAAGGTTTTCCATGCTACATATAACATCCCATCGGGGGAGAGGAGGCGTACGAGGGCATATAAGGAAAATAAAGAAGGGGGAAGGTATGAATGAACGAAAGCTGGTCGGCGACTAGCTTACAAAATTAGCCGCCGGTGAGAAAAATAGATGAGAATAGGCTTGTATAGCAAGGGGTTTAAATGGGTAAAATATATATGTCATGAAAGAATAAGGACCAGGTAGTCTCAATCGAGTGTGAAAATCTCGGGTCACTGAGGAGGAAGGGGGGCATAGCTCCAGGTACTAAGTCTAACCATCTACGCGTGGCGCCCCCTTATGAAGGATAGAGTGAGAAAATTAGGATTTAAATTAGATTTATTTCACACAAGTAATCAAAGCCTATCCAACACCAACATCTCACTCAGACAGAGAAATGAAGAACTTCTAGGCAGCACCATTCAATGCACACACACACACTACAACCATATGTTTAAGATGGTTGTATAGGAGAACAAAGAAACGATGGTCGATCTGTGGGAAAATTCAGAGTAGATGAAGGAAAATGAACTTGAAAATAGATTAGTAGAATGTGCAGAAAGAGCAAACCTTTACATTATGAGTTCCTCCTCTTAAAAGAGGCAAAGCAGAATATGGACATGGATGGGCCAAAGGAAACAAAAGAAGGAAGTCGATCACCACACCATTCAACCGGGAAAATTTCCCATATGGGTTATCAGTTCAGTTATCAGTTCATTAATAACTTATCAGTTATCAGTTCGGTTATCAGTTCTTTCGACAGAGCTAGCGACCACAAATGACTCCGGAGATCGACCCTAAAACAAGAAAGACCCAAAGTCATAACCAACTTAATGAAACTTGACACTCAAAGTAAAATAAATATATTCCAAATTAAACTAATAAAGAAGTTGAATAAACTCAATAATCAAATAAATGAATTTTATAATAAAAATTTCAAAATAATATAACAAAAGCTATTAAATTATGTGCTGCTTTAGCATAGAGCAAGAGGCAAGGTCAATGAACACAAAAATACGTCTGACCTTTTATTGTTTTTAGTCGCGTGAACGCCACTCTATAAGTTACTATGTCTGTCCGTAGGTCAGTCGGTCGGCTGGTAACCGTTTTACTTTTTATTGAGTTTTTGGGCAATAACATCGTAACTATTCGTCCGATTCTAACGAAAGTTGAAACCCTTATGATGTTTTACATTTTCCTTTGAGTGATATAATGACCAAGGTCCTCCTAAGGTTAGTCCGGGAATTATTGAAAGTTTTGTAGGTCATATGGTCATAAATCAGAATAATTGAGAGCACGTGACTTAGATCTGTTGACCTTGTTTTTATATATTAAAACTTAATTTAATTTTCTTTTAAAAACGAAATCATTTATTTTTTATTTTCAACTTAATAATATATTTGTGATAAGCTGTTAATAGAGCGGTGGTGTACCGTCACTTGCTTGCCGTGGATGAAGAGCGTCCCCCAGTCGTGCCCGATTCAGTGTAAAGGTAACTACGCTACTCATTGCTATAGCAACCGCATACCATCATCGCGTCTATTGCAGTTTAGGTTACTATCTTTATAATTGATGTAATATATATTTTGAGGGGTATTTACATATATTAATCCGTCTTGAACATCATTCAATGTATTCCACTTATGTGAAAAAAGGAACGAGTGATTCGTCGGTATTGTAATTAGTCAAAATAATGACCTACGGAAAGTTTTAGGACTTTCATTTACTCCAAACCTTTGTGTCATCTATGGCTTCACGCTTTGTACGGACGCGGATTGAAATATTAAGACAGGGATCGAATATCCCGAACTCAACTCCTTTATTAAAAGTCAGGGTAAAATCTTACTTGCCCACCCCCCAACCTCTCTTCTAGGAGGGCAGCGGCATCTAGGAAGGCTATCAAGGTCCTTAAGGAGTCCCACAGGTTCTTAAGAGAGGAAATATGCGTAATGGGTGCTTGTGTGAGGTTTGACTAGTCTCTAAGTAGGTGTTTGATGTTGTCTGGGCTTTGGTTGCATCTGGTGCTTGTTGGTGCTGAGGCAAGGTTTATTCTGTGTTTGTATTGTTGGAGTGTAGTGGAGTGTCCTGACCTGAGGTAAGAAAGGATTACTCAGTTTGTCTCTGTAGTGATTTCTCTGATTGGTTTGTAAAGGGGGGGGGGGTTAGGATATTTTTTGGTGGTAGTGTTCAAGTATCTTTGGGTGAAGTTAGTGTGGATGTGTTTGCTTAAATTGCGGTTTTATGGGGGGAGGTTATTGTAGAGGTGTTGGAAGTAATGTGCTGGGGCTTTTTTCATGTCTCTGGGTGGTGGGGGCTTTGCTGTCAGGTAGTGGTTGGAGTGGGGTCCGGTCAATGCTCTGCTGAAGTGATAGGTTCCAATCATGTCTAAGTATATTTTGATTGGGAGTGTTTTTGTCTTGGCGTGTAGGTGTGGAGTTAGTGTGTTGCATGTACATCATGTGATTGTTCTGAGTGCCTTGTTCTGTGTTGTTTGGAGTGTGTTTGTGTGAGAATTAGCTGTGGTTTGGTCCCATGCTGGCGCTGTGTAGTTGAGGGTGGTATGGATGAAACTATAAATGATTAGAACAGATGAACTCCAGGCAAAGCTCTCTCTTATCAGCAACATATATTTAAATTACATACAAGAGTAGTTAACAACCAACTAACTAAAGCACAACTCTAATTAACCACCGGAACAGGGAGATTGCCATAGTAACTATATTACGTAGGGTCATCTGCAGGCCATATAACAAAAATTGCAGCCAGCAAATATACGAAATATGCGTCGACATGGGATGACTATCAAAAGCCTTTGCTTTAGTAAATCCCTACTGAATTTAAAAAGCACTAGAGTAGCAAAGAAGTAACAAAACCTTCTACATACTCTCTTACATAGGTATATAGTCCTACAAATCGTAGAGAGTTGTAGAAATGACAATAATATCCTCTAACGTGAGTGCCAGAATTAAATAGGCCAAGAATAATATGAGGTTGCCATGTTTCGACATCATGGGGTTGCCAGCAGTCGCTGACTGCGCCTCCAATCTCAGAAATGGAGTAAAAATTAACTATTTAAATAGGAAAATAATGGTCAATAGTTTTTTAGAAGCTAGAGATAGATAAATTACAATTAATGATTATATTTAAGATCAGAAGGAATAAAATGTATACCTTGGACATCTTTTAATACTTGATGGAAGTATGACAAAGAAAATTGGTAGAATAACAAAATTAGGAGAGAAATGGATAGGAAATCTTTGCTTCAGCAGCAACATAGGTTTGCTTAAAGGTAAAGCAATTGATCAATGCATCTTATCGTTTTAACTTAAGGGGCTGAACCTTGCACAATGAACACAACAAGCAATGAGAAAGTGAGGACAACTCAGAGAAACATGTAACAATACATCTCAATAATTATCGTCAGGGACCATAAAAGAAATATATGGATAAGGACACACACATGAACGAAAAATATAGTAAAAATATTAAAGGTTCTGAAGGAAAAATGAAAGGGCACAAGGATAGAAGAAACTATAGAAGATGGAAAAAGGAAGTCCTAAACTGAACATAAATAGACCCATGAGAGGATCTTGAAGAAGAATGTGTAGGGTGGGAAGATTCACTGAGTAGCAGGAGTAACGTAGCAGACTAGACCGCTGTATCATACTCAATGGAAGCTTCTTGCGGAGGCTTTGGCCTAACAGTAGGATAAACTGGGCTAGGTTCCAAACGCAACAGTGTTGGCATTATCTTTAGACTGAGACAGATACAAGATAAGTGCCTGGGGCACTATATGGCTTGGTATTTTGTCTTTATTGATCTCACAAACGCGTTCGAAACAATCAAATGAAAATCACCTCAAACGATCTTCTGAAAGCTTGCTTTTCCACAGAAAAATTATCCTGTTGTTCAACGATGCCACGACAGACGAAATGCTCTCCGAGGTTATCCATCAGAGATTTTCAACATTTTAAATGGGATAAAGCAGAAAAGAGTCTACGCCCCTCTCCTCTTCAGCTCTTTTTTTTGCCCAAGTGATGATGCATGCCGTAAAGGATTTATAACTAAGCATCCACTAAGGTTTCACTGTATGGCATGAGACGCCTGGCGGTAAAAACCAAGAGGCTGAGTAGAATCATTTCCGGAGCACTGTTTGCAAATGATTTCTGTCCCCATGGCTTACTATGAGAAGCACCTGCAGACTAGTGTTGTCATGGTATCTATACCCTTTAAGCTCTTTACATAGACACTAGGCATTGAAAAGAGGAGACTTTTCTTTCAGCGTGAATCAAGAAACTACTCCCTAATCTGTCCACCACCATTAACACCACTGTGATGAAGAATGTAGAGAATAAGTATCAGGAAAGCATCATCTAAAGTCGCAGATCCCTAAAACAACGATCGTTGCAAGAATCCAGAAAGGTGACCATCCAGGCACTTGGGAAGCTTCGCCTAACAAAAATTTCAGGAACATAAGAACATCCAGCTCTCAAACTAATTGAAATGGTACATGGCTGAGGTCCTCGCGCTCTTTTGTTAGTCTGATAAACCTAAACCATATACCGCATACAAATCAAACAATTGTGTACTTTTTCATTCTTCCCTGCAGTCAATCGTGAGGATCCGTTCTAACGAGCGAATCACCCAAAGAGAATCCCTTGACAAAGTCATCATCACGAGTATTGAGGTGAGGATCCTTACGTTCCAACTACGCTGACCAGACCATGTAATAATCCGCATGGGTAAAACAAGGATCTTCAAGGGGGAAACTGCCTTCAATCCAGATCTGATTATAAAGATTTAGAAGGAAGTGAGCGCCGATACGTAGAGTTGATGAAGGAGGCAGTACTGGATTCCGTCGGCGTCAGAGGCAGTGGTTCGACTTAAGCAAAGAGCGTGGTGTAGTTTGCTTATCAAGAATAGGTTATTGTAATCCCCGTCTCTTTTGGGTGGAAAAAGACCTAGAACGAGCTTTCTGAGGATTCAGAATTTGAGATGAAGTGGAGGGCTAGCCTCTCAGCAACCACTCGTCCTTTGAACAATATTGAGTCATTATCCCTAAGAACCAGAGATGGTTAAGAAGTAGCGGGGTCCGTAGCACAAAGAACCGCGGGGCCCCCACCCGTATATGAATATATATATATATATATATATATATATATATATATATATATATATATATATATATATATATATATTGCATCTCACCCCAACCCCAGTATATTCTTGCGAGAAAAATCAGTAGGTAGGTAAAAATTTGGCAGACGCACTTAAATATATATGTAGTGGTTCTTGTGATATATATTATGTAAATAAAATTATGTTAAAAAGCATTATATCAGTATTTTTTTACAACTATTTGGTGAAAATTTGGAAAAACAATCTACAATTATTCATGAGATTAATAAATTATTTCTGAGATTCATCAAAATTTCAGTAAATCTCACGATATTTCGGTAGATCTGGAACACAGGACTCTTCACTGAGCCACGATTCCAATATTTCTCATCAATACCACCACCCAGCTGATTTGTGGCATTTTCTGTTATTGATATTTATTATAAACTATACTAAACACTTCTCTGCATTAATAGGTTAAGTAAATTATGAATAATACACCCCTAACTTACCCTACAATCAGTCAAGGAAATACACATTTAAGAATCCACCGCCAGGACCTTCATGCTATTCAATTTATATGTTTATTCTGCTGCACCTAGAAGGTCCGGATTTGGACCACGGGCCGCCAGTTGAGTAGCCCAGAACTATACGGTGTACTACTATAAGATAATGCCAGACTTATTATACTATGCAGTATACTTTAGTAAAGTTTTCTATATTATTCTTATCTGCATAATAATATTATATATAATGGTAATGTCAAAAATCAGGAGAATGAAGAATTCTCATTTTACTTGGTCTTCTGTGCCTAAGGGCAAAAACTTAATTATTACTGATTTTTTACACCCCCGCGGGGCCCCCAAAGCGCGGAGTCCGTAGTACGTGCTACATGTGCTACTAGGTTAAACCGGCACTACTAAGAAGTAGTGAGTATGGTGGGATAGGCTTACAGGCAACACCATTAAGTAGGCACCAGACGTCGGTAGGGAAGGATGAGTTTGAGATTTTGAACAAATATATCGTCCAGGAGGAACAGCGGGCCTCTTTGGGACAGAGCCTGGCACAGCTTCGCCATGGTCCATTTAGACCTTATTTTTGGCACTGCTAAGAAGTAGTGAGAACGGTGGGACAGGCTTACAGACAACACCACGAATTAAGCACCAGACGTCGGTAGGGAAGGATGAGTTTGAGATTTTAAACAAATATGTCGTCCAAGAGGAACGTCGGGTCACTTTGAGACAGAGAGACGACGGAGCACAGCTGCCCAATGGTTCATTTAGACCTTATGATCGAGGAGACAGGGGTGGTACTATCGGCTAGTTACACGCTTCTTAGGACAAACTGCTTTACTACACTCAGGGGACCAGCCTAGTGTGGACTGTGTTGAAAGCCTGTGGATAAATGAATGTACAAATATGAGTATTAGAGATATGATGAATGTTAGGGCCTCAACGACTGTGAAATAAGCATTTACAGTATAAGAGAAGGCAAGCCATGTCAGTGTTATAGACGGCCCAGTCTTTCCTGCAGAAGTGCCACTTATGTCGCACGACAGGTGGGCTGGTTTGGTGGAGCGATAGAAAATTGGGAAGTTTTAGATACCGAAATCCTTCTGGGACAAGGCCCAAGAAAAATCTGGCAGCGTTTCATCAGAGACAAGGGAAAAATCAAGACGGGATCTAGTATTAGTGGAAGAGAGGAGATAATTGGATGAACCAGAGTTCAAATAGGAGAAGGAGAGTTCATCCATGAGGGATAAGAGAGGATATGCCTGGTAAGTCGAGCAGCATTTGTCTGTGGCAAGATAGTTTTTGTTGAAATCTCCTAAGAGAAGAAAGGGTCTGAGAAGGTAGATGATTAAGTTGCGGATTAGGCCAGGGGAATGACGTACGATTGAGAGGGGAATGTAGACCGAGCATAAAGATGTACTGTCTTTCTAGGAAAAGGCGGACAGCCACCGCATGAAAGTTCGTTCAGAGGGGCAGAGGGAGATATGGGACAGATAAAAAAGGAAAAAAAGAGGAAAATTAGGTAACTCGAGATCCTAGAGATCTGACTGACACCCATTATTAGTTCCTGGAGGTAGTGGCAGCTAGGTTGATATGAGGTTAGAAGGGAAGTAGTGATGTCCCACTTGGCCAAGAGATCACGGCAATTCCAATGGATTATTGCGTGAGAGGTGAAAGGGGATCCAGAATCGAAAATAGGTCTTGAAGTTTGGACACAAGGGCAGAGATAGGCTGCCCGGGAGGGGAACTAGGAGATCATGGGTCTCTAGCTACCTTGTAGTCATGAATAGAGGCGCCCACGGGCAGTGTGAGACAGGGAGCTGGCTCAATGTTATGGGATGTACGAGGAAGGGAGAGAAGGATAGAGTCAGAAGATCATGGGTTAGAGACTGTGATGAATGGTGCCTGAGAGGTGAATGTGTTAGGAGACTGTTAGGGGAGAGTCCGAGAAAGGGGTGGTAGGAGAGATAGAGGGTTTGTGGAGATTGGTTGGGGAGAGAGTTTCTAGAAAGGGGCCTGGGAGTTGAGTTTGGGTGCTGAGCCTGGGGGGATGGGACGGAGGAATGTTGGCTAGAGTTTGGGGAGAGGACCTTGGGAGTGTGAATTTGAGTGTAACTAGGGCCTTTTGGTGGAGAGCTTGGGGATATGGATTTGTGGGGAGGGGAGCTTGGGACTTTGCGATGAGACGAAGTAAAGTGGGATGGGAGCGGTGAGGACCTGAAGAAGTTCCTGATTGTCTCTTCAACTGAGAGGAATGAGGTCTAGGGAGAAGTAAACCATGTAGTGCATGCACCTCCACCATGGTTACCTTCTCCATGGGCGTAGGATGTAGCTGTGAATGTAGGAAAACCTTCGAGAGGGGCGAAATTGGTGATTCATTTTTGGCGTGACTCTTAGCAGGAGGGATAACTTGAGTGGCTGGGAAGCGGTGCTTCTGCCCACCATGGGATTTACGACGGGGGCTGCGGCTGGGCTCGCGTGAACCGTTAAGTACCGAAGCTGTGCTGGTTTCGGCATTAAGGTTATCGTTAAGTATTGAGAAGGAGTAAGTGAGATGCAAAAGAGCAGTAGAGATCGACGAGCGAGCAGAGCTTGTGGCGCGAGATGGGTTGGTGGGGCAGGACGTTAGCATAACAGCCAGAGGGGCCGTAGTGAGCACGTACCTGACCCTGCTCCTCTCGAGCACTTAGAAAAACAGTGTACGGGAGGAATTGTACCGATGACTGAAATTTGTACTCGTATGTCTGGCAGTCGCGTTAGAGGCCATTCATAACCACCTCTTGAGTCCGGTTATCAAAGCCTCCCTTAGCGTGGCAAAACCCACTTTTGGGACTTGGGCTAAAGAACGAAAGCACGGAGACAGAAGGTAAAAATGAGAGGTGATGGGGATGGGATAAGAAAGACGTATAATTAAAAGTCTAGTTATCGACCAGCGACGCATAACTTAGTGGGGGAATTGTACTCTCTAACTATCTCTTAAAGTTCATTGTCACTGAATAGCAATAACAACAGAACGCAGCCATATACATATAGACTACACAGAAAGGTAGGGAACGCCCTTCAAAAAATCTGAACCAGTAGTAGGAAAAACAAATAAATAAATAAAAATAAATATATGGCATTTTGAGAATCGGCATACGCAAAATCTAAACGACAAAAATATGCATAACCACACAAACAACGACAAAAATATGCATAACCCCACAAACAACGACAAAAATATGCATAACCCCACAAACAACGACAAAAATATGCATAACCACACAAACAACGACAAAAATATGCATAACCACACAAACAACGACAAAAATATGCATAACCACACAAACAACGACAAAAATATGCATAACCACACAAACAACGACAAAAATATGCATAACCACACAAACAACGACAAAAATATGCATAACCACACAAACAACGACAAAAATATGCATAACCACACAAACAACGACAAAAATATGCATAACCACACAAACAACGACAATTTGGAGTTTTAGGGGAAGGATTAAACGACTGGAAGGCAAGAATTACAGAGGGCGGAGAAAGAAGAAATTAAAGCTAAAAGAAGGGATCATATCAAAGAGATTATAGAATTGTAAGGACGGGAAAAGGCAGGGGGCGTAAGAGATGGGGGGGAGGATGAAAGAATTAGGTAAAAATGAAAAATGAAACAAACAAATCAATAAACTAAGATAACAGGTTTATGGTTAGAAATTATTTTATTTACTATGATTTTTTTAAGTAAACGATCGAGGTGAAGCAGACAAGGGAAAATATTCATGGTGAGAAAGTTACTAATTAGGAAACATTCTACGATATTTCTTTTAATAAAACCTCGTAATAAGAAATGAATTTGGCAGAATTGCAATTAACAGGATGATTATTATTTGAAATGTGTAAAAAGCGATCACTCTTACGTTATCCTCTTCTAATATTATATTTGTGTTGATTTAGTCGGAAAAAAATACAGGTTTTCCTGTTTGAAGAAAGTATCGTGTATTCGACTGAATAAACTCCTATTTTTTACTATAATTACCAGGCAATGATTTTGCCACTCCCCCCTACGTGGAAAGCTTGCACTTCGCTACTAAGATTAAAATTTAAAATCTAAAAAAGAGCAGCCATGGTTCAATTTTTATAAATTTTCTGAACTTCACCAATTATAATAATTTTAAAAAGGAACTCTAAACTAAATTTCCCCCCTTTCAAAATGTCACGTTGCTAAAATATAGTTATAAGATAAAATAAAAAAGCAGCCTTACCTTAATTTTATTAAATTTTATGAACTTCACCAATTGTAAATCATTTTCTTTTAAAACATTATAAAGCATTTGATAATCATATTTATTTTTCTGAACTAAACTATTTTGTTTTTCAAACTCTAAAGAAATTCTTAGAAATTACCTTGATAAAAATTTAAAATATACTTAAGTCATAACCAAACTAAGATGAAATTATTATTCAAATACTCCCCAAAATCCCGTTCTTAAAAAAGTAGATTCATATTTAAAAACAAAAGAAATATTAAATTATTTAAAGAAGCGTGGAAGAAAGGAAAAGGCGTCAGAATAAGGCAAAACAAGATAAGTTTTTTATAAATAAAAACGAGACAGTTGTCTGTATAAGAGTTTTAGCAAAATTTAACGAAGGAAGAAAAAGATTAGTGAGGGTATAAAAAGATTGTAACCCATGTCAAAGATTTTGGAAAACTGCATCCCAAAATTCCGGACGGACAAGGCGTAATGCACGGAAAAACAAAGAAGTAAATACAGATCGTTTAATTTTATAACTGTGGCCAGAATAAAAAATAATACATGAATTACAATTAGATTTGCAGTAAATAGCTTATTTAAAGCCTGATGGCGACCTATGTATCATCAAATCGAGGGAAAGGTAAAGTTCTATTATGCTCAAGTTCTAGGGTAAATTTTAGGGAAGAAACTTGAGAATTAAGGTTATTAATAAAAAATATTGACATCTTTAGACTTAAGCCATAAAAAATAGTATCATCAATATGTATATCTAAAACAAACAATAATCCAATCACGAATCTGGGGCAAGAATCTAGTCTCAAAAAAAAATTCTAGAAATATTAGAAACACTAGGTGATAAACAGTAACCCATCAGGAGACAGAATTTTTTTTAGGTCAAATTATCATTAAACGAGAACTTACACTGCTTAGAACAAAGAGAAATAAGGTTGATAAAAGTATTAACAGGCACGGAAAGATCTGTATGTTGTAATTTATCAACAAAAAGTGGAAGAAGTTCGTTCATCGATATTTTGGTGAACAAAGAGCAAACATCGACACTAACAGTAAAATTATTCAAGTAAGGAATGGCACTAGGTTTGACAATAAGATCATAGCTATTATTTAAATGCGATTGGGAAATAGTACCAACAAGTGGAGATTAGGTATCTGGAAAGTCATTTAGAAAAGAAGTAATAAACAGAGACTACAGAACTTATAATAGGAAGCATAGGATTATCTGGATTATGGGTTTTTACTAGACCATACATATTAGGTAGAAAAGCGTTATTAGACTTAAATTTGGCAATTAAATAAAAAAAAAGATTAGAGGAGGGATATAATTGTTTTATGAGAGTCACTGTTAAATTGTATAGTCGGATCGTTTACTACCATATTATTGGTAGAATGGTCATTTAGTAATAAATTCATATGAAAATAAACCGATTTATTCCAAATAACAAACGCACTTGGTTTATCCGTGTTAGTAATGTGTATCAGTGGATTTTTTTGAATATTGGATAAAAGACAGCGAAAACGAAACGTACTTATATTAGATAGATATGGATAAACACTGGTAAACACAACCTTTGAAAATTAAAATAAAATAACCTGGCACATCGCAATTTTTAGTCCGTCCGCCCGTCGGCCCCTTTTGGCTTTTGGTAATAACATTGTAACTATTCGGCCGATTTTAACGAAATTTGAAACTCTATTGTTTTTTTACATTATCTTGAAAATGAAATTATTGCTAAGATCCTCCTAAAGTTAGCTCGGGAAATATTGGTTTTGGCAATATCATAACCATTCGACCGATCCCAACGAAATTTGAAACCCTTATGTTGTTTTATGTTCTCTTTCAAACGATATAATTTTCAAAGTCCTCCCAAGGTTACACCGGGAATTATTGAAAGTTTTGAAGGTCGTAAGGTTATAAATCAGAATAAGTGAGATCACGCGACTTTGGTGAGCAGACCTTGTTTCTAAATGCGCACAGCCTTGGGCGAACGACACAGACCATGGTCTAGAAGGAAAAGAAAGGTTTAAATCAAATCCGCTTGCAGCAGTAGTGGTTACGTCAAGTTCTTGGGGTAGAAAGGCTGACACTGTTTCCTGAGCAGCTCTTCTTTATCCAACTGCTATTTGAAATGAGTTCTTTCAGTTTAACTAAGAACAAACTTGTGTTCAAAATTTGCACAGCTTTTTCGAAGGGAGCCGAAGTTTCGTACTTCATGAATGAAATTAGTTGAGAGAAAAAAATACATTCAATACAAGGACATCGATGGCTTTTCCTTTAGATAAATTGAGCTCATTCTTCTCTCAATTCCTCTAGATATAAGTTATATGTACATAGATATATTTAAGGTTGTAAAAGCTCAGTTGAAGAATTTGAATAGGAGTTGACGGAAAAGTTGATTTCATGCCAAGTTTTGACAGTTACCGTCTCCCAGGATAGTGCACCGCATAAAAATTGAGAGCTATATATTCAGTACACTAAACACCTAGTAGTAACGGGAATCAAGTTTCATAGTAGAAGTAACATCGACCTTCTCTGGTCACAGATTTTCTGAGAATTGGTACCAATAATAAAGCGTCATCTCCCTCCACTCCTGATGAGCAATCCACATGAGCTGATGCACACCGTTATGAAGGACAATCCTGGTATAATGAAGGTGATAAAAATGATACATTGATACCGGGGGCAAAAAACATTTAGGAGTGTTAATGGCAGATGTGCGGTGTTAAAACCGTCATCCTTAATCATAGTTTTTTTTCTTTTCTCATCTCAACTTGGACCATAAGCACCTTCTTTACAGACCGCTCTTCTCAATCGTTAATTTTACAGCAAATTTTCGTGTGTAGACTGCTAATTAATCGGCGAGCAGGGACGCCCCTCTCATTTCCCTCACCCTTTTTAGAGACTTAATGTGTCCTCTAAACGCCTCCTCTATTACAGCCTGGTGGTAGAATTAACATACGAACAAACAGTTAAAGAATTCGTTAAAGGAATATTTATACTCAAACGAATGATTAATCTTATTCGTAACGAAGTTAGATCAGTGTCCGATCCGAACTCATTCCCATAGATGATTTGCAAGCCCATTATTAAATCTCGCCTTGCTTCTGTGAATCGATTTGTTGAACAGGTTCTTCAAACACATCAAATATTAATATATACTGGAGGTGAATAAGTCCTTACTCGAAGAACAGATGTTTTCTAAACTCGACTACGACTTCGAAGTCATACCTCAAATTAACTCTCTTTCGAGGGGAATAAAAATCCATTCCACTAAATCTTTCAATTTCTTTCCACTACTCTAACTCGGGTCTCAAATAGATATTAACTTGTCTTGTCTTGAACATCATAAATGAAATTTCTGCCCCTTCTTTCCTCTGTGTTTTCTTTACGGTAACCCAAGATAAACTCAAGCCAAATTTGCGTATATAAAGAGCTATCTGTGAAAATATGCATATACCATCATAAAAAGCTTGGTTTTATAATTCAAAGGAAAATTCCGAAGTGGCTGTTTAGCTCTTAAAGGATGATCTTAGGGATAGAAAGGCCCTAATTGACATATCAAAAGTTCTTACCTCCTCCTTCGATTCAAGAGTCTAATTATCAGAACTTAGCTTTTGGCTAAATGAGATTCTCTCCAGCTTATACGAACTTAAAGACTTTCAAGTAGATTTCTTTAAGAACAAAGCCCTGATAATCAGTTGTCGTTCTACTTCATTTATGTTGAAATGCCTACAAACTTTAAAACACAACTTAGTTTAACGACAAAAAAAATTACTACCCTACCCTTTCGGATATCTTCAATTACTATACTGCCACTATTCGAAGTCTAGAAAACTTCAGCTTTCTAAGCAATTTCGAGATGGTTTATCTTTTAAACTAACCCAAATTACTTTTTGAAGTTTGATAGCTCTTATGACTTTGATTGAAAGGCCGTCCCACAGCATTGGTAATTTACTAATAACTTGTGAAAATAGTAAGCATGAAAAGATAAAAATGGGTGTAAGATAATCGATTACTTAACTTGTGGATTGAAAAATTGACTCTTCAGTGCTTCTCCACTAGTTTAGAATAGTTTTTTAAATGAAGAGAAGTTCGAAAATAGGAAAAGAACTTTTTTGTTGATATTTGAATTCATTTTAATTGTCTTTCGACGTAATACGGGTTTGAAGAGAGTGAAATAATTTGTTTGTTTGTTGATTTTTGAATTTATTTGAACTGTCTTTTGACGTTTGAAATAGAGATAATGGCATAACTGTATTTTTGTAAATAAGTTTGAAATGACAACTGAATATCACTAACTTTCCCGAAAAATATCACCTTACCGTGACATGGTGTTAATCAAGAGCACAAATATAGGAAACTTAAGGGAGAAGATGGAAATGGAGGATTTATACAGAGGGAAGGAGAAAAGGGGAAGGATAGAGGTGGTTCGAATTATCTCATCTAAGAGAAGTTTACTGCATGACGTTTGAGAGAGTTGTAGCTAAACAGTTTTTGAGCGTGCCAGACTGAGGTGGAATGTAAAGGGGGAACGTTAATCAAAGTCTCCGAGATTGTGCTCTTCAAGGTGGGTCCATATGTAAATTCTCTACAAGCTGTGATACAGAGGGAACCGTCCACTCGACATATTAAGTCGTCAGAGAGTGGGAGAGGTGGGGGAGCTAATCGAGGATTATACACAAACATGCAAATGTTCGTTAAAATATTAACGAACGAGAAAAGCAGTCTATGAAACAATGCACATGGCAACAGCTAGATGAAAAACACTGATTAAAGGTGTCAATTTTAACAGTGGTTTTCAATCTGTCAATGAAAATCTAAAAATTCGATGACGCAATACTTCGTCGATTTTTTGTCTTGCACGAGGGAGGGGTCTGAATAAGGAGCTTCCAATGAGTGTCAAACTTAAGACACTCTGAACTAAACATAAGTGCAAGATTCAAGGTCCAACTGGACATGTGAAGGTGATGAAGAATGCGAGTAACAGACGTCGGAAATCAAGAGTGGACATGTAATTGTATAACTGTTTCAAACTCAAAGTTGACGTGGACAGATTTGCCACTTAATAAACATTTTGGGAGACAAGAAAAGTGCCAGCCACTGCAGTAAACGGTGAAAATCTACTTAAGTTTGAAATGCCACGAATGACCATTGGTATAACAGACAGCTAATCTTGTTTTGCGGACCATAATGATGGTTTATACTACCGAGGGTTCTTTCAATCATATCTTTGCCCTAAGGCCTAATGGCAGCAGTTCAAAAACGATGAAAACCACTCCTTCAGAAACCACCCCTTCTCATAAATAGACACCACATAGGATCATACTTCAATTGTAAGGACAGAATCCCGCCTGAAATGAAGTGCTCCGTCATTTACGAGTTTACTTGCCCCAATTGCAAACTGGGGAGATACATAGGCAGTACGGTGTGCTCGCGGAGGGCGAGGTTCTGTCCATATTTGGCTGTTAGCCACAGGACAGGAAAGGTTCTCTCTACGAAAGAATTCTCACCTGTTATGCTTCACTCTATTATATATTGGTTAGGGCTTCTCCTATGGAGCTTCAAATTAATTTGAAAGATGAACAAAAGGATGTATAAAGGGAAATTCATTCCATTTTCTTGATACAACGTTTCGGGTGAACTTTTCACCCATTTTCGGGTACTGGAAATACAATTCATGGAAAACAATTTAAGTTAGAGTTAAACAGATAATCAAAATGATGAATTTATGGAAAGTATTGAATGTTTATTAAGGGGGGGCTGTCGCGAGAAGTTACAGGTAAGTGATATTTTGTGTGTGTTTGTGTGTGTGTGAACCTTTGTTTTAAATAGATATATGAAACTACGAGAAACAAATGGAGTGAAGGTTGGAGCCAATTAGCATTACTAGGTTTCAAATAAATCTTGCATTACTTATGTAATTAAGACTGATTAGCAGTATAATAACAAAGTATTGCGGAAATAAATTTAGTGACTAATATGCAATATATATATATATATATATATATATATATATATATATATATATATATATATATATATATATATATATATAATGTATATCTTTCATGAGCGCGAAAGAATGATGAAATAAATCGACCATACCGCAAGAAACAGAAAAACAGGATATTTTTTCGCTCGGAAAAAGTTATTTCATAATCTGAAAAATTCCGTACTTGGGTGGGATTCAAACCAAGCCCACTGAGGCAGCGAGCAACCATTTTGACCTCAATTAAACCGAGCCTTAGACCACTTGGATACGCTGAAGACCAAATAATCTTTCGAACAAACAAGCTTTTAAGGCACCCTTTGCAAGGTCGATCGGGACTGTGAAAGAGAGAGAAATTAACTGGGAATTCAAAGAGAACAAAAGAAAAATTTAGGTAAACACGCAGCGAATATACAATGTATATCTTTCATGAGCGCGAAGGAATGATGAAATAAATCCAGCATACCGCAAGAAACAGAAAAACAGGATTTTTTCTTCGGAAAAAGATATTTCCTAATTCAAAAAATTCCGTACTGCGGTGGGATTCGAACCAGTGCCTCAGAGTGTTTGGTTCGAATCCCACCCCAGTATGGAATTTTTCGAATTAGTAAATAACTTTTTCTGAAGAAAAAATGATCCTGTTTTTCTGTTCCTTGCGGTATGCTGGATATATATATATATATATATATATATATATATATATATATATATATATATATATATATATATATATATATATATATTGAGAATTATTTGCAGTTGCACATTCATAATTATGTGGCTAAGAAGGCAATTTTATAGCTAAATAGCTCTTCATCGAAGCCCTCGGAAGGAGCTCTTCTCACATATACGAGAAGATAACCCATAATCCAGCTTTTCTATGACAGAGAAAAATCTGTGTTCAATAGGTCTTTTTAATTGTTATCCCTGCTCGTCGAAGAGAATGAAAAATAATTTTCGATTTCACCAGGCCGAGCTAGAGTGGAGAAAAATAAATTATTCATTCTCTTCGACATGCAGGAATAACAATTAAAAAGGCCTATTGAAAGACAGATTTTTGTCTGTCGTAGAAAAGCTGGATTATGCGTTATCTTCTCGTGTTCAGCATCTAAGATCGTATTTAGATTTATAAATACTTTAATAAAATACCTTTATTAAAAGATGTTTCCTAAGGTGAATGAGTGGACTTGTGAATATAAATCCCTTTACAGGGCGGATAGAGAGAAGATTTTCCTGATGTGATTGGTACCGAGTTGTGAACTGGTGAATCCTTTCCATCGAGGACTGCACGAGAAGACCCCGTAAGGGGAAGCAGGGATTTGCCTTCTTGCGCGCGATTTGGCTTTCTAGACGCTGTGCTAACGGGACTCAGCGCGCCGCCCGGCCCCAGTTTAGCCTCCTTTTCTTCTTTCTGACAGCCTGCGTTCTTACCTTACTTCAGTAGATAAAACAGAAGAGAAAATAGAAACGTAAGAAAAATCGAAGAAGAAAAGGAAGAAGAAAAAAAACAAAAAAATGGGGAAGAAAGATGAATCGAAAGAGCCTCTACTGAAAGGGAAGTCTCTGTCCTCTGAACCTAAATGCGCGAGGGTCATCGTGATCGGTGACTCCCAAGCGTGGGATCTACAACCCTTGCTAGTGGCCCGCCTTCGCACCAGTGTGAAGGTAAGCTGCCTTCCAGGAAGGGAGAACAGAGAAATAAGTGTGAAAGCTGAGAAATCTCAGATCTCTGAGAGCTCAGTATTCGCCGTGATGGCAAGTGGCACGATCTCTACCTACGAGGAATTAAAGTCGGCGCTAGTGGGAAGATACTAACCACGGTTATGAAAGCAGTTGACGACTGTGGGTTGAAAACCCGCAGACATGTCGTGGTCGGGATACTGCCAAGACGAGGTCCATCTCGCAATGCTCACGCGAGGAACGTCTACATAAACCAAAGCCTGGGAGATCTTTGTACGGCGGAAGAAGTCTTTTTTTGTAGACCCCTACCGCACATTTTACGGGAGAAACGACCTGTACAAAAGGGACAGAATGCATCTTTCCTTTAAAGGGAAAGCTGTACTCGCAAACATGATCCAAGATGTTGTGGAGCGGACCCAAAGAAGTGTCAGGCCTCGAGTAAAGGAGAACGTACGCCAGTACACCCGTGTTACTTCAGGAACGACCTTTTTTGAGACCACAAAGAGGGGAGTGACCCCGCCACAGAAAAACAAAGCGGGAAACGGAAGAGCTTAGGGAGTTCTACAGTCGGGTACTCCCTCAAGGTTCTCCTGTTTAGTGCAAGGTCTATCAGAAACAAGATTCTTGAACTTTGTGGCTTCGTAGCAACAGAAGAACCTGAGATGGTGGCAAAAACGGAGTCGTGGATAAAAACCTCAAGCCGAGATTTTGAAGGTGAATTCACGATTCCCGGTTACGAACTCTTCCAAAAAGATAGGCCAGACAGAGAGGGTGGCGGTGTGATATTGTATGTCAAGGATACTCTTAACTCGACGGATTGAAACATCGTATCCGACCATGAACTACTAGGTGTTTACCTAGAGATATGTCCTGCCAGATACAGGACCCTGGTGCTTTATAGACCTCCTGCCCAACTCGTTGAAAAGGACAGAGATCTGTACCAGCTGTTGGGCGAACTTGTAAAAGACAGAGTATGTATCGTCATAGTGGATTTCAACACACAAGTTGACTGGGAAACCATGGTACCTTGTGGCGAGAACGCACTACTCCTGGAGTTTGCGAACAACGAGTTCCTGACTCAATGGGTGAGAGAGCCAACGAGAGGAGACAATATCCTCGACTTGGTTTTCAACTCTGAGGATGACATCGTTGATGACCTCTCTATTGTCGAAGAGCTCGGTGGCAGTGACCACCGACTAATTAGATTTGAAGTCAAAGTCCCCAAGGCAGGGCTTGCAACTAGTATATCGAGGAAACTTCATTTGAGAAGAGCAGACTTTGCAGGTCTTCGTTCTGGACTGACTGACGAGAGGCTAGAAGTGTGCGAGGCTGTCAAAGACTCTTGGAACAGTTTCCAAACCACATTCATGAGTGTTCAATCGCGTTTCATCCCTCTGAAATGCTTCCGTCGGTCTTCTGTTTAACCAAAGTGGTTTAATCGAGAAATCGGCCAACTGCTTAGGAAGAAGAGAAATGTGCACCAGCAATCGAAGATCTCGGGTGACTATGATGAATACCGGAGGCTAGCCAGGAGAGTTAAGTCCAAAATAAGGGCGGCTAAGCGGTCTGAGAAACTGCGAGTGGTGAGAGAATCCCAAGGAGTTCTTTGGATATATGTCCCCACCCCTGAGCTCGGTTTGGGGTGGTAGGTTTGTAACAACCTGCTTCATCCCCACCTTCGCCTTCCTCAAATACCCTTTCTCTCGCTTTTCACAACCTATCAATTTTACGCCCAGCCCAAAGTGGACTCACCATGCCGAATGACTGCCCAGCCACAAGGCAAGAAGTGTGATACTAAATGGCGGCAGTCGAACGATTGGCCCTTTGAGGAATGAATTCTTACTAGGGGGAAAAAGCTGGAGGATATGGACTTTACCGAAGCAGAAATAGAAAAAAAGATCACTGACCTAATGACGAATAAGTCCCCTGGCCCGGATGAGTTTCTACCTAAAGTGTTGAAAGAAGTGCGCGATCAAGTGTCACGACATCTGAGCACAATCTTCAACATGTCAATCCGGACCAAATGCGTTTCAAGAGACTGGCGTGAAGCGGAGGTGACTCCTATCTTCAAGAAAGAAGACCGTAGCCAACCGTCGAACTACCGGCCTATTAGTCTGAATTCGATAGTCGGTAAACTCATGGAAAGAATCATGGGGGACAAAATGACGTCGTGTCTTGAGTCAAACCTGCCACTAAGGAGTTCCCAACACGGCTTCCGAAGGCAACGGTAATGCCTGACGAACCTTGTGGAATTCTTCCACCTTGTCTTTAGTGAGCACGATCGGGACAAGGCGGTGGGTGTGGTCTAGTAGACTTTCAGAAATCCTTTGATAAGGTACTGCATTGCCGCCATACCCGGAAAGTGCGAGTGCTGGGCATAGACGGAAAGGTAACAGGCTGGATAGAGACCCGGCTAAATGACAGACGGTAACAGGTGATGCTGAATGAACAGGCTTTTGAGTGGGTGCCCGTTACTAGCAGGGTGCCTCAAGGTTCTGTCCTGGGACCACTACTATTCATCATCTACGTCCAAGACATGGACAATGACATGGTTGCCAAGATTTCTAAATTTGCCGACGATACAAAGCTTGGTATGAACGTTTAAAAGGGTGGAAATACTGCAAGCCTGCAGGAAGATCTTCGGAAGATTACGGGGTTGTCGGATACGTGGCAAACGCCTTTCAACGTGAACAAATGCAAAGTGATGCATATCATCTACCGAAATCCCCGATCACCCTATATCCTTAAGGCCACTGCTCTTGAATCCACCAACACTGAGAAGGACTTGGGTGTAACTATCACGAGTGCCCTCAAGTTCTCTAAACAGTGTATTGAGGTGGAGAAGAATCCTCAAAGGATATTAGGGTATATAAAGCGACAGTTTGGATATCGGAACAAGGAGATAGTACTGTGTCTGTACAACTCCCTCGTCCGACCACACCTGGAGTATGCCGTACAATTTTGGAGTCCTTCGTTTCAAAAGGACATCGCGAGATTGGAACGCGTCCAAGCCAGGGCAACCAAACTGATTCCCTCTCTCAGAAAAATATGAGTTATAATGATAGACTAAGGGAATTAGATATGTTCTCGCTTGAGACCCGGAGACTACGTGGTCAGCTTACCGAAGTGTTTAAAATACTTCGAGGCTTCGACAGACTGGACTACGGCGATATTTTCCAGCTCAGCGAGGGGAGAACAAGAAATCACGGCTACAAACTTGAACTGAAGCGATACCACCGTGATTTGTGTGGAAAATTCTTCACTTACAGTATCAGCAGTAGTTGGAACGCACCTCCGACGGAAGTTATCAACAGTGAATCTGTTGATCAGTTCAAATTAAGACTAGATAAAGTCTTGCGAAATCACTGTTTAGATCCTCGCGAGTGATCTTTGAGGTTGCCAACGGTCACCTTCGAGGATTGCGCCAAAAGTACCCTCCTTGTATGGACCGTAAGGTCTTCTAGGATACTTTTCTTCCTTGTAGCTCATTGTAGCTTCCTCACTTTCCCTACAACTTCCCGCATATCTTTCTCTGGTTGGCCTCTAAATTCACAAGGTAGAACCCGACCAGCTTCCTCTCACCCAACTATCCCGGCTGAGGGCCGATGGGGACAGGGTCAACGTTCCTCCACCCCTGAGCTCCGGTTTGCGATGGTAGGTTTTTAACAACCTGCTTCATCCCCACCCTCGCCTTCCTCAAATACCCTTTCTCTCGCTTTTCACAGCCTATCAATTTTACGCCCAGCCCAAAGTGGAACCACCATGCCGAATGACTGCCCAGCCACAAGGCGAGAAGTGTGGTACTAAATGGTGGCAGTCTGCTTTTGCGAGGAGTGATTAGCGTCTCACTAATAGGGTCACCAGCCCATATATGAAAATACAAAAAACAAATAAAAAAATCTCGCCCCTTACCCCCCTTTCACCAGCGACGTAGCCGCCTTCGGGCAGCTCCAGCGAAAAAATGGAAGTACCTCCCCCCCATGGCTTTCTCAGGGGACTCAAAAATCTTTTACCGGAGAGGAGGCTTACTCCTCCCTTAGGCCTGCGGGTGCAAGGAACTCCCTCTTTCCTTTCTTTACAGCGGCGGTCCCTCCTTTTCTTTCACATGGGACTGCCAAGAAAGCCTACAGGCGGCCCAATATTGACCGCAGGCCTCACAAGGTAGGGAGGGAGCTCGTCCCCCGGCTGGTGCCTCTGTGACAGCGGAGACCTTCTCTCTTTAGAAGGATCTTGCTGAGGCCTGCAGCTTAGACTCTTCTGCTTCTTTCTGACAGCGTGTTTTTCCACCCTACTTTCTCACTTTTCATACAGCCTCTCCCCCAACATTCTCTGATCGGCTTCTAATTTCACAGGGTAGACGTCAACCAGCTTCCTCTCCTCCAACTATCCCGGATCAAACTAATAGTGGAGAAGACAATGTGTCCTCACTCGTTAGCTCCGATCTGGGCTAATGGATTTTTAACAACCTGCTTCGCTCTCATCTTCACCTTCTTAACATTCCCTTTCTTTCTCCCCACCCACGCCTTTCTCACATCCTCTTTTCTTTCTCCTTTCAATGTTTATAGATTTTACGCTGTGCTTAAGGTGGAGCCGCTATGCCGATGGGCTGCCAGGTCACTAGGTGGGAGGAGTGGCCTCAAATGGCGGCAGCTGGCTTTGCTCGCCCCGTATTAACCCCCTCGCAGAGGGGGCTATTGCGTGGAGTGATTAGCGTATGCATCCCGTGCTAAAAATAGGGTCACCATGCCAGATGGTGAAAATCAAATAAATAAATCTCTCCCCCCCCCCCTTCCCATTTACCATCGTCGAAGCCACCTTCGGGTAGCTCCACCGAAAAAATAGAAATCCCCCTCCCTATGCTTTTGCAGTGGACCCTCAAAAACTGCTTGACCAGAGAGGAAGCTTAGTCTTCTCCAAGGCCTACGAGTGTAGGGGAGTCCCCCTTATTCCATTCTCTGGAGTTGCCCTTGGGCGACTTTCTTTCTCCAGCACCGTGCTGACGCGACTCAGCGCTCCGTCCGGCCCACATTTAGCCTCTTCTCCTTCTTTCTGACACCCTATCTTCTCATCCTGCTTCCTTACTTTACATACAACTTCTCCCACAACTTTCTCTGGTCGGCCTTTAATTCCACAGGGTAGACGCCGACCACCTTCTTCTCAGACAACCATCACAGATCGGAATTGAGGGATGGTGGATGTTTAACAACCTGCTTCGCCGTCATCTTCACCTTCTTAACATACCCTTTCTTTCTAACCACCCACACCTTTCTCACATCCTCTTTTATTTCTCCTTTCACTATCTATCATTATTTACGCGGTGCCTAAGGTGGAACCGCCATGCCGATGGGCGGCCAGGTCACGAGACGGGAGAAGTGGCCTCAACTGGCGGCAGCTGGTTCTGCCGGCCCCGTATTCATCCCTCGCAGAGCAAGTTACTGCATCCCGTGAATTACAAAGGGTCATAAAGCCAATGATGAGTCAATAAAAAAATCTCTCCCTTTACCTTCCCCTCTACCATCACTGGAGCCACTTTGAGGCAGTTCCATGGAAAAATGGAGCCCCCTTCCCCTGTGCATTGTCAGGGAACCCTCCAAATTTCTTCTCCTTGAGAAGAGGCTTACTCTTCTCCTTTGCCTACGAGTGCATGGAACTCTCCTTCAGCCCCTTCTCTGTCACCTTTTCCAGCGGCAATCCCCCCTTTACTTTCCAAGGGGACTGACAAGAAAGCTGGCAGGCAGCCCATAATTGACCGCTCCCAGTTAGGGCGGCTCGATAGGGCCATCCCCATTTGTGAAGCAAAGGAAGCCAGGGTCCGACGGCCCGTGCTTCTTAATTTCCTGCAGGCTTACGTGACTAGTTTGCAGGAGGTCAGTGTACCTTTCCCCCAGCCCCTCTCTTCCTCGATGGATGCCGGTTCACCGGTATTGAAAAAAAAATCGAAGGGGCTTTGTGATGTCTTAGGGGGATGGCCAAATGGAGGCCCACTTTGAGATGGGGTTGGTCCCTAAGGTGACCCAGCCTCAGGTGGTAGGACATTCCATGGGGTCGAACCTGTACGTGCAAGAACCTCAACAGACGGCTCATATCCCGAGGCCTTACAAGGAGAGAAGGGATCTCCTTCCCGGCTGGTGCCGCTATGACACCCAAGTTCGTCTTCACTTCAGAGAAGGATCTTGCTGAGGCCCGTCCATCTGGCCTAGGGGCTCCTACCGGCGGAGGGGGGAAGCGGGTTCATACCTCGCTCTCTTTTCATAAAAAGAAAAAGAAGAAAAAAATACTAAGAAGACTCGAAGCTCCTCTCCCCCAGTGGCAGCTACGAAGATGGACGAGTTTGCAGCCGTTTCGGTAACCGACCAAGCAAAGATCACCACGTTCGACCCCGTTGCTCTCCCACGTGAGGAGGCCCAGACGAAGAACAGAACTGCGCAGAGCGGAGCCTTTATTAGGTCGAGGCCCCTCATTTAGAGGTTACCTGGCATTTACAAGCCCGCTAGCCTCAAACGCTTCCTTGTTTTTCGCTCCACTGATGGCAGCGTATTGGCTAAAGGCAACATGTTCCATCAGAGAAGAGCTCTAGCTAGGGTGATTGATAGAGAGCCGAAGGTGACCCGTTTCTCAGAAGGGAGCCTTCTAGCGAATAAGTCGAATCCCTCCGAGGCAGACATGATTAGTGCCGGCTCATCACCCCGGTGAGTTTGACGCTGCATTCTACTATGAACTTCGTGAAACGAGTGACTTATGCGAGGGAACTCGTGAACTAGTGCATAGATGACATCACCTTAGAGCTGGCCGACCATGGGGCGGTCAAGGTTGAACGTGTGATGAGAAAACAGGGAAGGGTGTCGAGACTCACCCCTACACTCTTCGTCACGTTCGACTGTGACAAGCTCCCTGAGTCGGTGTGTGCCTGTTGGTATCACTACCGCTTAAAGGCATTCATACCACTGCCGCGGAAGTGCTACTACTATCAGCGTAAGGCCATGTTAATCGCTCGTGTAAACACACAAAGTCGGGGGTACCTGAAGTCTACCTAAGTCGCTGCAAGGGCGTACACGACAATTCAAAATCGTGCGTGGCCTAGTGTGTAAATAGCGGAGAGCCGAACAAAGCTTCTTCGAAGCAATATGGTGCATATCTCCTTGAGAAGGAAATCCTGGCCGTTCAGGCCCAGGGTCGTCTCTCATTTTGCGAGGCTAAGGACCTTGTCCTGGCGAGCCCGCCAGTGCCTGGTACATCTTATGCTTCAATATTAAGAAAGACACCCTCTTCTCCTGGCCCCCTCCAGGCATAGAAGCACGGTCGTTTCCGCCCCATTCCGAACCGCTCTGCAGGATCTACCCACCCCGGGCGCTCCTCTTGTAAGGCTGGAGGCACAAAGGGTTCTCAACCAACCACGGCTAAAACTAGGGGTCTCCTCCTTTCCCCCAGCGTGACCGTTTCGCGTAAGGCAAATTGGCTGCGCGCCTACACCGAGTTTCTAAACTCACAGTAGGCAACACCCCTGAAGTTGTTCGTAAGGCGATCTCCCGGAGGTCCAAAAGCTGCCCCCCGAAAGGAGAACAGCACTAAAGAAGCGTAGACTCCTTCGCCCACACCCAGTCGTAGGCTGGGTGGCTCGGAGACGGTGGATCCTGCTAAAGAGGGACTCCCACCTCCGAAACCGCCCCGCTAACCTAAGGTTTTGAAGAAGAGGGAGGAAAAGACTCGCATGGCGAGCCCAACCTTCCCCAGCACTCGGAGTTTTGCCTCCGGTAAGCTTACGGCCATTCCCGTGAGAGTCTTCTCTTTGAAGAGGGTCCGCGCATCTCCTCTGAGCTAGGCCTGGAGGGCATATTCTTTCAATGTAATTGCAGCAGGCTCTGGACCAACAGGAAGGAACTGTGGAGGTTCGTCTCCTCCCTTTTCCCGTTAGCTATCTTTTTGCAGGAGACTATGCTAGGTGCGTGCTGAGCAGTAGGATGCGCGATTTACACCCGGCATGATGTCTCCGTTCTTTTCTTTGCTTCAGATACCTCCTTTGGGGCAGGAGCTGGGCAGCTGCACCTGGATAAGAGGTATACTATTATTTCCGCGTACATTCCACCGTCAGCTGACTTCGACGAGGCGTACTTCTGCCGCGTCGTGGCATGGTTGGCAAGCCTCTTTCTCTTGCTCGGAGATCTGAATGGTAGACACTCGTTCTGGAAGATTACCTGATTTATCCAGGGGTCAAGTCTTTGCAGACCTGGTCGACGCGGTGGAGATAGGTGTCCTAAATGTGGATGAGTTTACGCATCACTGTCCGAGAACCGCTTGATTTAATTGCCTTGATCTCTCTTTGTTCTCACCGCATGCACAGCCTGATTTTGGGTGGGAGAAGTCGAAGACTTCAATGAGAGTGATCACTTTCACATTCAAATATCATTTTATGTGCCGCTGCTGCCCGAGAGTCAGCTGTGGCTGTCGTTGGCGCGGATGCGGTGGTCCGCATTTGAGGAAATGACTAATTTTTCCTGTCAGCCGCGGAGTTTAGGTCAGGAGATGAGGCTGTTGAATTCTTCTCCGGCAACGTCATCGCCGTAGGCCTAGCTACTATTCCTAGAACGTCTGGCCGTTTAGCATGTCGACCACTCCCGTGGTGGTCAGCCGAGTGTGAGACGGGCCTCAAACAGAAGCGTTATGCCTACATGCACTATAAACGCCACTCGAACGATTTAACTGTGGGTGAATTTCCTCGGGCTAGGGCTAGGTCCCGGTATATTTGGGAGTAAGCCCGCCGCTCTTTTTGGCGGACATACGTGTCTTCATTTAACGGGAATACCCCTCTAGCAGAGGTGTGTGAGCGAGTCGAAAGGATTCGTGGCAAGTTCTCGCAGGACCCTCTTCCTGTTCTCCATAAGAATGAGACCGCAATCTCGGACCCCTCGTCTTGGGCGGAATCCTTCACAACCGCTTTCTCCGCATTATCTAGCCGATATGCTGCTTCACCTCATTCAATGCGCGTCGTGATGTCGCGGAAGGCTACCAACTGGACTTTACCTCCAGAGGCAGATAATCATTCAACGACAGGATTGCTCTGAGTGGGTTGCGTCTCGGTCTTGCTTCGTGCGCGGACACCACCCCTGGTGTGGTCTTTTCCCGTACGCCATGATTTAACACCTACGTGAGCGAGGGATGGCGTTTGTGTTAGATTTATTCAACAAGATCTGGGTAGAGGGTATCCTCCCAAGTTCGTGGCGAATCGCTTCTGTGCTTGCATTTCGCAAACCGGGGAAACATCACTCTCCCCCGGCTGGTTTCCGCCCAATAACCCTAATTATCTGCGTGTGCAAGTTGATGAAGAAATTGGCAAATGTTAGATTAGCTTTTTTTCGGAACAGCGAAGGCCATCTGTCTTTTGCACAGTGCTGCTCCCGCAAGTTCAACTCCACGTCGAATGCTCTGCTCCAATTGGAAAATGCCGTCTGCGAGACCTTACTTCGTAGACAGCACTACGTTACGGTGTTTTTCGATCTGGAGAATGCTTATGATATCGCATGGCAATACGGTATCATTGGAACTCTACACACGATGGGGGCGAGCGGACGCCTCCAATCTTTAACCTAACCACCAACAGCATTACCTCGGTGCTGCCGAAAGATGTTATCACTACGCTCTACATAGACGACCTTTCTATCTCTTTTGGTGTTGTTCAGATGCCAACTCTGGAGTGCCGACTGCAACAGGCATTGAACCGTGTTCTTGTTATGCCGAATTGCTTAGGCTTCGGTTTCCTTGGCTAAGACTAAGGTAGTGCACTTCTTCCGCCATCCACGGCTCCACCCTGACCAAGACTTGCTTCTAAATGGGGTGCGCTTGGAAGTGGTAGACTCCACCTGTTTCTTTGGTCTTGTATTTGACCGACATCTCCCCTAGGAGGCTCATATTCGCAGCCTTAGGGTCTATTGTACCAGCACCTTGGATATTCTTCACTCTGTGACGTTCGGCGACTAGGGCGCTGATAGGACTACTTCCTTACTTTTTTATCAATCATTCCTTTGTTCAATCGAAGCTTGAATACGGATGCAAGTTTTATGTATCCGCAGCTGAGCGTATATTGCGGAAGGTGAACTCGATCCAACACACCGGCCTTCGCCTGGCGACCGGTGCCTTCAGCACGTCTTCATTAAGAGCCTACTTATCGATTCTGGGGAGCTGCGACTCGCTCTTCGCCATGCACAGTGCATTATTCGCATATATGTGCTAGCGCGGCGCATCCCTTAGTCTCCAACAGCTCTCACTCCATCTGCAGCTGATCTCGACGGTGCCTTTGCCACCGAAAGACAGCAGTCATGCCCTAACCATTTGGGTTTAGGGCTAGGAAACTTCTTCGAGAGCTCAGTAAATCTCAGGCCAGTGGCGCCTCCGGTTCTGCTCAGGACACCACCCTGGAGGGTACCGCCTTTGACTATTTGTCGCCACGTCTCTGCTACCAAAGCTTCTACAGCGTTGGGAGTAATGCGATCTTCCTTTTTGAAGCACACTTCGTGTCACGCTGGAACCATGCCAGTGTATGCGGATGGCCCCAAGTCCCAAAAGGGGCCAGTTTCACGCTGCGTCCCCTTTCTTTGAAATCAGCAGGGCTCTGACAGACGCTGCGTCTGTCTTACGGTCGAGCTGGTTGAAATACACCGATCGGTACGGCAGATAAAAAGACGTGCTTGTTTCGGATTGTGATTTAAAGCGCCCTGACCGCTCCGAGGCATTGTAATCTCCACAGCCCCTGATTCGTGATATCCCTGACGTCACGGTTTTGATGAGCTGTCCGGATGTCGAGATTATCTTCTGCTGAGTTCCTGGACATGTAGGAATTGCTGGCAATGAGCACGCCGAAGAGGGAGCCAAAGAATCCGCAACGACTGGGCGACTATACCAGCGTTTCACTATTCCTCACACCGATTACAGGGCAGGAATACGGGCTGCCCTCCGGGGGGCTTGTCAAAAAGTTGGGAGTCGATCAAGGGGAACATAAGTTACGTCCCATTCCGCCGCGACTGTTCCCATGGACCTACCCCCCCAATGCCGCAATGGCTTCAGGTTGCTTTCTGTCGTCTCCGAATTGGACACACTCGTGGGAGGAACCGCCACTTGATTGAGCACTCGCCTCCGCCTTATTGTGACAATGTGTTGTCCCACATACAGTACACCACATTATTGCCGAATGTCCCACGCTGGGTGATCTTCGCGCACGTTACCTTTCCCGGTACCTGGACGAGCGGGGTCGCTACGGCTTGTCCGTTGTACTCGGGACCAGTTACCTTGCAGAGATTTGTGGACTATACAACTTTTTGGAGGAGGCTAGCCTCCTCCACTTTATTTCACTAGACGTTTTTTTGCCTATGCTTTTTTGTTATTGTTAGGCGTTTTTTTTAGCCTCTTTAATTTGATATCGTTATTTGTGATCTGAATATTCTTTATTTTTTTAATTAAGCCTAGTAGAAGGCTGTGGTGAGTATGGCGACTCATGCACAAGTAGGTAGTCGCCAGATGGGCTCCTAAAATTAAAATAAATGCTTGAGAACATGAATAGGTGGACTTTAGTTGAGATAAAATTCCTTCCTCGGTGGGTGGAGCACAATGTGAATACGAATGGAAGAGACTTGTGCCTCCTGAAGTGAATTTAAGGATGTACTATAAAGTCTGATTAATTGTTTGTGTTAATATATATATATATATATATATATATATATATATATATATATATATATATATATATATATATATATATATATATATATATATATGTATATATATATATATATATATATATATATATATATATATATATATATATATATATATATATATATATAATATATATACATATATATATATATATATATATATATGTATATATAAAGAGAGAGAGAAAAAAATAAATATACATTTTACTACACTTATCACATATATAATATTAGCTTATTATATGTGTTGTGCAAAAATATAAAAATTTGGTATTAGCACGGCACTAAACTCTCTATTATTTTTTTTTAATGCACATATTAAAAATTGAATTGGCTCTGTTTGAGGATTTAAATAGGATTTAAAGAAAATTTTCTTTAAGGAAACTATGCCAGTTTACTGGACCAGAGGGCTCCGTGAATCAATAACACAAAAGTCACGTTAGTTAGACACTAAGTATTCCTTCTAACTCATTATTATGCATGTGCGTAAGTAGTTACAAGAGGACGATATTGAATGGAATTGACTCGGAGAGAGTCTGTTGGCAAAGGGTTGCAAATTGTTCGATAAATAAATGGGGCGAGATTTATTTGAGCAAAGTTGGTCGGCAAACAGGAATTGAGGGTAACGATTTGTCGACCAACTTCTGTAATTAAGACAAACTTGGCGAATGTTGAAGGAAAATTATATATATATATATATATATATATATATATATATATATATATATATATATATATATATATATATATATATATATATAATATCTTTCAAAGTAGCGCGAGAGAATGATGAAGATGAATGCAATAAACCACATTGAAAGAGAAAACGGAATAAATTTTCTTACATTAATATTTATTACCTTTTTTCGAAAAAAATCCTTGCAGGGAAGCGATTCGAACCATGGACACTAAGGCAGAGAGCTGCTTTGATCACAGTTAAAAGTATGCCGTTAGTACACTATGCTACGCAGAAAACCAAAAAATTATCTGAACAGAATAGCTTATAAGGTACACTTTTCGCAAGTTCGAACGAGGACTATGAAAGAAATAGAAAATTAATTGGGAATTCAAAGAATAAATAAGGAATAGTTAAACGCGTGGTAAATAAACAAATTTATATAATATCTCTCAAAGTAGCGCTATAGAATGATGAAGATTAATGCAATAAGCCACATTAAAAGAGAAATCGGAATAAACTTTTCTTACAGTAATATTTATTAACTTTTTGAAAAATTCAGTGCAGGGAAGCGATTCGAACCATGGACAATGAGGCAGAGAGCACCGTTTGATCACAGTTAAAAGTATGCTGTTAGTACACTATGCTACGCAGAGAACCAAAAAACTTCCTGAATAGAATAGTTTATAAGGAAGACGTTTCCCAAGTTCAAACGGGGACTATGAAAAAAATAGAAAATTAATTGGGAATTCAAAGAATAATTGAGGAATAGTTAAACGCAGAGAACCAAAAAACTCTCTGAATAGAATAACTTATAAGGAACACTTTTCGCAAGTACGAACGGGGACTATGAAAGAAATAGAAAATTAATTGGGAATTCAAAGAATAAATGAGGAATAGTTAAACACGTGGGTTGTGCAGCTTATGATTTTTTATATTGCCATACAGATATCATGGTGTGTAATTACCGATGACCTTTTGGAAGGGAAGTCCCCGATGAGCGCATTGGCTTTAGATAATTGTCCATTTATTTTCTTTTTTAAGTCTTCTGTTGGATCTTTTTTCACGCGTTTAAATTTAGTGGTGTCACTTAAGAGGGTATTCAATTTGATGTTATATTCTTCTTTGTTTAGAATGACCTATATGTTGGATTTTTCAGCGTTTCTTATGACTATTTCTTTGTTGTTGTTTCGAGAGCTGATGGCCTTACGTATTTCTGGTGTTATAAGTTTGCTGCCAGTAAAGCATCTTCGTTTGGTGGCTTCTGCGCTTAGTTGGTCTTTTAGGGTATGTTGAAGCTCCAAGATCAAGCCATCAATGAAATTAACTCTAACCTAAAAGATCTAAAGGACCTTCCTTGAATGTCCTTCTTGCGATGAGGCGAGTGGGGAACGATCCGATGAGGGAATTGGGGCACGATCCGAATGAGGCAGGTGTGGCACGATTCGAACCAACCTCATGATGAAGATAGCCAAACTTCAAAGATGATGTTCGACGGGAAATGTGGGAAGTCTCGTAAATCCAACTGAAAGAACAATCTTATTTTCCTCAAAGGTAATCGATGGAGATTTTCTTCGGTTTGATTAAACGAAGGGAGACTGTTGCGCAAATTCATAGGCTTGCCGTTCACAGAAGCTCCAATTGACTTGGGTAGAATCACGGCTGAGGAAGGCTTGCTGTCTGACGAACGCTCACGGGACGAGACGATAAGGACGGCCTTGAGGTGCGGGCTAGACTCTTGGAACTACAGAGTAACCCGATTATTTCTATGCCCGATTCTGGATGGAAGGGGGAGTTTGGAGAAAGGAGTCACAAGTTCCAGACATCTTAATCCGGAGGCGGAGTCGAATTATCATTTAGCAGCAAGGGCGAGAAAGAGTAGCTCTTTCACACCTAGTCACCGGGGGGAAAAGGGGACGCTTGGGACGAGTTCTCAGGATTGGGAAATATTTTCCCAACGTGCTCAGAAGTCGAAAATTCGAGAATGTTCGAACAGGAAATGACGTCGTCCATGGCGGGATATCAATAGCACGTGGTCTCCGATAAATTGGGGTGGGGTGGGGGTCATAGGTTGTTCTTTTACAATATATATATATATATATATATATATATATATATATATATATATATATATATATATATATATATATATATATATATATATATATATATATATATATATATATATATGCTTCTAGAAAACCAAAATTTAATGTTTAGCCGAAATCCCAAGACGAGGAAAATAGCTGGCGTCATCCTTTGAATTTACCGGCGACGTTTCGACCACAATACGGTCATCTTCTTTGAACTACAAAAAGAATAAATATACAAAATATTATGCAATGGTGAGAGAGTACAATTTTAAAAATAGAACTCGTTTTAGTTTTGAATAGGAGACTTAGATATAAATAAAAAAATAGAAAGGGGCTTAAAGTTACATTAAAAAGACTGGGAAGATTTTAAGATATTTAAATTAATGGAGCAAGTGTAAAATTGCAATAATCTGATAAGTTAGGAGCGCTTTGATTAGGAATCTAATTTTTATATAAAACTGTTTTAAAATTAATACTAAAGGAGAATTAAAGCCCAATTATCGAAATCTCACTGTACAAAATCACAAAGATAGACAATGCTCTAGTTTGACTCGACAAACACCAAGCTGCGCCTCGCAAGCCATATCCAAATCAAGTCAGCTAAGTAGGAGGGGAACCGACGACAAATCACTATTTAAGTTTGTGGAGAACTGTTGTACGTTTCTAAGATTCGAATTGTTAAGCGAGCATTTATTCTAATTTAAAATTTCAATGTCTTCTATTGAAATATCGCTTTTACACTTTATTGCGTGATTTCATATCGCTGAATTTTCTTTTGTTAAAAGTATCTTGCCTGTTCTATTAATTATGCCCATATGGGAGAAGAATCTTGCCTTTATAGTTCTCACAACAACATAAATTGATTTGATTTAGGATGATTTATCTGCTTCTTTTCGCTCCTCCTTCTCACTTGGTGTCTTCAAGTGTGCCATGAAGACATATCTCTTCCTTCAAGTCTTTCTTAATAGACAGGCTTATTATTAATAGGTGATGGTTCAAATTAGAAAGAATAGAGGGACTTTTGGTTCTTATAATTTATGTAACAGAATCACGGATGCAAGGCCGAATGTAGCATCGAGCCCAGAGATGGGCATCAATATAAAGTAGACGAGAATTAATAAGGAATGGGTTTTTTTACCCAATGGATACGAAAACATCATCATAACTGGCTTAAAATCATTAATGATATCTAAAATAAAACTGATGTCATTGTAGAGAAAGGTAAACAAACAGTTTTCAATTGCGGATTTCCACTCCACTTCTCTAATTCTATTCAAACCTCGTCAATATTAATTATTTTAAAAACGTACACAGATTAATACACTGCAGGTCTAGGACCCTTGAATGCAGACAACTGCTTGAGGATTTCTACATAGTTCAGCAAGGAACACTGTTTTTATTTGTTGTGGTAATGTTCTTAGATGACTAGTAATGCTTAAGGACTCTAACCCCATTTTCACTTCACCCAATTTACCCCACGACACTTTTGCAAAAATTTCCTCACGGACACGACCTTGTTGTGTTTTCATTTTAAAATTAATAAAATAGAGAAAATTATTGCTGTAATTGGAGTAGAGAGTAGCCCCCTATGAACAAGCTCTTTTATAACACTATATTTTAAGAACGGGATTTGTAGCGGGATTGAATTATAATCGATTTTTTTTTCTCAATGTTCGATTGTGACCTTGGTATAGTTTAAGTTTTTATTGAAATTATTTCAAAGAGTTCCGTTATAGTTTAAAAAAACAAAATGGTGAATTTTAGAATAAATAAATATGATTATACCAGGCAATGGCCTTGCAACCCTACCCTACGAGGGGAGGTTGCGCTTCGCGACTAAGATTAAAATTTAAAATCTAAAAAAAACAGCCATGGTTAAATTTTTTTTCAATTTTCTGAACTTCGCCAATTATAATAATTTTTAAAAGGAAATCTAAACTAAATTTCCCCCCTTTCAAAATATCACCTTGCTAAAATATAGTTATAGAAGAAGATATATAAAATAAAATTTTCTGAACTTCACCATTCGTAATTCTTTGAGTTTTAAAAATTCACAAAATTTCGATACTTATATTTATTTCTGAACTTTACCATTTCTTTTTATACTATAAAAGAATTATTAGAAATAACTTTGATAAAAATCATAAGTCATAACCAAACTAAGATGAAATTATTATTCAAGTACTCAAAAAAATCCCATTCTTAAATTATAGAGTTAGTGAGTGATGATGATGATGATGATGAGCGGAGTAATATCAAGACTAATTTCTATAGTTCTGTTGCTTCTTCAATCCTCAAGACTCACTGGATGAAGCTCTTCAATGTATTGTAGTATATCGTGGCTCCAAGAAGCTGGCGTGTTATGACCAGCGGCCACACCCTGGAAAACTGCTCAACCAGCAGGCTAAACCAGGTGAGGGGAGCTGTAAGGAGATCTTTTCCTCAGCGAGAATAACCCCACCCGACCTGTGGTTACCCTCGATTGGGATAGGTCTACGGGACCACAACCCTGAATGAAAAAGCTGTGAATGGGGCCCCACATTGGGTGGCTTTCGACAAACAGGATGTCCGGCAAACCTCTGCAACCTCTCACAGTCGATGGTCTTCCTGATTAACTCTTGCCACCATCAATTCCGTGTGAGGCTAAGCTGTGGGGATAGGCGCAGCGCAAGCCTTTCTCCACCTTCATCCACTCACTGCGCAAGCACAGCTCCACTCATCTTTCATCCTTTTCATTTTCTCATCTCTCATCTCTCTCTTTCACTTATCTCTTTCATTCTCTCTTTCATTCAATCATCCCCTTTACATACTCATCCCTTCATTAAGCCTTTATCATCATACCCATAAATTCATCTCCATTTGCATCGAATGAAGCTTAAGTCTTCTTTGTATTCGAAGGACCACCATAAGAAGATTTTAAGAATGGGAGTTTTAGGATGGGTTGAATAATAATTATAATATTTTTTCTCTTAGTTTGTTTGTACAAATCGACCAAAAAACAATGGTTACGTTCACAAAAAAAATAAATATCATCATAGAATTTGGGGGGAATTTTTTAAAACAAAACGAATTACAAATGATGAAGTTCATTAATTTTATTAGGATTAAGATATTCCTGTTTATATTTTTTTCCGCAAATTCAAATTTTTAATCGAACCTCTTTCTAAAATAGATTTTTCATTTTAATCTTTATCAGGAGGAAATAACTACCATATAAAAATTAAAGCGAAATGAAAATAGTGCATACAAATTAGATGGGGAAAAATGAAGTTTGAAGATTCTTTTTCCATATTTCAAAAGAATTCCGATGGGGTTTTATTTACTTTTAAGCCTAAAAAATTAGGATGGATGCGAAAAAAGCTAGCCAGAGTAAATTATTAGCAGAAAAAATGTCGTTTTCGTATATTAAATCATTTTTTCCAAGTTATTTCTAAGAGTTTATTTATAGATCGAAATTCAAAGCCTTTATTAAAGTTATTGTAAAAGTTCATTTAGAGTTGGAAAAAACAGACTTTAGGCTGTTTTTTTTTCATATATTTGAAGCTTTTATCCAAGTAATTATTAAGAGGTACCATTTTTTTTCACCTTATACTTTTTTCTCAATGAATCTAAAATGAGTTCAAATTAAGACATGGCATTTTGCGGATTGTATCTTTAGTATATAAAAGACCAGCAATGGCTTCGCCACTTCCCCCTACAGGGGGAGCTTGCGCTTCGTTACTAAGATTAAAATTTAAAATCTAAAAAAAAAAACAGCCATGGTTAAATTTGTATACATTTTCTGAACTTCGCCAATTATAATCATTTTTAAAAGGAACTCTAAACTAAATTTCTTTCCTTTCAAAATATCACGTTGCTAAAATATAGTTATAGAAGAAGATATATAAAAATCAATTTTCTGAACTTCACCATTTTTTTTTTTGATATTATAAAAAAATTATTAGAAATAACTTTTATAAAAAACATAAGTCATAACCAAACTAAGATGAAATTATTATTCAAATACTCAAATAAATCCCCTTCTTAAATTATAGAGTTAGTGAAAATTCAGATGGAAAAAAAGAGGTGATAATTGTTTTTACGGTAAATGAAAAGAATTCAGTTAAAGAAGAATTCTTGAATTTAGGCCAAGAAAATAAGTATAGATATGAAAAAATAGATCAAGAGAAAATTATTAGGGAATATGTAATGGAACTTTTTTATTTTTTATTAGAGATAAGCCTTAAGACACAGACCGAAGGTCTGCCTGCGAAGTGAAAGCTGCTCCTTTCGTTATCAGGTTATCTTTATCTGCACAGATGTGCTTGGGTTATCTAAATTTGGGCTGACCTGATGAACTCCGCTCATTCTGGAGGAAACGCTGCACTCCCCCAAATGATTGAACCAGGAGTCTTTTGTCTGTCTCCTGTAACAAGGTGTATAAAATCTATTGAATTTTCGTCCGATTGGTGAAATTCAGGTGCAGGAGAAGGAAGACGGTAAGGCAGATCTCTCCCTTCCCCACCTCCCTTCCGTCTCTACTTGCTACGTGAGGCCCAAGGTACTCAGTATTCCTTCTTGAGAATAAGTTTGGCCGTAAATGTAGTGACATTGGGATTTCTGACCAGGAAATTTGTTGTCGACGAAAATGGTAATTGACATCGTCTGGGACACCTGGTTCGGGGAAGCAGATGGCCTCCTTTTGTTGGTCGTTTTAGTTAATATATCCAATTCTTAACCAAAAGTTACAAAAGGCTCATTGCCCTAAATGACTTTAGTTGGAGTTTTCACCTCGTAGGTTTGAGTTATTGTGCTCCTGTTACATACTTGATTTCGAATGGTTGGCCACGTGTCACCTTCTGGTGTTCCGTTAAATATGCGGAGTTGATGAGGTCGTCATTGTATCATTTCCTTGATGTTCAGAATCCGTGGGGCGGTGGGGAGGGTACTTCTATGCATTTTGTCTAGTTTATATCTTATCCATTAGGGAGTTTTCTTCTTTACTTTTGAGTACATGTTTTTAAATGCGAATTTTTTCAGATGTTTGAACTATGCCCTCTACCATATGATTTTCCGTATCCTTTTTTACTTTTTTATGATTTCAGGCAATTTTATACATTAACTTTTCTTCTTCTTAGGTTTAATGGGCTTATCCTTTCAGAGAAAATGACATTGCACTCATCAGATTATTACGTCATTTCCCTTTTTCCGAGAATTAAAAAAAATAAATAAATAAATATTAGGCTTGATCTTGAAAGTAAGATATTTCCTATGCATTCCTGAAATAAAGATAAAAACAGTCCATTACTCAAGATCAAATTTGAGCTCTCCCTAGAAAATGGCTCTCAAAGCCATTCTGCTGCAATCCTTATACATACGAGTGTATACAATTTGCGTTAACAGATCCTGCCAGATTCCACTTCCAATTTGAATCGCAAACTTATTTACAACTTCCATCGCCACTGAATATTCTCAGCGTTTCCTCGAAAATAGAACATTTAAGTTCGATCCTTATGGTCCTAGCCTCAACGTGTATTTCATACAAGCTCCTAAAATACATTTTTACTCAAGTTCAAATCGCTGAACAAGAAAAATTATACAATTTAATTAGATTATATAGCCTTGCTTCTTGTACCGTTTCGAGCATAGTCAAGAGCTGGATTGTTCATATGCATACAGAATTATGTTTATTCAGAAAATTTGCATATTTATTGAGAATAACAATAAAAAAACGCACATCAGCGAGCGAGAAGTACTCAATAGAGAAGTAAAATAATGAGAATTAACAAAAAGATATAGTAAACGAATACAAAGGAAAGATTACAGAAAACTCTTAGAAGACGGTATATGTTGATATGCAAAAAAGCTTCGTCAGCCTTAAATGCTTAAAGGTAAACTTACGTATGAGGCCCACTTAGGTCCGACTGAGAGTTAAAAATGTTAAATGGAGTTGGATAGGCTTAGTTGGGAGGCCGAAGATAGCTCAAACCTGGTTATTTATGTCTCCAATCAGCTTTAGATTTAGAGGCCCTAATTTATCATCACAGAAATCCTTGTATGGGTTTGTTGCCGAAGATTCTAAAGTCCCAGTAAAGCACATATAAAGTTGCTTTAGTCCTTGTCGCTGCAGGTGATTTTAAATAATTCAGTTGGCAGTTTAATGGATGTTTTTATTAGGAGTAAAATGTTTTTCAAAGTTACTTATGTTACTTAAACATTATTTGGGGTTTTAGGACCATTTTAAAATGAAGTTTTATTCGATTTTCTATTGTTGTTTATTCCCATTTCCTTTCACCCTAAACAAAACGCTGTTAATTACCTCTATCGCCTACCACTAAGACTAGAGATGCAGAACCTTCTGGGCAATACCAAAATCGGGTATATTTCCTTAAACCGCTCCTAGGTGCTATTTGTGATAACGATGAATTTATTTTTTTAAGCTTTAGTTGACAAAAAGATGATACAAAATAATAAATTAAAGATAATATAACATTGTACGTGGGCATTCTTTATTAACTGGCATGTTTGTTTTTATCACATTTTTAATGGTCATTATAAAAATCTATCCCATTAAACGAAATCCCAAGCCTAATGAATGAAGCATTTTTAGTTCCCACAAACAACCCGGCAAACGCTAAGTGAGTTGAAATACATCGTACTTACAAACGCATCCCAGAATTAGACATACGACCCCTCTCTTTAAGTGAGCGTTAGTTAATTAATCATAAGAGCGAGGATGTTCCATCAGGGAGCTGCCCCACGTATGCAAATAAGTAATAAATAATATTGGTGTGAGCGAAATTAGCATACGTGAACATCTCCGAGATCCGCTATGATTTATGGCGCTGCACACAGCCTTTGCTACTTAATAGCTCGAGGCAAATTTGCATAAGTCCGACCCAGAGATTTCCACACTATGCACTCAGTTTGAGCCCCGTCTCCTTATGCCTGTATATATGGTTGCAAATTGTATGCATGTGTATACGGAGTTTGATTGTTATTAATTTATATAAAGGCAAAAGCCAATGAGGCCGTCGATACAAGAAAAATTAGAACGTTCAAAGATAGGGTGGAGTTGGGGGAGTGAAAATGTCTCTAACAAAACCAAACGAAACAAAAGAGGATGATAGAGGCCAGAGGTTTCTCTTTATGTGAATCCATGAGGCATATCAGGATTCACATAAAAAGTGTCATTTAAATGGAATTAGATTCGGAGCGAGATCCCGGTAAGAGGGCCCAATCCCTTATATTTCTTCCAGAGATTCTATCGACACAGCTCCAAGTCGTCCTTACGCCCCACACGTGAACTTCAAATCAGGCCGAGAATCATTGAGTCATACAGAATTATCATTCATAATTTCTCGACTCGAAATAATGGAAATTAGGGGGTAAAAATATAGCACGAAGCCTATTAATAGACGTTCCTTAGGCGTGGAAGAGTACAATAGTCAATTAGAGTACCGTACACAAAATATACTCGTGGATAAATTACACACCACCAAAGATAGAACTGCTTAACTTTTTATTAAAATCAAGAAATAGGAAATAGAATGAGAGCGATTTATATGAAAACAAGGATGGTTTCTGCGCCAAAAAATCCTTTGAAGAAGCTCATAAAGAGGGTAGAAAAGTTAGGTGAAGTGACAATGTGGGGAAAGCAAAGAACTTTACATCCTCGATGGCAGGATCGTGCGGATCTCTCCCAAACCTGTCCCTCTTCTGCAACGAAAGAGAGAGTGCGAATGAATAGTATTAATAGGAACAATATGGTGCAGGAAGATGTTCATGAGCCTGATATATGCTAAATGGACGTTCAGTGAGTCATGAAGAAATGCAGTCGAGAGATGATTCACGTTCTGTTAACATGCTTAACCTCAAGCCATTTAGCCTGCCCTGGCTGTGACAGAGGAGGCTTTTTTCTCGAATTTAAAACGCAAAACCAGAGGGCGAATCACACGGGTTTTTTAAGGAGAGATCTGTAAAAAAAAAGGTGAAGGAGGAAGTCACACAAGTTGTGGTCAGTGTCTATAAGAATTTTAATCTATTCCTGAAGCAGAACCTGTTGCAGCTCTTTCAGAGATGATGGCGGGGCAAAGCAGTTCCTTACTTTCGGCTCCAAAACACACCAGAGATGTTCGGGTATGTTGAGATCGGGTGATGGTGGAAGCTAATCTAAGTATTCTACATCGTTTATGTGTTCTTTATGACACTTTTTAACAATTTTACGAGTAGTTCCATGAATTGGCTCATTTTCGTCCTGGAAGTTGACGCCGCCATTGGGAAACAGTTTACCACTGGAGGAATTCAGTCACCTATATAATTAACAGATATTCCTTTAAAGTAACCTTAGTACTCATTGCTATCACAGGACCAAGATATTTCACGATATAGCTGCCAAACTATCACTGAACCACCCCCATGCTTCACGGTTGTTGACAGGCAATCAGGATCAAAGACTTTTTTGAGTTTCTTCTATTTATAAATTTGTCCTGAAATAGGAAAAGGCATGAAGGATGACTCGTCAGAGAAGATGATATTCATCCACTGTGGTTTTTTCACTATTTTAGGCGTGTGTTAACATTGATATGGAAAAGTAAAGCTTTGGCAATAGCACAACTTTCATCGTATCCAGCTGCATTGAGCTCTAGACGAAATATTTTGGTTAATACTGGGTCGGCAAGATGTTGGTTTAGTGCCCAATTTAGTAGCTGTGGTTCTATGGTTGATGAACACATTTTTTTTTAATGTTCTGCAGTCTCTGTCACTGCTTCTCTCATTCTGCCCTGAATTAAGCTTCCCAGAGCTTAGTTTTTCCTTGTTTTTGCTATTCTAGCATGACTTTTAGACAGTTCCTCTCGGAACGTTAAACAACCTGACAGCTCTTATCATCATCATTATTGCTGCTGAGGCTTAAGCTATTTGCGCTCTAACAATTTTTCTTAGGAAGTCAGAAAGCTCACACGTTTTAGAATATATTGATGCACAGATCTGCAAAGAACGAAACATTTTGGATATTACATCAAGTACAGGATATCTGCGGTGCACATATATAATAATCATGTATCATTGAGAGACTTATATAAGGTTCGAAATATCCCGTTCCTATTCATTTGTCCAACCCCTGTACATAACCGCAGATCCTCCCGCAGGTCATTCGGGTCTGTAGGGCAAGCAGCTGGTGTTGGGAACCAGGAGGGCACACACTCCTAAAGATATCAGCCGCGGCAAGGTTGCCACTGATGCCCCTTCTCGTAGGTTAACCCTCCACACCTTACACGAGTTTAATATAGATGTCGTAGAATAGTTTCAAGTCCACCCTTTCTCCTTTACGAGTGGGTTGGAAGTTTACAATATAAGTAGAGTGCAAATTAACTGAAAGTAGGTTGGCCAATAGTCGACTATCTTGGAGTTCCGGGATAACAGAAAAACAGGTACAAAAATAACTTTACAAATATGCAAATGAATATTACGTTACAAGATTAAAAGGAGTTTTAGAATGAACTATACACATACAGGATCTAAACCGGTCTCCGAAACTAAGGGGAGGGGGAGGAGACGTGGTGAGGACGGTCACCGTACAAACAAACGGACAATATTGACCGAGGGACGCTCAAATGACCTTGAGCGTAAACTAAGCCAATGATGAGGCTTACACTCGGGGAGGGGATGGCAGAGAGATAACTTGCCCAGGAGAGTTGCGCATTCCTGTTACCTCGAAGATTTGGTTCGAGGGGTAATGACTATTACGGGGTTGAACTTAAATCTTACTTTCGAGTAACACGAATCGAGATTGAGTGCGTTCGATGAGCGTGGAAAGCGGGTCGAGATAGACTCACGTGAATTAACGAGAATACCGGGAGCTTGAGGGATTCTGTGAGAAATGTGCAGAGTTCAACGGGACGCGAATAGTGGGTACCGACTGGGGCGGACAGTGGATACCGACGGGGCAGGGAGGACGGCGGATATTGGGCGGATACTGCCTTCCAACTCTGGGGCCGGAAGATTTATAGGGTTGAATGGGGGCCCCCCCCCACCCCTCTCCAATTGAAGGGGAGTGTTCTAGATTCAGACGAATCGGCAGACAAGAATAGACTCGGCCTTTTAGCGCGAGGGCGAGAAGGTTCTTAAGCCGGCGAGCCGAACTTTGTCCGACTTCAGATGGGACCTTCTGGGCAATCACACTTGTCACAGGTTTCTGTGATAGCGATATTTCAGGTCATCGCAGCATCTCACGGCATCTCATAATTTAGCACCTCTATTAGCGCAGAAAAAAAGGGTCGCCCAGGTGTTTGTTGTCTCTCTCACTCTATTGAAGGGCGAGGCGGCGCGTATATCTCTCTCTCTCTCTCTCTCTCTCTCTCTCTCTCTCTCTCTCTCTCTCTCTCTCTCTCTCTCTCTCTCTCTCTCTCTCTCTAACTCTCTCTCTCTCTCTATCTATCTATCTATCTATCTATCTCTCTCTCTTTCTCTATCTCTCTCTCTCTCTCTCTCTCTCTCTCTCTCTCTCTCTCTCTCTCTCTCTCTCTCTCTCTCGAGAGAGAGAGAGAGAGAGAGAGAGAGAGAGAGAGAGAGAGAGAGAAAGCATTTAGAAAAGAATAAACTCCTAAATGATTCTCAGCATGGCTTCAGGAGAAAGAGATCTTGCCTCACAAATTTACTATTGTCGTACCTTGTACGACAATAATAGATCGGTTGACATCTTGTATCTAGACTTCCGAAAGGCATTTGATAAAGTTCCGCATAAGAAGTTGATGTGTAAAGTAAGAGCCTTTGGAATAAAAGGCGAAATTGTAAAATGGATAGAAAATTGGCTTACGGATAGAAAACAGCGAGTAGTTATAAACGGACAAGCGTCAAAATGGGTTTCCGTTTGTAGTGGCGTCCCGCAAGGCTCTGTCCTTGGCCCCTTGCTATTCATTATGTACGTTAATGATATAGATGATGGCCTACTATCGAAAATTTCTAAGTTTGCTGATGATTGTAAGTTAGGAAAATGGATAATTACTGAACAGGACGTTCAAGAATTTCAAAATGATATTGATAAAATAGTAAGATGGACGGAAAAATGGGAATTGCACTTCAATCTTGAAAAGTGCAAAACAATGCATATTGGTTATAATAATCCAAGGGGAGAATACAAACTGTTCGACAATGAGATCAAAGAAACTGAAAATGAAAAAGACCTAGGTGTCTACATTACAAACGATCTAAAGTTTTCACGGCAGTGCATCGAAGTCGAAAAGAAAGCGCAAAGGATTCTTGGATATATAAAACGCCAAATCACTTTCAAAAATAAGATTACAATTCTGAATATGTACAATGCACTAGTAAGGCCACAATTAGAATATTGTTCCCAAGCCTGGTCTCTTTACTTAAGAAAAGATATTAAGAAGTTAGAAAAAGTACAAGCCAGAGCCACGAAATTGATTCCAGAACTAAGGAATTATAATTATGAAACAAGATTTGAAAGATTAAATTTATTCAGCCTTGAAACAAGAAGATTGAGAGGTCAATTAATAGAAATGTTTAAAATACTAAAAAGAATAGAAAATGTCGACTCTAACATTTGGTTTCAGTTTAGCACATCTACTACGCGATCAAACGGAATGAAAATAAAACCCAAGAATTTTCGCACAAATATATGTTGGGAACTCATTTGCGTATAAAATTGTGAACAAGTGGAATCAATTACCAGAGGATGTAGTGAAATGTAATACAGTAGAAAATTTTAAAAAGAAATTAGACAAAATTTTAAGAAATCTAACATAATATGTGACGTGACTAATAAGTTAAAATAAAATTTGTATGCTAATTTTAAGATTTACAAAATATTAATTGTATTTATTATAAAATATATTTATTGTATGCAATCATAATAAAATGCTTTTTGACATGAATATGTTCTAAATATTCCTTATAGCTCAGAATCATTAACCAAAGACAAAGAACGAGTTTATGTTCTAATATTGGACGAGAAACCCTAATCTAAGTTAAATGTATATATATATATATATATATATATATATATATTAGCATGTAAAATATTATATAGAATAAGTAAGTTATGAGAGAACAGCAAATTGACAAAAAAGAGTTAACTCTTGCATAATGTAGCACAAGTAGCATAATAAAAAGTTTGGATGTAGCAAATAAATACAAAAAAATAAGTACCTCCATTGAAATGGAACGAATGTTCTTTTGAGGTACTTACTATCCTTGTAACTCCTTGTAACTCTCTCTCAACAACCATCTTGCCGTCAGGGAGAGAGCTTGCGCGATCTGCTTGAGGGTAAGCAAGCTAAGCTGGGGAACTTTTAGTCCGGCAGGGTCACCCATGCCAGTAAGGTAGGTTTAGTAGGATCCAGACTAAGGGTTGTCAAACTTCTCTTCCACTTCTTTGTTGCGTCTCCTTGCATCCTCCTACTAACCTCTTCGATTCTGTTAGTACTAAGTTTCACCAACTCTCTAAAAAAAACAACTAAAAATCCAACAACAAAAAACAAACATTCATCTCTATTACACATAGGTTGTTTAGTAATAAGGGCCTCACCAGCTACGTTATGCCACGTGAGAAGAGAGGCTTTGGAACCTCTTTAAATAACGCTTTGGAGCACTCATAGGTTGCAAGAGACTGAGATTGAAGGGATCTCAGGCGTTTGGGGTACGATTAATGGAGAAATACTAGGTACCCCTTAGAAGCTTTTTCCTAACGTGTAATGGCCTGATCAGCCCCTTGTGACCGCTACTTGGTGAACAAAGGCTCAACTGCTCTTTGGTGAGAGAGCTTATGTGCCTTGCCCGTTGCCAGATTAGCTAAAGATCTCGGATTAAGTCGTGGGCACTTAGCTTTACTATTTGCCTTAAATCTGGCCGTTTTTAGTTGATTAGTAAGGCTTAGTAGGAAGACAGTTACACCTCAAGCACCCCTGTCGAAAAATCAGAGATCCAGTTCACTAGGGCTCTCGTGCTACTCAGTTGGGAGCTGCGGCACGATTGGGGATGTCTGGCCCAGGGGAGACCTTAGGTTTGGTGTGCTTGGTCAAAGGGTTTCTGTTCGCCAAACGATGGAAAACATCCTGGAAATAGGCGGATGTGATTAGTGCGAGAGAAAATCTTACACAAAAACTTTTTTTATACGTATGGTCCCAGAGTTTTTAAGATAGCGAAGAAGAATGGTCCTCCGTTCCGCAAGTTCACCTGCAAAATCTGCAAAGTTTATAGATGGAGTGAAGACTTCGGGGGCAGGAGTTGCAAGAAGCTCACAGAAGCCGTTATTGTCTGTGACTTCTGCGAACTAGAAAAGCACCTGAGAGAGAGCATCGCTCAATTAAGAGAGGAGAACTCCCTCCTCAAAAGGGAGGTTCAACTCTTAAAAACAGTGAGGTGCAAATGCTCAGGCGAGTGCAAAGGAGAGAAGGCTTCCGACGTCCAAGGGCAGGAGTCTTCTGGTGCAGGACTGGCTCAACGAGCCAAAAAAAAGGAAAAAAAGAGGAAGAAGGGAAAGAAGAAAGAAGAAAAATTAAAACTAGAAGAAGAGAAAGTAGAAAGAGAAGAAAAGAAATTGGAAACAGAGGGCGAGAAAGTAGAAGCAGAAGAATAGAAACGAGAAACAGAAGAAGAAAAACAAAGAAAGAAAAGAAGAACGAGAAGAAGAAAAAGAAGAAGAAGAAGAAGAAGAAGAAGAAGAAGAAGAAGAAAAAAAAAAAAGAAGAATAAAAATGTAGATAAAGAAGAGGAAAGCGGTAAGTGGCTTCCGAAGGGAAAGACTCGATCATCTGCAGACAAATGTGCAAGAGTCACCCTTATTGGTGATTCTCAAGCACGGGGTCTGCAGCCCCTGCTAGCGGCTCGCCTTCACACTAGTGTGAAGGTAAGCTGCGTGCCAGGACGGGGTAGCCACCACATCAGAGTAGAGGCGGAGAAATCTCAGATTTCTGAGAGCTCACTCGTTAATCTGATGATAAGTGGCAACAACCTCTACCTAGGACGAGGTAGGGTAGACCCTCGGATAAAATCCTCCACACGGTCTTGGGTGCCGTGGGCAAGTGTGGGCTGAAATCTCGCATGCGTGATGTGATCTGGATGCTCCCGGGGAGAGGTCCAACATGGACTGCTCACTCGATGAACGTCTCTTTGAACCGGCGCCTGGCGGATTTGTGTACGGCAGAGGGGGTCTTTTTTGTGGACCCTTACCACACCTTTTATGGTAGGAATGATCTCTACAAAAGAGACAGGGTACATCTTTCCTTTAAAGGAAAGGCCTTTCTGTCGAACATGATACAGGATGTCGTAGAGAGGAACCAAAGGAGTATCCGGCCAAGGGTGAGGGCGCACGTACGCAGTACACCCACATCACTCATGGAACGACTTTATCAGAGGTCAAAAAGAGGGTGCCTCCTCACCAACAATAAGCCCGGAAACGGAAGAGCATAAGGAGTCTTACATTCGGGTACTCCTTGCAAGTTTTTCTGTTTAATGCGAGGTCGATCAGGAGCAAGTTTCTTGAAATTCGTGGCCTCATAGCGACAAAAGAACCTGAAATAATAGCCATAACAGAGTCGTGGGTAAAACCCTTAAGCCGAGAATTTGAAGGTGAAATCACGATTCCTGGTTACCAACTCTTCCAAAATGATAGGCTAGACAGAGAGGGTGGCGGTGTGATGTTGTATGTCAAGGATACACTCAAGTTGACGAACTGCAACATTGTATTTGACCACGAGCTACTAGGAGTTGACCTAGATATAGGTCCTGCCAGATACATGACCATGGTGCTTTACAGACCCCCTGCCCAACTCGTTGAAAAAGACAGGGATCTGTACCGGCTACTGGATGAATTTGTTCAAGACAGTGTGTGTATCGCCATGGGTGATTTCAATACCCGAGTTGACTGGAAAACGAGAGAACCCTGTGGCGAGAAAGCACTACTTCTAGAGTTCGCGAACAACGAGTTCCTAACTCGAGGGGTGAAAGAGCCGAGGAGAGGCAATAATACCCTCGACTTGGCTTTCACCTCTGAGGATATCATCGTTGAGGATCACTTGGTAGGCGAAGAGCTCAGTGGCAGTGATCAGCGAGTAGTCAGATTTATAGTCAAGGTCTCCAAGGTAGAGTCTGCCACTAGTAAATCGAGGAAACTTGAGTTGAGAAGAGCAGACTTTGTAGATCTTCTTGATTGGCTGATGCGAGGATAGAAGTGTGCGGGGATGAGGAAAATTCGTGGAATAGATTCAAAACTACGTTCATAAGTCTTTAATGGCGATTCATCCCTTTGAAGAGCCTTTGTCGGTCTCCAGTTCAACCAAAGTGGTTTTATCGAGAAATCAGTCAACTGCTGAGGGAGAAGAGAATAGTGTACAGGCAATCGAAGATTTCTGGAGACTTTGAAGAGTACCGTATGCTAGCTAGGAGGGTGAAGTCCAGCAAAAGGGCGGCAAAGCGTGCCGAGGAGCTCCGAGTGGCGAGACTCTGCAAAGAAAATCCCAAGGAGTTCTTTGGTTATGTAAATAGCTGTAAACCAATCCATCGCACGATTGGCCCTTTAGTTAATGAGGAGTGGGCATTAAAACACTCAGATGCAGAAAATGCTAACCTCAACAACGACTACTTTTCTTCAGTGTTTACTGAAGAGCGTGGTCCCATCCCCCATCCGACGGATTCTTACTTGCGGGAAAAGCTGGAGGAAATGGACTTCACCCAATGACAAATAATAAAAAAGATCACTGATCTAAGGACGAATAAGTCCCTTGGCCCGGACAGCTTTCTACCTAAAGTGTTGAAAAAAGTGGGCGATGAAGTGTCACGACATCTGAGCGCAATTTTCAACATGTCATTCCAGACCGGATGCGTTCCAAGAGACTGGCTTTAAGCGAAGGTGACTCCTCTCTTCAAGAAAGGAGACCCTAGCCAGCCGTCGAACTACCGACCTATTAGTTTAACTTCAATAGTCGAACCTGCTACTGAAGAGTTCCCAGCACGGTTTCCGAAGGCATTGGTCATGCCTAACGAACCTTGTGGAATTCTTCCACTTCGTTTTCAGTGAGCATGATCGGGATAAGCCAGTGGATGTTATCTACTTGGACGTTCAAAAAGCCTTTGAACTACCGACCTATTAGTTTAACTTCAATAGTCGACCCTTCTACTGAAGAGTTTCCAGCATGGTTCCCGAAGGCAATGCCGCTTTCTCCGGAAAGTGCGTGCGCTGGGCATAGATGGAAAGGTAGAGGGTTGGATAGAAAACTGGCTAAGCGGCAGAGGGCAACGTGTGGTGCTGAGTGGACAGGTTTCTAAGTGGGTGCCCGTCACTAGCGATGTTCCCCAAGGTTCTGTCCTGGAACCATTTCTTTCCATCATCTATGTTAACGATATGGATGGTGACATGATTGTGGAGATTTCTAAATTTGCCGATGATACCAAGCTTAGTATGAACGTCGCAAAGGAAAGAAACACTGCCCGCCTTCAAGGTGATCTTCGGAAGATTGGGGAGCGGTGGGCACGTGGCAAATGCCATTTAACGTGAACAAATGCAAAGTGATGCATATCGGCCACTGAAACCCCCAATCTCAGTATATCATTAAGGCTACTGCTGTTGAATCCATTGACACTGAGTAGGACTTGGGTGTAACACTCACTAGTGACTTCAAGTTCTCAAAACACTGCAATGAGGCGGAGAAAAGGGCCCAAAGGATGCTAGGCTACATAAAGTGCCAGTTGGATATCGGAACAAGGAGATAGTACTGTGTTTTTACAACTCACTTGTCCAACCGCACCTGTAGTATGCTGTACAATTTTGAAGTCGTTCGTTTTTAAAGGATGTTGCGAGATTGGAACGTGTGCAAGCCAGGCCATCCAAAGGAAATTAGATCTGTTGTCGTTGGATACCCGGAGACTGCGGGGTCAGCTTTTTGAAGTGTTTAAAATACTTTGAGGCTTTGACAATGGAGACTACACTGATTTTTTTCCAAATTAGTGAGGGCAGAACTAGAAATCACGGCTACAAACTTGAACTGAAGCGTTAGCACCGTGATCTGTGTAGTATATTTTTCACATACAGCATCTGCGGTAGCTGGAACGCACTTCCAGTGGAAGTTGTCAACAGCAATTTTGCTGATCAGTTCAAGTAAAGAGTGGACAAAGTCTGGAAAAGTCGCCGTTTGGGCACTTAAGTCGTTGTTCAGAACTGTGCCTGCTTAACTATTAGCCTAAAGGTACCCTCTCTGAATGGACGGTAAGGTCTTCTAGGGTACTTCTTTCCCTTGTAGCTCTCTCTCTCTCTTTCCCTCTCTCTCTCTCTCTCTCTCTCTCTCTCTCTCTCTCTCTCTCTCTCTCTCTGAGACCCCTTGAATCCACTTTAGGGTATTTGAAAAGAGAGACAAGGGAAAGTAAAATGGAGAGCAAAAGAATTATAGGTAAATTTAGCTCATACTTTTATAGCAACACTGTAATGTTTTACATGCGATTATTAACCCCATAATTTTAATTAAGTTTTAAAACCTAATTAAATTATTATTAGAGAAATTACCTTACCGAAATGTCGTTTAATGACTGCCTGTAACCGGTATGGTTTTAGCATTAATTTTTGACTAAAACAAACTATTCTATCAAAATAACCCAGCCTATGATGGTGGACGAACTAGTGTTTTGAATCGGTTAGTTTTAGTTTGCGGAAGCGTAGGTATTTATCAAATGGGATCCAGAGTATCTTAGTGTGAGTTTTATATGTAACTTTTGTGAATGCTGGGAAGTTTAGGTCTGGTGTATGTGTGTGTATATTTGTATGTTGTTGATGTGCATCTCACGCGCCGTTGAGTGCCGTCTGTGTTTTCAGAGGATTCTTAACTATGAGCCACCTGTCCTAATATTATGTCTTATCGTTTAGTATCATCTGTACACGGTACGCGATTGTGTCTGAGCCTTGGCCGGAGATGAGAAGGGTGTCGTCGTCACCATAGAATAATGTCTGTTTCTGCTTTCTTTCGGCGGCCGTTGGGTGTCATATGTGTATATTATGTATAGAGTAGGCACTAGCACGCTACGCTGAGGTACGCCAGAGCGTTGTGTAAATAGATGTAATTCAGTGTTGCTGGCTAGTTTCCACCGAAGTCTCTTTTGCCATACCTTGTCGAATGACTTCTCCACATCCTTGCTGATGGAGTGTTTTTTGTCATGCTTTTGTATGATGTCATGAACTATGGTCACAATTTTTTGAGAGGTCCGGCCTCTCCTGAAGCCATATTGGTAGAGGAAGAACCAGATACTCTTCGCCAGAAAATTCCTAAAACGGGTGTTAACCATACATTCGAGTATTTTTCCAAGGTACTCTAAGAGGGCAATAGTCCTGTAGTTGTTTGCATATTTTTGTTTTGTTTGTGAAGTAGAATGTTGTGTGGTGTTTTGAACATTTGTGGGTAATGTACAGAGGCATGTAAGGAATTGAATAGGAGTGTCAGTGTCGAGAAAACTTTTCGGGTAGTTGATGATTTATTGTGACTGAAAGGGCGAAAGGGTAATTGGCGCGTTTGAGTGTTGTTTTGATGAAGTATTGTTTCCTCATCAGTGATAAAAGTGGTTACTGTTATGGAGTTGTCTAGCACTTTCATCCGTACCAGGAGGCGGGCCCAAGCTCTTCAGTGTATAGCCGACATTATTCACAGACTTCCTGGAAGTGCTCGCGTGCATGCGGTTTGTGCATGTTGTTCTAGTTAGTGTTAAATGCGACGAGGATGTCATTAGTGGTAGTGAGCGTGCCGTTATTGAAGTGTGTAGGGTTATGGGTTTTGGTGGGTTCGTGTCCACCATCCTCTTCACGCACCGCCAGAAGAAGGAATGGTCAGTAAAGCGAGCATCATTCGCTATGCTGGTCCCCTTGTGCCACTGACGGTTCCGATCCATCTGCATGCATTGCAAGATGCGGGCACGTAGGAGTATGATGTTGTATTGTCCTATGCCTTGGCCGTAGTGGTTATTGTGCATGGTTATCAGTATGTGTGTATGTATTGAGAATGGGAAGTGTTGAATTTATATATGTGTATTAGATATAGGTACATGTTTCCTGTTGTGTTTATGGTGTTTATAAGTGTACTCCAGTGGTTGTCCATATGTGTAGGGTTGGTGTTCTGGAGATTTAGGTTAGGTGTTGTGTTGAAGCAGATGTGTTTTCTAAACGCATCTAAGTTTGTGTTTGTATAATCGTGAAAGGGTAGTGTAAGTATGAGGATAGATGAAGATGAGAGTAGGAGGCATATGAAAACGTGGTCTGAAAGTACAGGGAAACATGGAGCTATGTGTGTGGAAGCGTTTGGCGTGATCGTTGCGATGGACTATGTACGGGTACGTACTCTCTCTATAGTGGCCATAGAATGTGGGGAAGGCCGGACCTATGTGCTCGCAGAGGAAACGCCTCAGGCACCGGTCATATACCTCCCCACATCATTTGTACTGTTGGAAAGTAGTATAGGGTGGTGTGCGTTCAGGTCCCTCATAAAGAAGAGTTGAATGTTATGGTTGGATAAGGCCTGGAGAGGGACGTTATGTGTAGTTGTTGTCGTGGTGGACAGTAATATGTGGCAACTAGAATTTGCCAGTGTCGGTGTTTACTTTGCAATCTAGAAAAGAGTTGTCTTGCATATTTATAAATGTGTGATGAATGCAGGCCATTGAGAGCGTGTATAATGTTCCGCTCAAGCACGACTGTCACACTTGTATAAAAAAACACAAAGTTAGCATAACATTCCTGAACACTATTTAGTATTGCTCTTTTTTTTAATTCTGCATATATTAACTATTGGTGTTCATTATAGTTAATACTTTCCAGAATGAAAGCTATATTTTCATAAGTTTTCTTTCAAACACCAGTGTTAGCAACTGGAATTGATGGAATGTTATCCCCGTTTATCAAAAGAAAAGTTTACCACTATAAAGACACGGATCGATGAAAATTCTTCACTGGCTAGGATCATAGGAAAAATCCAGCGCTTCAAAAAACCTTAGAAAGTCTTTGCAAAAATACAAATTGCTTTACATTTAAAATTTATCTCGTAAATCGCCAAAACGAGTTCGAAAAACTGATGTGCAAACATGTTCAACCAATATTTTTTTTGCATAAGCCGCAACCATAAAAGCTTACTATGTTGCTTTGTCAATCCTCAGTCATGACCCAAACCATTTAGCTAAGGTTGAGTCAATGGTTTTAGAGAGGAATCCTTCTCGGGGGCTAATATAAACCATCCTATGAATGTTCATCTGCAGAATCTTCTGAATGAGAAAGTAATATTTCGGCAGGTGGTTTTGGCATTGGTATTTCGGATGAATGAGATAATGTGACGATGGCAGAGCGAAGATTGAGATAAACCATATATATATATATATATATATATATATATATATATATATATATAGTTTGCAGGATAAAGGAAAGGACGTAAAACGGGAAGTTACTTTAGTTTACGTGATATGTACAACGTTTCGAGTAAAAGTTTCACCCATCTTTTGGTACTGGAAAATTACAAAAATTCGTAAAAGACTAATATTATACATTGAAAATTTAAGCATACGAAGGATGTAATAGATAAATCGAACATTTAATAGTGTGGGGATGTAGAGCTATACAGGTTACTGGATTGTAATATTAAACGTAGAGAATTCAGTTAATAAAAGAAATTTAACAATAATAAATGGAGAAAACACTGAATACATTTTAGGGAAAACACTAATCTTCTGCAAATGGCTGTTAAAAAAAGACTGGTGGAAAAGCGCGAGGGACGTATAAAAAAGAAAAAAAATTAGGGGGTTGGTTTATATTTTAAAGAAGAAGTAGTGGATGTGAAGAAGAGTCAGAATTTAGAGTGTGAGAAAAAAAATATATAAACAGGGATTCTTGAATTCTTAAGGATATTGGATCACGGATGATCATTAATATTTTAAAATCATCTAGAGATACATCGGGTTTACAATGGATGGAATGTAGCCGAACAGGTTAAAACTCTTTCTTTGGCAGAACCTTTCCGGTCCTGTGGCTTATTCCCATATGAGCTCAGAATATTGCCTTCAGCAAACGCACCGTCCTTCCATGTAACTCTCCAAAATGCATCCGAGGCAAGTGAATTTGTAAATGACGGAGCACTTTGCTTCTGGCGGGATTTTGTCTTTACAATTAAAATAGTATCCAAGGAGATGTTTATTTTTAAACATCTCCTTGAACAATATTTGGAGAAAGTTTAAGCCTAAGTAGTCACGTGGTCTGAATCCTAGAATATCTTCTGCATCCTCTGTCTTTATTGGAGTTTTCCCTTATTTTTACTTATAGTTATTTTACCAATTTATGATCCAGGAATTTTTAGACTTTCATTTAATTTTTCGAATTTTTGCCAAAAATGAAACCCAAATAATTCTCAATATGTGAGTTTGTAGTGCTCACATTGTAAGATGGAAGGAGACAACCAAAGAGACCTACAGAATGAGCACTTTGTAGACTTTTACTAAGTCTTATAGGGTAGCTTTAAACCAAAATAACATTCCATGAAATGGGAATCCGAATGATAAGTGCTCTAGAAAGAGCACTATTCCCAAATCCTAAATACCGGGGTTTTTTTATTATAATTGAGATTAAACAACTGAGTCATATTACTCCAAATTATTGTCATTATCTCAATTACTTCGTTGTTTTTACTACAAACTAAATAAATTTTTCTCTCTGTTATTAGAAGAAACTTTAAACAAACTTAAAAAAGAAACGAAAGACTGGAATGTAGTAATTTTGACTTAAATATAAAATTGATTTAAAAGTCTATAGATAACAACTACAATCATCTTTCATCAGTATATTTAATATAAATCGAGTTTGATTGATGAAAATAAAAGCATATTTATTTTAGAGCGCTGAAGTAAGAGAAACGGTGAGATTTGGCAACCAAGCAAAGCCTAAAGAGTAAGTCGTTTTTCATCCTAATATTAAAGAAAGTGTATTAAATCCTTGTATATTATAATATAGCAATGTTAAGACTTGATAATTATGTAAAAATTGGCAAAATAAGTTAATGCAAGTAGAGAGAATAAATTTAATGTTATAGGAACTAAGTAAATACTCGTATATATAAATTTATTATAATGAATGTTAAAAAAAAATTCATGTATGCGGGCCGTTGATGTAAAGAGGGAGATGGACTGCGTTTAGGGATGAATTCTTTTATCAACTAAAGGACTCCAGGAGACCTTTCCAATTCCCGAAAGATGAATTCGACTTAGCAAGAAAATACATTTGAAGAGAGAGTAAGACTGATAACGTTTCAACGGAATGGAGAGGTTTCAATGGCCAGACTCTCTCTCTCTCTCTCTCTCTCTCTATATATATATATATATATATATATATATATATATATATATATATATATATATATATATATATATATTTACGTAGGTACTTTGGGGTTTTGGGCCGAAGTTGGTTGAAGACCGTTAGTGAATGGGGAAATTGTTATGAGTCCAGTGGGGATGGTTTATTATTAACTTTGTGGGGTCCTTTTTAAAACTAATATTTCAGAGTGCAAGTTGGCCAAAGATTAACAGGTAGCTGGTACGCTTTGGGGTTGCAAAAGAAAGATAATGACGAAGATATATCTTGACTAACAACAAAATGATGTTTATATTTACACAAATATTGGGTTTAAAGGGAATGGTCGCACATACAGGGTTAAATGTCCACACGAGATACAGGTGGGTTAATTAGGGGATTAAGTATGGCAGATTCAGGTTGGTGATTTAAAGGGAGATTTAACCGGAGCGTTCACACAAATAATGGACCAATGGGGTAAGCCAGATTCTAGATCAATCCGCAGGCGGCAACGGTTACAATTTCTTACGTGCTCGTTGCAGAAAAGGGGCCAGTTGGGGTACGATGAATGCGACGGAATAATTCGGGTCCCCCCTTACTTCAGATGAGGGAGCCTTCGACTTGAATCAAAATCGCTGCGGAGGGGAGGTGAGTGTCCTTCAGCTCGTTCGCCGGTGTAGGTGGGAAGTCTATAAGTGCTCTTACTAAACTGAGTCGAAGGGTTATATAGGCACCTGGTGAGGTGGCTATGGCGGCCCTCCAGACGCATGCGATCTTGGATAAAAGCCAGGGACTCCTTCGAGGGAAGGGGGAATTGTGATAACGTTGGCTTGAAATGTCCAACGGACTTCAATCTTCGGGCAGAAGGCACGCATGTTTGCTGAAAGGTGGCCGTGGGAGACGGTGAACCTGGTCCCTAGGCAAATACAGCTGGGGGGGGGGGATGATAAGGGTGTAAGCTGCATCCTTACCCTGGTTCAGCCATGGTTTCAGAGCTCCATACGATGATCTCAGACCACGTGGGTACAGAAGGGCACGTGGTCGCCCTTTGACCTCATTCTGTTACAACCACCATAAGACGAAGCTCCTATTTCGCAACCATCCGATAATACTCGAGCTCCAGAAATAGAAGATTTGTCCCCGGCTATATGATGCTCCTCTCCTAAGAAGGTAGGCACATCCATAACTGGTGAAACCATTTGAAGGATGGTGGGGAATAAGATGGATTCGCCAAGAGAGCAAAAATCTGCTCTGTTTACCAACTAAGAAGAAGATCTGGCGAATTCCATCACCATCGGCCTCTCGTCTTCACGAAGCAGCCTTTACGGAATGGTAAAAAATCGTCTATCTTTGCTGCCTACTGCCCGAAACGACGGATCCAATTCCACCGCCATCGAATCTGCCGTCTTCAAAGAAGCATCCGTTATGGGATGGCAAAAAAATCGTAGATTTCTGCTGTTTTGGCACCCGAGACGGTGGATCGAGTTCCACCACCATCGAGCCTCCCGTCTTTACCTAAGCAACCGGGGATTTTTGTTGCTTTGCCGCCCTAGACGGCTACATGGCAGGACTATGGGCAGCTCTTCGGACTGCTTGGCAAAGAAGATGGGAGACGGTCGAAGGGAAATTAAATGTGAGTGCCATTGCGCCACGACTGTTCTCATAGACATACCCCCAAATGCTGCGAAGGCTTCAGGTTGCTTTCTGCCGTCTCCGAATTGGGCACACTCGCAGGACGCACTGCCATTTAGGGGATGCTCACCAACGCCCTACTGTAAATACTGCGTTGTCCCCCAGACTGTTCGGCACATTCTTGTTGAATGTCCTAGTCTGGGCGATCTCCTCGCACGGTACCTGTCCGGGTACCGGGATGGGCGGGGTCGATACCGCCTGTCCCTTGTACTCGGGACGAGTTCGTGCACATCGACTGGTTGACTTATAGACTTTTGGAGGGAGGCCGGCCATTTATCCTTTATTTAACTAGGGTTATTTTGTTGTTTTATTGGTAGGTAGCACGCTCCTGCACCGGGGGAGAGGCGGACCTGCCCCCGACGCCGGAGCTTGCTTCCTAATTGTTGCCATTTTCCCTTTTTGTTGTTGTTTTTTTCATATTCTTATTTTAAAGTAGCCTAAGTGCTAGGCTGTCATAAGTGCGGCGACTTGTGCCCAAGTGGGTAGTCGCTAGATAGGCTCCTTAAATTTTAAAAAACTCCCTAAACGGTGGATCGAATTCCACCTACGCACCGGACTCCTTAAAGCAGCCTAGATGAGCTACGATGAACCGTTGCAAGTCGACGTGGGTTGAGACCTAACCCGGCAGCACCCATCATCGCAGCTCAAAAGGTCAACACTGAATTGATATGAAACCAACAGACGAACTAACGTCATTCGTTCGGCACTGTTTAAATATTAATAACAATAATGTGTTTAAAAAAAATCCAGTGCAAATCTGTTTAACAGCGTAAATTCAATGCTTATTTAGTGTTAAAATTGTAAATAGTGAAAAATCCAGTGTCCGGTGATAAGAATAATATTATTAATTTTGTTGCACCAAATTTAATGTACAAAATCTGTGAAATTATTCATTTAAAGTTAATTCGGAATTCCTAAGTTCCGTTTAGTTTAAGATTAGTGGTGTGGTGCATACAAACAAAGTAAGGTAGAAGAAAATGAGTTTTTGTTCGCAATGAAGAACAGCAGCTCTTACATTCGAACGCTCTAATCAATGTTAAACGAATGGCACAACATAGGTTAAACAGGGAATCTCAGGATTGCTGAGCCCTCTTAAATTTATGTTTTGCCCCCTGAATTCATTCATGCAGATGGTTCACATCACGGATTTTCTGACCGTGGTAGACATTTTCTCTAAGATGGACCACACGGAGTAGTCGATGAGATTTAGATCCTAACTGCATGGGGGCCAATAATTTGGTTCGATAAAAGCTTGATGACAATTAGTCTACCACGGTCAGAAAATCCGTGATGTGAACCATCTGCTTGAATGAATTCAGAGTGCATGAGAGGATTTTTAACAAGTTAATGTTGAAAAGACAAGTTCAAAATTGAAATCAAGATTACATGCTGTAGGTGGCCATAAAGGAGTGCGTATTGAACCATTCATTCAAATTTGAATTTCGTTTAAAATGTTGAACTTTTTCAAAGGTTGCAATTTAGAAAATAAAAGACAAGTTGTTGTTTTTTTACATTGTTTTTTAAAGACTAATTGACTCATTAAATGACTTTAAGACTATCTTTTACAAGGCATAACTGTTTATAGATAAAGGATTCATCTTTCATTTGTTTTATTTCATGTCCTTAGCTGCAATGGTTATTGAGATATTTGATCTTCTAATGTCTAGGTGTCGAGTTTAATCGCAAAGGAGGCAAACTTCATCGTGTCAAGAGGTTCTGGCCACTGATTGGTAGATGCACTGTGCTTACTACCATGGGGAGGGGGGGAGGAGGTAAGTAGATCTTACTCATGCCATCGCAATTCAATCTCACAACACCGCTGTCTTTCCTTTCCAGTCTTTGCAACTCAACATACCCATTTTCTCCTCTGTACCGGAACCCTGCCAGTAGAGTACTATGGGGAGCACTCTTTTTTTCCACATACCTCGACTTGTAGTACTAGTGTCTACTACCTATGTGGATACTCATATCGACATACTTTTTTTTCTAAGTGATTTTAATAAATTCTTTTTAACTGTAAAATGCAATCATTTTATTTTCAAGAGCAAAGTTTTATTTATTTTTCTGTCATGTTTTTTTAGCTTATTTTTTATATTTGCGCCATTTTTCCGCTTGTGGCAGTTTTCTCATTTGAATATTGTGGGAATATTCATGTGGGCAGTTTTCCCATTGGGAATTTACCTAGTGGCAATTTTCTCAGTATCAATGATCTACGTACCATCTCGATAGACCTTGGCTTTTCCAAATGATTTATAAGATCATTCCCTACTTAATGGGAGCATTTTATTCCATGTTTATCATTATTTTCTGGACAGAAATAAAAAAAACTCTGTGGAAGTTATTTATACTTAAATAAGTATTTATTTATTAATTTAATAATTAATATAATTTTCACCAGTTTATACTACTAGTCTATATCCTTCTATTAACTTTTCAATACCATGTTTGTAAAAATGGTTTAACTTTGATCTTAAAAAGTTCTTTAAAGTAGTTTCAAACTCTTCCGTTCTTGAAAACTTCATTCTCTTTAGGTGATTCGCTAATCTCCTAAAAATATACTAATTTGATGGTGCTAAGTTAAGTGAGTATCGAAAATGACTCATTAGTTCACATTAAAAAAAAACGCTTTGTATGTATCTCTTTTGATAGGATGTAGTGCTTTTTGTTTTGGTGAAAGAGCACTCTTCTCCTCGCGATTAATGCTGCCCTTTTTTACCTTCAAGTATTGCAGGTGAAGTGGCCAGTTGAGAAGAGTTAACCTTTTTGATGATAATTTTATACGGTAAAGAAGTTCAAAATGGATTATGTCATTCATATCCCACCAGACGCACTAGGAATCTTCCGTGGATGAGATCCCTGTTTCGGCTGGGGTATTGGATTTTCCCCAGGAATAATCTATTGTATAGAATGTTCAATATTATTGTAAAGACCAAATTGGTAATTATATTTTGACTGATATCGATACATTTGTGTTCAATAAGGAGCCGCAACTACTTACAATTGGGTGGCTTCAGCTGATCAATCGCCAGTCTGATTATCGTCCACCAATTCTCTATTTGGTTCATTTGGTTCAAATATGGCGAATTTCCGAGAGAAGTACCACAATTTTTAGGTTACTTTCAGATAAGAACTTTGTTATTGCTTTTGCTTTGTAAAGATGCGCCATCACGCTGAAGAGTACAGTTATTAGCCCAACTTGAAACTATTGGGAGTGCAGAAGACTTCTTAACAGGGGTATAACCAGTCTTTTAAAGTCAAAAATAATCCTAAAGATAGCGTTCCTTAATTCAATACCCTTAACAACTCTTCTCTTGCATTTCAAGTCACTTTGGTGCGAAGAAAATAATGGTTGCACGCTTTTATTTGGAAAGAACTATTTCTGGAGTTGAAAAATATTCAAACATTTATTTTTCCAACAAATTATTACGAAAAGAAATTCTAAATACGTAACATCATTCATTTAACCCATCTTTGTCACCCTTTTACCCTTTTGATCAAATAGCAAAGCTCCAGAGACTGAAACTCACTTCCTACAGGAACCGGACCAGAGCACGATTTTGGATTAAGCGGAATGCAGTTTTCTTATTATTTTTGAAATGTTGACTTTTAATAAACCTGCAATAATTTAAATATTAAAATAATTATTCCTATCAGGTCAATTTTAAAAACGACTGAAAAAAATATAAATATATATTATTCTCCAAACTTTTTGCCATGACTGTATCCTATGAGATCAAAATCCCTGTATAAAAGTAAGTAAAGGGTAGGTAGGCAGCCATACTCGATTCTCAAACGAGTAGGGAGGGGGAGTAGTGCGTTAAGGAGCTCATGAGAGCATAACAAATATCTCCTGAAAAAGGAAGAGAAGGAAGTCGACCAACAACAATGCCACCAGAAAAACAAACAGCCTAGTACAGTAACCAAACAAGGCTAAAAACAGAAGAAGCATAGAGCAGATCCCAACGAGGGGATCGAATTCGTCCTTATTACTCTTTCTTCTCCTCATCACTGACAAAACGCTCAAATAGAAGGGAATTTTCAATGCCTTTATGAAAAACTCCACAAAGCCATCCCTCTATTTCTACCTGTCTTTAGGCTTTGAAAGAAATAATAATTACCCCTCTTCAAACTTTTAATAAATTCACAATACGAAAAAAGTTCACTATTTTTGTGGAAGAAAAAGCTGGATTCTCTAATTCTCCCATTTATATAAGCACACAAATACGCACACAAACCCCTCCATCATCATTTAGTTGGGTTATTTTACTTTTAAACTTCCCCGTCTATAATTAGTTCCTTTATTCACCCTCATTTACTCCTTCCCTCTAACATACACAATCTAGACTCTTTTTCCCCGATCTCTTTTGTGCCTTCCATACATATTCACATTACCCTTACAGGGCTTCATTTATCACCCAAGGCCTTGACACACTTATCACGCACAGTTTTAACCAAAACGCATACCCAACACAACTCCTTAACATACACATTACGCATTTACATATCCTCAACTATTTTTAAGATTAGCTTGCGTTCTTTCCTACATAAACCCAAACTTCCAGAATTACACCACCATACAACCTTCCCCATTACCCTTTAACATGCTTCCTTCTACTCGGAAACTCTCTTTAATATTACCGACCTACCTATACACCCGCTTACACACTCGTGTAAACATTTTTAAATTATGGCATAACTATAAACTCACATCACGGATGAATTTTTCATTATATTATTTTTTTACTTCTCTCTGCGAGAACTTTTCTTATATTAGTTACCCTTTCAAATTTTCATTTCTCCGTTTTCTGTAATTTTGCAAAGTTTCCTTCTCCATTTAATTAATAGAATGACCGAAAGACGCTGGCAATTAGGTCTTGTTATTTTTTAATAAAGCTCTTTAAGTCGCTTTTCGGTCCGGCCAGCGGCCATCACTTTTATGAGGAAAATGAATTTGAGGGTGGGAAAGAAATAGATAGAGAGAGAAAGAAGTCAGAAGGATGAAAGTGAACGAAGAGGTTCCAGTCTCTTCAGTTTTTCAGAAAATTTATATATTTATTTAATAACTAGCCTTTACTGGCTAGCGATCGAATGAGATAAATTTTGGAAATATAATTTTGATCCCCAATGGATTCCGAATTAATTTGATAGAAAGAGACATTTGAAAATCCAGAATAGTGAGAGCTAGGGGAGGGGACGAATTCTCCATAGCTGGGCGCGACTTTAATTCTTTCAGATGCGACTGCGACTTTGCCACTCTATCCCCCCCCCCTTTCACTTCAGTGCGACTTGCGACTTTGTGACTGCGACCTTTTTTCTCCTGGTGCGACTCCGCTAAATTACAAATTAAACTTTAGCGAGATAACAGAAACATGCTTTTATAAGGCAGAAAAACACCTTTTTTTTTTCTTTTTTTTAGTTAAAACACAGCCTAAACTAATATGTACAACTAATATGCTACAACCACACGCAGGGTGGAAAAGAAAGAAATGATGAAGTAAGAGATTCAGATGGGCGAAGGATATCACTCTTAACCTTTATCGATTTAAGTTACTAAGCAATCGAGATTTTAAAGAAAGGTAAAAAACACGTTCTCGAACGTTTTTAACTGACAAGACAGGTTTAATTAAAACTTGGTTCACGCCTGAAAAGTGTATGTAATTTTACTAATTTATAATAAAATTCAGAGTGACAAACTTTTTGTGGGTACGTTTAGGTAGTTTCATGTAACGTCAGCCTCATATAATTTGAAGAATTTAATTTATCGTAAAAGGAAAGTTAAAACTCAGATTGAAATAAAGTTAGCTGTTACCAACTGAAATTTGACCTTTTTTAGCCAACTCGGGCTTTAAAACTGACTTAAAACAGCCGCGGCAATTTCTTTCAAAAAAGTCGTCTTGTTCTTGCTTAGAGTCGCGGAAAATTAGCGGTAAGACTTTGCTTAGTCCGACTTTTTCAAAACGTTTGCGACTTCAAAATTCATAGTGCGGCAAAGTCGCAAAGTCGCAACTCGTTGCCACAACACCTAGCTCTGGAATTCTTATATTCGATTCAAGGTCATTTAAAGCATACATATGATTATTATATGTAAAAATGGGTCACCGTTCAGCGTCTTCGTTCATTTTACCCCAAAATATGATCAGATTTACAAGCTTTGTATAACACATAGTTGGCATCATGTGGAATCATAGCTTCACTTCATGAAAAATCTATAATTATATTTTATTTTTGATACTCAATCTTTGACATCCTCATTCACTATGATTGCCGAAATAACACACACACACACACACCTGCAATATAAACTTTGTTAAAGAGGATTATGAGCGAAAAGTTGGAGATATGCGAATGAAGAAAAAAGGAAAATAATGGCGTAGATTTGGCTACGGGGGATCAGCAAGTTCCAAATTGCCCCATTTTTACCACCACCCCGATCGGGGCTTCTTGGGAAACTCACCAGACCGAAAAATTGAAAATCCAAAGAGGTGAAATAGTCACGTCAGACAATTTTATTTATAGCAGGATTTTTTTCCGATTTTATTATTATTACTATTACTAGTAGTGTATTTAATTACATGTATTAGGTTGCCTTTAGCATTATCCATAAGGAGGTGCGAGCTGCAGCTATCATCTGGAAATTGTGTGTTCTCCCGGCCCCATTGCATCCAACTGTACTGTTATACTAATAATACTGATGATGATAATAATAATAATAATGATGAAAATGAAAATAATAATGATGATAATAATAGTAATATCAGATAGGCATGAAATAAGAGCTAAGAAACTCGCACAAATGTACACTATCATCCGAAGCTAAAAGTGCAGAGGATGACGCAGGCCTTCTATTTTCCCAACCCCCTTCTCCCTGACCCAGCCTCCCTGCTTCAGCTGACCCCTATGGCAACAACGAGTAATCTTCTCTCATAAGTATCTACATTCTTTAATACCACTCACTAATTTCCTTTAGCTTAACTGTTTTATTGTAAAAGACATTCTTAGGTAAACCATTTCGGCCTCCACCTCTAATCATCTTGGAGAATTATATAATATTGGTTAATACTAAGGTAGAAGCATCCCCCATCTTCAAAATGTATTCACATTGGATCAGTTGAAATAAATTTCCGCCCCATTAACCCCAGAAAAAAGTTAACTGGAGAGTTATTGTTAAAACCATCCCGCTGTATAACCATTGGCTCAAGTGTTAAAATCCAAAAAACTTAGTAACTAAATCAAATATAACTGGACCATTATTATAATACTCCTCCTACTATTTTTAATATTTTATGTAGCTACACACAATGAAATGAACATGTAAAAAATTATAAAACTTCTTGTGAGAGAGAAGAGACTCTCAGACATAAAATCCACCACCTTGAAGTTGTCTCATTACGACCCTCTGTTTCGTGTAATTTGACGAAACCGATTCATATCTTCAAGCAACTAGTAGTCTCCTCCTCCGTCGAGCATCGTGCCTCCTCCATTCGTAACAGACGACGTTACCAGCCGTAAGCTGGCATAACCTTCCATACCAGTTGTAACATATGTATACCTTCCGCACATTTTCACTTCCTCCATTTCACGTGCAAGCTATCTGCAGATGCCCTCGTTGGTTTCCATTTAGTTTTCCTTATAACTATAAGGATGGTTGCAAGTTTTGGGGGATGGGTAGGAGGAATTCAGATTTTTTCGCCCAGCCGTTGGGAAATGCGTTTTTATTCAAAATAAGTAGCTATGGTAAGGGGGCTGGGGGGGCAGTAACCCCACCAACTCTAATTTCCAGGTACGTGAACCCCCGCATCCTATTTTGGGGAACAAATTGGTACAAAGAACAAATCTACTCAGCACAATTTTGAACAGAACGCCCCTACAAAGAGGGGGGGGGGGTAGTATGGAACTATTATTATCGTAATTTACGCCCCTCCCACACCCCACACCCCCAAAACGAGGAGATTATACTAAACAATTGTAATTAGTTGATGTGTTTCCTTCCCCCTGTAAGATCCCAAATGCTTGGTCCTAGATCTACCCTCTATTGTCTCTAAGCCTATTTATGGCCACTTTATGTAGGTCACGAAATTTTATTTTTATTTCATTTTTTCTGCCTTTCTTCCACTTTCTCCCCAAGGATCTTCCTGCCAGGTTTCATTTTTTTCATCCAATAAATCAATTCAACAACCAAACAAATTCAAAAAATGTTCTATTCCATCAACGAAAATCATCCTCTTTTCCCGGCGCGCCTTTTCATCTTGGACTGCCAAAGCACGATTAATGCCAATTACCCTCTGCCTTTTCATTTTCCACCTTAAAGTCCTTTTTTTGTTCTCAAATTTACCTTTTTTTAACATTTTTTTGGGGGGGAGGGGTGCAGGTTTAGCTCAAGTTGTCTTTAAAGTCAGTCAACTGGAAAGCCAACGTTTCGTGACAGGATTCCGGGAAACTGGAATTGGAATGTAGGAATGCAGAAGAGAGATGAAGAACACTACTATACTTCCACACACAAAAAAAATACGAGCAACCTTCTCTGACACACCTACACGCAGAAGCTTTATATCGTAGATTTCTATTCTGTCTACCTTCACTTTTAGCTTAGCAAAGATGATTTGGAAGGAGTGAGGTATAATGGTGAACTGACGTGACAGTGGAAAGCTTTCCGACGAAGACAAAGTGGAAATGAAGCGAATATTAGAGTCTCTCTGAGATAAAAGGTTTGGGAGAGAAATGCAAGGCTGGAGGATTCGGGACGAGATAATCGGAGCGTTGGGTAGAATAGAATGGCAAAATTCTGAAAGCAGAGTTGGGCTCCGTATTGGAAGAATTAAAGGAGGAATTTGAGGATTTAGTGGAAAGATCGTGGGAGAAAAAATAGCGCCAAGAGTGGAAGAAAATGATCAAGAGAATAATAGTTAAAAGAGGATGAAAGAAAATGAATTAAAATCTTCTACTCATAGCAAAGCTACCTGAAGCCATCTTTACAGAACCCCCCCTCTCCCATACATACAACATTGCATCAAAATCTAATGAGTCAAGAAGATACAAGCTCCATTTTAATGGAGTTTATCCTCTGTCATCGATGCCAAATAATCTTAAAAAAGAAACATCGTGGGTCCTGGGTTCAATTTTAGGCCTAGCGAGCAGGATTACGACTCACTACAACAACCACAGTGGCTGAGTAGACATGGATGTTGTGAATCAAAAACGGGACTTACAACTCCAAACCATTTCAAACCCAACTACGATATCAAAATCCTAAATAAAGACTTGTATATTACAACATCCAACTACAGAACACTATCTGAGGAGGTACATCTCTCAAAACTCCTCACTGATGTCAATGATATCAAATGGGATATAATTGGTCTGTGTGGTACGGGGAAGCTATTACTGAAATAAGTGACCATCACCTACATTACCACAAAGGAAAAGAAGACCAAAGCATCATGGAGTTAGATTCCTGATACATAGAGCTTAAAAAATGGCATTAGAGTTTCATGGCCTATCGGAAAGAGTAGCTTACGTAAACATAAGTTTCTAAGAAATATAACATAAAATAGTCAAAATGTTCAAGCCCAGTTGAACAATCGTTATGGCAGCCTCTAAAGCAAAAGTTTGGAAAGTTCTCATTGGTGGTAAAAAAGGTAAGGGGACAAGATCTAGTTGAATTCACATTAGCCTCAGACCTCAAAATTGCTAACACTATTTTCCAAAAGAAGCAGCAACAAAGATTTGATTGGAGAAGCCCAAAGTATAAGATATACATTGAAATTCATTACATTTTGTTCGAAAAAATTATCACTGGCAATGATTCCCAAGTCATCAAATAAAATCAAAATCAGTGATCACAGGATAGCAGATGTAGGATACAAATTAACATTCATAAAAAGAGAAGGAAAGCTATTCCATTAAAAAAAATAATCCCATTTAGAGCCAGAGAAAAATTGTTCCAGAATTCCAAGACCATCTTCATAGAACATACCATGAAAATCCATTTGACCCCCAAAACACTAGCAATATACAAGCAATAAACAATAATTTCCTGGAGCACACGAGAGACACTGCTGAAAAATACAAGGAAACATTAAAATGAACAAGAAACACTCTCACAAGAGATCCTAAACCAAATTAAGAAGCGTAAGAATTTCAAATCAGCAACAAGCACTAACCAACAAATTGAACTGAGAGAATTAAACTAACTCATTAAAACGAAACAGGGAGCTGATAGAAAATATAATGCAACTGTTAGTAAAATCGATAAAAAAGAATCCTAACTTGAAAATCTCACATAGTTGATATAAAAGAGGAAGAGGATACATTCATCAAGGATCGAGAAAGAATAGTTAAAAGAATAAATGAGTACTATGAAAATGCTACTCAAGCAAAAATACCATCCCGAACCACAACCCACCAACAATATCCAGTAGCAGATGTAGCAGAAACTTGGAATCTGACCAAAACATTTACATTAAAACTTAGAACGAAACAAAGAACCCACGAACATATTATGATGGGGATTATTTGGCGTGACAGAAAATCAGCCTCTTTGGATACGAGAGCAAACCAAACGTCAGGATGTAGTGGAAATTATAGGAAACGTGAAGTGGAGTGTGCAGGCTATGGGGCAAGAGTCAGTACAGTACAATAGATGGCCGAGGAAAATTACCGAGTCTACTTCAATTTAGATTCGTGGATTTTAGTGTTTTATTAGAAAATTATACTCTTTAATTATCAACTAAAATCACGTGCAATAAAACAATGGCTTCGAGACTCAACGCTTGTGATTTACTGAAGAGTTGGGTTGAGTGAGTGATGGAAAAGTTAATTGACGAGTGAGTAATTTAATGCAAATTAATGAGTGAATAAGTCATGATTAAACAGAGAAATGTTTACCATAGCAACAAAAGATGATTTGGGTAGGGTACAAAACGCGATCGCGCATTTTGTTATAAAGGTGCGTTGCCATTCTTTGTGAACAATCATTGGCTAAACGGCTTATAAACGTCACGATGTTCGTTCGTATATCGATATACGAAACAGGTGTTTCATTATATCTACATATTCTGTCCTCAGGCTTTTTAGAATACGCCGAGATAATTGTATTTATAAATATAAAGATAAATTCGTCTGCATAATGACTTTGAATTAATTAGCTGTAATGTCTGCGGAGCTGTGATGGGAGACAAAATATTCGGCTGTCATTAAGGGACACCCAGAAGGGAGATTTGGGGATTAACATTCCAGCGTCATAATCGAAAACAATGAAAGGTGCATTCTTTCCGCCACAGGCAGTGAGCCTTTGAGGATAGCTAAAGATGCGCAATAAGTAATACATGCATTTAAATGATAAATTATTTGGTTGTTTCTGTCCTATAAAAATGGCAAAAGATTGGCCCATACAATGATAACAATAAAAGAAAAATATAACAATGATAGTTTAGATTCCTGTTATTCCTCAAATATTCTTGAAAGAGAGAAAATTATTGAACTGAGAAAAAAGGGAGGAGGCTAAAAACGATCATGATATTTATAAGACGTCTTAATCCTAATGTCTCGGTGAGGTGTAATAAATTAAGTTCGATTGCAAATTCCAACTTACAGACTTCTTTTAATGCGTCAGAAGAAAAATATTGCGTTGGTCCTTATGGCTCAAGTGGCCGTGGGCGTGAGAGTAGGTTTGATGTTACGAACATGAGCTTTAAATTTCCTTTTGTTCCCTTGTAGTTCATAAGCGTGTTTATTGCGTTTCAAAACCTTCTACGGGCCTGTTTAAGGGTGTGTTAAGCTATTGCGTACTTGCGCGTCTTTTACTTAAACGTAAGTAGACTTTTTTAATTATTCAGGAATGTACGAGGGGCGGTCAATAAGTTTTGCGAATCGGTAGGGCAAAACAGAGGAAGGGGGATGGCTGTTTGTGGAGGTGATAGGACAAGTTATGACAAGTCAGGACCTGCAGCCGCACGCTCCTGCCTAGTCTATTTAGAGAGCAGTAGCTGATCGCAGATCGTCAGTCACAAATCTTTCAACAATGGAGAAGGTTGAGCACCGCGCAGTGACCAAGGAAGGCAAGAATGCAAGAGAGATCCATGAACGCATGGTTGCAGTGTACACCGACACCGCCCCTTCCTATGCAACCATTTCTCGCTGGAATAGGGAGTTCCGCCATGGTTGTGAGTCCTTTGAAGATGATCCCTGTCCAGGACGCCCGTCAGACGTGACCAACGAGGACAATGTGGCCCGTGTGGAGAGGATGATCCTTGAAAATCGACGGATGAAGGTCGAAGAAATCAAGCGAGAACTTGGAATATCACATGGAAGTGTTATCAACATCATCCACGACAATCTGGCCATGACCAAGGTCTCTGCCTCTGGGTCCCTAGAAACCTCACGCCCCATGATCGACTTCAACGTCGTCAAAGTTCAGAGGAACTGTTGATCCTGTACAACCAAGACCCGGCGGGATTCGAGTCACGCATAGTGACAGGTGATGAAACGTGGGTCCATCACTGGGATCCCGAGACCAAGCTCGAAAGCATGGCCTAGAAGCACAGGCGCTCTCCGACCCCCATCAAGCTACAGACCCATCCCTCAGCCGGGAAGATCATGGCCACCATTATCTGGGATTCTTTGAGAGTGTTGATGGTGGACTATGCGCCTCGTGGAAGGACCATCACAGGCCAATATTACGCCGAGGAACTGGCTGGGTTGAAGAAGTGCATCCGTCAGAAGCGGCGCGGCAAGTTGATACGCGGTGTCCTGCTCCTCCACGACAATACCCCTGTCCACAAGGCCAGAGTTGCACAAGCTGCCCTGCGCGAGTGCAGATTCGAAGAGTTCAACCATCTCACCCCCCTCCCCCTTACAGTCCAGATCTGGCCCCTAGCGACTACTTTTTATTCCGCCAGCTCAAAGCCGCACTGCGTGGACGCCGGTTTGGGAACGATGAAGATGTCCAGCTCGCCGTCCAGGGGTTGATTGAACAGCAGTCGGGAAATTTCTGGTTGTCGGGAATTCGAAGCCTCAGGGACAAGTGGCGCAAGTGCATTGAAATCGAGGGTAGTTATATTGAAAAATAATAAAACACTTTTCCTCATATCTCGTTTCCTTATATCTGAATTGCAAAACTTATTGACCGCCCCTCGTACGTCTCTCGTTGTGTCCGTTGCTAGAGACTATAGGTCCTACTTTATTTATCTTAGATTGCAAGTCTAAGATGAATTATTTTGAATAGATCGCGGCAGCGAGAAGTACAGTCGTACACAATCTGTATAGGCGAGTATTGGCTCCTCAATTTGGATGAATTGCATATGGCTAAGAGCACCGATAGTAGATTGACTAGCGACTTGTTGAGACTGCCTTTTGAGAGGAGCAAATCTATTATGGGTCTGTTTACTCGCTGTTGCTGTCAGCTTCGACAATTAATTAAATCATCCTGTAATTGTAAGGCATTATCTATTATAATTTTGACTGGCGCAACGATTTGTGGTATGAAGTTACTGAAGAAAGCTTTCGTGATAGACTCTGACCTCATATCTTTTGGGAGAAATGGTTTCACCTATTTAGTGTAACAACATATGACTTTTGGGTAGGTACCTTAATTCTTCGATTATGTTAGTTCATATTTCCTGTGCGTTGTTTAAATCTTATCTTTATTTAGTCGATCGTAAGGTAAAATGCGAATTACGCTGGCCGTACCGCCCTTGGTATGGAAGTTGGTAGCTCCATAGTTTGAGATCCTGTACGTTTCGCAGATAATCTTGTTGGCTCTAGTGTTTCTACCTTCTAGACCTGAAGCGGAGATATTTACTGGTGATGGATCTTTTAGAAAGGCTCTCATAGACCTATTGGTGTAGTGACAGGTGAACTATTTATACAGTATACCCTTCACATGTTAAGTCTAAGCTTGAGTATGGGTGTCAAGCGTACTCTTCCACCTCGTTCTCGTTCCTACGCATGTTGGACGCTGTGCATAATCTTGGTGTTTTATTATCCGGCGATGCTTTCCGCACCTCCTTTGTACTTAGATTATATGTCAATAATGATTTGCTTCTCCTCACTTTTCATCGTCTTCAGATTTGTTTGCGGTACTTTCACTGTATCCAACAACTTCCTAGTTCGGAAGTTTACAAGAGCGTCTTTGCAGCTGTTTCAGTGGCCAATTTTGATAGGTCCTCGAATATGCTCAGGACTTTGGCTCTTAGGACGCATGTAGCCGACTTGGCCATTACATACGGCCTTCGGAATGAATTCAAATTTTGACCATCACAACCTTTTGTTGTTTTCCTACAAAGTCATTTAAAGGTTAATTAAGTGTAGAATTAATCATTCTTTTCATTTTTAAGCTGATATATATTCATAATTGTTAGTCATATACAAAATAATATGCAATTTGTAGTACAGGGTAACCCCCAAAATGGGTCACCAACAATTAATAGGCTTCATTTCTTAATTGCTAGTCAAATTAAGAAATGAAGACTATTAACAATTGGGGCCCGTTTTGGGGGGTGACCTTGTATATCTAATTAAATTTTAGAAATGCGGCCTTCAACATAGGTAAGATCCTAAAAGGAGTTCTAGTCCAAAATAATATGAAGCTTGTGGTACAGAGTGACCCCTCCCCCCCCCCCAACAAAACGAGCAGGAACCTATCCACTCTGGTCTGATATTTTACATATTTAGATGGGGCGAGGTGGGTCGGGTGCCCTTTCCCCGATTATCTGCATTGCTCTGCTCTATGATATTTGGAAATTCGCTCTATTGTATCTCAGGTAGCATGTGGTATGCTCCTTGAGCATGTGTTATGGTCCTTGAGCATGTGGTATGTTCCTTGAACAGGTGGTATGTTCCTTGAGCATGTGGTATGTTCCTTGAGCATGTGGTATTGTTGTGGTATACGGCCGAGTATATACGTACGTTTGTTCCGTACATAAATAACTCCGTTCTTTTTTTCTCTAAGAGTGCTATCTTTTACTATTGATTTTTATATTTTTTATTTGATTCTTTAACTAGGGAAGATATCTATTGCCATGTGCAGCGTTTCGAGGATTTAGCTAAACAACTAGAGCAAAAATATAATTTTAATTACAAAAACAAATGAAATATTAAAACTTTAAATCTACAACGGGTATAATAAGAGGGTCTAATAAAATTTACTACTATCCATGAATACTACACCATGGTTGACACACAAATTCACTTTGGGAAGGAATGTTAATTAAAGACCATAATTAAATGGGAATCGTTTTACTTTCACAAAGTGACGTCAGACGAGTAATGACCTTGACAGTGGATCTCGTGGAGTGAAGGAGGGATTGAAGGTGAGGTGAGACGAGTGTGCGTCCAGATGAAAAGAGGAATTGGGTGCCCAGCTGTTCGTCTTACTGAGTTGAAACTGAGGGAGGTGAGGTGACTTGGTGCAAGGCGTGTTGTCACTGACTCGGACGCCCAGCTGACTTCGAGGTGAGTGAGACGAGCGCTTGGCGATGTATCTTAACTTGACGATATAAGCAAAGGGGACAATTGATGTATGATTGTGGGGCTTCTAGATGATGAGCGTTTACCAAGAGGTGAATCCTTTTACTAGTGGGACTTAACTTTTGTATTCCCCAATGGTGAGGGATATCTCTGGTTTTATTTAAAAACTGAGATAGGGGGTTTCTCTGACGAGAGAGATATGAGAATGATTCTCTATACCGATGGTCTACTCTTCGATGTGACCAAAATCAACAGTCTCGGGATGAACTTCTTGTTCTTAACTCCTGCTCGGTTCCACTTTTATGCCCGGACTGACGCCGGTCTTCGTCTTCTCTCGATAGCTAACTCGATCTCTTGCTTTTCTCCAGATCGGCGTCTATATACCTCAGCTATCCCCTGGGGGTTGGGAAGGGGGGGGGCGATGAGTGCCCATGTTTAGCCCTCTCTCCTAGGGGCATCACTTTTCAGAGTGGTCTCCCTTAACTTTAATGGTCTCTTCTGGATTTTCATCGGAGAAAATGAAATTTCGTCTATTTGGCGAAACTAGATCTAAACCATAGGAGGGGACAGTGGGCTTGTTTATAGATTTTTATTCGAACGGCTCTACCACCCTCCTTTTGTTTATACTAACGGGCTACGAAATCTGTTGATTCTAAGTTTCCTGGCGAGGAATATCGAGGTTGGTTGTGCCAGCGGGGCAAAAGGGAAGATGGGATGGGGGGGAAGGATCGACCCATATGCCACGTAACTCTTGACGCTGTGTAACCGAATTGGTGTCTGGTTTTATCCTCGCGATATTGTTTTCCCCACAGGTATGTTCCTTGTGCACGTGGTAAGTTCCTTGAGCACGTGGTATGTTTCTTGAGCATGTTTTATGTTCCTTGTGCACGTGGTATGTTCCTTGAGCATGTGGTATGTTCCTTTAGTATGTGGTATGTTCCTTGATCACGTGGTATGTTCTTTTAGCATGTGGTAGGTTGCTTGAGCACGTGGCATGTTCCTTAAACATGTGATAGGTTGCTTGAGCATTTTGTATATTCCCTGAGCACGTGGTATGTTCCTTGACACGTGTATGCCCCTTGAGCACATGCTATGTTCCTTAAGCACGTGTTATGTTTCTTTAGCAGGTGGTATGTTCCTTGAGCACGTGGTATTTTTTCTGATCACGTGGTATGTTTCATGAGCATGTAGTATGTTCCTTGAGCACGTGGTATGTTTCTTGAGCACGTGGTATGTTCCTTGAGCAGGTGGTATGTTCCTTGAGCAAACTTCGGTTCATCCTTTCTAATGTCACAAGTCTGGCAGAGTTAAAATAGCACCTATCAAATATGAAGGGGTTGTGAGAGAAACTGATGAGGAAATAGTTAAGGTACTAAATGGTTATTTTGCATCAGTATTTACAAAGGCGAAACTAAATAGTCTTATGTATAGTACTCAGGGGTCAGGAAAAGAGGTGTTCACTACCATTATTGTGGATTGGAGGACGATAAAAGGACTAATAGGTGAGTTAGATAATATTTATTCTAGGATACTTAAAGAAGGGGTAGAAAGTATCTCAATAGCTCTGGAGAAGTTGTATACTAGGTCACTGGAATATGGAGAAATATCCGATGATTGGAAGAGAGCGAATGTAGTCCCTATTTTCAAGAAGGGTAGTAAAGAGGATCCAAATAACTTTAGACCGGTTAGCCTAACTCCTGTAGTCTGTAAAATTCTTGAGAAAATAGTTAAAAAAGAGATTTGCCAATATCTAGAGAGGGAGGGGTTAATCAGCGAGGCTCAGCATGGGTTTAGATCAGGTAGATCATGTTTAACTAATTTACTAGACTTTCTGGAGTTCGTAACAAATCAAGTAGATAAGGGAGAGAATGTAGATGTAATTTACTTGGATTTTAGTAAGGCATTTGATAAGGTACCACATAGGAGACTAGTTCATAAATTAAAAATGATTGGGATATGTGGGGGTGTTTCAAATTGGATAGCTGAGTGGCTGAAAGACAGGAAGCAAAGGGTAGTGCTAAATAGTGTAAAGTCAGAGTGGAGAGATGTTATCAGTGGGGTTCCTCAGGGATCAGTTCTCAGTCCATTATTATTTGTCATCTATATAAACGATCTTGGGGAGGCAGTTAATAATAAAGTGTCAATTTTTGCGGATGATAGCAAATTAGCAGCTGTAGTTAAAGATATTGATGATAATTTTAAAGTGCAGGGGGATTTAAATAAATTGTTATCCTGGGCACATAAGTGGCAAATGACTTTCAACCTTAATAAGTGCAAAGTTATTAACATGGGAAAAGATAATAGAGAATTTACCTATAAAATGGATGGGCATTGGCTGAGCTCAGTAGAGGATGAGAAAGATCTAGGAGTAGTAATAGATAAGTCATTAAGGTTTTCTAAGCAGTGTATTGAAGCAAGAAAAGGGGAAAATAGAGTGCTGGGTTTCATTAAGAGAAATGTCAGTTACAAAAGTAAGGAGGTTATTCTTAAACTCTATAACTCTTAAGTTAGGCCACATCTAGAGTACTGTATACAGGCATGATCCCCACATTTTAGACACGATATTAACCTTCTTGAGTCAGTGCAACGGAGGGGAACAAAGATTATTCCTTCTCTGAGGCACCTCGAATATATAGATAGACTGAGGGTATTAAATATGTTCTCGTTCAAAAGGAGGTGTGTGAGAGGGGATATGATTGAGCTGTTTAAAAATTTTTCCGGGATAGATAAATTGGATGTTAGCAAGTTTTTTGAGTTAGATGATGGAAATCGGACTAGAGGTCACCACTTGAAAATTAAAAAGCACTGGTGTAGGTTGGATTAAGAAAATATTTTTTCACCAATAGGGTGGTGGACTTCTGGAACAAATTGCCGTGGAGGGTAGTAGGTAGTCCAAATTTAAATGTATTTAAGAGTAGGTTGGATGAGTTTATGGGGAGGGAAGGTTGTGATGGTTCCTAAGTTTTGTATATATTAATATTGTTTGTATATATCTATAGCTGCATGATTTAGTTCTTGACAAGCCTTGATTGGTGATACCCTTGTTTGTGGACGCAATCCTCTGGATGTAGTTTTCTTGGGAGTTTGGGTGCCTTAAAAAAGAGGCCGTTTGACTCGGATGACCTATGATAGGCCCTTCTGGCTTTTGTCATCTGTTATATTATATTGTGGGGGACTTTGATTTTGTCTTTCCCTGGCGATGGTGCTTTTTGTGGGTGGGTTTTGACGGATGCGGATGACCTTTGATGGGCCCTTGTGGCTTTTGTCATCCATGAAATTATGTTATGTTATGTTATCTGCTCACGAATAGTTACAAACCTGACTTCAGTGTGGTAGCGTCAGTTGCCTTCTCGGCATTTATTCTCTCTGGGTCTTTGCTTTGGGCAGCCTCGATTTTTACCTCCAAACATTTAGCTTTTTTATCTGTTTTCTGTATTTTAACTAATCTGTTTTCCATCTGTTTTACAATTTTCAGTTAGTCGAGGAGTGTATTTCAATCCATTTGATGTTTTATCCAGGACCATCCTCTTCTTTCAAAAAATTCACTCTTGCCTGACCAAGAACTCTACCCGTTACCGGATAAATTTTTCTTCTACCATAACTACGTTGGTGTCTTCCTTGTGCTTTCACTTTCCTGTAGGGAATTCTACCACTACATTATAAACTATGTTTGGTATGTATATCAGTTGGAAAGGGATGAGCGCTTTAGGAATAAGCTTCGCGATATAAATCCATCTGCTCGACTGTGAGCGAGGTATCGCCATTCTTCCCGGAGGTGGAAGGTGGCGCTTTGCCGCCTCCGGATTGGCCACTCTCGTCTTACTTAAGGACATCCAGTAAGTGCAAAGGGCCATCGGAGTGGCTCACTTTCTTCTTCATAATAACACGGATCAAACATATGACTCAACTCCAAAGATGTTTTTATGAATACCCCACTGCCACGAAGATATGACATATACATTTAAATTCTTATTATCACACACATCGATACATTAAAACAAAAAAATTTACCTATTAAAATTGTATATTAATTTCAAATCTTTCCAACCATTATGGTTAATCTCTTAAAAAGCTTCATCATGGTTAATATAATTCCTTTCTTTACTTCGCGAGAGTAAATTAGGCCGGAATTATTAAGCGAGGCATCCATCCGTGATATTAGAATAGAAAAGAAGAAAGGGGAATAAAATTTTAAAATTAGACCCAAAACTCATTCTTGGCAGCTTCGTAAAGCCATTAATGACGTGTAATTCTACTTGCGGACGTTAAGTGACAGATTTTGATAAGTCGAATTTCTTGCCAGGTCAACTACGCCCATAAATTTATTTTGAATATAATTTATTATTATTAATATCATTACCATTGTTAGTATATGAAGCCTATTAGTGTGGGCCGATACATTTTTTTTAAGTGGATACCATTTCTCGACCTTTATATGAAGAAATAGAAAGCTAGTGTGGTTTAGTGTTGGCTGCAACGGACTGAGTGTGGTTCAAACCGAAACCATTAAGTCAGCGACGATAACCTTTCATCGACAAGGAACAAGGAGCATTTATGGTCCTTCTCATCTAGCTGTGTTTTCTAGTTCTTCTCTAACCAAAATGGAAAGCGTACTCCTACTTCTATAACTCATGTTGCTATACCAAACGTCTAGTAAGTTTGTTTTCCTTCATGGGCGGTTTGGTGCAAGATCAGTAGTTTGAAACGTTGATTTCCTAGCCCCTTTTCCTCGTCTGGTCTATCTTTATGTTAAAATCCTTTTGTTATTTATATAATCAGGATAATAATATTTAAGAAAACTCTTACTTAACAAATAAGACTTAGTTATTAAATTAGAGTGCACGATAGAAATTTCAATTATAAAGTTTAAACAAATAATTCTTTCAAAAGTTAACTAAAGAGTAATTCACTTCTTGATTTTTTTTTCAAATTTACATCAAGGTCCTTTTTATAGTTTAATTTAAAGTTCTTTTTCCTTTTTAAAAATTAAAGAAAATAAATTCTATTTGTTAAAAATATTAATAATGGCGAAGGGTATGTGACAGATTGTGTTAGTATTATACTCGCTTGAAACTCGAACAAATGTTGGAAAGTTCTGTTGGATGGTCTCCTTGTGTTTCTACCATGAAAGGCAAACACGCACAATAAGTGAGAACAAGAGCATAAAATGTTCAGAACGCTTTTTGTCTTTCGACTGACGACCGGAATTGAGACTTCATTCTCTGAATCCAGATAGGGTTCTCCTATAAATTTTATACTAAAAATCAGTTACACATTTAATTCCAGTGATTTCTCTTTCCCGGTCTTAAGCAACCTTTGATGTTTCACGCGCCACATAACGCATTTTCCACCTCTATCAGGCCCATGTGTTCATTTTAGAAATGTCAAATTTAGAGACCTAACGTCTTTAATTTCTATTTTATTAATATATAAATTAAATATGATTTTAGAGGAATTAAAAGGTAACGCCACCCAGAGGGCCAAGTGGACATATATATTAAAATCCCTCTTCGGAGAGAGCGAGAGAAAGGAACAAGTAATTGAGGTGTGTGAGAACAATAGGCGTTTGACTAACAGGCAAACTGCCACATGGCTCTGATCTTCCCGCCGAGTGGGTAGTCGGGTCGAGCTGCCCCGACCAAGGTAGCCGCAAAAGGCCATTAAGCAGCTCTAATAAGAAACTGGCCCTAGCGAAATTGAGGAAGAAATCCATCTAACTGACGGTTTGAACAACTCGCTAGGCAAAACACCCAGTTAATCACCGAACTCAAAAGATCCGATTACCTACGAGGTCAGGAGGCCCTCGGTTAGAGCGCCAAAAAGCGGCGTCAGATCATAAGACCACCGAGGAGAAATAATGTGACGGTTGTCGGTGCTTCTCATTAAGAAGCAGACCTGGGCTCCGCGTTGTCACTCCTCCTCCCCGCTCGCGCTCCCCTCAGTGGCATTACCCCCTCCCCCTTAGTTGGGGCGGTCCCCGGGCTATAAATAAGCTCCGTAAGAAAAGAAAGAAATTATTCTGTTAGAGACGATAGAAGACTAGATTTTTGTGATCAGTCCCTCGCCCTGTTCCGGCTCGACTTCTAAGATTTAGAAGTTCGTCTCGTTTTCTTATCGGTGCCATACCGATTTATCCTTCGCAGACTTAGCAAGATGTCTGTCTGGATAAAAATTCCTAAATGCCAAACAGGAATTTCGGTAGCAAGATAAAAGAAGATCCGCTCACCCCTTGAGGGACTCTCAAATCGCAATCTCAGTAATTTTGAGAGAAGAAGAATTAATCTCCAAGTAAGTTCGCTTTAATTACTTTCGGAGCATCCCGTATACCAAAACCCAGTTTGGTAACCCTGCGAAGTAGACGAGGGTACAAGAAGAACTCAAGAGTTACCAAAAAGAGTGCTCCTTGAGCCAGAGAGCACAACCTCTCTCTCCGTCTTTTAGACTTATAAATGGATCGATAAAATCATAAGAAGAGATCGACATCGGTTTCCACTGTCACGGTGACAACTCTCCTCAGTCCTCCTTCGTCGTGAACTCTGTCTATTGTCTCCGCAGATTCGCTGAAAAATCCAGTATAGCGACATCCGTCAACCCCTGTTCCGATCAAGGTCATGTAAGTCCGAATGACTATATATATTTGTTTTGATTAAGTAGGATTTTTAATACTGTCCCAAGCTAACTAAAGGAGATATAGTATTTCTTGACTTCTGTCATATCTTTAGTTATATTAGTGGAGAGTAAATGGTGGCTTAACTCTGTAAGTTAGTTGCCTCAAGAAATTAGTTTTCTGGCAATTGGTTTGTTTAAGTGAGGCCTACTTTGTTTTGATCAGGGCTCTCGTCAGGAGTAGTCCAATATTCGATTCGTACGAACCATGTTAAACTTAGAGAATTTCGTGTAAATATTTGAGTTAATTGATAAATTAAAAGATATATATATTTTTGGTTAATTATTGGTGGCTTTACTGGATCCATACGTGTTGACCGGCTCTTTCCTTAAAACTGATTAAACGCTGTGGTACTCCCATAATTTAGTATTTAGACTCCTTTAGACGAATTCGGAGTCCACTCATCCAATGGAGGAATTATTTCCCTTCCTAAGTAGTAGTGTCAGACTGGCTCGCTAAAAGTCATTAAATATATAAATACTTTGACAAAGAGGTATTGCATCGGAGTAAATGTTAAACGGCCAACAGTTGAAGAACAATTCCTCGACAATGATTATTGTTTTACTATTTTGTGAAACGAAACCAATAGTAATTTTGCTATGTTAATTGTAATAAATAATTCCTGAGGAAAATTATAAGAGATTTTGACTTGCCGCTAACACAAAGCTTGATAGCGTGGACCCAATCTGGCTCGTTTGCTTAAAGTTGTCCATGTATACTCTGTCTTCTTAAAGTCCAAGGACTGCCTTTCGTACAAAGATCTCTTAGCTCCCAAAATCGTCATTTTCTAACGCCTTATCTATTAAGCTAAGAGCGAACCTTTTTAAATTCCTTTCTTACACGCTATTTTCGATTATTTAGTATAAATGGTTATATACAAAAAAATATATATATAATGACACAATTTTATCAAATAATAATTTGTTTCAAGCATACATTCCAAACCTACCAGATGAATACAGTTTCCCAAACGCGACAAAACAACACAAATTCATATTTAGCTAAACAGACTATCCCAAAGTATGAAAATAATACTGAATTTTGGTAACCCATATAAAGTTGCACAATGATCACTGATTTAAGTTCCCAATATTCTTAAAATTATCAAGTTGGAAGGAGTCCACTGAGTTTATACAGCGCTGTTTCAACAACTCCCCATATTCTTCTTTGGCAATGGATTATGACGCTGATTGATGTACGCTAGTTTACTGCGTCACAAAGGTAGGCGGAGAAGAAAGGCTGGAGACTGTGGGGGGAAGGTATAAGGCAATGCCGAGTAGAGCTTGAAAAGGGTCAAATGTGGAAGGGTTAAAAGAGTGTTCACGGAGGGCTCAAGGAGTGTACATAGAGAGCTCAATGAGTGCTACAGGACGGTTCGATCAGTGTTCCAAGAGTGTTCAATGGGATTATTGTGAAGAGTCTTTGGCTGTTACGGAGGATTAAATTGGTATTACCGTAGGGCTCAATGAGTAGAATTGGATTTCCAGAGCGATCAATAGGTGTTACTGGAGGGTTCATTGGCGCTACGGGAGGGTTCAATGAATGTAGTAGGAGTTATGTGGGGAAGAGATAAGTGCTATAATATTTTTGGGTGCGCTCAATAGGTGTTACGGGAAGGCTTACTGGGTATTATGAGGAAGGGGATCATTGGGAGTTACAGGAAGCCTAAATGAGTATTATGGGAACACTCATAGGGTGCTACGGGATGGCTCAATGGGTGTTATGGGAAGGAATAATGTATATTCTTGGATTACGGCAGCTCTCGAGCGATGTGTCTAGATGGTTCTATGGGTGCTACAGGGGCGGGGGAGAGGGGGCAATAGGTGTTGCGAAAGGGTTCAATTGGTGTTACGGTCCAGATGAAACATGCCAGAGATATGATAGATTGCTGTTGAGAAGTTTCGCTGCGTGTTAGAGGGGGACTCAATGAGTGCGACGGAATGTCTCTATGAGTGTGTGGATGACGCCAGCCCCAAACTTTTCCCACACGACTTGCACCCACTTAGACGGGCTTTATCGTGTGATCAAGAAAAACTTCCTGCTGATCTTCCGCCTGCCTCTGATGCGAAAGAAAGAAACGAACCTCCTCCGTAGTTGTTCAGATAAGATTCCTAACCCCCTAACCCCCTTCGCGTTTCCTCCGGAAGAAAATTACCTAAGGAACGCAAATCTTCTGTCAATGGGTCATGCCATACTCCCCCAATTTGAAAAGAAATAAAACAAGCTTGTCGAGAAATAGTTTAGATCTCCCCTTCAGTCCAGTCAAGTCAGAGTTCATGTCATATTTTGCACTACGCCAAGAAGCCAAGGAGGAGACAGACGTCTCAATCGAGACGTTCTCATCTCTCGCCGGTATCTAAGATAACGGTCCTCTGCTAGCACATTCTGATCATACTCTTGCCGCATCAAAGTCTACTTCCTCAATTGCTCGGCAAGTTTTCCACTCGTGTTTCCCCAATAACGTCACCTAACTTCAATATCACTTAATCTACTAGCGCGTTCACACACTTTAACATACAGTGAAAAGCATAATTGTCCATCCATAGTATTTCTACATTGTCTGACGTGAAACGAAAAATTTACTGCAGTAAATGCAATTTAATCTTCAGTAGCAATTTTTATTAAGGTGAATATTTTTTGGGGGGGTTACCGTATCATTTCACATATTTTATTAATATCGTTAAATTATTTATTTTTTCTAATAAAGCGCGGCGACTGTTCCCATGGATCTATCCCCCGATGCCACGACGGCTTCAGGTTGCTTCTGTCGTCTCCGAATTGGACAAACTCGCGGGACGCACCGCCATTTAATGGAGCGCTTGCCTGCGCCATACTCTGAAGACTGCGTTGTCCCCCAGACTGTTCGGCACATTCTTGTTGAATGTCTCAGTCTGGGTGATCTTTACGCACGTTACCTGTCCCTCTCGGGACGGATCCGTGCACACCGACTTATAGATTTGACAACTTTTGGAAGGAGACTGGCCTCCTCCAGTTTATTCGACTTTTTTTGTGTCTCTTTTTATAGGTTTCGTGTTCCTGCGCCGGGGGAAGAGGTGGGCCTACACCCGACGCCGGAGCACGCTTCCTTCTTGTGTTTTGGCTTTTTCTCGGTGTTGTTATTTTTTTTTAGCCTTTGTCCTTTTTATCGTTGTTATTTGTTATTTAGATATTGTTATTTGTTTTTTTTAATATAGCCTAATAGTAGACTGTTGTGTGTAGCCACTTATGCCAAAGTAGGCAGTCGCCAGATGGGCTACCACAAAGGGGAAAAAATCGCTAATAAATTACAAAAATCCAATCTCTTTCTTTGTAACTTTCCTAAGTAAAGAGTATCCATTCAATGGCCTCCAAATTTACTCCAAGCAGTCAATCCCCTCATTGGTTTCTGAGGCGAATAAAAGCAAACGCAAAATAAGCCTAGTGACACAATTTTGTGACAACATGCCCGTAGGGGCCCCAAACAATTTGTCTTGTAGGTGTTACGGGAGGGTTTATTAGATGTTACAGGAAAGCTCAATGGGTGTTATGGGATCCCTCAATGGGTGTTAAGGTAGCTGAGTGAATTCCCGACCATATCTTTCTCTAATCCCCCTGCAACCTTGCCTACTCTGGGAGCTTAATATCCAGGGGATGCCCTCTGTCCAATCATATCTGCAATTTCTTGACATTTTTTAACTTTACTCTCTCTCTCTCTCTGCAAGGAGAATCCCAAGGAGTTCTTCGGCTATGTAAATAGCCGTAAACCAATCCTTCGTAGGATTGGGCCCTTAGTGGACGATGAGGGTGCATTAACTCACTCAGATGCAGAAAATGCTAACCTGCTCAATGACTACTTCTATTCAGTGTTTACTAAAGAGTGTGGTCCCATCCCCCAGCCCACGGATTCCTACTCGGGAGAAAAGCTGGAGCTAATGGACTTCACCGAAGGAGAAATAAAGAAAAAGATTGCTCACCTAAAGACGAATAAGTCCCCCGGACCGGACGGGTTTCTATCCAATGTGTTGAAGGAAGTGTGCGATGAAGTATCACGACATCTGTGCGCTATCTTTAACATGTCAATCCGGACCAGATGCGTTCCTAGAGACTGGCGTGAGGCGGAGGTGACTCCGATCTTCAAGAAAGGAGACCCCAGCTATCCGTCAAACTACCGACCCATCAGTTTCACTTCGATAGTCGGTAAACTCATGGAAAGCATGATAGTGGACAAAATGACGTCGTATTTAGAGTCAAACCTGCTACTGAGGAGTTCCCAGCACGGCTTCCGAAGGCAATGGTCATGCCTGACGAACCTTGTGGAATTCTTCCACTTCGTGTTCAGTGAGCATGATCTGGATAAAGCGGTGGATGTTGTGTACCTTGACTTCTAAAAGGCCTTTGACAAGGTACCACACCGCCGCCTTCTCCGGAAAGTGCGTGCGCAGGGCATAGACGGCAAGGTAGCATGTTGGATAGAGAGCTAGCTAAGTGACGGACGGCAACGCGTAGTGGTGAATGGTCGGGCCTCTGAATGGGTGCCCGTATCTAGCGGTGTCCCTCAAGGTTCCGTCCTGGGACCACTATTGTTTATTATCTATGTCAACGACATGGACGGAGACATGGTTGCCAAATCTCCAAATTTGCCGACAACACCAAGCTTGGTATCAATGTGGCAAAGGAGGGGAACACTGCCCGCCTCTAAGAGGACCTTCAAAGGATTGGGAAGTGGTCGGAAACGTGGCAAATGCCTTTCAACGTGGGGAAATGCAAAGTAATGCATATCGGCCACCGAAACCCCAAATCTCAGTACATCCTTAAAGCCACTGCTCTTGAATCGAGTGACATTAAGAAGAACTTGGGTGTTACTATCACTAGCGACCTCAAGTTCTCGAAACAGTGCATCGAGGCAGAGAAGAAAGCCCAAAGGATGTTAGGCTACATAAAGTGCCAGTTTGGATACCGTAACAAGGAGATAGTACTTTGTCTGTACAACTCCCTCGTTCGGCCGTACAATTTTGGAGTCCTTCATTGCGAAAGGACACCGTGAGATTGGAACGCGTACAAGCCAGGGCAACCAAGCTGATTCCCTCTATCCGACATAAAAGTTATGAGGATAGACTAAGGGAATTAGATCTGTTCTCGCTGGAAACCCGTAGACTGCGTGGTCAGCTCATCGAGGTTTTCAAAATACTTTGAGGGTTCGACAATGTTGACTACCGGGATATTTTCCCACTGAGTGAGAACAGAACGCGCAATCACGGCTTCAAACTTGAACTGAAGCGTTACAACCGCAATCTGTGTAGAATTTTTTTCACTTACATTATCTGCGGTAAGTGGAATGCACTTCCAGTGGAAGTTGTGAACAGTGAATCTGTTGACCAGTTCAAGTCAAGACTAGACAAAGTCTTGAAAAGGTGCCGTTTAGGGACGCAAAACAATTGAGCAACCATGTGCCCGCTTGATTGCTAGTCCAAAGGTACCCTCTTTGAATGGACCGTAAGGTCTCCTAGGGTACTTTCTTTCCTTGTAACTCCTTGTAACTCTCTCTCTCTCTCTCTCGATCTGTCTCAACCCCCCCACCGACACGTAAATACATTTTTCCTAGTATCATTCCTTCTTAATTCATAGCCTAAATATATCTGATCCCTCCACATCTATTTCTGTTCGGTTCTTCATCCAATTTTGTCTTTCTTTACCTCTCTTGCCTAACCCTCCTGCACATACCTTGCCACCAGGCATTATCATCGTCGACTCTCTTCCATTAGCCGAGAACAGACAAAAAAATATCTCGTCTTCCTCTCCTTCCCTCGTTAGACTTCGTTATTATGTCTTTTTCCCAGCTTCTACGTCTCTTCCTACTTCAACGTCCAAACCCCCTTTATTCTAAAATCCCAGTGATCTTTCTCGACTATTATGAAGGCTAAGAAACAGATTTACAAGCGAGAGACGGGGTCAGGCTGCCTGTAGTCATAGTGAAGACAGAAATCGCCTCCCTACTCTACTTCCTTGCTATTCCCTCCTAGATCGACTGCGATACTCACACCCGCTGTATCCTTGCAGAAAACAAGCAAAAAAAGCGTATAGCTTGTTCAAGCCTTTGTTTAACTCTCTCCCTTTGAACTCCCAGTAGTTTGCCCTATCTCTCCACTCTTCGAAAAAGACCTGTTCTTCTCTAGACTCATTCCTTCCAAGTCCTTACAACCAGTCCCTAAAAGTTCTCCTTCCTTACTTCATTGATATTAGGAATACCCAGGTTTCGTCTAGAATAGTATAAATTCACTTCACACACGATGTTCCTCTTTCCTAAATAATCGAACTCGAACCCAAACAGCCGGGAAAGCTATCACCCAATTTATCAAGTCCCATTCCTCACAAATGTCCTTGAAGGGCCGGTGTCAGTCCGGAGTAAAGATCACCTGTACTTACACAATACCTATGATATTTTTCATTCTTGTTTTAAGACAGCACTGAATCAGTTATCTTACATATAACGGACCACTTTCGTCACGCGACTGACGCTTGTCTGCTTTGCATTCTGGTATTACTGGGCCTCTTGGCAGCAGTTGGCCACACTGCCCTAACTAGTTCCGCTTGTATCTTTGGAAATTCTATAGCTCGTCCGGCGGAGGTACGTTTTCGTTTTCCGCAGGGGTTGGTATTTAGTCCCCTTCTATTTCGCTACTATCTTCTTCCCCCTCATTATTCTTATGCATTTTCTTGGTTTATCATTTCATTTCTTTGTTAATGACAGGCAAATCTATCCCTACCTTTTCCAGTCTCGTTTGCTGAGATCTTTAGAAACCTATTATCCGTTTTTAACATCATAACTAAATGGCTCTCAAATAACTTTTTGAAACTCAACCAGGACAAAACAGAGGTATTACTAGTGAACAGCCCTGCGGATGCAGCGCGCTGCAAAACCATTGATCTCTATCTTAACAGTGTTTCCTCACATGCTCCCTTTTCTGATGCAGTTGAGAATCTTGAGTCATCTTTGATAATAATCAGTTATCCATAAGTGGGCGCAATAACGAAAAAATGTATCACGATAACCGATAAATCGATAACGGTAACCTTATCGGCGATAACCGATAATCGACAACTGGCGATAAATTTATCGCCCGATAAGGTGAACACCGATAAATCGATAAATCCCAAATTATAATACAATATTGATTATTGACTATAGATAGCGTTAATTTATAATAAAATAGTAAGAATATTTGAATACTGTTTCTTACCTGGTGAGTCTCTCCTTCATCTCCTCATATGTTTGAGGATCCTCCTCCCAGCTCGGACCTACCCATTTTTGCCTCCAAGGCACGCGCGGCTCGCCCTTATGCTAAAATGGAACCAAAAACTGAAATTATCGATTATCACAAGTTTGGAACCAAAAGTATCGGCGATACCGATTAATCGATAACGTGGACAATTTTTTGGATAACCGATAACCTGATATCGTTATCACGATAACGCCCACCTATGCAGTTATCTCCCCCAATCTTGTGGTTCCAATTTCTTTAAATCCTTTCTGTTTTTCTCCGTAATCTCTGCCACATCTTTTCCCACGTCGACTAAAAGAGATTAAAAATTCCTATTCATGGCTTCGTCACATCCTGCCTTGACTACTATAACTCCCATCTCGCTGGATCATCCCAGGCTTCCACTCATCGACCTCTCTATCTGGTTCAAAGGTTTGCAGCCCCATGCTCTTCTCCGCCGCGGACGTCTCTCTCGCGTGACATCTCTGCTTCCGGATCTGCACTAGATCCGCATTCGATACAGAATCACCTTTAATATCCTTCTACTCGCCTACAAAGCCTTGAATACAGCAGCTCCTGCTACTTATCCGTCTTACTTACACTAATCCAGCCAACCAGAACCCTACGCTCTGCTTCTGCTCCCCTACTGGTTGTTCCTCGCAGTTGTCTGTGCTGCATTGATGATTAAGCTTTCTCTATATTTGCTCAGAGTATGTGGAATGATATGACTGATGGGACACACTCATTTCCCTCCCTTACCACCTTCAATCGTGCCTTGAGCACTCGTCTTTTTTTCAATCTTTTACTTAGTCAATATACGGGCACTCTCTGAATGCCCTGGACATTGAAGACCGCAATACAAAAAAAAATCTACATTTTGTTTCACATTCCTGTCTACGTCATTACGGGAGTTGTGATCTAACAATTACGCTTTAATCGAATTTCATTCAAATTTCCGTTCAAATTCTTTTTAAACTTATTTTTTAGTATTATAGTTCATAAGCGCATCTATTAACAGGGAGAAAGCAATGCACCGTTCTTTCTCTTCTTTCACTTCAGACGCCCATTTTGTCGTACCTCAGCCCATTTGAAACTGTTTAATAATTTCGCACTTTTTCCCATCGCTTTCACCTTCTTTACGACGGGATTCCGTGCTTTTCCACTTCTTCTCTACGTCTGAAACAAATCGGGAGAGGAATTTTCTGAAGTATTGCCACTTGTACAGCGTTCACAGATCTCCACTCGTTCATTTACAGGACTGCAAAAGTCGGTCTTTGGGCTATGTCGTGGTTTGAGGGCCGAGTTCGTGTGCGTAGGTATGTTACGTACTTCAATAACTCAGTGATTTCGTTTTCTCTAAAAGTGCTATATTACTTTACGTTATTTAATCATTGAGGATTTCTAGTGCCATGTTCAGCGTTGCGAGGATTGAGTTAAATACTTCTAACCAAAGTATATCTTTAATTAAAACATAAAATAGTGAAGTATTAAAAACAAACTATACATCTATAAATAAACGAGTCTATGTTAGAATTACTAATTTAAACCAAATTAATATAAAGTAATGGTTGACCCTAAGCTCACTTTAATACTGGACGCTAATTGACACACAAAAATAATTACATTTCTTTACGTTTAAAAAAACACACACGTGAATCCGGCTGAAGAATGACCTTGACCTTGGATCTTATGTAGACGGGGAAGTGGTTTGCGGTTAGGCACGTAGGCGTGTTCGCAGACGCCCAGCCGTTTGTCTGGCGAGGAGACGGACTTGGAGCAACAGGTGATTTCGGTGAGGGCGACGGATGGCGTTTAGCACGTTGTATTAGTCAGATTATTTAAGCAACCAGAGCGTGGAGGTGTTTTTTCCAATTTCGGGTTAATCTTGAGATGCTTCACACTGACGAGCGATGAGCAAAAAGTGAATCCTTTGACGAATGGGGGAGGGTTGGGGAGTTCACTTTGAGTATTCCCCAATGGCGAGGACGAACTCTTTTTTTTGTTGAAACCCGAGATAGTGGTTTTCTCTGACGAGAGATGTATGAGAGTGATCATCGATACAAAGAAGCTAATTTTATGTGTGACTACCAGGAACTGGCTCAGAATGAGCTTCTTCACTGTTCCGTTCTTTAAGTGCCGGGCTGACGCCAAACTTCGTCATGTCTAAATCTTACTCAATCTCCCCTATTTTCTCCAGTTCAGTTATCCCGCCAATACACTTCACCGACCCATTGGGGGTAGGGGAAGAGAGGTGAGGGCTTCTGTATTAAGCCTCTCTCCTCTAATGACGCTTCTCCGAGCGTCTTTCACTAAGCCCTAAAGGCATCTTCTGGCTTTTGGTCGCAGCTCCTATAATTTCGTCTATTACTCGAAACTCGATCACAAACAAATCTTAGGGAAAATAGTGCCTGTTTAAACATTGTTATTGCACCTGCTCTCCCCCCCTTCGTATTGTTATGCTCACTGGCACAGAAATCTGTTGATTCGTACTTGTCGTAGTTGGAAGAGGCGTCTGGTGGCCAGCGAGTCGAGGGAAGAGAGTGGGGTTAAGTAATCGGGTTTACACCGCCTAGCGTCAGGACGTTGTGGTACCCGAACGAGGCATCTGTTATTATGGTGGGTATCGATTTCCCTACATTCATCCATTCAAAGAGGCTAATGTGGGGGGAAGGGAACTCCAGTGAAAAAATAAATAAACAAATATAACCGACAAAACCAAACTTACATGTCTTAGAACATAATACTGATTCTTACCGTTAACTGGGTCAACCATCTTATTAACCTAAGTTTCTTTGATCTCCCCTATTTTCTCCAGTTCAGTTATCCCGCCTATACACTTCACCGACGCATTGGGGGTAGGGGAAGGGGGGGTGAAGGCTTCTGTATTAAGCCTCTCTCCTCTAATGACGCTTCTCCGAGCGTCTTTCACTAAGCCCTAAAGGCATCTTCTGGCTTTTGGTCGCAGCTCCTATAATTTCGTCTATTACTCGAAACTCGATCACAAACAAATCTTAGGGAAAATAGTGCCTGTTTAAACATTGTTATTGCACCTGCTCTCCTCCCCTTCGTATTGTTATGCTCACTGGCACAGAAATCTGTTGATTCGTACTTGTCGTAGTTGGAAGAGGCGTCTGGTGGCCAGCGAGTCGAGGGGAGAGAGTGGGGTTAAGTAATCGGGTTTACACCGCCTAGCGTCAGGACGTTGTGGTACCCGAACGAGGCATCTGTTATTATGGTGGGTATCGATGTCCCTATATTCATCCATTCAAAGAGGCTAATGTGGGGGGAAGAGAACTCCAGTGAAAAAATAAATAAACAAATATAACCGACAAAACCAAACTTACATGTCTTAGAACATAATACTGATTCTTACCGTTAACTGGGTCAACCATCTTATTAACCTAAGTTTCTTTGATCTCCGGCGCACACACGCGCGCGTACAAAAGCAGGTGATCGACATAGGCCTCGTGAGCCTACTGGGGTACGTCTCACACCACCCAATTTAACAGAAAAACAAAAAAAAAATCATTGTTTACACAAAGAAAAAAAAATGAGCCTAGCTCTTAAGTGGTATCTAGACAGTTACTTCCTTACACACAAAACACAAGCAACAAAAAAGAATGGTTCTAAGATTAACGAGAGATGAAATAACCCTCGATGGGGTTTCGGCTCAGGTTATACATACGCTTTATCTTATTGGCACCTTTTATATAATTAATATTAAAGTGGTGCTCGATTACCAACGCGTGAGTCGGCCGTTCTGGTTATTGTGTATGCCCAAGTATGTCAAAAACTGGTGATGGTATTCCAACGTACTTGCACTACCTTTTTTATGGCAAATGACTAACTTTACTCTCCAACTTATGGCTAGGGAGGCCTATTTCATGGTTGCATAAGTGATGGGAAAAGGAGTCCCATCGTCATCATTTACCAAACTAAACAGGGAGATCCCGTTTGGATTCCCTCTAATGGGGTCGGGTGAAAGTTTCTTTAAGAGATCGTGAATGGGCGCGGCTATCATGGCGAATTGGGGGTTTAAATGTATCTCGGTGGATGTTTCGTTCTGGGGGAAGGCTACTAAAGGTAGGAGATACTCGTTATTAAATTCTACCATCTGAATAGGTTTACATGAGTATACCGCTTCCATGGTTTGTTCTTCAGCCATCGTCACCCTATTTGGCTGGGTTTTCACCTTATGTACTTTCTTAGCCCCAGGCCGGGATACAACGGCCTTGATTCCACCTGATCCTTGCTGAATGCCCTTCCATGTGCGAGCATTCTTTCTTTTTCTTCTCTTTTCCCTTGTGATAGTTCTCTTTCCATCTGTATTCTTTTTTGTTCTACTTCTATTTTCATCTTTTTTCTTTCTTCTGCTTCTCTTTCCATCTTTATTCTTCTTCCTTGGCTTCTCTTTCTGCTTGCGCTAGTTTTCTTTCCATCTGTATTCTCCTCCTTCTACTTTTCTTCCTATCTTTATTCTTCTTTCTTAGGCTTCTATTTACATCAGTATTCTTCTTTCTTCGTCTTATCCTTTTATCTGTATTCTTCTTTCTTCGGCTTCTCTTTCTATCTTCATTCTTATTTCTTCTGCTTCTTTTTTCAACTGTATCATTCTTTCATTTGTTTTACTTCATTCGGTATTCTTCTTTCTTTTGCTTCTATTTTCCACTGTATTCTTGTTTTATCTACTATTTTTTCATCTGTATTCTACTTTCTTCTACTTCTCTATCTGTCTGTATTCTTCTTTCTTTTATTTTTCTGTGCATCAGTATTCTCTTTTCTTCTGTTTCTATTTCCATCTGTGTTCTTCTTTCTTCGTCTTCTCTTTTCCATTCTATTTTTTTTCTTTGCTTTCTATTTTCTGTTCTTCCAGGATGTAGGTAACCATATCTTTGCCTTCCACTCCAAGAATTTGGCCTTGTTGGCGAAATTTTTCAAACGATGCCATATTGTGTATGTCCGTCAAACTCTCACCGCTGTACGCTCAGGTACTTATACAACCAATAAACAAGTAGCGCGCTGCCTAAGTTCTCCTTATCACAGCACTTTCTGCTCATTGGGATATCACTCCAAAACAATTAATTAATAACATTAACTGGCTAATCACCGAAAATTAACCACGAATTTATAGACGGAGCTGACTCTCTTATTATGCTTAACCTTTCCTCGAACGCTAGGCACAAATTTATTATTACTGAAGGGAACTCAAAACAAACGACTATACTGAGTTCTTCCAATACCCCGAAAACCTGACGCCAAATATTTATGTCGTAGTATTGTAAGGGCCGAGTGGTGGTACGTACGTAGGTTTGTTACGTACTTCAATAACTCCGTGATTTCGTTTTCTCTAAAAGTGCTATATTACTTTACGTTATTTAATCTTTGAGGATTTCTAGTGCCATGTGCAGCGTTGCGAGGATTAAGTTAAATACTTCTAACCAAAATATATCTTTAAATACAACATAAAAAAGTGAAATATTACAAACAACCTATACATCTATAAATAAACGAGTCTTTGTTAGAATTACTAATTTAAACCAAATTAATATAAAGTAATGGTTGACCCCAAGCTCACTTTAATACTGGACGCTAATTGACACACAAAAATAATTGAATTTCTTTACGTTTTAAAAAAAAAACACAAGTGAATCCGGCTGAAGAATGACCTTGACCTTAGATCTTATGTAGACGGGAAAGTGGTTTGCGGTTAGGCGCGTGGGCGTGGTCGCAGACGTCCATCGTTTGTCTGGCGAGGAGACGGACTTGGAGCAACAGGTGATTTCAGTGAGGGCGACGGATGGCGTTTAGCACGTTGTATTAGTCAGATGATTTAAGTAACAGGATCGTGAAGGTAATGCTTTTTCCAATCTTCGGGTTAATCTTGAGATGCTTCGCACTGACGAGCGATGAGTAAAAAGTGAATCATTTGACGAATGAGGAAGGAGGGGGGGAGGAGTTCACTTTAGGTATTCTTCAATGGCGACGACTATCTCTGGTTTTTGTTGAAACCCGATATAGGGGTTTTCTCTGACGAGAGATGTATGAGAGTGATCCACGATACAAACTGGCTCAGAATGAGCTTGTTCTCTGTTCCGTTCTTTGAGTGCCGGGCTAACGCCGGAATTTGTCGTGTCCATATCTAACTCGATCTCCCCGATCTTCTCTAGTTATCCTGCCTATATACTTCGCCGACCCACTGGGGGTAGGGGAAGGGGGGGATGATGGCTTCTGTATTAAGCCTCTCTCCTCTAATGACGCTTCTCCGAGCGTCTTTCACTAAGCCCTAAAGGCATCTTCTGGCTTTTGGTCGCAGCTCCTATAATTTCGCCTATTACTCGAAACTCGATCCTAAATCTTAAGGGAAATAGTGCCTGTTTTAAACTTTATTATTGCACCTGCTCTCCTCTCCTTCGTATTGGTATGCTCGCTGGCACAGAAATATGTTTTATTCGTACTTCTCGTGGCTGGAGGAGGCGTCTGGTGGCCTGCGAGTTGAGAAGAGAAATGGGGGGGTGGGTAAGTTTTCGGGTTACACCGCCTAGCGTCAGGACGCTGTGGTACCCGAACGAGGCATCTGCTATTATGGTGGGTATCAATTTCCCTACAGGCTCCTCTTTCTTGAATCTCTTTCAAACCTGCATCCTATAGGATTTCTTCCTTGTTGCTTCGTTTGCTAAGTCGATCCTGCTCTAAGGTACCTGAAGAAGTATGATGTCCTCCCTGCCCCGAGGACTAATTTCGCACCTTGGTCGTCGACCAGTTTTCGTCCATTCATTCAGTACCGGGACCGTAGATGGGTAGACGCTGGTTCAGCCTTCCTTTTTTGGCTCTGGTTTGGAAAGGGAGATGGGCGGGGGGTGTAGCATGCCTAAATTCTTTCTTCTGTTCTCCATTTTACATTTCATTACACATTCTTTTACGCACCTTCAGTGAGATTTCAGGTTCATCCGTACCAACCTTGCTGCGGTTGACATGTGGAAGATAGCGTGTCTTTCCAACACTAACATCCACTGCCCCCCCCCCCAGCCCCGATGCCTGCATAAGGATCTGCGGCTGTAGATATTCGACGCATTTTCACTCTCTCTCTCTCTCTCTCTCTCTCTCTCTCTCTCTCTCTCTCTCTCTCTCTCTCTCTCTCTCTCTCTGCATCGCTCTCCTTACACACTGCCCGCGAGAACTTCAACTCCTTAACTGTTATATTGGACGCTAGCACAAGGGGGTGGGCGTGCTATAAAATTTACCCAGCATGCAACAGCCTCCCTCAACTCTAACCTGGTCCCTCGGGACAGTCTCACATGAGGCGTGGCTGCACTTAATTGGGGCAACGTCTGCGGGGCTTACAGCGCCGGCTGTAGCATCAAAGGCTTTCTCCCTTAATCTCCCATGCGGTCGAAGGGAGCAGAGATGTTACCTGCTCATGGGGAGCTATAAACAACAACAACAATAACAAAACACAGATACGCACTCCTTGCTATTGCGAATCCAATTCGAAGGGGCGAAGTGAAATTCTTGGTCGATCGTCTTCCGTTCATAGATGGCTGCCGCGACGTTGAATTCCAGGCATAATGTCGCTGATCGAATTTCTTCCGCTCTCATCCTCTCGTAGGAACTTCGCTCGACATAAACAACTGCAATGCAGAATGCGAAATATAGGAAGTACGCGATGTTGTATGTAAAAATGGTGGAAGTGAAGATTGTAGAAATGAAGATCATATGTAGAAGGGAAAATGGTAGAAATGAAGATGGTGGAAGTGAAGATGGTTGAAATGGAAATGTTAGAAATGAAGATGGTATAAAAGAAGATGGTAGAAATAAAGATGATGGATGTGGAGATTGTAGAAATGAAGATTGTGGGAGTGAAGATGGTACAAATGAGAATGGTAGGAGTGAAAATGGTGGTAATTATACAGATTAAAAACACCAACTAAAACGAACGCGCTTTGTTATAATTATTTCTATTTTGAAAAAAAAACGCAAATGCTATATAGTGTATATCGAATATATACACTATATACACTATATACACTAGTGTATATCAAAGATATACACTGAATTACACTATATAGTACTTTTACTAATTATGATGTTATGACGATAAATAGAGTGGCAGCCATCTATCTTGTCATTGATATCTTGTTTTAACCCACCAAAAGAATGGGTTAAGCAGGGTTTTAAGTAGGTAGGTTATTTATTTTTATTTTTTTTAAAAACACTTAAAACTAAAGTGCTTAAATATCCTCATGGTAAACATGAAGATCGGCGGCGCGAACGATGGAACGAAAATATTTCGTCCCTGTTCCAATCTGTTTCACTTTTTTTGATTAAATTCAAGGGGACTGCTCATGGAGGGTTTATCACTGTGGGAGAACTCCCCTACGATGATCCTGAGTTTCAATCAATTGGGGGGTTGGGGGCACAGCCCCCCAGTATATAATCATGATTGTTTATGGAATAATGTTCTAACTTTTTTTAACGTTTTTATTTAACCAAATCATTTCTGCGACTATAATCGTTTTGCGAATTATAATGGGGGGGGGGGGGGGATCTGACGTCAGAAATGAATGAAGTGAATTTTTATTTTGTTTTTCACTTAATGTTTTATTATTATCCTCATTTGTATCCATTTTTATTTGTCAATATATTTTTCCCATTTTATTATTTTTATTACTTTTTTTATACATTCAAACATACGTAGCTAGATCGTTTAAAGGAACTAGTTTTTGTGGAGCCTTTTGGGTGGAGGAGACACAACTTTTAGGCGGCAAATTCAGTTTTAACATGGCTTCGTTATGTGCAATTTGCCCTTCGTCTATTATCGAACTTTCTGCTTTATTTTCGGATCGAGAAAAGTTGTTAACATTTTTGGACGATCATAATTTGCTTACAGTTAAAATCGATTGTGAAGTTTGTGGTCAGGCATTAGAGATTAAAGATAATTATGAATTTAGATGTAAAAAAACTTAACGTGACTTAAGCGATCGCCATTATTTAAAAAAATTAACTTTGAATGGGACTTTTTTCTCAAAGTAACGAAATACGGACGAAAAACCAACCAGTTTGACGCCTATCTCGCAACCGCCATCTTCTGCAAAAAAAAATCCTTTTTACCAAAACGGGAATTAAAGAAAGATTCCACGCTTTCCTCACCGCTATTTCAGCAGTATACCCACCGCAATAAAATAAGTAAACAGCGTTTTTCGTTTGGTTATTTTCGGGTATTTTTTTTACAAAAATGGCGCCGGGTATATTTGAACTAGGACTCAAACGCGCCTGAATATGCATGCGCGGGTGAACGAAACATACACGCAAAAAAATACACTTTTTCGGGCGCGCCGCCGATTTCCATATTTACCAACCTAATACCCCTAACCTTCCATATTGTAGTTAAATTTGTATCATCATTTTATAATATCATTTTCTTGAATCGGTGCAATGAAACATTTTTCACAACGTTTATGAAGTCCTAGAGGCGGCAAATAATAAATTTATAAATTTTAAAATACTATTTTTTAACTGTTAATAACTGGAAATTTAGTGCTTTGCGCGCCGACAAAAAATAGCAAAAGACTATTCAGTTAGGCCTGTAAAATAGATTGAATACATCAAAATAAAATTAAATTAAAAAAGTGTCAGTTGTTTAATCTGGAGACTTACCAAGATTGTAGAAGTGAAGATAGTAGAAATGAGGATGGTAGAAGGAAAGATGTTAAAAATGAAGATGGTACGAGTGAAAATGGTAGAAGTGAAAATGCTAGAAATGAAGATGGCAAAGGTGAAGATGAGGAAAGGAAATATGGTAGAAATGAAGAAGGGAAGATTGTAGGAGTGAAATATGTGTCAGATATATAGCCGCATATCTACACATGTGTGCAGGAGTTTGGGTTAGGATTGCACGAATCATCTAGATGTCAGCTGCAGCATCGTTGTCCATGACCCCCATCTGTTGTGATGTATATATTCGGATAGCCCGAGATCCTTAACACCCAAATTATGATCGCATGTCATTTAATAGTAACCCACTCTTTACCCTGCACAGTTTACCATTTTAACAATGCTCTTATTACTTTTTTTCTGTTACACTAATGTATAGAAAGTTTTGTCCAATAAAAATGATTTATTTATTCAAGAAAACCATACAATTACTCTTCAATGCTAATAAAATGTTTTAAGTAATCGAAATGCCAAGCCTACGCATAGCGAAGCAAATTCATGTATGATTATAAAAATATCATCTCTCTTTATTCACCCGACAAAACCTTTAGATAATCCTGTATTTTCTTTAGCCCGTTGTTCACTGGCAGCTTCAGTCTAACACTTAAATAGTCAGCTTTTGCTACCCCTAGCATAAAGCATTTATTGCAATGAAACATGATAATAAAAATATATTTATATTTTCTTATGACAGAATCAGTTACTCAGGATTAATTAATTGTCTCTGAAATCTGAACCTTTTATATGTTCGATACAAGTTTTAGGCCTAGGAAGCTCATTTGTAGCAGCCATGTAATGAAATACTTATGAAGAAAACTCGGCAGATAGGCCTACGGAAAGTTATGCGAGGAGACTTAAGCCTGAGGAGATGGAGTGATAGAATTACCTTCTTGATGAGATAAATAAGTTTTAATAAGTACTCTCGCCTTCATATTAACACATTTCAAACAAAGTTGAAGAGTAGGTACCGATGAAGAGTGAAAATTCAATTGATTGGGTTGGTTTTTAGTATTAATCAAGCGATTTTACGGGTTTTTTACGTGTTCTCTAGAGGCTATACGCACGATTTATGAAGCTATTTCTTTTAACTTAGTTTTTTATTATATTTTTTTCATCGGCGTTGTAAATTTAATGTGTTCTTTGAAGAAAGCAATCAAAATAATAAAAGGAGAAAGGCTGCACTAGTAGCCAGCAAAGAGGTTAAACCAATCAGGCATTTCTTCGTGATCTAAAAGTATCTAGAATTTTTACCAGGTCCATGTCGGAAGGTGCTTGCTGCCTTTAACAAGGCCTAGCATCGGTCGTCCAATTCTTGAATGGCTTCCTTTTAGTTGTTCTTAAAAATTTTCACATATTTTTAGGACGATTGTTTTCCAAAGTAAGGGTTATATTCTATTATGTCAGTCATTGCTGTGTAGGCTCTGTTATTCACTGAGTCTAGCTGAATATTTTTGAAGTTCTTTTCTCCCAAGATGGAGGGGCTGGTTGGAAGAATTTGAACAACCTCATTCATTGCTTAAGTTCAAGCCGGGCTTTCTGCACATGGACTAACTAAAGATATCTGAGATTTTTTTCAATTTTGAAAACGCGAATTGCCTTTGAAGTAATAATGATTCCCATTAGAAAAATTCAAAATACTACTTTTGTTTTAGTTTTATAGATTCAAATCTCTATTTAAATTGCGTCTTAATTAAGATATATTCTAACTGCATATTTATTGAAATTTGAGTAAGAAGACGCAGTTTACCGAGTTTTTTTTTGGTATAAAATTATATAATTAACAAGAGGATGGCTTAGCTACTCTTCCTAAGAGAAGGAGCTTGCGCTTTGCTGGCAGACTTTCAGTCTGTGGCCTACGGCCGATCATGATTCCTTTTTTTTCTCCATCTAAATTTGCTCAAATAATTTCCATGCCAAAATTGTAATAAATTTTCTCAACTTCGCCATTTGTAATTCTTTTCATTTTAAAAAATTCACAAAAATTTTATACTTCTATTTATATTTTTGGGATATTATAAAGAAATTATTAGAAATAACTTTGAAACAAAATTGAAATATACTTGGGTGACAACCAAACTAAAAGAAAAAATCTTATTCAAATCTTCAAAAACCCTCGTTTTTAAAATATAGGGTTACCAGGCAATCGCTTCGCCACTCCCCCCTATGGGAGGAGTATGCGCTTCACTACTAAGATTAAAATTTAAAATCTTAAAAAAAGTAGCCATCGTTACATTTTTCTAAATTTTCTGAACTTGCCAATTCTAATAATTTAAAAAGGGAACTCTAAACTAAATTTTTCCCCTTTTAAAATGTCACGTTGCTAAAATATAGTTATAGAAGAAGATATATAAAAATAAATTTTTTGAACTTCACCATTTGTAAGTTTTGGGTTTAAAAAATCACAAAATTTCGATACTAACGGTCGTATGCTAAAACAAATGTGAAATGCACATTTGAGCAAGAAAGACTGTTGTTTTTTAAGTATTTTACATTTTAGCTTTTTGCATATAATAAATTTATAAATAATTGTGAAGCTTCACTAAATCTGATAAAAGTGCATTCCACATTTTTCTTAGCATACGGCCGTTATATTTATTTATGAACTTTCCTAAAAAAATATAAGTCATAACCAAACTAAGATGAAATTATTATTCAAATACTCAAAAATCCCCTTCTTAAATTATAGTTAGTGATGATGATGATGGAGGATAATTATATAATTCTCTACTTAGGAGACAGGTTTTGTCATTTTTCTAATATGGGTTCATTTGGATTCTACATAGGATCTGAGAACATATAATTTCATGATAAATCAACTTCGCAAGTATATACTGCCCCTCCATTAGCGCAAAAGTGGGTACCAAGGGTACTATGAAGTTAAGAGTTACAAGGCGAAAAAGGTCCATCACAAAAAGCCCCTTTTATCTAAATTTACCATTTAATTCAGTAAATTAGACAATTATAGCAACATGTTCCCGCGCCCTTGGAAATGCATGCACGGTTATCCGATATGATTTAAGTGCACGAAGGTATTTTGTGGAAAAAATCGAGAACAAGAAAAGAGGTAAAAAAAAAACCCCAAAACAGAAGAAAAGTGCATTAGTAATAAAAACGTTGAGATATAAAAAAGGCAGAAGTCTCCCTCATCAGCCAAAAAATGCTGGATGGTCAATTCGAAGCTTCCAGAAACAAATTTATCCGCACGAATTTCAACATACTTGATGGATGTTCACGTGTATGCATTCAATAGCTACATGTAGGTGTACGTGAGTTCTGAAGATGCATTTTTGCAAAACCAATTTCCCGAGAGTATACGTTACAAAATGCTAATGTAATGTCACTTCCGAACGCTAAAAAAAAATATTGATAAAACTCTGCACACATTTTTGAAAGGTTATTATAGTTTTGAATCTTGAAAAATGCTTTCCGCGCGCCCGTCCTCCACTTCTCTCACGGAAGATTATTATAAAGAAATTTAATAGATTCACCTCCACTCGGCGAAAGATTTTTCTGGCATTTTCACCGTTTTTTGGAATAGGATTTTTGATAGAAACACGCGATGCAATAGATATATAATTATTTAATGTGCTATGTCGTTTCTTTGAGATCTTACGCGTTTTTTAGCCTCTCCACCACTCAGTGGACGGCCATGTACTTCTTGTGGACCGCGCGCAGAAGAGCAAATAATATCGATTCCTTTCATTTGCATCTAACACACCTGCACACAATGGGAAAGACGTTTTAATGACATATGCTGGAGAAGTAGAACTTTAAGTTTTTTGACTGAATTTTTTCTATCACACATGTAAACCTCTCGAAAGCTAAAAAAAACTAGTGTAACAAAATATATATATATAATATATATATATATATATATATATATATATATATATATATATATATATATATATATATATATATATATATATGTATATATATATATCAGGTGTTTAAAAAAATGATATCATTTTGCAATCTAATAACTTAGCCAGTTCCCGTTCAAATGACTTCAAATTTTAACAGCATGTGTAGAAACAGGTCAGAATTTTATGTTTAATGTTTGATGTTTTTATCTTTACAGGTATAGAAATGCCATTCACTGGAAGTGAAAATGCGCTTTGTGTGTTGGAGTATGCTCGAACACAGTCGAACAAGACTGTGCAGCGTGAATTTGTGAGAGAGTTCTCTAAACAGTCACCAACGGCAATGCAGATTTGGACATGGCACAAAAATTCCAAAGAGGAAAGCTGTCTGTGCAGGTCAAAAGGATCTGGACGACCAATAACATCGGAAGAGACAATCGAGCGGGTTTGCCCAAAACCTTTGCGAGGCCCCAAGAAGTCCATAAGAAGAACAAGTCTTGAAATATAGATTTCTTCAACGACAGTTTGGCGCTTCCTGAGGAAACGCTTGCTAATGAAACCCTACAAGCTGCAGCTAGTTCAGGCCATAACGGCAGATGACAAGCGAAAGCGCAAACAATTCTGTGTTGATATGCAAGAGAAACTTGAAGAAGACGAGTTCAAGGAACGTCTTGTTTTCAGTGATGAGGCCACACTTCATACGAAGTCAATAAGCATAATGTTTGCATTTAGGGCGAAGAAAATCCCCATGCCACAGTTGAGCAAATGAGGGACTCACCGAAAGTGAATGTGTTCTGCGCCATCTCCAAGAACCATCTTCATGGCTCGTTTTTCTATGAGATAAATGTGACCGGCCATGTTTATCTGCAAATGCTTCAGAACTGGCTAATGGATGAGCTCATTTGCAAATGAACAAGAAGACTTCATTTTTCAACAGGACGGAGCTCCACCTCACTTGAATTCCACTGTGCGAGCTTATCTCAATGATAATCTGCGAGGGAGATGGATCAGGCGTGCTGGTGATGTAGACAATGTGCTGTTGAAATGGCCGCCACGTTCACCTCACCTGACACCAAGCGATCTTTTTCTCTGGGGCTATGTGAAGGGTCTGGTCTATGTCCTCCCTCTTAGTGCAAACCTCGAGGAACTCAAGCAAAGAATCATTACCGCACTGTAGACTGTTACCAAAGACATGCTGCAGCGTGTTTGATAGGAGCTAGACTACCGACTTGACGTGTGCCGTGTCTCATGCGGTGCGCATATTGAACATTTGTGAAATCGTTCAAGCAATCCACATACCTTTGATTTTCTCATTCAAATTTGGAGAAATAAATCTTATGTTGCTTAACATTAAGCCTGTTTAGTTTCATTTGCCTTGACTAGGTAGTTTTTATGATATTTACATCTCAAATGATATAAAAAAAATTGAAACACCATGTATATACCGGGTGTCCCATAAAAAAGTTAACCTTACTTTGAATTAGTATAACTCAAAAACTATTGGAGATTTTGGGGGCCTGCAAAAGTGTTTTATTTAAGAACAATTTATCTGTCGATTCTGGAAATTTCATTACATTGCCTTTTATGATGTCGATACACTAATGGGTTTAGTGGAGGCTATCAAAAATATGTTTGCGCAAGGAAGTAAAATAATGAAACGAAGCCTAGGAAGGCTAGGCCACCGTGCACTTTCAAGAGAAGCGTAGGGAACCTAGGTAGCCTAGGTCACTGTGCGATTCTTCAAGCAAAGCCTAGGCCATTTTACAGTGGTTTTTCAGCGAGGCTGTAGTATGGTCTCGTTATTATTGCTTACTAAGCAAATCAAAGCGTTTCTGTGTAAAATTTACTTCCATAGAACCTTTTTAATCATGCAGTTAACAAAAGATCAGCGCGTATTTGTAGTCACAAACTTTATTAAAGATGGCAGTATTAAACAAGTACATGATTTATTTGAACAACATTTTCCAGGTAGGCACCCACCAAGCAAGCCCACAATTTGGAAAAATGTTCGCAAATACCAACATTAAGGAATAACAGAAAATATCAAAAAATGTTCAGATGACACTTCTTCAAAATCCACACGTATCAGTCAGAATGAATGGCTTACAATTGTCAAAGTCATATTTAACCGCATTATTAAACATGACTTAAAATGGCATCCCTATAAGATGCATGCAAAAACACCAGCTTCTTGAAACTGATTTTCCTCGTCATAGACAATTTGTTGAATGGCTTCTCCATAAACCTGCTCGTTTCTTGGAAAACATTGTGATTGGTGAGGACGAAGACTTTTTCATGAATGGAAAGGTAAATAGCGATGACATTCAGCAATATGCGCCGCTGAACCACCCCTCAGCATTCAACTTTGACACGTATTTATCAGCAGAAAGTGTCTCTGTCGATCGGAATATGCGGGAATGGCTATCTTGTCGGACCATTGTTTTACGAGAATAACTTGAATGGTTCTGTCTACCTGAGCATGACCAACGAAAGGATCTTCCCGGAACTCCGCCAGATTTACGGCAATCAATTCAATAGACTTTAGTGGATTCAGGACGGCGCACCAGCTCATAGACAGCTTCTGTAAGAACAAAACTAAGAGAAACGTTTGACAACCGCATTGTCGCGCTAAGTCATGCAATTGAATGGACCCCAAGATCCCTTGACTTAACACCATGCGATTATTTATTATAGGGATATCTAAAGAATAAAGTGTATTCTACTCCACCACAAAGCATCAACCAGTTAAGACATAGTATCACACGTGAAGTCAATAGACTTAAGGAAAATCACAAGTTAATCAAAAATGTTGTTCAATCAATGCGATCAAAGGTGCAACTGTGCTTGGAAAGAAATGGAGGACATGTGGAAGGAAACGGTGCTTAGAAAATTAAAAAATGAATTTATATTACCCATATGAAGAGGTGTTTTTGTTAAAAATGGATTTAAATATATTTGTTGATTTTAGACTTCGAAATTTCATTATTTTACTTCCTTGCGCAAAAATAATTTTGATAGCCTCCATTAAACCCATTAATGTATCAAAATCGTAAAAGGGAATTTAATGAAATTTACAGAATCGACAAATAAATAGTTTGTAAATTTGTTTTGTTTTGCAGGACTGAAAAATCTCTAATAGGTTTTGAGTTATACTAATTCAAAGTACGGTTAACTTTTTTCTGGGACACCTTGTATATACATATATATATATAACGCAATCATAATTATGCGGTCATGAAGACAATTTTTGGCTTACTAGCTCTTCATCAAAGCCCTCGAAAGGAGCTCTTCTCACATACCCAAGGGGGTAACGCATAAAATGAGTTTTTCTAAGACAGCCAAAAAACTGTCTTTCGATCGGCCCTTTTAAAGCAGAAATAGATTTAAATTTTAATATGTAATATAAATAAATTAAATAACTTACCTTGCTTCTTTGGAGTTGCTGGATGAGGTGGATGGTGGTGATGTCTATTGCTTGGATGGTAAGTCGCACTCCATGAAAACAGAGGGCAACTCAGTTTCCGGTGTTTCTTTTCGTCTTACTCTCTTGCAAGATTTCTCTCTGGTTTCTTTTTGCACAAGAAACCTATCCAGAGTGGCTTTTCTTTTTCTTTTCTCGAGAAGGTTTCGAAAATGAGACATAACAATATTGTTCATATTGTCCAACACACTATTGCTCGCCAAATTTGGTCGGGATGATGCTTTCAATGAACATCTGCAGTTTACCCTATAGGTGTGGGAGGTTTGGAAGATATTAAAGGTTTATAAGGGTGTATTGGAGTTTGTAGGTAGTCCGCCTACTTTTTGTCTTCCAGTTGAGTTTGCTCTGACTCCCAAAGTTTCTCACAGAGAATACTCGTCTAGACTGGGTTCCATAAAGTGCCTTGGTAATCACGGGTCAAGTAAAAGACAAGAATTGGAGCAAGCGAAATAGTTCGAGTCCTACGCGGCCGTGTGTATGTTTTCCGTTAATGTTAGGTAGCTGCGGCTAAGGAGGCAGGACTTAAGGACGAGTAACCTCCTCGTGACGTTAGTAATAACAAAAAGGCTAGTAAGCTATACTGACAGACGACTTAAATGATTCTCTTTCTATCTTAGTCTGCTCCTTCCTTTAATTTTTACGTCCGTATGTAAATATAGGTCGCTCATTTCCAAGGGGCGTGATGTCTTTTCATTCACCTGGGCGCGAGAGCTAATAATCAGAAATATGTTTGTCAGTTCCTTTGTTGACCGTTGGGCAGTGTTACAAGAGGTATGTGCGTTTAATGAAACTACACATTTTTTTTTCAAATTTGGGCCTACATACATCCAATATCAGAAAGACCGTTTGCATTTCACAAGTCCTCGAAAATTTTAACGGGTCAAAGCACACACCACCCTGAATTTGCTCTGCTTGCCCCTGTTATCTATAATTAAGATCGTTTGGTCTGCTAGCTGTTTCCTAGCGTACCTATGTTTATGTGACGGCGTGGGAACTTTGACTGTCCGCTTGCTTGCCTCATGCTTCTCTTAATAATTATACAATTGTGATATAAGTATTTCTTTCTATTTTACATTACTTAACTACTTATTACATGGCATATTATCCCATTAATTAATGCGTGTACCCAATTTCAGGATTGAATAGTTCCACTGAACTGAATAAAGATAGAAAGTACTTGGAAGCAACTTTTCATTTTTCCTGCGGGACATTGCATTCATATATTAATATATATATATATATATATATATATATATATATATATATATATATATATATATATATGAACAACAACGTTCTAGTCAATGCGGTTAAGTAAGGGTAATAATAAGAATTCCTTAATCCACTAGAAAGTCTCCTGGAGTTCCTCAACTCTCTTCAGGAACGATATATATACGACTAGGCAACCATCCATTTCTCTTAAAAGAGAAATCTCAAGAAGCCTTTTGTATAAGCTAACATTGAACTTTAACAGAAAACAGGGAATGTGAGTTTCTCCACGGATCTTTGCATTTTTATTTTTATTTTTATAAATGAACAATAACGTTCCATTCAATGCGATTTTGTAAGGGTAATAATAAGAATTCCTTAATCTGCTAGAAAAGTCTCCTAGAGTTCGTCAACTCTCCCCAGGAGAGTTACATGTACAAATAGGCAATCATTCATTTCTCTAAAAAGAGAACTTTCAAGAAACCTTTTGTATAAGCTAACGTTTAACTTTATCAGAAAACGGGGAATGTGAATTTCTCCCTGGATCTTCGCCCTTTCCAATTTTTTTGATAAATGAACAGTAAGTTCTTTTGGGGTGTGTAGAACTTTAAATAGTGAATAATCTCCCCATATGCTCCAGCTTTTGCCCCTTTAAAATCATAAGCTAACAAAAATAACATAAATATTAGGTTGAGGAATAAATTCTTGCGTTTTTTTTAATGTTGTGTTGATTTAAGTTTTGTTGACGTGATTTGTGCACCTATTAAGAAACCATAATAAATAATGAGAGCAAAATTTGCAAAAGTTAGGCTACGTCTCTTAACAGCGTAGACTATTAGGCTTTTGTTTAGGCTACGTCTTGAAGTTGAGTAATAAGTCATTGCAGTTTGTTTAAAAGTTGTGTTAATTTAATTTTTGTCTGTACCCTCAAAATGGAATGTCAAGTTGAAAGAAAGGCGCATTTTCGACACTTGTTGACTTCATTTTCAATCGAGACGGGAACAATGCAAACGCAGGCAAAGCTCGTCGCGATATTTGTGATGTGTACGGAGAAAATGCTGTATCAGAAAGGACAGCTCAATGGTGGTTTTCACGTTTCAAAAACGGTCATTTCAATCTTAATGACAAAGAACGATCTGGTCGCCCCATTATGTTGGATGAAGATCGATTGAACGACCTTCTTCATGAAAATCCTCGTCAATCGACTAAAGAATTGGCTTTACAAGTGGCGTGTGATCAGAAAACTGTAGGGAATCACCTTCATTCTATGGGGAAAGTTAAAAAAATCGGTGCATGGGTTTCGCACACTTTGAGCGAAAGCAACAAACTTCAACGCTCCACGATTGCCGCAGGTTTGCTTGCTCGTCACAAGGCTATTCGTGGATATAAGGACATATTTCTTTACCGCATCATCACTGGCGACGAAAAGTGGTGTGCTTATGTCAACATGGACCATCGAAAACAATGGCTTAGCCCCAATAAAAAAACACTTCCGCGATTAAAGCAAGGACTTCATCCACGAAAGACGATGATGTGTGTGGTGGGCTTGTGAAGGCATCATTCTTTATGAGCTACTTGCGAACAACGAGATTGTCAATGCAGAACTCTACGTTCAACAAATGTATCGACTCGCCGAAGCTATTCGTGAAAAGTGACCTCATCGACATTATGGAGTCCTTCTACAACACGACAATGCTCTTCCTCACATTGCCAATATGACAAAAGACGCCATCCAAACGCTTAATTGGGAAATCCTGCTGCATCCTCCATATTCACCAGACTTGGCTCCATCGGATTTCCATCTGTTCCGATTGCTCTCCAACAATTTGTGCGGTATTTCGTTCATACTGATGTGGAATTAAGAACCTGGTTAGGCGAATTCTTAGTCAAAATCCAGAGATTTTTATTGCAGAGGCATCGAAAAACTAGTTGATCTTTGGGAAGAAGTCGTAAATAACAACGGAGAATACATTATTGATTAAATTGCATATTGTTATCAATCAAAAATGAAGTTTTTCTAAAATTGTTAATAGTAATGAATATATTTGATAAAACCGCAAGAACTTATTCCTCAACGCAATATAACATTCAAATACACATATACCATCCAAAGGTCTTTGACCAAACTACGTCCCACCCTCCATAACGCAGGTGTATATTTAATTCCCTGTAAAGATTGTGACAAAGCCTACATTGGTGAGTCGGTCACTTTAGTAAGAGGATAAAAGAACACCGCGCAGATATCAGGAGAGGCTCACTTTCCTCCATTCTCTAACCTCATATGCAAAATTATGACCATAAAATCTAATTTAAACAAGCCAAAATTATTTATAAATCCACGATTATATTGAAAGGAGGATTGCTGAATCAATCATTATTAGCAAGGTCGATAACTCTAATTTTCCTGAAGGACAGTATAAATTTAACAAATATATCTCGAATACTGTTGCCCAATCCCTTTATAAACCGCCAGAATAGCTCAACCCCCGGGATTAACAGTTGCTTCGCCATCCATAAACATATTTATATTTTTCATTATATTTACATTGTTTTCATCTTGTTTAGTCTAATTTTTTCGCCTTTATATAATGGAGTCGCATATTTTACCTTTCACTATACAGTTGATAAAGGCGAAAGCCGAAACTAGTTCTGTTCGTAAATAAATCAGATTCTAATATTGTGGTTTATTATTTTTGCACCAGATATATATATATATATATATATATATATATATATATATATATATATATATATATATATATATATATATATATATATATATATATATATATATATCCCAAACTTATTTTTAGAAGGGGATTTTTTGAGAGGAAGTGTAGAAATGGTACTTGGGGGGGGGGGTAGTTTTAGTTTCCCTTTTGCTTACCTTTGTCACGGACAATAATTATCCAAATCCGGGGGAGGATAGAGGTGCTCACTATGACGACGGGTGGTGGGTGTAGACGTGGTTACCATGACGATGGGGGAAGAGGTGATTACTATGACACCGGGGTTAGAAGTGGTCACCATGAAGACGAGGAAGGACATCCAAACAAAGAGACAAAAAATAAAATTGTTGCGCTCAATTGCAAGGTGAAGTATACCCAACAAGGAACCTCATGAATGAGCACCCCGTTGACCCAATGAAACTTTGAAATTGGGCACACAAATCCAAAACTGAATTAGTATGCCATGTTGCAACAATGAAATAATGCAGAACAAATCAAATACTTGTAAATAATGTTAAATAGCAATTTAATATGTAGCAATGCAAAACATAATATGTTGTAATGATGCAAGCGAAATCGTTAGGTTCCCACGCGAATGTACAAACATACACACATGAGGAAACAGATGTGAGCCAAAGGTCTGGAGGCAGATAACGGAGGCAGTGAAAAACAGCTGGACACACATAGAATGGAATCGGATCTGACCTGCCAGACTTTACTGAACCTGTGAAACGAAGAAATCAATCTTACTATAAATGTCGGCTTGATAAGCTCGGTCAGATGTCCAAATGCAATACTCTTTTAGTGCACACGTGTCTACACTGAACATGCATAGGCCCTTTGATCCAACCCAATGGAGAACACATGCACCCGATAAGCTCCGCCCCGTGTTGCGATTAAGAGAAGAGAAGCCACGCCTCCTTAATTGGCGTTGGTATAAATAGACGGGCAGAAACATTATTATAATTATTATTATTCTGATTCTGATTTATATATTAGTAGCATTACGAGTCTTTTCCTCGTCCTCAATCCACCCGTCCATATTCCCAATAATCTGACGCGGAAGGAGACTCACAAGAAACACTGATCATAAACACCGAGAGTCAGCCCCAAAGGCGTGATTGCACAAACGAATCACGGATGACAACTATTTCGATTGCCCGAACTGAGGTCGCCCTAAACCGAGATTAAAGCTTACAAAACCGTCATTTTTCTTCCGATTCCTTCATTCTGCCAAGCAATAAACAAGTTACCGTTCGAACCCAGCCTACACTTGGATTACCCAAAGAACACTTCAGAGTGAGATCAAACTCGATCATAAAGCCGCTTTAACCGCCTTAGCCTGACACCCATACACAGGTAACGCATCGTCACCCCAAACAGGTGACCCAATCGTATAAAACCAGGTTCTTAATATATATATATATATATATATATATATAACAGTGGCAGCAACTCCGGCACTCGGGCTGTTCGGGCTTAGCTCGAGTATAAATTTAGTAAAGTGAACGTGAGTTTGCAAGCTGATTTAATTTCTGTCAACGCTGACTTCAAATAAGTAATTACAGCCAATAACTTGGGCTCCTTTTATTGAGCCTGGTCGCAGTTGATATATTTTCGTTCAGCGTCCCGCGGTCGTCTTAGAGGTGCTCTGTGTCAAAAATATCATTTGTAGCAGACGTTCTCTCGACATCGTTCCCACGCGCTTGACTTGGATCAGAAATTACAGCCCGAGTTGTTATCTAAAATCTTTCTTTTTTTTTATTAAAATTCAATAGTTTCTATAGAGCTTAGGATTTAAATTCCAATCTATGAAAGAGAATTTTCTCGTACAAAAAGTGGAAGAGCCTACTCGTGATAGCAATATTCTTGATTTAATCATAGCAACCGATGAGTCATTGTTAGAAAACGTACGTGTGGGTGAACATTTAGCTTCCAGCGACCATAATGCGATTAGATTCGAACTAAACACCTGCGTAGAAGTTAGAATGAGTTCGCAGCTCATCCCTCGTTTTGGTAGCTGTGATTTCGATATTTTTCGCGAAAGGATTAAGGATATAGACTGGGGAATACGATTCGAGAACAGGTCGGTAGGAGAGATGTACGCAGAACTTCGATGTACGCTGCTTCGTGTGAATTCTGATTTGGTTAAGTATGTGCGTAAGAGCGGGAAGTCGGTGAGAGCTCCGTGGCTTAGTCCGTTAATACTACGCTTAATCCGGGACCGAAATAGAAAATTTAAAATTCATAAAAACAATGGGTCAGTTATAAGTCGGCAAAACTACATAGATTCTCGTAGGGAAGTTAAACGTGCGGTCAGAGATGCGAAGAGGAAGTATGAAATAAACCTCGCTAAGAATTCAAAGAATGAACCGAAACGGTTTTATGGGTACGTAAATAATAGGAAACCCGTAAAAGGATCGATAGGGCCGATCAAAGATAAGGATGGTCGTTTGACTGAACTTCCGACAGAAATGTCTAAAATTTTAAATGAGCATTTTACGAGCGTGTTTACTGTGGAAGATTCTTCCGAATTGGAATCGTTAATTGGGGAAGTTCGTAGTGCTGAGAAATGCATATCCGATGTAAGTATAAAGGACGAGGAAATTCTTAAATTTATTAAGCTAATGAAAAAGTCGAAATCTCCGGGCCCCGATGGGGTATATCCAATTCATTTAAAGGAGCTTCAAAATGAACTCGTTAAGCCATTGCGTGAAATTTTCAATCGCTCATTAGAGGATGGCGTAGTTCCGTTGGATTTCAAGCGAGCAAACGTTACACCTATATTTAAGAAGGGGAATAGATTTGAAGCAACGAATTTTCGGCCTATTAGTCTAACTTCGGTAGTTGGGAAGCTTTTAGAATCTGTAATTAAAGATAGAATAGTGAGCCACCTCGAGGCAAATAAGCTGATTAACGATACCCAACATGGATTTAGGCGTGCGAGATCGTGCTTGACTAACTTGCTCGAATTCTTCCACAAAATGATTTGCGTGTACGATGAAAGCAAAGCTGTAGACGTAATATATTTAGACTTTAAAAAGGCGTTCGACACCGTCCCCCACCAAAGGTTATTAATGAAAGTTAAAGCGATTGGGGTGACTGGTAAGATTTTAAACTGGATTAGAAATTGGCTGAAAGATCGCTCGCAGCGGGTAGTAATAAATGGGGAATGTTCAGATTGGGCCAGCGTTAGTAGTGGGGTACCGCAGGGCTCTGTTTTAGGCCCTTTATTGTTTTTAATTTATATTAACGATTTAGATAAAGGCATACTTAGTCGGATTTCGAAATTTGCGGACGACACGAAGCTGGGTAATCGTGCCTATGTAAGATCGGATGTCGATAAATTGCAGGGGGACCTAAACTCGATTGCCAATTGGGCGGACAAGTGGCAAATGGAATTTAATTTAAGCAAATGCAAGGTAATGCACTTGGGTTGCCATAATTTAAGAGTAGATTATACCATGAAAGGCCAAGTCCTCGACGCGGTTAAATTAGAAAAAGACTTGGGAGTATTAGTCTCAGACGATTTTAAATTCTCGAAGCAATGCGCGGATGCGTGTAAAAAAGCAAATCGCGTTTTGGGTTATATCGCGCGCAATTTCACCTTCAAATCTAAGGATGTAATTTTACCTTTATATAAATCCCTTGTGCGGCCACTTCTCGAATACGCTGTTCAATTTTGGGCTCCATATTTAATGAAAGATATTACGCAATTAGAAAGAGTGCAGCGTAGGGCTACGAAATTAATTCCAGAGCTGAGGAATAGATCATACGAGGAAAGGCTCAGGGCTTTAGATTTGCCATCGCTAGAACGCAGAAGATTACGTGGCCAGCTAATAGAAGTATTTAAAATACTAAAGGGTTTCTCAAACGTGGACTTTCGCAATCTATTCGAACTGGATCATAGGGGAAATACTCGTCAGCACGGGTTAAAATTAGTGAACAAGCGTTTTAACACTAGTATAGCCCAAAACTATTTTACATTTAAAGTTACTCAAAATTGGAATCGGCTGCCCACCCACGTAGTAGATAGCACTTCGGTTAATATGTTCAAAAATCGTCTCGACGTGCATTTGAATAGTTTAAATATAACGTAGTTGAGCACTGTGAATTTAAACGTCCTTGCAGAGAGAGAGTTTGGAGCGGAGGTTTAAGGATATGAAATTATGATGCCGGCGATTCTCTGCATGTGTAGCTTAGATGTCCCATTTCTTTTCCGCCTATCCTATAAGTAGTCTCTATCCCTAAATTAGCTTTTCACCACTAGCAGTCGAGTGGCTGCGGAAGATGAGAAGAAAAACTTTCTATCTCCCCCGACCCCTAGTTTGATTAGTTAAAATTGCACGATAATGTACACATGTAGATAAGTGTGTACAGTAGATAGTATTAAAAAAAATTTAAAAAAAATAGCATGTTAGAGATACACTCGTAGATAAGGGTGTATCGTAGTTTTTGATTTAGTGTAGCGGACTAGCCTCGAGCGGACCTTAGGGTCTTTGCTGGTCCTAGATTCTGTAGTTCTGTAGTTTCCGTTCTACAATATTTTTAAAGGAATGAAAAATTATCCAGCAACTCGGGCTAATACGAACGAGCCTGCTAGGTGTAAAAGACTAACTTTCATCTCTTGTCAAGAGTACAGTACAGGCAATAGTCAGACCGGTCTCTGGATAATGTTTGGTGTGCATGCCGCTGTCGTTATTTGATGGTGTTATTCTGTGCGCCTATGTGTAAAGATCAGTTGTGTTTGCAAGGTTGCTTTATTTTTACCCCTAACTTAGAAATGGAGAAAGACAAAGTGATAGATATAAAAAATAAGCCATTTGGAAAAAGCATTTCGAACGACTTGGACAATAAGAAGAAGCTGCATGACAGGATATTATACGAATTCGCCATCAAACCAAGACGACTGGAGCTCATGTATAAATGAAGTTAGTAATTTTTATATTAAAACTATATTTCTGTCCTATTGTTAAATTACACTGTATGTGATAGAACGGTTTGAAGTCGCTTAATTTCAACCGTTATCACATGTTGTTTAGAAACACGATGCTACCCACGTGCATCTTCACCTTGAAGCCGGGCGTGTTATCGCCGCCACCTGAGCCAATATTTAACCAAGGAGGTTTATCTTCCCCCGTTTCACTCCATGCGCCGATCACGCCATATTGAGTTAGGCTTATGGGCGGATAAGGTATTGTTCTCAGGCGCGGCTGTGCATTCCCTCGAAGCCCCCACTCCATTGTCCCCTACGCCAAGGGGATGGCTCGACTATTTATAGGGAAACTTTACCACTAAGAGAGATTCAGATCCAGATTGTCTTCGCGAGACATCACTACGATCCGGTCTCACCTTGTGCACCAAGGGCCCTCTACCTCGGGATCCACCATCATTGTCCAGCAGAGAACAATATCCCTGGAGTGCCAAGGTTCGAGCCTTAAAAGACGCCAAGTCCACAAGGCTTCCCCTGTTGTTCAGAAAGAGAACAACGTTAGAACAGCCATTGTTCTTTAAGCCCGTTGACAAGAGACGGTTCTCTCCCTCCCCCCTGTTGTTCAGAAAGAGAACAACATTAGAACAGCCATTGTTCTTTGAGCCCGTTGACAAGAAATGGTTCTCACCCTCCCCCCTGTTGTTTAGAAAGAGAACAACGTTAGAACAGCCATTGTTCTTTGAGCCCGTAGACAAGAGACGGTTCTCCCCCCTCCCCCCCCCTGTTGTTCAGAAGAGAACAACGTAGAAAAACAATTTTTCTTCAAGCCCGTTCGCCAAGAAACGGTTCTCATTCCCAAGACGCCACGTCAGGATCATCTAATTCCCCCCCCCCCCCCCCTTCGGCTGGAACTCGCCAGCGGACCGAAGATTCCTTCGCGTCGCCTTCCTCTGCACAACAACGTGTAATTACGTAAGCTGAACATTACCTTTGAGTATTTAACCTTTTTGTCAACCCTATCCTGTGCTTTAAATGGTTTAGCGAACCATTCCATCCCTTTAATTTTTATTTGTTCTACCTTTTTAAATCTCTTCCAAATCTTAATCCTCGGATTAGCTAGATTTCCCACGACCCTTTCCATTCTCTGTTTATGTCAATATTTTCCGTTTTGTGTGTCGTTGATAGTTCTATTAATAAAACTCTATTTTATTAATGATAGCCATATTATTATCCTTGAGCTCAGTTCCACTTCTTAAGTATATTGAAGATAAATAACATAGGTCGACCAGATAACCACGCACTCTAAATATAATTGAATAGTTCCCACAACGAATAGTCATATATGGTATATCGTCGAGAGTCCATTCTACGACACTGTGTAACACGATTTTTGTCTTTGGCTAGCAACTGTTATTTTCTATTTGCTTGTGGCTAGAATACATGAAAGAACATTGTTATTTATTTCAAACTTTGCTTTTGTTTCCAGGATAATTATATTTATATGAAATTTACCTATTCCCTCTGGAAGGAAGTGGCGAATTTGAACTTTCATTTGCATAAAGTAGAAAAAAACGACATAATACAAAAAAATAGCATTTATTTATTCTAGAATTACATTAGTGAGACAATTAAAATATTATAAATGAGTAGTTTTCTGTGATTTACGCTTATACTGTAAATTACTTTCATGAATCATCCCCCAAATATAGTCTCCCATCAGATTTTCACTATACGAGTCTTGATAGAGGTGTCCAAAGTCAATTAGATCCTGGTGAAAGTGTTCGCCATGCTCCTTCGAGTACGTTCCCATGTTCACCTTAAATTTATCAAGATGAGCGTCAATAATATGGAGTTTCAGGGACATCCTACAACCCGTCTTGCCGTAGTTTTTCGCCAAGTTCTCAACATAGCTTTCGGCTTTGTGATCACCTATGAAGCCAGGAACCACTGCGATAAAGGTGCCCCACGCTGCTTTTTGCGTCCTAGTGAGCTTCTGGGAAAACTCCTTGCACTCCATGATCTTTTTTATTTGTGAACCAACGAAGATCCAGGCTTCCACATTTGCCGCAGATAGCTTAGGAAAGAAATCTTGGAGATACTTGAAAGCTGCAGACTCTTTATCTAGAGCTCTGGCGAATTGTTTCATAAGGCCCAATTTTAATTGCAGAGGAGGAAACAGTACTTTCCGGGGGTCCAACAAAGGCTCCCACTTGACATTGTTCCTCCCCATACTAAACTCGGTCCGTTGTGGCGAATTCCACCGATGGTAGTGTGCCACGGTATCCCTGCTGTTTCAAAGGCAAAGATAACAAGGAAACTTGGTGAAGTCTCTTTGGAGACTCATCAAGAAGGCCACCATTTTGAAGTCTCCGCTAACCTCCCAACCGTACTCTTCATATTTGAATGCATCTTGCAAGATCTTGATACTGTTGTATTCCTCTTCGAGCTGGACCGAGTGAGTAAGGGGAAGAGATGGATACATGTTCCCTTTCTAAAGCAGCACTGCTTTGAGGCTCCTGGACGCGCTGTCGATGAAGAGGCACCACTCGATGGAGTTACAGGCGATTCCGATTGCCTCAAACAGAACGGCCACATTGTGACAAAAGCAAAGCTTATCTTGACGTGTAATAAAGCTTAGAAAGCAGTGGTGACGCTTTCTCTGACCTGATATTTACACATTGTCATCTAAAAAATCCCATTGATTGAGTTTCGAAGTTAAAAGCTCGGCATTGACCTTTGTGAAACCAAGATCTCTAAAAAGGTCGTTAAGATCTTTTGGGGTTGGGGTAGTATGGGCATAGGCGGGCATTATCGCGATAGATAATTTATCGGTTTTCCGATATTTTTTTGGCCATGTTTTGGATTTATCGGTATCGCAGATACTTTTGGTTCCAAACTAGCGATAATCGATAATTTCAGTTTTTGGTTCCAGTTTAGCACAGAGGCGAGCCGCGCGTGCCTTGGAGGCAGAAATAGGTAGGTCCGAGGTGGGAGAAGGATCCTCAAAACTTATGAGGAGATGAAGGAGAGCCTCACTAAGTAAGAAACTAAGAAACAGTATTTAAATATTCTTACTATTGTATTATAAAATAACGCTATATATTGTCAATAATCAATATTGTATTATAATTTTAGACTTATTGCTTTATCGGTTATCACCTAATCGAGCGATAATTTTATCGCCAGTTATCGATTATCGGTTATCGCCGATAAGGTTATCGTTATCGATTTATCGGTTATCGTAATACATTTTTTCGTTATCGCGCCCACCTATGAGTATGGGTTTCTCTTCTAAGTTGAACCTCTGCCATCTAGATCAATGACTTCATCCTCTCTTGAACTGCTTTTCCTTTCTAAAAACTGCTGCTTTCTTTTTGGAGAAATGGGTAAATGGAGCTCAGAACTGTGTGGCACTGGCGCAATAGATGACTGAAGGTCTGGATACATGATAACAGGCGCATTTTTGCCTGCTTGACATCTGGAAGGGTTCACCATGCAAAAGAAACAATTGCTTGAGTGGTCAGTTGGTTCCCCCCAAATTCGTGAGATTGCAAAATTCATAGGTTTCTTTACTCCTCTGTACCATCCTGTAAATTACAAAATGAAAACATAAGTATAAATATACAAATTCTTTTCACTTAGTGTTATTAGAAATGTAAGATAAATCCAGTATCCAAATTGTCGTAGGTCAGGTAAAGACCCACCTTTACTTGGCTCCTTTGATCTTCAAGAAGCGAGTCTACCTGAACGGATTAGCCATGATGTGCGTGGGAATTTATATACATGAACAGAGTGCGATTAAAGTTGGCCGTAACAGTCTACTATCTTGGTGGTTCAGGGGTATCAAAACTTAGTTAAACAAAATAAACTTTACTTTAAGAAACCAATATATATATATATATATATATATATATATATATATATATATATATATATATATATATATATATATATATAAATTAACAAGGAAATAATACAATGTACAATTAAGTTAGGTGCAAACTGGGGATGGGACAGGGGAAAATTTGGACGCGGAAATGAAATACAAACAAAAGCACGCTTGTCACAAGTCTGGAGGTTTGAGTTACGAACGGCTCACACGTAGTCTTGATTTAGCAGGAAGGTCTCCGGGGAGTGGACGGAGAGAGAGATTCCTGTCAAAGGGAAGTTATAATTACCACAGGTGACCTCTAGAGTAGGAACCGAGGGAGTATGTCGCCGAGCTAAATGCAATGCCGAGATACAGACAATAGCCTCTAGATACTAAGCTATTAATTAGCTGAACGAGATTCCTGCCTCGGAGTGGGGTCCGATCGGGAGAGTTGCGCGATGCGTTCGATCAAAGCGAAAACGGGGAAATAGTGCCGATGCTCGCAGAACCGGGACCATACGAAATTCTTAATTCCATCGTCTGGGTAATTATACGAGGCACCCGGAAGCGGCTTGCCCTGGACGGTGAGAGAGAGACGACCCTTGGCGTGCCCAGCACGGCATCTTATCGTTGGAAATGCTTCTGTTGGCTGTAGATTGGGAATTTGCCTGGCCGCTTCATGCTTTCTCTCTCTCTCTCTCTCTCTCTCTCTCTCTCTCTCTCTCTCTCTCTCTCTCTCTCTCTCTCTCTCGTGGAGATACCTGGTGGCTCTCTTCTATCACACATATATATATATATATATATATATATATATATATATATATATATATAGTGGAACCTCGGTTGTCGAACAAAATTTTGAACTAAAAATTGCCCCAATTGTCGTACCATAACTCGGTTGCCGAACAAGCCAACAATACCACACGGGCAGCGCATGACCACTGAGTAACTGAGCGTGTGGCGTCAAGCTTGCCTCAGCCCCGCGCTCGGAGTATACACGCTAAGAACTGTTGTCTGATTTTGCCGGTACAGGTTGAGAATCCCAAATCCGGCTTCCTCGGGACCAAGACCGTGCAGGATTTTGAATTTTTCTGCATTTCAGATCATTAAATCCTAGGCCTATTTAAATTAAAAATTTTATTTAACCCTCAAGATACCCCTATACAATATGTGTTTACGTAATTTGGTACATTTCCATCGATAATTTTTTGTCGAAATTATCGATTAAAAAAGATTGGCCCAAATTTTAGCGAATATCTCGGGAACTAACCTATCAATTTGAACGAAACCGCGGTCATTCGAAAGGGGCAGAAATTTCACATTCGTTTTTATACAGCTTATCAAGGTTGTCCCATAATCCTGAATTTTATTCATGGTTTTATGTTTTTTTCAGGTTTTCGGCGATATCTCTCAAAAAAAAAAGTCGAGAGAAGAAATTGGAAATTTTATATTTTCGCATATAACGCTTATTTTCGACCCGAGCGACCACGCGATGGATAATGTGTTATACACTGTTAGATGGCATATTCTAATTTCTATTTAATGTATAAATCCCTTACGTGTTCGATGAAACTTTCCGGGAGAAAATTAGGTTTAAGTCGGACTGGGTGCTAAAATGTTCGACCCGATTTTTGAGCTTCGAGTTTGTCCTGTAAAATAAAATAAAATTTTAAAATATTAGATATCGTTAGACGCGGGGCGGGTACTTACGTTCTTCAGGCCGGTGTATGAAAATCCACCCTTTCTCGAAGATTACCAAAGTTATGGCGCTGAACCTTCTCTCGAGGGCCTAAAATCGAGAAAACGACCCTTACCCGGTAGACATAATTGAATATAAAATCGCTACTACTTATCGTAGGGAAAAGATTTAGATATCAATTTGAAGGTAATATGATCTCCCATACGCATGAGTCGGAACTTTCGGCCAAACGTACTGTTGTAAAAGTTTGAATAAGCAATATTGGGGTCTAGGAACGGATTAATCCATTTCACATTGATTCATATGGAGAAAATTGATTCAGTTTTCGAACTTTTCAGTTCTCGAACGGCCTTCAGGAACGAATTAAATTCGAACTGAGGTTTCACTGTATATATATATATATATATATATATATATATATATATATATATATATATATATATATAAAAAATGTATATGAATGCAATGTCCCGCAGGAAAAGTGAAAAAGGTGCTTCAAAGTAATTTCGAACTTTATCCAGTTCATTCTCAAGGATAACTACAAGAGGAAATAATATAATAAGGCTATATATAAGCTAGTAAAAGATAAAGGACCGCCTCTAAGACAAGAAATCATCAATGAGAGATGGGTAAATTCATATTAAGATTTGGCTATAAAATGTACAAGGTCAAACCGAGAGGCGAGAAAGAGTCAAGAACAGAGCCAAAAGGGTTAAACGATTAACGGATAAAGCGATAGTCTAAAGAGGGAGATTAGGAGAGACACGAGGAGTAAATTGAAACGAAGGGAAGAGGGACAAGGAGAGAGGAAGAGAAATAAAATAATGTTAATACGAAATCAATGCAATAATTAAATTGAAACATCGGGTCCCGATAAAAATGAAAATTGAAAAAAAATTAGGAATATAAGTCAAAGCTAATTTCGTTAAGAATGAGTTGTTTCAGAACAACATCAATTTTAAAAAGGCCAGGGAAAATGTTAAAGTTATTAAATTGGCTTATACATGAACATTCAACAAGGTTTCTTTTAATTGAATCATTTGAGCGAAAAATAAATTTTGCTGAATTCCAATTAATTAAGGGGTTATTTTCGGACATATGCACAAAAAACGCACTATTATTTACAGCTCTCCTAACATTGTATTTATGCTGATTAATACGGACAGATAATTGCTTTCCTGTCTGTCCAAAATATTCACTTGGACAAACAGAACATGCCACGGAAATAGTATGCAATAAAAATACAGAACCCACGAAACATTTTTAAACATTGTACATTTAAACATTGGGCAAAAAAACTGGTAAAGCATATATTAAAAATTTTCATTATTATATTAAAATATTATGCAATAAACATACAGAATACAAATAATATTTTATAAAAATAATTTAAGCTCTTTTAAAAACAAGCTTGAGAGCCAAATGGTGAATATATTTGACATAAATTTAAATTCAAAATCTCTTGAATTTAAAGAAGAAAGGTTTAGCTTTGGGTGATTCTGTGATTAGTAAAACAAGATTATTACTAGGATTAGGACGAAAGATTAAAATGTACATTTACCTACAATTCACAAGATAAACCACTGTTTCAGACAGTTTACGTAGAGCAGCCGATAGGGGTTGTACGTCCATTCTATGCCTCCTAGACATCTCCTCTGCTTTCGCCACCATCGACCACACTGTCCTTCTTGATCGTCTCCACACTTTCCTTGGTCTCTCGGGTACTGCACTTGACTGGTTCCGCTCATACCTCTCCTCCCGCACTCTGTCGGTCGCGCTCGATAACCTCTCCTCCGAGCCCGCGCCCATTCATTTTGGGGTGCCTCAGGGCTCAATCCTTGGTCCTCTCCTCTTTCGCATCTACTTACTTCCTCTTGGCTTCCTTCTTTGCGATTTGGGCCTGTCCTTCTACCTTTATTCTGATGACACTCATATATACCTTCCTCGTCCCTTATGTCCTTCTCTCAATCAATTCCCAAGCTCCTTTCAGCCTACACCTCCATAAACGAATGGCTGTCTGCCAACTTTCTCAAACTTAACCACGATAAAACTGAAGTTCTCGTTGTTGGTACCGCTTCGATGGTGGAGAAATCTAAAGCTCTCTTCCCCTCCCTTAACCTTGGGGAAATCGATGTCGCCTTTTCTGTTATCTTCAGTAATCTTGGTGTTATTTTTGACGAGTAGCTCTCGTTTAAACGGCACATCCATCGTATCTGTAAGTCTTCCCTCGGTTCCCTTCGCAACTTTTCACGTGTTCGATCCCATTTTGATCGACGAAGCCTTGAGACTGCTATTCATGCCTTCGTCACCTCATGTTTAGACTACTGCAATTCTCTTCTAGTGAATCTCCCTTCTTCGTCACTTCGCCCCCTACAACTAGTTCAAAACTATGCTGTCTGGCTCCTCTTTCACCACCCCGGTTCTCTCCTTCGATGCCTCTGTTACAGGAGCTACACTGGTTACCTATTTGCTTCCGTACCCACTATAAAATTCTTCTCATCATCTACAAGGCCCTAACTCTCGAGGCTCCACCTTATCTCTCGTCTGTCCTCTCTTGTGGTCAAACACCTCAGGCACTCTGGTCTAACCTCGCTCCCCGCCTGAACACTCCTCTTTCTGTCCTCTGCTCGACGAGTGTCCGTTCCTTCTAAGTTTGTGCTCCTAGACTCTAGAAAGCTCTTCCTGCCGAAGTCCGATCCTCTCCCTCCCTTGCTACTTTTAACCTGCGCTCTGGGAGGGCTAACACCCCTGAAGAGCGCATTATAAATATCTATTATTATTATTTCTTGGAATTCCTAAATTATTTTATTAATGATACTCGACGTTTTCGCTCCAAACTTATATTTATAATCGATTCAAGTTCGAAATCAAGTTTTTTAATTCTTTTCGGTTCGAAATTGAAAATATATAGATTTTAAAGGTTTATCGATTCGAATTCGATTCGATTTCCCAGCACTGAATATATATATATATATATATATATATATATATATATATATATATATATATATATATATATATATATATATATATATATATATACAGTGGGTGCAATTAATATCCGATACATGGTCAAAAGTTTATTTACCATAGTTACACAACAGCAAAGTAATCGAAAATTGAACATCTTATGTATTTTGTACGTTGAATACAAATTCGGTATTAGAATACACAAATAATAAAGCAGTGATATTATATCGACAAAACTGTTAGATTATCACCTCAGAAAGTATCTAACACACCCAGAAAATTAGTTTTAAAGCGATAATAAATAGTTCTCAAACATTCCAGAGTGGTTTACGTGACAGGAATGCTGTAGAACTTTCTAGAAAAATAATCTACTTCTTCCACGTGAAACAGAGGACCTCAGTCAGTGTCTGAGATCTGCATGCGAAGGAGGTCATCGTTCAACACAATAATTCTAATATGGCGAAGATTAAATAATTGCCAAAAAGGAGCAGAGAACAAATTGTTCAGTTACATAAAAGTGGTTTGGGCTATAGAAAAGTTTCATCTATGCTAAAAATACCAATCTCAACCATTGGTGACACTATTCGCAGTTCACGTCATATCAGTCCACTGCAAGTCTACCACGTTCAGAGCGTCCATCTAAAATTCCAAACCGTCCATAAAGTAAAGAAGAATCCTCGAGTGACTCGATCTGAACTTCAGAAAGATTTGGAAGCAGCTGGGACAAATGTATGCAAAAATACAATTAGAGCAGTTCTTAGGAACGAGGAATTCCATTCTCGCACACTAAGAAAGACACCTTTGTTGAAACCAATTCATGTCAGAAATCGTCTGAAGTTTGGGGGACGCTGTACTATAGTCTGACGAGACGAAGATTGAGTTATCTGGGCGGAATAGTTTTAGTCACGTTTGGAGACAGAAAAACTCAGCGCATTATCCTAAAACTACAATCCAAACAGTGAAGTTTGGAGGAGGCAGTATAATAGTATGGTGTTGCTTCTCCTCTGCAGGTCCTGGAAGACTCCATATTATTGAAGGGAAAATGAATGCTCAGATGTATCGCAGGATTCTGGATGAGAATCTTTTATAGTCTGCAGATGACTTGAAGTTGCCAAGAGGATGGACATTCCAGCAGGACAACGATCCAAAACATACAGCCAAGGGCACTGCAGCGTGGTTTCAGCAGAAAAAAATTAAGGTTATGGGATGGCCTAGTCAGTCGCCAGACCTAAATCTTATCGAGAACCTGTGGCGAGAATTAAAACTAAAGATTCAGAAAAGGGACCCATGAAATCTAACAGATTTAAAAAGAATATGACAAGAAGAATGAGCCAAGATACCTAAAAATATTTGTAAGAACCTCATAGGTAAATATCCCAAATGATTAAAAGCTGTACTAGCGAGGAAAGGTCATATCACCAAATACTAACTGGTTTTCATAGATGTATCGGATACTTTTTGAAACGTTCGTTTGATATTTTTGCCATAATCATAGTAATGTTTTACTATATTTGCAATATGATACCAATTTGTATTCAACGTACAAAATACATAAAATGTTCAATTTTCGATTACTTTGCTGTTGTGTAACTATGGTAAATAAACTTTTGACCATGTATCGGATATTTATTGCACACACTGTATATATATATATATATATATATATATATATATATATATATATATATATATATATATATATATATATATATGCAGATTTTGTTGAAGACCATTGTGTATTTTGCCTTAATTAATTTCCTTTGGCAACTTTCTCTTCTTCTAACTATCTTTTTTATTCCATCTTGTAGATGGTGGATTACACTTGTCCAGTATTCATCTCTTTTTTTAAATGAATGTGTTCGGTAAAAAACAAACTAAATTGCTAAGCTTTAGTTTGGTTTTTACCAAACACATTCATTTAAAAATGAGATGAATATGGACTAGTAATCCACCATCTACAAGATGGACTGAAAAAGATAGTTAGAAGAAGAGAAAGTTGCCAAAGGAAATTAATTAAGGAAAAATACACAATGTTCTTCAACAAAATCTGCATTCAAGAAAGAAAGACTGCTACCCAACTACACTAATATATATATATATATGTCGTAGAATGGACTCTCGACGATATACCATATATATCTATTCGTTGAGGGAACTATTCAATTATATTTAGAGTGCGTGGTTATTTGGTTGACCGATATTATTTATCTTCAATATGCTTAAGAAGTGGAACTGAGCTCAAGGATAATAATATGGCTATCATTAATAAAATAGAGTTTTATTAATAAAACTATCAACAACACACAAAACGGAAAATATTGACATACACAGAGAATGGAAAGGGTCGTGGGAAATCTGGCTAATGCGAGGATTAAGATTTAAGAGAGATTTAAAAAGGTAAAACAAATAAAAATTAAAGGGATATGATGGTTCGCTAAACCATTTAAAGCACAGGATAGGGTTAACAAAAAGGTTAAATACTCAGAGGTAATGTTCAGCTTACGTAATTAAAAGTTGTTGTGCAGAGGAAGGTGACGCGAAGGAATCTTCGGTACGCTAGTGAGTTCCAGCCGAAGAGGGGGGGGGGGGATTAAATGATCCTGACGTGACGTCTTGGGAATGAGAACCGTTTCTTGACGAATGGGCTTGAAGAACAATGGCTGTTCTACGTTTTTCTCTTCTGAACAACAGGGGGGGTGAGAACCGTCTCTTGTCTACGGGCTCAAAGAACAATGGCTGTTCTAACGTTGTTCTCTTCTGAACAACAGGGGGGGTGAGAACCGTCTCTTGTCTACGGGCTCAAAGAACAATGGCTGTTCTAACGTTGTTCTCTTTCTGAACAACAGGGGGGGAGGGTGATAACCGTCTCTTGTCTACGGGCTTGAAGAACAATGGCTGTTCTAATGTTATTCTCTTTCTGAACAACAGGGAGGGGGGGGGAGAACCGTTTCTTTTCAACGGGCTCAAAGAACAATGGCTGTTCTAACGTTGTTCTCTTTCTGAACAACAGGGGAGGCATTGTGGACTTGGCGTCTTGAAGGCTTGAACCTTGGCACTCAAGAGATATTGTCCTCTTCTGGACAATGATGGTGGATCTCGAGGTAGAGGGCCCTGGTGCACAAGGTGAGACCGGATCGGCGCGATGTCTCGCGAAGATAATCTGGATCTCGAGGGAATGCCCCGCCGCGCCATGAGAACAATACCTTATCTGCCCATAAGCCTAACTCAATCTTGCGAGGTCGGCGCATGGGGCGAAACGGGGGAGAGGAATGAACCTCCTTGGTTAAATATTGACTCAGGTGGGTGCGATAACGCGCCCGGCTTCAAGGCGAAGATGCATGTGGGTAGCAACGTGTTTCTAAATAACATGTGATAGCGGTTGAAATTAAGCGGCCTCAAACCGTTCTATCACAATATATATATATATATATATATATATATATATATATATATATATATATATATATATATATATATATATATATATATATATATATATATCGGTGTCCAAGAAAAAAGTTACCGTACTTTGAATTAGTGTTACTCAAAAACTATTGGAGAATTTGGGGTCCTGCAAAAGTGTTTTATTTAAGAACTATTTATCTGTCAATTCCGGAAATTTCCTTACATTTCCTGTTAGAATAAGGATACACTAATGAGTTTAGTGGAGGCTATCAAAAATATGTTTGCGCAATAAGTAAAATAATGAAACGAAGCCTAGGAAGGCTAGGCCACCATGCACTTTCAAGAGAAGCGTAGGGAGCCTAGGTAGCTTAGGTCACTGTGCGATTCTTCAACCAAAGTCTAGGCTATTCTACAGTGGTTTTTCAGCAACGCTGTGGTATGGTCTCGTCATTATTGCTTACTAAGCAAATCAAAGCGTTTATCTGTAAAAGCTTACTTCCATAGAACCTTTTAATTCATGCAGTTATCAAAAGATCAACGCGTATTTGTAGTCACAAACTTTATTAAGATTGGCAGTATTAAACAAGTACAAGATTCATATGAATAACGTTTTCAAGGTAGGCACCCACCAAGCAAAAATATTCGCAAATACCAACATGAAGGAACATGCTTAAATCTAATAAAGGTCGTTCGGATCGTATGAGACCATAAGAACAACAGAAAATATCGAAAATGTTCAGATGACACTTTTTCAAAGTCCACATGTATCAGTCAGAAAGAATGGGTTACAATTGTCAAAGTCATCATTTAAACGTATTATTAAACATGACTTAAAATGGCATCCCTATAAGATGCATGCAAGACACCAGCTTCTTGAAACTGATTTTCTTCGTCGTAGACAATTTGTCGAATGGCTTCTCCATAAACCTACTCGTTTCTTGAAAAACATTGTGATTGGTGACGAGGCAGCCTTTTTCATGAATGAATAGGTAAATAGCCATAACATTCGGCAATATGCGCCACTGAACCACCCCCAGCATTCAACTTGACACAGGTATTTATCAGCAGAAAGTGTCTCTGTCGATCGGAATATGCGGAAATGGCTATCCTGTCGGCCCATTGTTTTACGAGAATAACTTGAATGGTGCTGCCTACCTGAGCATGATCAATGAAAGGATCTTCCCGGAACTCCGGCAGATTTACGGCAATCAATTCAATAGACTTCGGTGGATTCAGGACGGCGCACCAGCTCATAGACAGCTTGCTGTAAGAACAAAACTAAGAGAAACGTTTGACAACCACATTGCCGCGCTAAATCATGCAATTGAATGGACGCCAAGATCCCCTGACTTAACACCGTGAGATTATTTCTTATGGGGATATCTAAAGAATTAAGTGTATTCTACTCCAATACAAAGCATCAACCAGGTAAGAGATAGTATCATACGTGAAGTCAATAGACTTAAGAAAAATCACAAGTTAATCAAAAAGGTTGTTCAATTTATGCTGGACCAAAGGCGCAAATGTGCTTGGAAAAAAAATGTGGAAGGAAACGGTGCTTAGAAAATTAAAAAGTGAATTTGTATTACCCATTTGAAGAAGTGTTTTTGTTAAAAATGGATTTTATATATTTGTTGATTTTAAACTTCGAAGTTTAAATATTTTACTTCCTTGCGCAAATATAATTTTGATAGCCTCCATTAAATCCATTAGTGTATCAATATCGTAAGAGGGAATTTAATTAAATTTCTGAATCGACAGATAAATAGTTAATAATTTTTTTTTATTTTACAGGACTCAAAAATTTCTAATAGGTTTTGAGTTATACTAATTCAAAGTATTGTTAATTTTTTTCTGGGACCCCCGGTATATATATATATATATATATATATATATATATATATATATATATATATATATATATATATATATATATATATATATATATATATATATATATATATATATATATATATATATATATATATATATATATATATATCCCCGAGAAGGTACGGGGCGGCGAAGCCTCCCATTTAGAATATAATCTCTTTAGAATATGTTCTTAAGTCGAATTTCAATGCTTTCAAGAGGTTGCCAGACGTTGGGACACGTGTTCACTATAATGAAGTAAAAGACTTTTATCCAGAAAATAAGTAAATTGCGGAGGCAATGACGATCATAATCGCGTTCCTGACCCCTAAAAAAAATCATAAAAATACATTTTATGGCCAAAAAATCGTGACGTGAATGTTTTGGAGATTTACCTTATTATATTATATACGAGTATATTTACATATATTTAAATATTGGTAATATATTAATATTACAAACCTAAACTAACTTAACCTAGAGGTTAGGAGATTTGAGTTTAGAAGTTAGGCTAAGTTAATTTAGTTTGGTTTAATTCACTTAATTTAACCAATGGTACTTTAGTTTCATTAATTTATAAACAAATTTAGTTTGCAATAATGACATTAAATCGCCCAAAAGTACTATTTACAAGTTACAGTTAATGCCGTGTCATTATTCGCACGTCTTAAAAAGCGCAAAAGTAGCGTTAAGAAGGGACATTTTTCAGCAGTGCATTTACAGCCTCAGTTTTCTGTAAGTATTATAGCACTTTTCTCATTTAAATTAGACAGAATTTCGCGGTCTGCGACCTGACGTTGTGGTGGAGCGAATGTGAGTTTGTGTATAAGGGGCCATTCTCTCACCCTTTTTTCCAATACACTCTCCCTCCTTCTGTAAGAATGTGTGTGTGTGTGTGAATGGGTATGGGTTTGTTTTACTTTTTTTATTTTATGTATAAAATTGATTTCCATGTTTTTTTCTTTCTTTCCAGGCGCCATATTCTGGAAATATTGTACTTAGTTTCATATATCCTTATATTGCAAACAAAGCGCCATATTCTGGAAAGCTAACTATTTATTATTGTTAATTAATAAAGGCCAATAGTATTTATAAAAGATTCAAGGCCATGTTCTGTCTTACTTGTTGAGGTTAAAAGTAGTATAACTTAATGAAGGAGGGCTTATAATAGCCACTCAAGCGTGATAAGGTCACTTATCTTCCATCAAGCTCAGAGGCGCCACTTGTTTGTAAGTCCTAGGCATTTTGCTCGCTCGAGTGGCAGGTGGCTGGACGCCCCTCCCTTCTTTGTACTACGTGAGGCCTTTCATTTTGTTTATTATTTATTGACTGTTGTAGTCCGGAGTTTTTTGGTTGTTCGATTTTGCATAGAATCGTTTCTTAGGATTGATTGATTGCTCAAAGTTATAAGTAGGATTTATTTATTTTTTATTGTATATATATATATATATATATATATATATATATATGAAATTTAGCTGTATATTTTTTTGTAAATAGTAACGAGATCTCTAATTTAATCACATCTCTCCATTGTGAATATTATTGTACATTTTTTTTGTTAGTAAAGGACTGTATATACACTCCGTTTCATTCTCCTTCGATTTCTCACGTCCAAATTAGTGTATGAAGCGGGTTGGAACGATTGTGATTAGAGTATATATATTTTCGGCCCGCTACATTTGGCGCCCGAATAGAGACGTGAGATCTCGAAACCGGGAGCGTGACGAGATTGGAAGGCAGTCCACACCCAATTAGAGTGACAGGTAGTTGGTTGTTTTTCACCTTTTTCTATCTTTGTACTAACCTGGGGGAGATGGCTTCTGTAGAACAGGGCCTCCATGATGAGATCAAGAGACTGAGCTGGAATTGAGGCAGAAAGAGGATGAATGTATGATGTTGAGGAACGCGATTGATGGATTGAAGAGTGATGTGATGAGTATGGATGAGAAGACAGACAAGATGAGGAACGAAGTGGACGAGAGACAGGAGCAGGTCGACCAACGAATGAAGACTTGTATGACATGATGAAAGGGTCAGGACCGGCCCCAGGACCCTCGACCTTGACCCCTGCTCCGACTGAAGGGAATAAGACTAATGGGATCAATGGGAGTGTGTGCGAGTCTAGAGAGGATAAGGTGATTATGAGTGATAGGAAGGACGGAGAATGGAAGAGAGTTGAACACAAGAGAAGAAGGAAGAGTGGTTCAAAGGGGAAGGATAGGAAGGTAAGAGGCAAGAGTGTGGACTCATTGTACTCGGATGAAGGAGAGAGTGATGGTATGATCGATATGAGTGAGAGTGAAGGCATCCCAAGTGAGAGGGAAGTGAATGTGGGAAAGGGTATTTTGATAAAGGAAGTGCCAAAGATAGATAGGCTTAGGTTACATGGTGGGAAAAGTGTGGAAGAATTCTTCGGGGAATTTGAGCAATATTGTAAGCTCAAGTACCCGGATAATAAGGGATATTGGGTGAATATTTGGCGGAAATGTTTGGAGGGAAAAGTATTGGAGTTTTTCTGCATGATTACAAGTGTGGGGGAACCGAGGTACGATGTGGTGAAAGACAGATTGATTGGGCAGGTGAAACGAATGAAAGAGAGTGTGAAGTATAAAAGTGTGAATGAATTTGAGAAAGCTCGAATGGGGAAGAGTGAAAGTGTGAACATGTATGCACATAGGCTTGAGAGTATGGCGAGAAAGAGGTATGGTGATGATGATGTAAATGAATGTAAACCACTGATGAGGAAGTTTCTGGACACAGTCCCGCCAAAGGTGAGTGAATGGCTGAGTAGAAAGAAAAAGGAGAGAATGAGACTGACAGGTGAACGGTTGATGTGGGAGGATGTGTTGGAGCTGTTTGAAGATGGACGATTTGATGATGAAAGCGATCTAGAAGAGAATGGATAGTACAGTGTGAATGTTAGGGGTAAGAAGCCCAGGAGCTTTCATCCACCCTAGCAGTTTGTCAGCTACAGGGATGCCCTGAAGGCTGCACCATCTGGAGTGATGTCGAACTTCCTGGGCCTGGAGAATGGATGGGTAAATACAGGGAGTCGAATGGAACGGGACAGATGAATTTGAAGCGTGGGAACTGATATATGAGAGAGAAACCGAGGTATGTCTCAGCAAACGAGAGACCGAATTGTGTGAGAAAGAATGTGGAATGTCGTCGGTGTGGAAGGAAAGATCATATGTTGGCAGAATGTAGGTGGACGTCTGGTGCATGTTTTGGTTGTGGTAAGAAAGGGCATATGATAAAGGATTGCCAAGAAAGTGTGAAAAAGTGCTTCGAGTGTAAAGAAATAGGCCATTTGAACAAAGATTGTCCGAGGTTGAATGGTGGAGCAACTGCTGAGGAAAGTATGAAGTATGCTTGTAGTAATTGTAGAAAGGCTGGTCATTATGCGAGGATGTATCGTGACCAGAGGAATGTATGTAGCTATTGTGAGATGGAAGGACATTCAAGTAAAAAGTGTTGGATTAGACTGAGAGGGCAAGGTGTGAATGGAAAGTCTGAAGCTGGAAACTGATTTGTTAGAGGGTACCTGCTGAAGTATCCTCTGGGTACATGAGTGTGAGTAATGTGTTGGTAAGTCTGTCTAGTGTGAAAGTGCTGTCTGGTAGGAAGTATGAGTGTCTGAGTGTGAAGGTGGATTTGAGTGTTTGGTTTTAATAGATTCTGGATGCAAGACGAGCTTGGTGTATAAAGATGTATATGACAAGGTGAGCGAGAAAATTCTCCTGTCTGAATGCGAGGGTAGTTTTGTAGGTATTGGTAATAGGAGAGTGCCTGTGATTGGAATGATAAGGTCAGGTGTTTGAATGCATGGTATATTGATGAATGAATGTGAATTCTCTGTGATCGATAAGGTGAGTAGTGAGTATGGTGTGATTTGGGGGTATGATTTTATGAAAATGAATCGTATGGTTGTGCATCCTGCGAGTGATCAGATTGAGAGAAAGATTGGTAAAAATGGGGTGTATAAGTTTTATGTAGGGAAAGATGGTAGTGTTTTGAGGAGTGTGTTTACTGGTATTGAGGTGACTGCTATGGAGACTGTAAGGCTTGTGAAGGGTGAAAGGGTTTCTGTTAGAGTGAGTTGGAGTATGGATGTGAGTTTGAATATGGGTGAGAACACTGTGATATTGGATGGAAAGGATGCGTGTTATAAGGTAAGGCGTGTTGCTTGTGTGTTTGATGTCTTGATGAGAATTAATGGTCCCCAGGGTGAAAGGACAGGTGAGGGGTATCAAAGCCGGAGATGTACTGGGTCATCTCTCCACTGTCAATGAGGTAGGTATGGATGATAGCACGGATATCAGAGTAAATGTTGCAGGTCAAGAGACGTGTGAATGGACGTATAATGAAGTGAGAGCATGGTGGAATTGGATGGACGTTTGACACAGTATGAAATGGAGGATGTGTATCGAATGATATTTGAACGAAAGGTTGCCCCCAGTAAGGGTGATCTGGATTTCGTGGTTGCAAAGCTCCCGGAATTCAAGATTGTCCTGAAGGAGCACTCCCCAATCTATCAGCGGCCGAGGCATTTCCCACGTCCGGTTGCTGGTGAGTTTGAGGAGCAGTGTTTGGAATTAGAGCAATTAGGGGTGATTGAAGAGAGCGAGAGTGCATGGAGTAGTCCAATTGTGCCTGTACGTAAGCTGGATGGAAGATTGCATCTGTGTGTGGATTATCGAAAGGTGAATGAAAGGACTGTGAAAGAAAGGTTTCCGATGTGTGTGGTATCTGAGTGTGTGTATACACTAGTATCCATGGGATGGAGTGGTTTACGAAGCTGGATCTGGTACAGGGGTATTACCAGATGCCCATTGCTGAGGAGAGCCGGCCGGTAACTGCCTTCTCTTCCACAAAGAGGCATTACCAGTTCCGGAACCTCAGCTTTGGGTTGGCTAATGCACCCGGAGCCTTCCAGCGGGAAATGAATGTTGTGTTGAGTAAGTTTGCGAGTAAGAATGTGAGTGCGTTTATAGATGATATTTTGATTATGACTGAGACTTTTGGGGAGCATATGAGATTGGTGAATGATGTGTTGAGAACGTTGGAGAGTGTTGGCGTGGAGGTGAAAGTGGCGAAGTGTGAATGGTTTGCGAAAGAAGTGGAATTCCTTGGGCATATGGTGAGTGAGAATGGGTTACGAAAGTCGCCGTAGTATGTTGAGAAGGTGCGAATATTTCCAAAACCGGTGACTGTGAAGCAACTGAAGTCGTTTGGGGGTTTGATTGAGTTCCAGCGAAAGTTTATACGTGATTGTTCTGGTGTGAGTAAGCCTCTGACTAAGTGGATTTTGTAAGAAAGGTAGTACGGTTGTCAGGTGGTATGATAAGATTAATGAGGCGTATGAGAAACTGAAAGAGGCAGCGACTGAAGATGTTGAATTGGCGTATCCAGATTATAGTGTGAATGCTAAAATGCTTGAATTGTATACAGATGCGAGTGGGTATTGTATGGGAGGTTTTCTGATGCAATAGCAGTGTCTGAATTGAGAAAATGTCAGGCGAATAATTGGGTATGTATCCAAGGCTATGAATGTTGCAAAACGAAAGTATTTAACTGTGGAGCGAGAGTTGGCTGCGATAAGGTATTGCCTTAAAGTGTTGCGCCCGTTTTTGTATGGTGTGAGCTTTGTGATCGAAATAGATCATCAACTTCTTGTATTTCTGAAGCGTATGAAGTGGGCTGATAGTAGGATTGCAAGGACTTTGGAAGATTTGAGTGACTTTGAATATGTGATTGAGTATGTGCCTGGTGAACGGAATGGAGTGGCTGATCTGATGTCGAGGTATCCTGGTATGAATGATGAAAATGTGTGTGGAGTGAGTGATCCTGAGTATTTGCCGAAAGGAATTATGAATGGAAAGGAGAGTAAGGGTGGTGGTGATTCCTTGTTTGAGAGTGTATGGAATGGTTTGCAAGATTTGAAGAGTGATGGAGTAGATGTGAGAGTGACCGATAGTGTGGATGACTTAAGGAAGGAGGTAATGAGTGAAGTATGTAGGCAGCCTGAAAGCATTGGTATGGCAAGGGTGCGAAACTTCATGAAAGAATTGAAAGCGATGTGTATGCAAGGGGTCCCGCCATTTCAGGAAGTGTCGATTGTAGTGAGTCGTTTGTATCAAGTGATTGTTTATGTGCACTTTGGTGCTGAGAGGCCGATTGTGTACAAAGATGAGAAGATGAAAGGTTTGAATGCTAGTTTGGTGCATCTGCAGTGTTTGAGCGGTGTGCACTACAATTGGGTGATTGAAAAGTGTTCATATATGAGAGAGAAGAATGATTGTCTGGATGAAGACGAATGTGTGGTGAGTAATGATATGGGAGTTGATGACAGTGTGGATATCAGGTCAGATGTTGGTCTGGTTGTACCTTCTGAGTATTGTGAGCATGGTGAACCTGATATGATGGAAGCGAGAGTGAAAGTTGGTGAAAGGTTGTTCTGTGGTTTGATTGATACTGGAGCGCAAGTGACTTTAGTGAATGGGATGATTCTGAGTAAGTATGATGAGTTTAGATGTTACGAGCATAAACCCCTGAAGTTACGGATAAGTGGATTAGGGAATGGCATGCTAGTGGCATGGGAACAGGTTAGTCTGAAAGTGAGTTTGGGTAATGGTGAGAATGTAAAGAATGACTTTGTGATTCTGAAAGATGAGCAAATGCCTTGTTGTTTCTTGCTTGGTGTAGACTTTATGAGATTGAATGATTTGTCTTTGGATGCTGATAAGGATTGTCTTATGAAAGGCGAATGTGAGGTGATGAGGTTGAATGAGTGTGCGAAGAATATTGTCAAATTTTGCGGTATGATCGAATTGGTCATGGATGATGAGAAAAGAGATTTTAAATGATGCTGATATTCTAGAGATGCAAGAGATGTGTCCTTTTGTCAGTGAGTTGAAGAGGTGTGTGATGATGCGTATTGATTTGAATGAATGTCCTGAGTGTTTGAGTGATTTTAAAAGGTATGCTAAGTATTTTGTTGTTTGTATGGATGTTGTATATTTTGTGAGGTATATGAAGGATAGGGATGATATGTATGTACCTGTGACGTCCTTGGTTGGTACGATTGGTCTGGTTAAAGTTGTGCATTATAATTATGGGCATATGGGTAAGTTTAAGTTGTGGGAGTGTATGAAGGAGCATGTGTTCCATCCATTTCTGAGAACTGTTGTAAATGATGTTGCGACTATGTGTGAAAAGTGTGCAAGTTAAACCACCGATGTTGAAAATTGATGCGAAAGAACCCTTTGAATTAGTAGTAATTGATTGTGTGTCTTTAACACGTACAAGTGCTGGGAATGTTGGTATGGTTGTTATAGTTGATCATAAAAGTAAGTTTGTGTATGCAGCGCCTGTGAGAGATAAAAAGAGTGTGACTATTGCGCGTGTGGTTGAGCAGTTGTGTATGGAAGCCTAGAAGATGTCTGAGTGATAATGGGCCTGAATTTGTATCAGAAGTGTTTGAGCAAATGTTGAGAGAGAATGGTGTGGAGCATGTGAGGATGACTCCGTATGTATCGTCTTCAAATGGCTTGACTAAAAGTACGATAAGAACCTTGTGTGAGATGTTGAGGATAATGAGTACGACAGTGAATGACTGGGATGTATGTGTGGGAAGAGTGTTGTGGGCGTATAATTCGACTGTGCATAGGGCAACTGGAATGTCCCCGTGTCAGTTTGTGATGAATTTTGAAAGGCGAGTGAAAAATAGGTTTCGTTTGAGTAAAAGTGAGCAGAGTGTATGGGGTGAGGCACATGAAAAGTTCCGTTCATTTGAATTAGGTGCGAAAGTATTGAAGGTGAAAGAAGTGAAGGGTAGGTTGAATGTGTCAAAGATGAGTGAGAAGTTTGATTTACCTTATAGAGTTGTGAGAGTTTGGGAAAATGGGGTGACGTATGTTTTGGAGAGTTTGAATGACGGTATGAGTGAGAGAGTGCAGGCGCATCAGAGTCAGTTAAGGAGATGGAGAGAACCTCCCGACTACCTGGTGAGTCATCCAGTGTATGAACTGTGCAAAGAGAGGGGTAAAGTTCATGATGATGAGATTGAATGTGATAGTATGGATCTGTATGGGAAAGAGCTAGTTTTAGTCTCGAGGAGTAGAAAGAGTACAAAGAAGAGTGAAAGGAAGAATGCATGTACGAATGAAAGTAAGTCTGAGCAGAGTCTTTTTGGTATGGGGGAGCTTGAAAGAGAGATTGAGTGTTTGCAAAAACAGGTGAGCGATTTGGCTGGTATAAGTAGACGAGTGAGTGAGCTGCCTGTGCCTGATTTTTCTGGTTTTGGGAACAGTATGAATGATAGTGTGTTTGGGCAGAATGAACCTGGGTGGCTGATTTTTCGGGTTTTATGAATGGTAATAGTAGGGGTGAGTTTGATGTAGTGAATGATGAAGTGGCTGATTTTTCAGGGTTCTGGTGGAAACCAGTCGAAAGGGTTTCCGGTATGCCTGTTGAGAATACAGGGGATGTGAGTGACCTGTCTGTTTCGCAAGAGTGTGCTTTGAGTTTGATGAGGGGTGTGAGTAAGAAGCTGATGAACGGGGGTATGAATAGTGAACGTTCTGAACGGAAGAGTATGAAAGAGTTACAAGGAGTTACAAGGAAAGAGAGTACCCTAGGAGACCTTACGGTCCATTCAAAGAGGGTACCTTTCGACTAGCAATCGAGCGGGCACATGGCTGCTCAATTGTTTTGCGTCCCTAAACGGCTACTTTTCAAGACTTTGTCTAGTCTTGACTTGAACTGGTCAACAGATTCACTGTTGACAACTTCCATTGGAAGTGCGTTCCACTTACCGCAGATACTGTAAGTGAAAAAAATTCCACACAGATTGCGGTTGTAACGCTTCAGTTCAAGTTTGAAGCCGTGATTGCGCGTTCTGTTCTCACTCAGTGTGAAAATATCCCGGTAGTCAACATTGTCGAACCCTCAAAGTATTTTGAAAACCTCGATGAGCTGACCACGCAGTCTACGGGTTTCCAGCGAGAACAGATCTAATTCCCTTAGTCTATCCTCATAACTTTTATGTCGGATAGAGGGAATCAGCTTGGTTGCCCTGGCTTGTACGCGTTCCAATCTCGCGGTGTCCTTTCACAATGAAGGACTCCAAAATTGTACGGCATACTCCAGGTTCGGCCGAACGAGGGAGTTGTACAGACAAAGTACTATCTCCTTGTTACGGTATCCAAACTGGCACTTTATGTAGCCTAACATCCTTTGGGCTTTCTTCTCTGCCTCGATGCACTGTTTCGAGAACTTGAGGTCGCTAGTGATAGTAACACCCAAGTTCTTCTTAGTGTCACTCGATTCAAGAGCAGTGCCTTTAAGGATGTACTGAGATTTGGGGTTTCGGTGGCCGATATGCATTACTTTGCATTTCCCCACGTTGAAAGGCATTTGCCACGTTTCCGACCACTTCCCAATCCTTTGAATGTCCTCTTGGAGGCGGGCAGTGTTCCCCTCCTTTGCCACATTGATACCCAACTTGGTGTCGTCGGCAAATTTGGAGATTTTGGCAACCATATCTCCGTCAATGTCGTTGACATAGATAATAAACAGTAGTGGTCCCAGGACGGAACCTTGAGGGACACCGCTAGATACGGGCGCCCATTCAGAGGCCCGACCATTCACCACTACGCGTTGCCGTCCGTCAATTAGCTAGCTCTCTATCCAACCTGCTACCTTGCCGTCTATGCCCTGCGCACGCACTTTCCGGAGAAGGCGGCGGTGTGGTACCTTGTCAAAGGCCTTTAGGAAGTCAAGGTACACAACATCCACCGCTTTATCCAGATCATGCTCATTGAACACGAAGTGGAAGAATTCCACAAGGTTCGTCAGGCATGACCATTGCCTTCGAAAGCCGTGCTGGGAACTCCTCAGTATCAGGTTTGACTCTAAATACGATGTCATTTTGTCCACTATCATGCTTTCCCTGAGTTTACCGACTATCGAAGTCAAACTGATGGGTCGGTAGTTTGACGGATAGCTGGGGTCTCCTTTCTTGAAGATCGGAGTCACCTCCGCCTCACGCCAGTCTCTAGGAACGCATCTGGTCCAGATTGACATGTTAAAGATAGCGCACAGATGTCGTGATACTTCATCGCACACTTCCTTCAACACATTGGATAGAAACCCGTCCGGTCCGGGGGACTTATTCGTCTTTAGGTGAGCGATCTTTTTCTTTATTTCTCCTTCGGTGAAGTCCATTAGCTCCAGCTTTTCTCCCGAGTAGGAATCCGTGGGCTGGGGGATGGGACCACACTCTTTAGTAAACACTGAAGAGAAGTAGTCATTGAGCAGGTTAGCATTTTCTGCATCTGAGTGAGTTAATGCACCCTCATCGTCCACTAAGGGCCCAATCCTACAAAGGATTGGTTTACGGCTATTTACATAGCCGAAAGAACTCCTTGGGATTCTCCTTGCAGAGAGAGAGAGAGATAGAGAGAGAGAGAGAGAGAGAGAGAGAGAGAGAGAGAGAGAGAGAGCGAATAAAGTTTAAAAATGTCAAGAAATTGCAGATATGATAGGACAGAGGGCATCCCCTGGATATTAAGCTCCCAGAGTAGGCAAGGTTGCAGAGGGATTAGAGAAAGATATGGTCGGGAATTCACTCAGCTCATAGAAGCCTATGTCTTTAGATTGAGCTGGGGGATCATTGACAATCGTAACTGGACAAATGGGCTTCAGAGGCGAAAGTGCAAGAACAGCTCGTGAGAAAACAGTAGCGAGAGTAACTGTATTTTCCTTGGCTAACCACCTTTGTGAGGTTAAAAGACATTCTTGAACACCCGTTGATCTCTCCCTGAGCACGCTTTGAGCCCTCCCTGAGAACTCATTGAGCCCCCTGAGCACCAAACGGACATTCCCCAAAGAGTCATTGAACTCTCGCTAATCACCCATTGAGCAACCCCTGAACCACTAGTTGATCTCTTTTAAACACACATTGAGAACTACCTTAACACCCATTGAGGGATCCCATAACACCCATTGAGCTTTCCTGTAACATCTAATAAACCCTCCCGTAACACCTACAAGACAAATTGTTTGGGGCCCCTACGGGCATGTTGTCACAAAATTGTGTCACTAGGCTTATTTTGCGTTTGCTTTTATTCGCCTCAGAAACCAATGAGGGGATTGACTGCTTGGAGTAAATTTGGAAGCCATTGAATGGATACTCTTTACTTAGGAAAGTTACAAAGAAAGAGATTGGATTTTTGTAATTTATTAGCGATCTTTTCCCCTTTGTGGTAGCCCATCTGGCGACTGCCTACTTTGGCATAAGTCGCTACACACAACAGTCTACTATTAGGCTATATTAAAAAAACAAATAACAATATCTAAATAACAAATAACAACGATAAAAAGGACAAAGGCTAAAAAAAAATAACAACACCGAGAAAAAGCCAAAACACAAGAAGGAAGCGTGCTCCGGCGTCGGGTGTAGGCCCACCTCTCCCCCCGGCGCAGGAACACGAAACCTATAAAAAGAGACACAAAAAAGTCGAATAAACTGGAGGAGGCCAGTCTCCTTCAAAAAGTTGTCAAATCTATAAGTCGGTGTGCACGAATCAGTCCCGAGAGGGACAGGTAACGTGCGTAAAGATCACCCAGACTGAGACATTCAACAAGAATGTGCCGAACAGTCTGGGGGACAACGCAGTCTTCAGAGTATGGCGCAGGCAAGCGCTCCATTAAATGGCGGTGCGTCCCGCGAGTTTGTCCAATTCGGAGACGACAGAAGCAACCTGAAGCCGTCGTGGCATCGGGGGATAGGTCCATGGGAACAGTCGCGGCGCTTTATTAGAAAAAATAAATAATTTAACGATATTAATAAAATATGTGAAATGATACGGTAACCTAAAAAAAAAATATTCACCTTAATAAAAATTGCTACTGAAGATTAAATTGCATTTACTGCAGTAAATTTTTCGTTTCACGTCAGACAATGTAGAAATACTATGGATGGACAATTATGCTTTTCACTGTATGTTAAAGTGTGTGAACGCGCTAGTAGATTAAGTGATATTGAAGTTAGGTGAAGTTATTGGGGAAACACGAGTGGAAAACTTGCCGAGCAATTGAGAAAGTAGACTTTGATGCGGCAAGAGTATGATCAGAATGTGCTAGCAGAGGACCGTTATCATGGATACCGGCGAGAGATGAGAACGTCTCGATTGAGACGTCTGTCTCCTCCTTGGCTTCTTGGCGTAGTGCAAAATATGACATGAACTCTGACTTGACTGGACTGAAGGGGAGATCTAAACTATTTCTCGACAAGCTTGTTTTATTTCTTTCCAAATTGGGGCAGTATGGCATGACCCATTGACAGAAGATTTGCGTTCCTTAGGTAATTTTCTTCCGGAGGAAACGCGAAGGGGGTTAGGAATCTTATCTGAACAACTACGGAGGAGGTTCGTTTCTTTCTTTCGCATCAGAGGCAGGCGGAAGATCAGCAGGAAGTTTTTCTTGATCGCACGATAAAGCCCGTCTAAGTGGGTGCAAGTCGTGTGGGAAAAGTTTTGGGCTGGCGTCATCCACACACTCATAGAGACATTCCGTCGCACTCATTGAGTCCCCCTCTAACACGCAGCGAAACTTCTCAACAGCAATCTATCATATCTCTGGCATGTTTCATCTGGACCGTAACACCAATTGAACCCTTTCGCAACACCTATTACCCCCTCTCCCCCGCCCCTGTAGCACCCATAGAACCATCTAGACACATCGCTCGAGAGCTGCCGTAATCCAAGAATATACATTATTCCTTCCCATAACACCCATTGAGCCATCCCGTAGCACCCTATGAGTGTTCCCATAATACTCATTTAGGCTTCCTGTAACTCCCAATGATCCCCTTCCTCATAATACCCAGTAAGCCTTCCCGTAACACCTATTGAGCGCACCCAAAAATATTATAGCACTTATCTCTTCCCCACATAACTCCTACTACATTCATTGAACCCTCCCGTAGCGCCAATGAACCCTCCAGTAACACCTATTGATCGCTCTGGAAATCCAATTCTACTCATTGAGCCCTACGGTAATACCAATTTAATCCTCCGTAACAGCCAAAGACTCTTCACAATAATCCCATTGAACACTCTTGGAACACTGATCGAACCATCCTGTAGCACTCATTGAGCTCTCTATGTACACTCCTTGAGCCCTCCGTGAACACTCTTTTAACCCTTCCACATTTGACCCTTTTCAAGCTCTACTCGGCATTGCCTTATACCTTCCCCCCACAGTCTCCAGCCTTTCTTCTCCGCCTACCTTTGTGACGCAGTAAACTAGCGTACATCAATCAGCGTCATAATCCATTGCCAAAGAAGAATATGGGGAGTTGTTGAAACAGCGCTGTATAAACTCAGTGGACTCCTTCCAACTTGATAATTTTAAGAATATTGGGAACTTAAATCAGTGATCATTGTGCAACTTTATATGGGTTACCAAAATTTAGTATTATTTTCATACTTTGGGATAGTCTGTTTAGCTAAATATGAATTTGTGTTGTTTTGTCGCGTTTGGGAAACTGTATTCATCTGGTAGGTTTGGAATGTATGCTTGAAACAAATTATTATTTGATAAAATCGTGTCATTATATATATATTTTTTTGTATAAACCATTTATACTAAATAATCGAAAATAGCGTGTAAGAAAGGAATTTAAAAAGGTTCGCTCTTAGCTTAATAGATAAGGCGTTAGAAAATGACGATTTTGGGAGCTAAGAGATCTTTGTACGAAAGGCAGTCCTTGGACTTTAAGACGACAGAGTATACATGGACAACTTTAAGCAAACGAGCCAGATTGGGTCCACGCTATCAAGCTTTGTGTTAGCGGCTATTCAAAATCTCTTATAATTTTCCTCAGGAATTATTTATTACAATTAACATAGCAAAATTACTATTGGTTTCGTTTCACAAAATAGTAAAACAATAATCATTGTCGAGGAATTGTTCTTCAACTGTTGGCCGTTTAACATTTACTCCGATGCAATACCTCTTTGTCAAAGTATTTATATATTTAATGACTTTTAGCGAGCCAGTCTGACACTACTACTTAGGAAGGGAAATAATTCCTCTATTGGATGAGTGGACTCCGAATTCGTCTAAAGGAGTCTAAATACTAAATTATGGGAGTACCACAGCGTTTAATCAGTTTTAAGGAAAGAGCCGGTCAACACGTATGGATCCAGTAAAGCCACCAATAATTAACCAAAAATATATATATATCTTTTAATTTATCAATTAACTCAAATATTTACACGAAATTCTCTAAGTTTAACATGGTTCGTACGAATCGAATATTGGCCTACTCCTGACGAGAGCCCTGATCAAAACAAAGTAGGCCTCACTTAAACAAACCAATTGCCAGATAACTAATTTCTAGAGGCCACTAACTTACAGAGTTAAGCCACCATTTACTCTCCACTAATATAACTAAAGATATGACAGAAGTCAAGAAATACTATATCTCCTTTAGTTAGCTTGGGACAGTATTAAAAATCCTACTTAATCAAAACCAATATATATAGTCATTCGGACTTACATGACCTTGATCGGAACAGGGGTTGACGGATGTCGCTATACTGGATTTTTCAGCGAATCTGCGGAGACAATAGACAGAGTTCACGACGAAGGAGGACTGAGGGAAGTTGTCACCGTTACAGTGGAAACCGATGTCGATCTCTTCTTATGATTTTATCGATCCATTTATAAGTCTAAAAGACGGAGAGAGAGGTTGTGCTCTCTGGCTCAAGGAGCACTCTTCTTGGTAACTCTTGAGTTCTTCTTATACCCTCGTCTACTTCGCAGGGTTACCAAACTGGGTTTTGGTATACGGGATGCTCCCAAAGTAATTAAAGGGAACTTACTTCGAGATTAATTCTTCTTCTCTCAAAATTACTGAGATTGCGATTTGAGAGTCCCTCAAGAGGTGAGCGGATCTTCTTTTATCTTGCTACCGAAATTCCTGTTTGGCATTTAGGAATTTTTATCCAGCCAGACATCTTGCTAAGTCTGCGAAGGATAAATCGGTATGGCATAAGAAAACGAGACGAACTTCTAAATCTTAGAAGTCGAGCCGGAACAGGGTGAGGGACTGATCACAAAAATCTAGTCTTCTATCGTCTCTAACAGAATAATTTCTTTCTTTTCTTACCGAGCTTATTTATAGCCCGGGGACCGCCCCAACTAAGGGGGACGGGGTAATGCCACTGAGGATAGCGCGAGGGGGGAGGAGGGGTGACAACGCGGAGCCCAGGTCTGCTTCTTAATGAGAAGTAGCGACAACCGTCACATTATTTCTCCTCGGTGGTCTTATGATCTGACGCCGCTTTTTAGCGCTCTAACCGAGGGCCTCCTGACCTCGTAGGTAATCGGATCTTTTGAGTTCGGTGATTAACTGGGTGTTTTGCCTAGCGAGTTGTTCAAACCGTCAGTTAGATGGATTTCTTCCTCAATTTCGCTAGGGCCAGTTTCTTATTAGAGCTGCTTAATGGCCTTTTGCGGCTACCTTGGTCCGGGCAGCTCGACCCGACTACCCACTCGGCGGGAAGATCAGAGCCATGTGGCAGTTTGCCTGTTAGTCAAACGCCTATTGTTCTCACACACCTCAATTACTTGTTCCTTTCTCTCGCTCTCTCCGAAGAGGGATTTTAATATATATGTCCGCTTGGCCCTCTGGGTGGCGTTACCTTTTATTTCCTCTAAAATCATATTTAATTTATATATTAATAAAATAGAAATTAAAGACGTTAGGTCTCTAAATTTGACATTTCTAAAATGAACACATGGGCCTGATAGAGGTGGAAAATGCGTTATGTGGCGCGTGAAACATCAAAGGTTGCTTAAGACCGGGAAAGAGAAATCACTGGAATTAAATGTGTAACTGATTTTTAGTATAAAATTTATAGGAGAACCCTATCTGGATTCAGAGAATGAAGTCTCAATTCCGGTCGTCAGTCGAAAGACAAAAAGCGTTCTGAACATTTTATGCTCTTGTTCTCACTTATTGTGCGTGTTTGCCTTTCATGGTAGAAACACAAGGAGACCATCCAACAGAGCTTTCCAACATTTGTTCGAGTTTCAAGCGAGTATAATACTAACACAATCTGTCACATACCCTTCGCCATTATTAATATTTTTAACAAATGGAATTTATTTTCTTTAATTTTTAAAAAGGAAAAAGAACTTTAAATTAAACTTTAAAAAGGACCTTGATGTAAATTTGAAAAAAAAAAATCAAGAAGTGAATTACTCTTTAGTTAACTTTTGAAAGAATTATTTGTTTAAACTTTATAATTGAAATTTCTATCGTGCACTCTAATTTAATAACTAAGTCTTATTTGTTAAGTAAGAGTTTCCTTAAATTATTATTATCCTGGTTTTAACGCTTCAGTTCAAGTTTGAAGCCGTGATTGCGCGTTCTGTTCTCACTCAGTGGGAAAATATCCCGGTAGTCAACATTGTCGAACCCTCGAAGTATTTTGAAAACTTCGATGAGCTAGACCACGCAGTCTACGGGTTTCCAGCGAGAACAGATTTAATTCCCTTAGTCTATCCTCATAAAATTATGTCGGATAGAGGGAATCAGTTTGGTTGCCCTAGCTTGCACGCGTTCCAACCTTGCGATGTCATTTCGAAACGAAGGACTCCAAAATTGTATGGCATACTCCAGGTGCGGCCGAACGAGGGAGTTGTACAGACAAAGTACTATCTGCTTGTTACGGTATCCAAACTGGTGCTTTATGTAGCCTAACATCCTTTGGGCTTTCTTCTCTGCCTCGATGCACTGTTTCGAGAACTTGAGGTCGCTAGTGATAGTTACACCCAAGTCCTTCTCAGTGTTACTCGATTCAAGAGCAGTGCCCTTAAGGATATACTGAGATTGGGGGTTTCTGTGGCCGAAATGCATTACTTTGCATTTCCCCACGTTAAAAGGCATTTGCCACGTGTCCGACCACTCCCCAATCTTCCTAAGATCTTCATGCAGGCGGGCAGTATTTCCATCCTTTGCAACGTTCATAACAAGCTTGGTATCGTCGGCAAATTTGGAAATTTTGGCAACCATGTCACCCTCCATGTCGTTGACGTAGATGATGAATAGTAGTGGTCCCAGGACAGAACCTTGAGGCACCCCGCTTGTAACGGGTACCCACTCATAAGCCTGTCCATTCACCACCACCCGTTGCCGTCTGCCATTTAGCCAGTTCTCGATCCAGCCGGCTACTTTTCCGTCTATGCCCATTGCTTGCACTTTCCGAAGAAGGCGGCGGTGTGGTACCTTATCAAAGGCTTTCTGAAAGTCTAAGTAGACCACATCCACCGCCTTGCCCCGATCGTGCTCACTGAAGACGAAGTGGAAGAATTCTACGAGGTTCGTCAGGCATGACCGTTGCCTTTGGAAGCCGTGCTGGGAACTCCTCAGTAGCAGGTTTGACTCTAAATACGACGTCATTTTGTCTACCATCATGCTTTCCATGAGTTTACCGACTATCGAAGTCAGACTGATAGGTCGGTAGTTTGACGGATGGATGGGGTCTCCTTTCTTGAAGATCGGAGTCACCTCCGCCTCACGCCAGTCTCTGGGAACGCATCCGGTCCGGATTGACATGTTAAAGATAGCGCACAGATGTCGTGATACTTCATCGCACACTTTCTTCAACACCTTGGATCGAAACCCGTCCGGTCCAGGGAACTTATTCGTCTTTAGGTCAGCGATCTTTTTCTTTATTTCTCCTTCGGTGAAGTCCAGTACCTCCAGCTTTTCCTCCGAGTAGGAATCCGTGGCTGGGGAATGGGACCACACTCTTCAGTAAACACTGAAGAGAAGTAGTCGTTGAGGAGGTTAGCATTTTCTGCATCTGAATGCTTTAATGTCCCCTCCTCATTCCTCAAAGGGCCAATCGTTCGACGGATTGGTTTACGGCTGTTTACATATCCAAAGAACTCCTTGGGATTCTCTTTACAGAGTCTCGTTACTCGGAGTTTCTCAGACCGCTTAGCCACCCTTATGCTGGACTTCACTCTCCTGGCTAGCCTCCGGTATTCGTCAAAGTCACCCGAGATCTTCGATTGCCGGTACACATTTCTCTTCTCCCTAAGCAGTTGCCCGATTTCTCGATTAAACCACTTTGGTTGAACAGAGGACAGACGGGGGCATTTCAGAGGGATGAAACGCGTTTGAAGACTCATGAATGTATTTTTGAAACTGTTCCAAGAGTCTTCAGCAGCCTCGCACTCTTCTAGCCTCGCGTCAGTCAGTCCCGCGCGTAGACCTGCAAAGTCTGCTCTTCTCAAATCAAGTTTCCTCGATTTACTAGTTGAAGGCTCTTGGAGACTTTGACTACAAATCTAATTAGTCAGTGGTCACTGCCACCGAGCTCTTCGCCAACAGAGAGGTCCTCAACGATGTCATCCTCAGAGGTGAAAACCAAGTCGAGGATATTGTCTCCTCTCGTTGGCTCTCTCACCCATTGAGTGAGGAACTCGTTGTTCGTGAACTCCAGGAGTAGTGCGTTCTCGCCACAGGGTTCTCTGGTTTGCTAGTCAACTTGTGTGTTGAAATCTCCCATGACGATACACACTCTGTCTTCGACAAGTTCTCCTAGTAGCTGGTACAGATCTCTATCCTTTTTCAACGAGTTGGGCAGGAGGTCTATAAATCACCAGGGTCCTGTATTTGGCAGCATCTATCTCTAGGTCAACACCTAGTAGTTCATGGTCGGATACGATGTTGCAATCCGTCGAGTTGAGAGTACCCTTGACATACATACAACATCGCACCGCCACCCTCTCTGTCTGGCCTATCTTTCTGGAAGAGCTGGTAACCGGGAATCGTGAATTCACCTTCAAAATCTCGGCTTGATGTTTTAATCCACGTCTCCGTTATGGCCACCATCTCAGGTTACTCTGTTGGTACGAGGCCATGGAGCTCAAGAAACTTATTCCTGATTGACCTCGCGTTGAACAGAAGAACTTTGAGGGAGTCCCCCAGTGTAGGTCTCCCTACGCTCTTCCGTTTCCCGGCTTCTTTTGTGTGGCAGTACCCCTCTTTGCCACATCTAAGAACGTCGTTCCAGGAGTGACACGGGCATACTGTCTTATGTCGGCCTTCACTCTGGGTCGGACGCTCCTCTGCGTCCGCTCTACGACATCCTGGATTAAGTTACAAAGTACAGCCTTTGCCTTGAATTAAAGGTGTACTCCGTCCCTTTGGTAAAGGTCGTTTCGACCGTAAAAGTTGCGGTAAGGGTCCAGAAAGAAGACCCCTTCCGCCGTACAGAGGTCGGACAGGCGCTGGTTCAGGGTCACGTTCCTTGAGTGAGCTGTCCGGCTAGGACCTCTTCTTGGGAGCATCCCTACAACGACCCGTTTGCGAGTTCTCAATCCGCAGTCGTCCATGGCTCCCATGACCGTGTGGAGAATTTTCTCGCTGGGGCCTACTTTGCCTCCTCGGAGGTAGAGGTCATTTCCACTCACCATCAGGGCAACTACTGAATTCTCGGAGATCTGAGATTTCTCAGCCTCTACCCTGATGTGGTGGTTTCCCCGTCCTGGCTGGCAGCATACCTCCACACTAGTGCGAAGGCGGGCCGTTAGCAGGGGCTGCAAACCTTGTGCTTGGCTATCGCCCACAACGGTAACTCTCGGACATTTCCGTGCAGAGGTTTGAGGCTTGCCTTGCGGAAGCGAACTCTCGGTTCCCTCTTTCTTCTCCATCTTATTTTTCTTCTTTTTCTTATTCATCTTTTTCCCCCTATCTTCCTTTTTTATATACTCTTCTGGTTTATCTTTTCTTCCTCTGCTTCAACTTTCTCTTTTTCAGCTTCTACTTTATCTTCTGTTTCAACTTTCTCTTCTTCCTGTTTCTTTCCCTTCCTTTTCTTTTTCTTTGAGGGTTTATCCGTAGCGTGTGGACCTAGCTCTGGGGGAAATACTGCATATGCAGTGTTTAGTGCATGGCTTGACGTTAGCTCTGCTATTCTGACCTCTAGCCTGCGAATCAGTCTGGCGTGTTCTAATTCGAGGCTATTTATTTTCTCCTCCAACTTCCTGGATCTTTCCTCGGAAGCCCTGCATGTTTCTTTTAGCTCCTCATTTGGCCGTTTAGAATACAGTCGGTGCAGGAACTGGCCGGGTGGCATTTTGAAAAACACCCCTCCGGAAAGTCCACGCACCACTTATCTATTTGGCATATTGCGCACGTGTATTTTAGAGCTCCTGGTCCTTTCTTGCCGATCATTTTGAACACTTTCTCTCTTTCAATACTTTGCGACCAATCAATGATAAAAAAGGGGGGGTTGGTGAGTTATCCCCACGTGATTCGCTCCCGTTTATTGATCGGGGTCGTTTCGAAGTCTTCTAGAAGGCACGCTCCATGTGCTGCTGTTCGTCCGACCGAGTCATCAAGCCTCGGCGTGCCGTGGCTCCCAACCAAGCAGCACAGACGATCCCCGAAGGGGCCATCGATTTGTCACCAGGTGAACAACAACGAAGCACGCCCCTTACTAAACTCCTACTACTTCCCTTCACAACGGCCAGGATCTCGGAGCAGCGTTCAATGGATATCCCGCCCCACCAAGAGACTCGACCCAAGGCTTTTTATTGGCCTGGCAACCAACCTGGGAACAAAGGGCCGTCACCTCGGACCGATGCTACCAGAGGCACCCGTCAACGGGCACTGGGAACGGTCAATAATTACGCGCCAGAGAACGGGTTAACGGGGCACTACCCTCATCCCATTCATCGTGCCCCAACGCCTAGGACACCTCTAGTCCTAGTCTCTCGCAACCAGTGAGCGTCGATTGGCGTTGTTTATAGAGGTTCCAAAGCCTCTTTTCTGACGCGTGAGGTAGCTGCCAGGTCCTTATATGTAGATAGAGGGAAAAAAGGGAAAGAGTGACTTGATAGGAGTAGGCTTTTTTTGTTTTTTTCTTTTTGTATAAGTGGGAGAGATAGGATAAAAGTAAAAGAGGAGAAGGATAGAGTAGAAAATGGAAGGAATGACGCACTTTGTCTGGAATCTCGTTTTCGACCAAATCGACAAGGGAAGACCTACCAGGGGTACCCAGAAGAGGTACCCCCGCCGACATAGCTCGAAAAGTCAAAGGTACACACAAGCTCTCTTCCCGCGACAAGAATTCTGTCGTGAGATGGGAGAACTGGTAATGAGGGCTAAGAGTCTGGTTGACGAGATGATTAATAGTGACGATGAGACTGACAGGAAGACTGATGAACAAACCCGACTGATTCCTACGCGTAGCCAGGGACCAATAGACGAGTGTGAATGGGTGCAGAAGGGTGCGATTGAGTATAAAAGGTACTGTGAGTAAGGATTGAGGGTGTATTGTGAGTGACTGTAGTCGAATGGCTTAAGGAAGGAGCGGTGTGGTGGAGCGAATGTGAGTGTGTGTATAAGGGGCCATTCTCCCACCCTTTTTTTCAATACACTCTCCCTCTTTTTGTAAGAATGTGTGTGTGTGTGTGAATGGGAATGGGTTTGTTTTGTTTTTTTTATTTTATGTATAAAATTAATTTCCATGTTTTTTTCTTTCTTTCCAAGCGCCATATTCTGGAAAGATTGTACTTAGTTTCATATATCCTTATATTGCAAACAAAGCGCCATATTCTGGAAAGATTGTACTTACTTTCATATATCCTTATATTGCAAACAAAGCACCATATTCTGGAAAGCTAACTATTTATTATTGTTAATTAATAAAGGTCAATAGTATTTGGAAAAGGTTCAAGGCCTTGTTCTGTCTTACTTGTTGAAGTTAAAAGTAGTATAGCTTAATGAAGGAGGGCTTATAATAGCCACGCAAGCGTGATAAGGTCACTTATCTTCCATCAAGCTCAGAGGCGCCACTTGTTTGCAAGTCCTAGGCATTTTGCTCGCTCGAGTGGCAGGTGGCTGGACCCCCCCCCCCCATCTTTGTACCGCGTGAGGCCTTTCATTTTGTTAATTATATATTGACTGTTGTAGTCCGAATTTTTTGGTTGTTCGATTTTGCATAGAATCGTTTCTTAGGATTGATTGATTGCTAAAAGTTATAAGTAGGATTTATTTATTTTTATTGCATATATATATATATATATATATATATATATATATATATATATATATATATATATATATATATATATATAGGAAGTTAGCTGTATATTTTTGTGTAAATAGTAACGAGATCTCTAATTTAATCACCCCTCTCCATTGTGAATATTATTGTACATTTTTTTTGTTAGTAAAGGACTGTATATACACTCCGTTTCATTCTCCTTCGATTTCTCACGTCCGAATTAGTGTAGGAAGCTGGTTGGAACGATTGGGACCAGAGTATATATTTTCAGCTCGCTACAACGTCATCAAACATGGCAGCGGCTAAACATTTTTCTTTTACTTGATAAATAGCATAACCAAATCTTTCTTCTTTGGATGAAACACCGACGCCGAGCCACTGGCGGAGTGCCCAAGCTCATTTGGTGCTGTCCTCCTTTCGGGGTCAGCTTTAGGAACCCTTGAAAACCGCTACAAGACACCTTCATGGGTGTTGCCTTCCGTGAATCTAACCATCCGGTGGCGGTGGAGGCGCGTGGCCGTTTCGCCTTACGGGAAACGGTCATTCTGGGAGAGGGACTGGGGGGAGCCACGGTTTTGGGCGATTGTGGGTTTGAGCTCTTTGTGCCGCCAGCTCTAACAGGGTAACGCCGTATTGACGACACTCAGCGCCCCGTTCGGCCCCAGCAAGCCTCTTCTCCTTCTTTCTGACAGCCTGCGTTTTTTGCCTACTTCCTCAGTTTCCATACAACCTCTGCCACAACTCTCTCTGGTCGGCCTCTAATTTCACAAGGTAACCGCCGACCAGCTTCCTCTCACCCAACTATCCTGGATCGGAGCTGGGGGAGGGGGGAGAGCTCATAAGCTCCGGTCTGGGGTGGTGAGTTTTTAATAACTTGCTTCATCCCCAACCACACCTTCCTCACATAACCTTTATTTCTCCTTTCACTGCCTAAGGTGGATCCGCCATGCCGATGGGTTGCCAGGTCACTAGGCGGGAGGAGTGGCCTCAAGTTGCGGCAGCTGGTCTTGCCCACCCCGTGTTCACTCCTCGCAAAGCGGGCTATTGCGTGGGGGTGATGAGCGTTTGAGTCCCGTGACAATTAGAGGGTCACCATGCCCGATGATGAAAAAAAAAAAACTATCCATTTCACCGGTAACATCGTCGGAGCCACCCTCGGCCAGCTCCATCGAAAAAATGGAGGTTTCCCCACCACCTGTGCTTTCACAGGCAACAATCCAAACCTCTCCGACTGGAGAGGAGGTTTACTCCTCTCCTATGGATACGGGTGTAGGTGACTCACCCTCACCTCCTTCTGTGAAGTCGCTCTTGGGGCACTCACTTTTTCCAGCGGCAGTCCCGCGTTTGCTTTCCAAAGGGACTGCCAAGAAAGCAGGCAGGATGCCCATAATTGACCGCTTCCGATGGGGCCGACTCTTAGGTGAGCAAGGGATGGCAGAGACCGTCAGACCGGACTTCTTAATGTCCTGTAGGCGTGTGCGACTAGTTTGCAGGGGGTCAGCGTTAATGCCAGTTTAACCCAGTAGCACTTGTAGCACGTGCTACGGGGCCCGCGGGGTTGTAAAAAATTAGGTTTGCCCTTAGGCACAGAAGGCCGAGACAAAATAATTATTATTATATATGATATTACTATATATAAGAAAAATATAGAAAACTTCATTAGAGCATACTGCATAGTATGATAAGTCTGGCATTATGTATAGTCCAGGGCTACTCAACTGGCGGCCCGCGGTCCAAATCCGGACCTTCTGAGTGCAGCAGAAATAAACATATATAAATTGAATAGCATGAAGGTCTTGACTGACTGACTGACTGTAAAGTAAGTTAGGGGTGTATTATACATAATGTTCTTAACCTATTAATGCAGAGCAATGTTTAGTATAGTATATAATAAATATCAATAACAAAAAATGGGACAAATCAGCTGGGTGATGATATTGATGAGAAATATTGAGATCGTGGCCTAGTGAAGTGTCCTGTGTTGCCAGATCTACCAAAATATCATGAGTATTACTGCAATTTTGATGAATCTGAGAAATAATTTATCAATCTCATGAATAATTTGTATATTGTTTTTTTTCAAATTTTCACTAAATAGTTAAAAAAATACTGATATAATTCTTTTTAACTTAATTATATCTAAATAACACATATCACAATAACCACTACATACCTATACATTAAAGTGCGTCTGCCAAATTTTTACGTACCTACTGATTTTTCTCGCAATAATCTACTGAAATTTCCTCGGCACCATCTGGCAACACTGGACTACAGACGCGGTTTAATGGCGGTCGAGGTACAGCTGAATGTTAGCGTGAGTTTTGTTGTTTTTGTAATGTCAAATGGTAGTTTTAGGCCTCTTATTAATAGTGTCCGTGTAAGGAGTTCGTCACTCCCCCCCCCCCCCCGTTCACTCTTAATGGAGTCACAAGCCGGTTACCGCAAAGACATCCGGCCCAGGCATCGGCGAGTCAAAAACGTAACCGCAGCGTGGCACAACTCGGTGCCATGAAAGACCCTAAAGGTCAAAATGTAAGATCTCCCCCAGGAGAGTGAGATTCAGTTTCACGTCAAATAAGAAATTGGAGACGTGTTTCTCCCAATCTCGAAGTCTAGCGAGGAGCCGATGTTTGACTTCGTGTGAAAAACTGTTGGCCAACAGAACTCTCCTGGGGCCGTCCTCAAGCCCCTCCCCCCCTTACCACTCCCCCAGTGGGGTGACGAGGTATAAATGAGGAACTCTGAGGAAAATCGTGGTAGTATACGTCAGTCTCTAGGTGACGAAGTCTTCGGATCAAACCGAACTACCGAGACTGAAGAGGTAGTGTACTTGTCTCGACAGACCAAGAAGTACCCTGCAAGATAGGCAGGGCTACCTACCTTAAGGGGCTAAGAAGAAGCTCATCCTCGAGCTATTCCCGGGTTATCAAACCAAACGATAAGTTAACTTTGTTAAGTTCAACTTACTCTCGCCAGAGAGACTCCTCATAACCTGGTGCACATTAAACACCAGGGGTATTCCTCGTCCTTGAGGAATTAAGAAAAGAAGAAGGAAAAAGCTCCCCACTCGAGCCCGTTACTCGGTGGCCACCCTGAACTCCTAAGTCAACTTGGTAAGGAACCAAGTACAACTTATTCTCGTCAAAGAAATCCCCCTCCGTTATACTCGCCCTCGAAGAAGACTGGAACTAAGAAGAAACTCATCCTCGAGCTAGTTCCCGGTTACCAAACCGAACTTTAAGTAACTTATTCTCGTCAGAGAAACCCCCCTCCTCGATCGTCGCCCTTGAAGAAGACCCTCCCCGAGTTCAGTCCTCGTCCATAAGGAAATAAGTAACGAAGTAGAAAAGCTCCTCCTCGAGCTCGTTACTCGGTGGTCACACCGCACTCCAAGTTAACTTGATTTAAGAACCAAGTTCGACTCACTCTCGCCAGAGAGACCACGACTGCCTAGGTGTTGCATTAAGCACCGTATTTGTTCTCGTCCTTGAAGAACCCCCCCCCCTCTCCCCCGGAAGAACGTGTGGATCCCCCAGCTGCCACCCTCGCCAAAACAACCGTGTGATTTCGCCCAGCTACATCTGGCAAGACGGCACGCGTCGTGAGTCAATAACATTTCTGAGGCCCTTTAAACTCCAGATGAGTCCGTAAGCCTAATTCTTATATTATTGTTGTGTGTAGAGAAATTAACCAATTTTTGTGGGTAAACTAATTTAATTAATTCTTGTTTATGATAATATTCAGAGTATTGCTGTAGTAAATGTTTAGATGTTGTGTATTCAATGGTTAAAGTTAAAATATATGTTTATTTGGGGAATTAGTGTTGTTTCTTTTATATCCTTACGTGTTTCGGAACTGCTCTGTTCGTTAAGATATTTAGATATGAAAATATATTAGACACTCTTAGCACTCTTAGAATAGAACAAAAAGGAGGGGGGGGGCATTCTACGACAATCAGTATTCATGAAATAGCCAGGAGTACGTTGGTGGGGTATTGAGTACAATAATTGAGGAGTTTTCTGTTGCCAAGTCTCGGAAATGCTTCATGTGAGCTCCGTAACTATTTGTGTGCACTCAGTTTAGCAAATGGTTCCAAGATTCTCCAAGGCAGGGCAAATAGTCTACTGGTATGCACGCTGTTGTTCTCTAAAAGGAATAAAAAGTTAAAAAAATTAACCCTTTTTTTTCAATTGAGACTTTAAATTCCTCAGATAATTTTTTCGCTCTCTGCAAAGGAAAATGGGTGGGTGGGGGTAGGATACTATATATATATATATATATATATATATATATATATATATATATATATATATATATATATACATGGAATTCTTCGAATCTAGAATACTTCCCCAAATTAATGAAACTCCTATAGCCTGGATGCGATATGTTGATGACATCCTTTGCCTTCGGACTAATAATTTAAATATTAATACATTTCTTACTAAATTAACACCTTAGTGCCCTCGATTAATATTTACTTTAGAAGTTGATAAAGATCGCACACTCCCTTTCCTAGATATTCTAATTCTTCAGACAAACCATTGTTTTAAATATGAAATATATAGAAAACCCATAGCCATAGACTCTTTTATACACTTTTAATCTCACCATCATAATAACATAAAACAAAGTGTTTTGTCCTCAATGTTTTTGCGTGCCCTTAAAATTGTCTGACCAGAATACCTAGACATAGAAGTCGATAAAATATATAAAATAGGGATAAATCTGTGCTACCCTTTGTACTTTCTCGACAATTGTTATAAGTCCGCTAAGCGTTCCTATTATCAAACTAATGTTAAAGTCCCTAAGTTTCAGGCCAAACACATTAGTTTTACCCTATAACTATATTTTCATTAACTTACCTCATTTACTTAGGCCTCTGAACATAAATGTTATTTTTAATGACGAGACTACAATTTATCGCATCCTTGTCAAAAATTCCCTCCCCACCCCCGACCTGGCATTGTTTATTCGATAGGCTACAAAAACTACCAAAAATGTTATTATGGACAAATCGGGAAAGAACTAGATGTCCGGGGATAAGTAACATCAAGCCAATGTACGGAATCACAGTGAACAATCTGCGCTTTTTCTACATATGTACACTTTAACCATAGCATTGACTGGAACAGTGCCAAACCAGTCATAAAATGCAATAATTATATTTCGAGAAATATAGTAGAATGTATCTCCATTAACCCATTCCAAAATTTCAACCTTAGCCCTAGTTTGTTTATGCTAGACCCCATTATCACTGCATATATAAAATCTCAAATAATGTTGTTTCTGGGTTTTGTACCCCTTAATTAAGGTTCAGAGTTGGGTAGTCTAATCCCCTCTTCCACTATTTAAGGCAATGCATGTCCAGCCTCCTGTTCATTCCTTGAAAAGGTCTTTAAGAATAAGACGAAAGCGCTCAGATCGTCGTTCACTTTTCTTTTGTGGGTATATCTGCATATATATATATATATATATATATATATATATATATATATATATATATATATATATATATATATATATATATATACATAATATTGAGGATAAATCAGAGAGACACGAGAAACGGATGCAGCATCTTTAAATTTTTTAATACGTTTCGAAAACTACAAGTTTTCATCTTCAGGCTAGAATAAGTTTACAAAGTTAATACATATGAAGAAAACTTGAAAGGGCCAACAAGACATCATTTTAAAGAGTGACCAATTATAAAATATCAGTAAAATGTACTATAAGTTAAAAAAATTTAAATATGACTTGGCAACAGTTAGATTTGCTTTAAAACTGACTCAAAAAATTGCTAATACATAAGAAGAAAACTTAAAAAGGCTAACAACATATTATTTTAAGAGGTGACCAATTATAAAATATCAGTAAAATGTACTATGAGTTAAATTTTTTGTTTTAAATATGACTTGGCAACAGTTATATTTGCTTTAACACTGACTCAAAAATTAGTTAATAAATTTAAGGTTTATTGCAGAAATTTATTAAAAACTATAAGAGAAATTGACCTGGCATTATTTAAAGATAGTAAATTTAAACTTTGTTTTTAATTTTGTAAAGACTGTAAGAGTTAAAAAAAACATTTAATATAAAAACGGTAAATTTGGGTACTTACTAAAGTGGATCCATCCTAGAGAGTGAATAGTGGGTTTAACAAAGGGCTAGTATTTATAGGCTACAGTGACGCTTGGTTTGTTAAAAAGCAAACCAACTAACAAACTGTAGTTAAAATTAGTTAATTAATAATGATATTGCACTTAAATTTCCATTGAATGTAGGTTTGTAGTGTTTGATATATAAAGATTCGAGGGTTCTTAGGCAATGTTTGTTGTTGTTAAAGGCTAATACTTGAAAATTCTCAATAAATGTCAGTTTTACAGCTTATGGTGTGTTCCCTAATAGATGACTTTTCCTTTTTATTTAATATTTTGTTTGTGCGCCAACTAATCCCCATATGAGCAGACAACCTAGCTCCAAGAGACCTGACAGTGATTGCAATGTAAGAGGCTCCAGTACAACTGGGACATTGAAATAAATAAACATTATCACTGCGGAACTGCAAAGAGATAGGATCTTTACTGTTAAAGAAACTTCCTATCGATAGTTTGTTTATAAAAACTATTTGTATGTTTTTTTAACTCTTACAGTCTTTACAAAATTAAAAACAAAGTTTAAATTTACTATCTTTAAATAATGCCAGGTCAATTTCTCTTATAGTTTTTAATAAATTTCTGCAATAAACCTTAAATTTATGAACTAATTTTTGAGTCAGTTTTAAAGCAAATATAACTGTTGCCAAGTCATATTTAAAACAAAAAATTTAACTCATAGTACATTTTACTGATATTTTATAATTGGTCACCTCTTAAAATAATATGTTGTTAGCCTTTTTAAGTTTTCTTCTTATGTATTAGCAATTTTTTGAGTCAGTTTTAAAGCAAATCTAACTGTTGCCAAGTCATATTTAAATTTTTTTAACTTATAGTACATTTTACTGATATTTTATAATTGGTCACTCTTTAAAATGATGTCTTGTTGGCCCTTTCAAGTTTTCTTCATATGTATTAACTTTGTAAACTTATTCTAGCCTGAAGATGAAAACTTGTAGTTTTCGAAACGTATTGAAAAATTAAAAGATGCTGCATCCATTTTTCGTGGCTCTGGGATTTATCCTCAATATTAAATGCAGGCTTCACGGCCGAGCTCCATGTATATATATATATATATATATATATATATATATATATATATATATATATATATATATATATATATATATATATATATATACTAGGTCTTCATGTATATATTTGGATAGCTTTGGGTATGAAAGAGGCGCAATTAAAAAGAAAGAAAGAAAAGTAGCGAAACGAGTTTCGAACGCGCTTCCCGCGTCGCTGGACAGCCGTCAGAGAGAGTCTTAAACCACTCGGTCATACTGAGTCCTCCAAAAGACTCATTCAAACAAAGCATTTAAGCCGCTCGCCGGAACTTCTCGCACGCTACATACGCCCCCTCCTAGAAGCGCAGCGTATTTTCAGGATTAAGGAGAACGACGTCAGGAAAATGTGTTATTCGAGGACTAATGTTCTTTCCTGCCTCCCGGGTCTTGGGCACCATTATGGATAATTTTGAGTAAGAAAGAGGCGCAAAGAAAAATAAAGAAAGAAAAGTAGTGAAACGAATTTCAAACTCGCTTCCTGCATCGCTGGACAGCCGTTAGCGAGAGTCTTAAACGACCTGGCCACCCTGAGTACGAAAAAAGACTCGTTCAAACGAAGCATTTAAGCCGCTCGCGCTGAACTTCTCGCACGCTACATATACTCCGTAACTCAGGGGTAGTTTTGTAGCACCCAAATTACAATGTAAGGTAGGCCCAGCTAGGAACCTCACAAATGAGCACCCAGGTGGCCCTATAAAATCCTGAAATTAGGCACCCGCGTTAAATCCGAGGCAATATGCCATGTAATAAGTAATGAACCAATGTAACATAAAGAGAAATACTTATATCACAACTGTACATTTATTAAAAGAGATGAGATAAGCAAGGGAATAGCTGGAGTTCCGACGCGGCCACACAAACATACACACGGAAGGAAACAGCTGCAAGAGGTAAGGATCTCAATGCTAGATAACATGGGCAAGCCGAGCAAAAATAGGGTAGTATGTACTTTGACCGGTTAAATTGGCGAGGACCTGAGAAACAATTAATGCAAACGATCTTACTGATATGGTGTGGCAGCCCGATTTGGGAAAATTATGTGTAGTTACATTAAAAATGCACACAAACCTTTTGACTCCGCTCAACAGTCAACAAAGGAACTAAAGAACATACTTCCGATCATTAGCTCCGCCCAGCACCTATATTAGAAGAAAAAGAGGTAACGCCCTCTGGAGGTGAGGACATTATAGAGAGACTCAGATATAAAGAAGGAATCAGTTAAGTCATCTGTCAATATAACTTACTCGCCATTTTTTCAGCATTAGCGTAAAAGTTATACACACAGCTGCGTAGGACTCGAACTACTTCTAGGATAGGAGGGTACGGAAAGAACCCGTTTCTTCACACCGACGGTAGAAGCCACTAGGCTGGATGCACCGTCCTCAGCAAGATCCTTTTCCGAGATGGAGAAAGTCTTAGCTGTCAAAAAGGCACCAGGAGGTGGAGGAGGTCACACCTCTCCTTGTGAGTTCTATGGGGCCCGAGCATCTGGGTTAAAGCATGCACAGGGGCGGAGTAAGATTTGGGGTGGTTTTTTTTTTCATCGACCCTAGGTTCGACCCTATGGAAGATCCTTTAGTCTGCGGTGGGTCACCTCCGGGACTATGTCCATCTCAGTGAGTCCCCCTGTGGCCACTCCACTGCCCCTAGATCATCACGGACCCCGTAAGGGGCGCGGCGATTTGCCTACCTGGCCGTCGTACTGACGGAACTCAGCGCCCCGTGTGGACCCAGCTTAGCCTCTTCTCCTTCTTTCTGACAGCCTGTGTTTTTTACCTGTTACATCACTTTCCCTACAACTTCTCCCACAACTATCTCTAGTCGGCCTCTAATTTCACAGGGTAGACGCCGGCCAGTTTCTTTTCACCCAACTATCCTGGAACGGGGCTGAAGGGGAGGGGGCAACGTTCCATTCCTCCTGAGCTCAGGCTTGGGTTGCTGGGGTTTTTAATAACCTGGTTCATCCCCGAAAGGAGGGCAGCACTGAAGGAGCTTCGGCTCCTTCACCCACACCCAATGGTAGTCTGGTGGCTCGGAGACGATTGATCCTCAAAAAAAGAGACCCCTAAGGTTTCGAAGCAGAGGGAGGGAAAAACTCGTATGGCGGGCACAACCTCCCCCGAATAAGTCCTCGAAGTTTACAGCGCATTGTCCAACCAATAGGGACTGGAGTTCTACCTCCAGGAAGCGTAGGGCCATCCCGGTTAGAGCCTTCTCTTCGAAAAGGCTCCCACATCTCATCTGAGCTAGGCCTGGAGGGCAAATTCATTCAATGGAATTGCCAAGGACTCTGGGCCAACTGGAAGGAACTGCGGAAGCTCATCACCTCCAGTTCGCCGTTTGCTACTTTTTTTGCAGGAGACCAAGCTGGGCGAGTGCCTCCTGCCCACCCTCCCCCAGTATAAGGGTTCTGCGACCCCACCACCACGGGATGGGAGCGAGTCAGGAAGATGCACGATTTACACTCTGCATGATGTATCCGTTCTTCTATTCACTCAGATAACTCCTCTTAGGCAATAGCTGTGCAGCTGCAGCTGGATAGGAGGTATTCCTTTATTGCCGCGTACATTCCACCGTTAGCCGACTTCGACGCAAGTGACTTCCACCGCATCGTGGCCGGGTTGCCGAGGCCATTTCTCTTGCTCGGAAATCTGAACGGTAGACAACCCCCTCTGGCGAGACTACTCGATTAATCCCAGGGGTCAAATCCTTGCCGACCTGATCGACGAGCTGTAGATAGGTGTTCTAAATTTGGATGAGTTTACGCATCATTGCCTGAGAACCGGTTCATTTTTCTGTCTCGATCTATCTTTGTGCTCTTCGGATGCACAACCTGATTTATATTGAAAGGTGGTCGATGAGCTCCATGGTAGGGATCACTTTCCGATTCAAATATCATTTTCTGGGCAACTGCCGCCCGAGAGCCCACCCCGGTGGTTGCTTGGCGAGGGCGCGGTGGTCCGCATTTTACTGAAGGAGGGATTTCTCTGTTTCAGTCGAGGAGTTTAGGTCGGTAGATGAGGCCGCTGAGTTCTTCTCCGGCAACCTTATCGCCGTGGGCCTAATTACTATTCCTAGAACGTCTGACCGTTTTGCACGCCGACCACTACCATGGTGGTCAGCCGAGTGTGAGACGGCCTTCAAAAAGAATCGTTATGCCTACATGTGCTATAAGCGCCGCCCGAACGAGTTTACTGTCAGTGAATTTCGTCGGCGGGCATACGTGTCTTCACTTAACGGGAAAGACCCCTCTAGCAGAGGTGTGGAAGCGAGTCAAAAGGATTCAGGGCAAGTTCTCGCAGGACTCCCCTCCCGTTCTCCAAGAGAATGGGACCGCAATCTCGGACTCCGCATCCGTGACAGAATCCTTCGCGATCGCTTTCTCCGCATTCCCTTGTGGGGATACTGCTATGGGGTGGGGGTCATGCTTTTTCTTTTATTATGTCTGTCCTCTTATCAAATCTTCTTGACTAAGTTTCCTTTTTCTTTGATTTGTCCCTAATATATCTTTATTCATTTTGTGCTTGTATTGCTTATCCTTTGGATTTTCTTTGTTTCTTCTTCTTGTTGTTATCGTATCTTCTTCTTGGGTTGCTTATCTCAATTTTTTCTTCCTCGAATTTTCTTCTTCTCCTTTAGTTGGTCTGTAGGGGTGCGAAGATATATAAGAGAAAAACTTCCTTCCAAAAAGCGAGAATATAAATAGCCCATTAAATTACCAAGTCAGGACGGACTTCGCCGTAGCTTAATAGTAGAGTGCTAGCCTCGGGATTCAAAAGGGCCGCGATCGATCCCCAAAGTCCACAATTTTTACAAAGAAAATTCTCGAAGAAAACGGAGACCACGAAAAACGCTTTGAGCACAACTCAAGAAATCAACTCAAGAGAAAACCGCTGTCAAGGAAAACGGAAAAAAAACGACTTCAAGGGCTAACTCGTCTCAACTCATCTCATCCCATCAAAATGGTCAAGAAGCATCAAGAAGTCATCACGTCATCAGAATTGGAAGGAATCATCACATAGTCGTTAAAAAGGAAGATGCACCAAGAAAAAGAAGATCAAGAATTAACCCAGCTAACTTAAGAAGAAAGAATCTCAGCCTACAAGAATAAGTCAGAGTCAGATAAATGGAAGACAAAATATTTCAAGGAGCATCTTCAGTAAAGAAATAAATAAACATAATCGAATATAGAAATCTCAAGATAAATGATATTGATAAATAAATAAAGTTATAAGAAAGAGCCCTGCCCCCAATAGGTCCTTTAAGCGTTTTCTTCCGTTTTCCTTGGGCTTCCGTATTCTTGCTGAGTTGGTCCTTCATCTTCGTTTTCTTTCTTGTGCAATTTCATAAAAGTTTTTGGACTCTTGAGTTTCGAACGAGGTCCCTCCTTATTTCGTTTCCGATACACTAGCCACAAGACTGGCTTAGTCCGTTCTTTTGTATGGTAAGTTTTTCGGCCATTTATATTATCGAGTTGGAAGGAATTTCTTTCATATATTTCGCACCCCTACAATGCTCCACCAGCATACAATACGCGTCGTCATGTCACGGAAGGTCGCCGACTGGACTTTACGTTTTTGCCTCCTACCCCGGTCCCTTCTTCCTTGCCCCTTACCTATGTGCAGTCTTCTATGTGTCCCACCCCAGTTTCGTCTCCTTTGCCCCCTACCCCTGTTCCTCCATCTCCTTCTGAACTTGTTTCCCCCTCACTCTCTGACCCTGCTCCTTCCTCTCCACCTGATCCAATTCCCTCCTTACCCTCTGACCCTGTTCCCTTCTCACCCTCTGTCCATGTTCCGCCTTCTGTTGCATTTTCTTCGCATCTTAGTTCCCGTCCGTCTCTGTTCGATCTCCCTTCCCATCCAGGCCATGAGTCCTCCACGTTGGGGGCTCAGTCTGGCTCTCAGCTGTCGCCTCTCGACGTTCACGCTGCCAAGTCCATGCCGGGTGCGTCCCTGGATCATCGCACTTTGTCGCTTGCCCCTTCTGGGCCTTCTAGTAGACGAGAACCTTCGACGGTCTCCGTCACTAGAATCCCGACGTTGCTGTCGAGACGACAGTAATGTTTGTCATCCTACAGTGGAATTGTCGATTCTTGACGACCTTTCGGGGAGTGATCACTTCCCTATAGTCCTGACGGCCGCCCTTTCTGGCCCGTGCCTTTCCCTCCCTCCTCGTTGGGATCTGTGGCGATCAAATTGGGTTGGGTTCCGGGAGGCTTCCTTTATTGATGCCTCCCAGGTTTCCTTCGATACCGTAGATTCTGCGGTCTTATATTTTAGAAGCTGCTGAGCACTTCGTTATGCTTAGGTGCCCTGTTGCGGGACATTCGACCGTCCCCTGGTGGCCGAAGGATTGCGCGTCGGCTATTTATGCCTATGAGTTGGCCTATTCTCGTTATAGGCGAAACTCGACCATCTCGAATGGGGTCGATCAGAACCGGGCTCATGCCATCCGCCAAAGGACCCTCCGTCGTGCCCGCCGTGAGTCTTGGCGCCGGTACGTATATTCCATTTCTTTGTCCACGCTACTGACTCGGGTTTGGAAGTGGGTCAATAAGATCCGTAGTCGCTACGCTGGTCATGCCATCCCCACTCTAGACATCGGAGGCTCGCTAATGTCCAGTTGGTCAGAGAAGCTCTGGGTGACCATTTTACTTCGGTGAGTAGCGCTGGTAGCTATTCTCGACGGTTTCTCGATCATAAGGTCACCATAGAATCTCGCCTTTTATATTGTACCACGTGCGCCACCTATTCTTATAATAATCTCTTTTCTGCCTATGAGCTGCGGGGTGGTTTGTCTCACTGTGGCTCCACCTCTCCCGGTGATGATTGCATCTACTACGGCTTTCTCCGTCGTCTCCCTTCCCACTCGGAGTTATTTTTGGTTGACTTCTACAACATGCTTTGGGTCAAAGGAATATATCCGTCCTCCTGGCGTCTAGGATTTGTTCTACCCTTTCTCAAGCCCGGTGGACGGTTTGGACCCCAGTCACTATCACTCGATTGCTCTTAGGAGCTGCCTCAGTAAGTTGTTTGAGAAGATGGTCCAAGTTCGCCTCACTTTGTTTTTGGAGTCCAACTCGCTCCTCTCTCCATTTCAGTGCAGTTTTCGCAGCGGAGGTAGTACTCGACCACCTCATTCGTTTGGAAGACTCCGTTTTACGGGCTTTTTCCTCCAGGTATCAGGTGTTAGCGGTGTTCTTCGACATTCAGAAGACCCACGATACTACCTGAAGATGTGGTGTTTTACGTTATTTATATGATTGGGGTATGAGGGGCTTTTTACCGGTTTGGATTCAAGAATTTTTATCGTCCCGTAATTTTAAGGTCCGTATTGGGGATGCTTTCTCAGGCTTGCGGATTCAAGAAGAGGGTGTTCTCCAAGGGTGTGTTTTGAGTGTGACATGTTTCGCCGTTGCCATTAATAGTCTGATGTCCACTCTTCCGGGGAAGAAGGGGAAGGGGGGAGCTTCCCTCTTCGTGGATGACTTGGCGTTGTTTTGACCATTCATCTCCCCGCTTGCCTTCTGTTGCCCGTCGATTACAGCTGACAATTGATGCCGTTTCGGGTCGTGCTGTCTCAAAGAGTTTCCGTTTTTCGGTATCCAAAACAAAGGCCATGCATAATTATCGGGGTTGTGGTGTCCTCGGTCCCCCTCCCCTCTTCTTGGATGGCACGGCGATTGAATATGTCCCCGTTTTTAAGTTCTTGGGTGCCACATTTGCGTCGCTTGAGGGCGTCCTGATCGAAGGCAATGGATTTGCTTAGGGTTTTATCCCGCACCACTTGTGGTCGCTTTATTCGGCACTGGTCTAAGGTTGCCAGGTGTACTCTTCAGCCTTGAAGATACTTGACCCTGTTAGTTCGTTTGGGGCCCATCTTAGTAGTGGAGCCTTTCGCCCCTCGCCTATCCCTAGCCTCTTCATTGAGGGTGGCGTGCTTGCCTTGCGATACCACCAGCTGCAGGTGTGCCTACGATTCCTGTTTCGTGTTCAGTAATACTCTTCATCCCCAGTCCATGATTGCCTTTCTGCTCCGTCCTCTTTTGATCGGCGGCCATCTCTACCCTGGCCTCTGGGGCTCCGGGTTGGGGATCATCTCTCCTCCCTGGGTGTTGGCCCTCCCATTCCCGCCGGCTCCGTGTTGAGGCGTCAGCCCTCCTGAGGTCTGTACTGCTTTTTGGCATTTCGAGAAAGGGTCTACTGACCCTCGTCTATTAAAGTGCCTGTTTCTTGAACATGCGTGTTCTCATGCTCACCAGCGTCTCATCTATACTGACGGCTCAAAATCGGACCTCGGTGCTGGGGCAGCCGTGGTGTTCTCTACGAAGTCTCTTCGGTCCGCCATTGGCCATTCTTTTGGCTTTTAATTTGATTTTATCCCTCAATTCTTCAGATTTTATTGTTTTTAGCGATTCCCGAACTGGTTTGGAGGCAGGTCGTTCTTTTACGTCCACACACCCTTTGGTTTTACGGATTCGCTCCTGGCTGGTCAGAAATGCCTCCTGTTACAGGGTGGCGTTCTGTTGAGCTCCGGATCATGTTGGCGTCCCGGGTAACAAGGCGGCTGATCGGCTGGACCACTCGGCCGCCCTCGAAAGAGCCGGAGGCAGCCCCTCTCTCCTTAGGGATTCCTACCCCGTAATCAGGGCGTATGTCTTTTGTTTGTGGCAGTGAGAATGGAGTTCCTTGCCCTCTTCTAAGCTGTCCCTTATTAAACGCTCTGTCCGTTCCTGATCTTCTAGCTCTCAGCGACTCCGGTCTTGGGAAACCGGTTGCTCTTTGCAGGTTGCGAATTCGACACACGCGACTCACCCATGGCTATTTAGTTTCGGGTGGAGGCCGAGTTGCCCCTGGCTGTCCCTTTTGCGGAGGCGAGCTGCCTGTTGCTCACATTTTAGTAGTTTGTCCCCGCTTTGCAGCCCTACCCTTTTTGTCGTCGCCTTCCCTTAATTTTATCAGAGGACTCCTTTCGGTTGTCTTCCCTCCTTACAATTCTATCACGAAGTGGCGTTTTATCCCTTTTATAAATTATTTCTATTTTTGTGTTTAGGTTTATTGTTTTATCTTTTATATCATGTGCCCTTCCCTTCGGCTGGCCCATGTTTATTGCCCCAGCCCCCCTTGTTTTTAGAATGCGTGCTGTATGTCCATAATTTAAGTGTGCGTTTCTGTGTGTTGTAGTTTTTTTTTTTTTAATCCTTTGCTTTTCTCCATTTTTATTGAGTGTCTCCCACGTCTCTTCTGACTTTTTTCGGGCGACCCCGTTTAAACAGTGCGGTCATTAAGAATCCATTAGGATTGGGCAGCTGCCACCTTGTTTTCACTTAAACTAAACTAAACTACCATGAACTCCGTGATAGTAGTTTATGCGAGGGAACTCGTGGACTACTCTATAGATGACATCACATTAGAGCTGGCCGACCAAGAAGCGGTAAAGGTCGAGCGTGTGATGATAAAACAGGAAGCTTTGAGCCCCCCCCCCACCCCTCCTATCCCGTACACTCTTCGTCACGTTGGACTGTGGACTGCGACAAGCTCACTGATCGGTGCGTGCCGGTTGATATCGCTACCGCGTGAAGGCATTGGTGCCACCGCTTCGTCCATACAAATCGCTCATGTAGACGTGCAAAGTCGGGGTTACCCGAAGTGTGTGTGTGTAATTTGAAGTTGCTCTCAGGGTGCATCCGATAAGTCGAATTCGTGTGTCAATTGCAGAGTGCAGCACCCCACTTATTCGAAGCAATGTGGTGCGTATTTCCTTGAAGGAAATCCCGGACGTTCAGGTCCAGTATCGTCTCTTATTTTGCAAGGCTGATTACTTGATCCTGGCGCGGCCGGCGCTGCCTGGAACGTCCTATGCCTCAATGTTAAGAAAGACACCCTCTGCTCCTAGCCCCTCCAGGCCTACGAGCACGGTCGTTTCCGCACCTATTCGGAACACTTCTGCGGGTTCTACCCACCACGGGCGCCCCCTGGTAAACCTGGCAGCACAAAGGGTTCATACCCAGCCCCGGATAAAATCAGGCCCCCCCCCCCATCGTTACTGTTCGCGAAAGGCGAGACGTCCGCGCACCTCCACCGAGTCGTTAGACTCACAGGAGACAACACGCCTGAAGTTGGCCGTGATGACATCTTCCGGGGTTCCTAAAGCTGCACCCAGAAAGGACAGAATTAAAGGAGTTTCGTCTCAGACACCTAGCCTACCACTGGGTGTGGGTGTACGAGTCGGTGCTCCTCCGAAAGATGGACCCCCACTTCCGTAAGGTTTAGAGGCGAAGGGAGGAAAAGACTCCCATGGCGAGCCAAACCTCACCTGATAAGTCCTCGAAGGCGACAGCGCATTGTCCGGCAAATAGCGCCCGGATTTCTGCCTCCGGGAAGCGTACGGCCATTCATGTGAGGGTCTTCTCTTCGAAAAGGCCCCCTCATATCCTCCGAGCTCGGCCTGGAGGTCAGATTACTTCAATGGAATTGCCGAGGACTCCGGGCCAACTGGAAGAAGCTGCGGAGGCTCGTCTCCTCCAGTTCTGCGTTAGCTATCTTTGTGCAGACCGTGCTGGGCGCGTGGCCCCTGCCCACCACCACAGGATTGGTGCCGGGCAGGAGGATGAGCGATTTATACCCTGCATGATGTCTCCAGACTTCTCTTTACTTTAGATACCTCTTTTCAGGCAGTAGCTGTGCAGCTGCAGCTGGATAGGAAGGAGGTATACTGTTATTTCCGCGTACATTCCACCGTCAGCCGACTTCGAGGCAGGGGACTTCCGCCGCGTCGTGGCGCAGTAGCCGGGGTCCTTTCTCTTACTCGGAGATCTGAGGGTAGACACCCCCTCTGAGGAAACTACTCGATTAATACCAGGGGTCAATTCCTTGCCGACCTGATCGAAGAGCTGGAGCTGTCCTAAATGTGGTTGAGTTTACGTATCACTGCCCGAGAACCGCTTCATTTTCCTGCCTCAATCTATCTTTGGGCTCTCCGGACGCACAGCCTGATTTTGGGTGGGGTTAGGTCGATGACCTACATAGGAGTGATCACCTTCCCATTTAAATATCATTTTCTGCGCCGCTACCGTTCGAGAGCCAGCCCCGGTGGTACTCGGTGATCCGCATTTCACGAAATGACTCATTTCTCTATCTCAATCGAGGAGTTTAAGTCTGTAGATGATGCCGTTGAATTCTTTTCCGCAGCTCAACTAGTATTCCTAGAACGTCTGGCCTCATTGCACGCCGACGGCTACCGTGGTGGTTAGGAGAGTGTGAAACGGCCCTCAAACAGAAGCGTTATGCCTACATGCGCTATAATACCCGCCCGAACGACTTCACTGTCGGTGAATTTCGTCGAGCTAGGGCTAGGTTCAAGTATATTTCGAAGCATGCCCGTTGCTCTTCTTGACTTAACGGGAATACCCCTCTAGCAGAGGAATGGAAGCGAGTCAAAAGGATTCGGGACAAATTCTCGCACGTCCCTTGTCCTGTTCTCCAGGATAATAGGACCGCAATCTCCGACCAGGCTTACGTTGCGCAATCCTTCGCGACCGTTTTCTCTAGTTGGGATGCTGCTCGGCGAGCATTCAATGCGCGTCGTGATGTCACGGAAACCCGAGGTCTGGACTATAACTCTAAGGTTGGAGAACCCTAAAACAACAGGTTTACTCTTGAGTGAGTTACGTTCCAACCTCGCTTCGTGCACGGACAACGCCCCTGGTCCAGACTTCTTCCCGTACGCCATGCTTCGAAACCTATGTGAGCGAGGCAAGGCCTTTCTGTTAGATTTGTTCAACAGGATCTGGGTAGAGGGTATCTTCCCAGATTCCTGGCAGATCACTACTGGGCTCGCTTTTCGCAAACTGGGGAAATCACTCTACCCCGGATTGTTTACGCCCAATCTCTCTAACCTCCTGCGTGTGCAAGCTAATGGAGAAACTGGTGAATGTTAGATTAGCTTTTTTTTCTGAACAGCGGAGGCCATCGGTCTTCTGCACAATGCAGCTTCCGCAAGTTCCACTCCACGTCAGATGATCTGCTCTGAATGGAAAATGCCGTCTGCGAGGCCGTCCACAGAAATACGCCATGGTGTTTTTCGATGGAGGACTATGATACCGCATAGCATTAGGGCATCATGGAGACTCTCCACACGAAAGGATGCCTCCCAATCTTTATATCTGAATTTTTGCGAGATCGTCCATTCCGCGTACGGGTAGGGAGAGCGCTCTCCGGCCCAATTGAGCAGGAAGAGGGTGTCCCGCAGGGAAGTGTCCTCAGTGTCGCACTCTTTGCCCTGACCATCAATGGAATCACCTCGGTGCTGCCGGGAGATGTTCTCGCTACGCTCTACGTGGACGACCTTTCAATCTCTTCGGCTGCGGCCCAGGTGCCAACTCTGAAGCGTCGATTCCAACAGGAATTGAAACGCGTCTCTCGCTATGCTTAAGTGCACAAGCTTCGGCTTTCCTTGGACAAGACTAAGGTGGTGCACTAATGCCTCCATCCACGGCCACACCGTGACCTAGGCTCGTTTCTAAATGGGGTGCGCCTGGAAGTGGTGGACTCGAACCGTTTCCTTGGTCTTGTATTTGACCGACGCCTCACCTAGGAGGCTCACATTAGCATCCATAGGGTCTCTTGTACCCGCGCCGTGGATATTATTTGCTCCGTGACGTTCATTCCCTGGGGCGCTGATAGGGCTAATCCCTTACTTTTTTTTTTATCGATCCTTTGTTCGTTCGAAGCTTGACTACGGGTGTTTTATGCATCCGCAGCCGATGGACTCGATCCATCAGACCAGCCTTCGCCTGGCGACCGCTTCCTTCCGCATTTCGCGCATTGAGATCCTACTTGGCGATGTTGGGGAGATGCCACTCGCTCTGAGCCGTGCACTGTGCATTATTCGCCTGTACGCGCGAGCCCACTGTCTCCTTCAGTCGCCAACAGCTCTCGCTGCATTCTCAGGTGATCTCGACGGTGACTATGCTGCTAAGAGACGCCAGTCATACCCTAAGGGGTTTAGGGCTAGGAAAATCCTTCGAGATAGGTATAGCTCTCGGGCCTGTAGCGCCCCTGGTTCTGCCCAGTACTCAACCCTGGGGGGTACCACCTTTGACTATTTGTCACCACCCCTCTGCTCCCAAAGCTTCTACAGCGCCGGGATTATTGCGTTCAACCTTTTTAGAGCACACGCTGGAATAGTGCCAGTGTATAGGGGTGGCTCAATTCCCAAGAGGGGGTCGGTTTCCACGCCGTATCCCCTCTGTTTGAAGACAGCGGGGGTTTGCCAAGTGTCGCTTGTCTTCACGGCCAAGCTGGTTGCAATACACCGTTCGGTACGGGAGATGTCGCGACATGCCCGGTTCGGATACCGGATTGTGATTTATAGCGACTCAGGAAGAACCCTGAGTGCTCTCGGGTCATTGGAATCTCCGCATCCTCTGGGTCGAGGCGCCATGGTTTTGACGAGCCGGGCAGATATCGAGATTATCTTCTTCTGGGTTCCTGGAAAGGTGGAAATTGCAGGGAATGAGCGCGTCGATGAGGGCCCGCGAGACCTGGGCGACCAGAGCAGCGTTTCGCTCTTCCTCACACCGATTACATGTCAGGAATACGGGGAGCTCTCCGGGCTGCTTGGCAAAGAAGATGGAAGACGGTCGAGGGGAACTTAAAGTTGCGTGCCATTGCACCGCGACTGTTCCCATGGACCTACCCCCTAAGGCCGCGACGGCTTCAGCTTGCTTTCTGAAATCTTCGAATCGGACACATTCGCGGGATGCAGCGCCATGACGACTGCGTTGCCCTCCAGACTGTTCTGCACATTCTTGTTGAATGTTCCAGTCTGGGTGATCTTCGCGCACGTTACCTGTCCCGGTACCGGGATGAGCCTAGGCGCTACCGCTTGTCCCTTGTACTCGAGACGGGTTCGTGCACATTGACTTGTGGACTATACAACTTTTTGGAAGAGGCTGGCCTTCTCGACTTTATTTGATTTTCTGTTGTGGGTCGCATGTTCCTGCGCCTGGGGAAGGCGGGGCTACCACCGACGCCCGAGCACGCTTCCTTCTTGACTTTTCCTTTTTTTTTTCTTTAACGTTATTTTTTTTTTTTTTAATATAGTCTAGTAGTAGGCCTTGGTGAGTACGACGACTTATGCCCCATATAGGCTCCTAAAAAAAAAAGAATTACCATCAAAATATGTTAATTGTTAACTAGAGCCGCGTGCGTAATCATTTTTTTCGAGCCAAAGTGGATAAAAACACTGTTGTTTAGGGCATTTAAGGTTAATGCATACAAAGTTTACATTAGAGTTGCACAATATTTTTCATTATTATTAATTGCGTACTTACTTCGACTCTTTAGGCAAGACGCTAATTTAACTATGATTTAGAAGGTTATGTTATTTAAACAGGTTTAGTTTTGGGTAATAGTGTCCTGTGGTATAATATATTGATGACTGAAGGTGCATCACCCATTAAAAAAAATAAAATGCTAATTGGAGTCAACATCAGAGAAACTCCTTATCCTTATTAAGCAAAAACTCACCCATCCTTTTCCCATTGCCCTATTCTCAATAGCAATAATAAAATGACAATACAAAAAGTTTATATTCAGATTTCTTCAACATTGTTAAAAATATAAACAAACTGAATTGCAATTATGACTAACATCGTACATTATCTGTATTTTAATTTGACCCGCCCAGATTGAGCATTAATCTTGTACCAGCCCGGGTTTTGAAATGACTTTACGTCCATCTTGTCAACATAGAGCTCGCCCTGAAGATGGTCCATTTCATGTTGCACAATGCGTGCGCTCCACCCGCTAAAATCTTGGCACAAGTGGTTCGCCGACGCATCAAAACCTTCACAAGTTGCGAGAAAATTTGCACCATTAGAAAAATTACTACAGTTAGAACCATGATTATTGGTTAGAGGGGTGTTGTGGTTTAAAATTCTCCAGGAGCAGATGACATCTATGACCGCTGGGTTTAAGAGAGGGAGGGAGCTTTGATCCTACAGCCTGTGGTCCCCCGCCCACGTTACCGCAATTAGGTGGGGCCGCTGTCCTGAGGGAACCAGGTTCGAGTGGAGGGAGGCTGTTGCATGCTAGCGGCCCATGCAAAAGCTAGGAAGTGGGAGTTTGGTTGAAACTTAACCTCACGTGGCATACATCCAAGCCGGGTGGTCCCGTCCTTAAATGAGTGGCCACCCTACAACTTTTTTTTCTCCTTCCCTACAGGGTGGTCAGTTTAAAAAAAAAGAGCCTTGGCTCCTGGGCGCATTTTTCATAAATGTATTCGGGGTTGGGGGGGACCCTCATCCAACATTCTTGTTTTTTTATTATTATTTTAGGATCCCTTGTGACTGCCACCAGCAAGGTCACAGATACTCAAATTTAATAGATAAGGCGATCCTTAGGTTTCAAAACTTCCACTTCAACTAATTTCCCCACACATTGGGATCGGCTCGCATCAACGCCACTATAACTACCCGCTCCTCCCACCCCATTCATGCTCCATGAAGCAAAAGGCCACCCATTATTTTTCCAAACCAAAGAGGCCCTTCTTACTGATGGGGCTCTATGTGCTGAAGCATCTCATTCCGTTAGGGTTCATCCTTGACCTGAAGGCCCCTGACAAACCTCCTCTATGCATAATATCCATCCACTCTCTCTCTCTCAAACACTCACTCACATAATCAATCCACCTTTCAAGTGGTCTTCGAACCCTCCTCCCACCCTGACACACTCTTGTATATTCTATTCACAAGTCTATCTCCATCCATCCATTCTTCTTGCATCCCTGTACCATTTAATAACAATCCTCATGTAGAAATCGAACTTTCAAATTAAACCGGACTTTGTCTTCAAGTTGAGAAGCAAGAAGTGAGAGGGACGACAAATCAGATGCGACTGCCATTCCCATCGGACTCAGTTTTGACAAATGGCGTGTGCCCTACACTTTTTGTTCATCATTACTCAGATTTACGCAGGATGTTGTTACAGGTTCATACCTGGATATTTAGGTTGAAACATATTTTAATATTTTGGGGTAACTTTTCGATCATCTCTCGAATATTGAACAGCCATGGTAACATCACAGACCATTAGTTAACACTACCCCCCCCCCCCATCTTTCACTCGAACCCGTTTTCCATTATATAAAAAAAAACACATCGACCATTTCAGCATCTACTACTTAGAACCTTGGCGCGATCATATGCTTTCTCCATATCCATAAGCTCGACATACAGCTTGCATCTATTGTTCCTCTTTTTCTCAACTAACCTCATCAGATCCTTAATGATTCTTCTTAAACAAATAAAAATTTTGCCATAAACCTTACCTACAACATTTACTCATTTCCTTGTAGCTCCTACTTCTCCATTTAGCGTATGCTGACACAATAGTACTTTCTCAGTATTCTTCCAGTCCTCAGGCCCTGTTCCATTTTCAAAGGCATTAAAACAACCACACTCAAGTCTACAATCACTCCAGCCACAGAATTATTGGTTACATACCTTGATACACAAAATCCAGTTCACCCTTGAAGCCAACCATACTCAAATTCCCTTCATTTTTCATACACACATTATGCAGCTCAAAGTACTCTCACCATTTATTTTTAATCAATTCATCTCAATTTTTGTTTCTCACATTACTCACTTCCAAAATAACTTCCAGTTCCCATCCCAATTTTCTTTCACATTCCTTTCAGATCCTTCATTTGCTGCTTTCTTACTCTGATTAATCAGTTATTTAAGTAAGCTTGTTCACTTTTACCAAATATTCAAATACACCTCTGTACTAACAAGCATCTGTAAGTTCACTGTTTACTCTCAATTGAATTTTCAGTTATCTATCAACCACATATCATTCAAGTTTCTCTTTCCAATTCCAGCACACTAAAACATACTCTTTCCACAACCCACTATCACATCCTTAAACTCCTTACTCTCAACCACTCTCACATATTCTACCATCTCTCGTTAGCCACTTTATGTACAAACTTTTGGTGAAAATATCTTGTATTTTGCTTCTTAGTTGTAGTAATAACAATCCCATCTTTTACAGATTAAACCTTTAAATTTTGATTCTCCCTCATTTTCAGGTATGTAGTTATCCATGCACTAAGCAATTCAGCCTTATATAGCAGTTATGTGGTAAGATAGTCCCATAGCAATAGCAAGCAATTTAGCATTATACAACACAATTATGTGGTCAGATAATCTAATAGCAAGCAATTCAGCCTTATACAACACAGTATGTGGTCAAATAGTCTCATAGCCATAATTCTTATGGGTTTTGATCGAGCACATGCAACAGGATATTATTACAAGGCACAGATCAATCTTACTCGTACATTCTCCCTCTCTTCCTTACCCAATCCACTTGCATTTAGACATATCCTTGGGCTGAAAGAATGCGTTTGCCACACATGGATTCTCTCTGCACAAAAAACAAGAGCGCTTTCTCTTTTTTCATTTTTTCTAAGTGCAGCAACAATGTACGAGGGGTGGTTAATAAGTTTTGCGAATCGGTAGGGCAAAACAAAGGAAGGGAAATGGTTGTTTGTGGGGGTGTTAGGACAAGTTATGACAAGTCAGGACCTGCAGCCGCACGCTCCTGCCTCGTCTATTTAAGAAGCAGTAGCTGATCGCAGATCGTCAGTCACAAATCTTTCAACAATGGAGAAGGTTGAGCACAGCGCAGTGATCAAACTTTTGACCAAGGAAGGCAAGAATGCAAAAGAGATCCATGAACGCATGGTTGCCGTGTACACCGACACCGCCCCTTCCTATGCAACCATTGCTCGCTGGAATAGGCAGTTACGCCATGGGAGTGAGTCCCTTGAAGATGTGGCCCGTATGGAGAGGATGATCCTCGAAAATCAACGGGTGAAGGTCGAAGAAATGGGACGAGAACTTGGAATATCGCATGGAAGTGTTATTAACATCATCCACGACAATTTGGCCGTGACTAAGGTCTCTGCCCGTTGGGTCCCTAGAAACCTCACGCCCCATGATCGACTTCAACGTCGTCAAAGTCCACAAGGCCAGAGTTGCACAAGCTGCCTGCGCGAGTGCGGATTCGAAGAGCTCAACCATCCCCCCCTACAGTCCAGATCTGGCCCCTAGCGACTACTTTTTATTCCGCCAGCTCAAGGCTGCACTGCGTAGACGCCGGTTTGGGGACGATAAAGATGTCAATAGTATATATATATATATATATATATATATATATATATATATATATATATATATATATATATATATATATATATATATATATGTCGTAGAATGGACTCCCGACGATATACCATATATAACTATTCGTTGAGGGGACTTCTTTAATTATCTTTAGAGTGCGTTAATTGTCTGGCGGGGCGATATTATGTATCTTCGATATGCTTAAGAAGTGGAACTGAGCTCAAGGATAATAATATTGCTATCATTAATAAAATAGAGTTTTATTAATAATAACTATCAACAAAAACAAGACGGAAAATATTGACATAAACAGAGAATGGAAAGGGTCGTGGGGGCTCGGGCTAATCCGAGGATTAAAGGATTTAACAAGGTAAAACAAATATAGAGTTAAAGAGATGGGATGGTTCGCTAAACCATTTAAAGAACAGGATAGAATTGACAAAAGGGTTAAGTACTCAATGGTGACGTTTGGCTTACGTAACTTTATACGAGTGGTGCAGTGGAAGGCGACGTGAAGGAATTTTCAGTCCGCTGGCGAGTTCCAGCCGAAGGGGGGGAATAAGATGATCCTGACGTGACGTCTTGGGAATGAGAACCGTTTCTCGACGAACGGCTTGAAGAACAATGGCTGTTCTACGTTGTTCTCTTCCGAACAACAGGGGAGGGGGGGGGGTGAGAACCGTCTCTTGTCTACGGGCTCAAGAACAATGGCTGTTCTAATGTTGTTCTCTTCTTGAACAACAAGGGGGAAGGATGAGAAGCGTTTCTTGGCGAACGGATTCAAAAGAACAATGGCTGTTCTACGTTGTTCTCCTCTGAACAGGGGGGGGGGGTGAGAACCGTCTCTTGTCTAGGGGTTCAAGAACAATGGCTGTTCTAATGTTGTTATCCTCTGAACAACAAGGGGGAAGGGTGATAACCGTTTCTTGGCGAAGGGCTCAAAAGAACAATGGCTGTTCTAACGTTGTTCTCTATCTGAACAATGAGGGGGAAGCCTTGAGGACTTGGCGTCACGAAAGGATCCAACCTTTGGCACTCAAGGGATATTGTCCTCCTTCTGGACAAGTGATGGTGAATCTTGAGGTCGAGGTCCCTTGGCGCACAAAGTGAGAGAGGGTCGTGGTGATGTTTCGCGACGAAAATCTGGATCTCCAATCTCATCTTAGTGGTAAATTTTCCATCTAAATAGTCGAGACACTCCCTTGGCGTGGGGGACAATGGAGTGGGAACTTCGAGGGAATGCACAGCCGAGGCTGGGAAAAATGCCTTATCTGCCCATAAGCCTAACTCAATCTGGCGAGGTCGGCGTATGGGGGCAAACGGGGGGACGATAACCTCCTTGTTTAAACATTGACATCCGATGGCTGCGATAAAGCGCCAAGCTTCGAAGCGAAGATGCACGTGGGAGCATCGTGGTTTTAAATAATATGTGATAGGGGTTGAAACTAACGCTGCTCAACCCGTTCTATCACAGTCCACAAGGCCAGAGTTGCACAAGCTGCCCTGCGCGAGTGCGGATTCGAGGAGCTCAACCATCCCCCCCTACAGTCCAGATCTGGCCCCTAGCGACTACTTTTTATTCCGCCAGCTCAAGGCTGCACTGCGTAGACGCCGGTTTGGGGACGATGAAGATGTCAATAGTATATATATATATATATATATATATATATATATATATATATATATATATATATATATATATATGTCGTAGAATGGACTCCCGACGATATACCATATATAACTATTCGTTGAGGGGACTTCTTTAATTATCTTTAGAGTGCGTTAATTGTCTGGCGGGGCGATATTATGTATCTTCGATATGCTTAAGAAGTGGAACTGAGCTCAAGGATAATAATATTGCTATCATTAATAAAATAGAGTTTTATTAATAATAACTATCAACAAACACAAGATGGAAAATATTGACATAAACAGAGAATGGAAAGGGTCGTGGGGGCTCGGGCTAATCCGAGGATTAAAGGATTTAACAAGGTAAAACAAATATAGAGTTAAAGAGATGGGATGGTTCGCTAAACCATTTAAAGAACAGGATAGAATTGACAAAAGGGTTAAGTACTCAATGGTGACGTTTGGCTTACGTAACTTTATACGAGTGGTGCAGTGGAAGGCGACGTGAAGGAATTTTCGGTCCGCTGGCGAGTTCCAGCCGAAGGGGGGGAATAAGATGATCCTGACGTGGCGTCTTGGGAATGAGAACCGTTTCTCGACGAACGGCTTGAAGAACAATGGCTGTTCTACGTTGTTCTCTTCCGAACAACAGGGGAGGGGGGTGAGAACCGTCTCTTGTCTACGGGCTCAAGAACAATGGCTGTTCTAATGTTGTTCTCCTCTGAACAACAAGGGGGAAGGGTGAGAACCGTTTCTTGGCGAAGGGCTCAAAAGAACAATGGCTGTTCTAACGTTGTTTCTCTATCTGAACAACGAGGGGGAAGCCTTGAGGACTTGGCGTCACGAAAGGATCCAACCTTTGGCACTCAAGGGATATTGTCCTCCTTCTGGACAAGTGATGGTGAATCTCGAGGTCGAGGTCCCTTGGCGCACAAAGTGAGAGAGGGTCGTGGTGATGTTTCGCGACGAAAATCTGGATCTCCAATCTCATCTTAGTGGTAAAGTTTCCATCTAAATAGTCGAGACACTCCCTTGGCGTGGGGGACAATGGAATGGGAACTTCGAGGGAATGCACAGCCGAGGCTGGGAAAAATGCCTTATCTGCCCATAAGCCTAACTCAATCTGGCGAGGTCGGCGTATGGGGGCAAACGGGGGGACGATAACCTCCTTGTTTAAACATTGACATCCGGTGGCTGCGATAAAGCGCCAAGCTTCGAAGCGAAGATGCACGTGGGAGCATCGTGGTTTTAAATAATATGTGATAGGGGTTGAAACTAACGCTGCTCAACCCGTTCTATCACAGCCCACAAGGCCAGAGTTGCACAAGCTGCCCTGCGCGAGTGCGGATTCGAGGAGCTCAACCATCCCCCCTACAGTCCAGATCTGGCCCCTAGCGACTACTTTTTATTCCACCAGCTCAAGGCTGCACTGCGTAGACGCCGGTTTGGGGACGATGAAGATGTCAAGCTCGCCGTCCAGGAGTGGATTGAACAGAAGTCGGGAGATTTCTGGTTGTCGGGAATTCGAAGCCTCAGGGACAAGTGGCGCAAGTGCATTGGAGTCGAGGGTAGTTATATTGAAAAATAATAAAACACTTTTCCTCATATCTCGTTTCCTTATATCCGAATTGCAAAACTTATTGACCGCTTCTCGTAGTTAACAAAAATGAAAACTATTTTTCATTATCCCTTCTAAGTTTATCCATTTCCTTTATTTTCTCTCCTTATTTTTAAGTACTTATAATTTAAATATATTTTACAAACACATTTGTATAAAAGAGCTAAGCAAGTAAAAAGCATGGTTAAAAGTGGTTGGATGCCAATTTCTACAACATATCTTTGGACCTTACCTGACAGATTAATCGATCTATATCGGGCCACAGAGGCGGTGTATCCTCTCACACTATTGCAGCCCTCATGAAACTCAACTGTCTCATAATTCAAGACTTTCATTTGGGGATTGATGAAAACCTGATGGGATAAAATGAAAGAAATTATTTAAAAATGGGATTTTACAACAGTACAAATGGATTGGATGATGAGATGATGTATTTAAGAGTATGAGTAGCTCTTGATAGAAAAGAATATTGTGAAGGAAGTACTTAATATGAAAGCTTTGAGAGCGATGATGGGCTTATCTGACCCCACAGATGTTTGGGGACTGCCTTCTGGGGCATAGTTGAAAGATAATTTGAGCCTACAGATAGAATATAAACTTTTTATATCTAAAAACAATAGACACCAAGAACAACAAATAGACACCAAAATAAGGCACAATCAGGCTTTGGAATGAGGCTCAATCCTTCAAACGACCAAACAAACAGCCAACGACCAAACAAACAGCCAACACCCAAAGCTTTAGAAGGAAAATGGGAGATGTAGAGAACGGAAAGATAGGACAAACTATTTTAACTGTTACAGGTTCAAATCCAACTTCTTTATTTATTTTCATATAACGGTTAAAATAGTTTGTCCTTCCACGAGAACAAGAAAATTAAACTACAAGATTTGGGGGAACTACAGTATATGATGAAAAAGAATTATCTGAAGTCCCTCAAACCATTTTAGAAAGTTCCTGCAGGAGTAAAAAGTTAAAGGGTTTAAGGTAAATTACCAGTGGGTTGCTGCCCAATCCAAGTGGATTCTATATGTCAGCTAGGGTGAAACGAGACAAACCATCTATAAAAGGTGGAGGAGACCACTTTGTGACAAAAATTAAAAAAAACGACGGGTTAAAAGATTCCTCCGCCAATATGAATCGAAGACGGGTGTGTTGAGGAATAGTTAAAAGGGTCGGGAAACAGGTCAACCGGAGAATGGCAAAATGGTTACAATCCAATAAAAGGTGGGCAACCGATTGGTCCCCACCGCAAGGGCTGATATGAGCATCACCCGAAACAAGATGGCCATGAGTAAGTCTCGTGTGGCCAATGCGAACTCGGCAAGGGCCAACTCCAACGACCGCATTCTATGACGACTCGAGGGCCAAGAGTGAATAGAATTTTTAATTTTGTATAGTTTGGATGATTAACAGTCATCGCATTCATTCTGCCACAGTTGAAAAATATACTCTCTATTAAAGGAAAGTAGTCCCTAATATTTATTTTTTTAAGGGGCTATCTGGCGACTGCCCACTTAGGCATAAGTCGCCGTAAGCAAACAGCCTAGTTCTAGACTACTTTAAAAAAATTGAACAGGAAACAAGAATAAAAAGAAATAACAATAACAATAAAAAAACAATAACAAAAACAACTAAACCTAGTTAAATGAAAGGGATAAGGCCGGCCTCCCCCAAATAGTCAACAAGTCCACCAGTCAATGTGTACGCACTCGTCCCGAGTACAAAGGACAGGCGGTAGCGACCTCGCCCATCCGGTACCGGGACAGGTAACGTGCGCGAAGATCACCCAGGCTGGGACATTCGACAAGAATGTGCCGAACAGTCTGGGGGACAACGCAGTCGTCGCAATAGGGCGCAGGCGAGCGCTCCATTAAATAGCGATGCGTCACACGAGTGTGTCCGATTCGGAGACGACAGAAAGCGACTTGAAGCCGTCGCGGCATTGTGGGATAGGTCCATGGGAACAGTCGCGGCATAATGGCACGCAACTTTAAGTTCCCTTCGACTGTCTCCCATGTTTGCTAAGCAGTCCGAAGAGCTGCCCGTATTCCTGCCATGTAGTCGGTGTGAGGAAGAGCGAAACGCTGGTCCGGTCGCAGAGTCCGCGAGGACTCTTTGGCGCCCTCATCGGCGCGCTCATTCCCCGCAATACCTATATGTCCAGGAACCCAGCAGAAGATAATCTCGACATCTGCCCGGCTCGCCAAAACCGTGGCGTCACGGATATCGCAAACCAGGGGATGCGGAGATTCCAATGCCCCGAGAGCACTCAGGGCGCTTTGTGAGTCGCTATAGATCACAATCCGGTCTCCGAACCGGGCACGTCGCGTAATCTCCCGTACCGAGTGGTGTATTGCCACCAGCTCGGCCGTGAAGACAGACGCAGCGCCTGGCAGAGCCCCGCTGACTTCAAAGAGTGAGTGGCATCTCCCCAGCATCGACCAACAGGCTCTCAATGGGGAAAGTGCGGAATGCACAGGTCGCAAGGCGAAGGCCGGTGTGGTGGATCGAATCCACCTTCCACAATAAACGCTCGGCTGCGGATGCATAAAACTCGCATCCGTAGTCGAGTTTCGAACGAACAAAGGATTGATAAAAAAGTAGGGCAGTAGCCCTATCAGCGCCCCGAGCGCTGAACGTCACGGAACAGAGAATGTCTATGGCGCGGGTACAAGAGACCCTAAGGCTGCGAATATGAGCCTCCCAGGTGAGACGTCGGTGGAATACAAGACCAAGGAAACGGTGCGATTCCACCACATCCAGGCGCACCCATTAAGAAACAAATCTGGGTCGGAGTGAAGCCGTGGATAGCGGCAGAAGTGCACCACCTTAGTCTTGGCCAAAGAAAACCGAAACCTGTGCGTTCGGCATAGCGAGAGACGCGGTTCAATGCCTGTTGGAGTCGACGCTCCAGAGTTGGCATCTGGGCCGCGCCAAAAGAGATCGAAAGGTCATCCACGTAGAGCGTAGCGAGAACATCTTTCGGCAGCACCGAGGTGATGCCGTTGATGCTCAGGGCAAAGAGTGTGACACTGAGGACACTTCCCTGCGGGACACCCACTTCCAGCTCCTTTGGGCCGGAGAGGGTTTTCCCCACCCGTACGCGGAATCGACGATTCAGATATAAAGACTGGGAGGCATCCCCTCGCCCCCATCGTGTGGAGAGTCTCCATGATACCGTATCGCCTCGAGGTATCATAGGCCTTCTCCAGATCAAAAAACACCGTGGCATAGTGCTGTCTACGAAGGAAAGCCTCGCAGACGGCATTTTCCAGTCGGAGCAGAGCATCCGACGTGGAGTGGAACTTGCGGAAGCCGCACTGTGCAGAAGACAGATGGCCTCCGCTGCCGAGAAAAAAGGCTAATATAACATTTACCAATTTCTACATCAACTTGCACATGCAAGAGGTTAGAGATTGGGCGGAAACCGGACGGGGTAGAGTGATCTCTCCCTGGTTTGCGAAAGGCAGGCACAGTAGCGATTCGCCAGGAGTCTGGGAGGAGACCCTCCACACAGATCCTGTTGAACAAATCTAACAGAAAGACCATGCCTCGCTCACCTAGGTGTCGAAGCATGGCGTACAGGCCATCGTCCGGACCATGGGCGGTGTCCGCGCACGAAGCAAGAGCCAAACGTAACTCGCTCAGAGTAAACCTGTCGTTGAAGGGTTCTCCGCCTCTCGAGGTAAAATCCAGCCGGCGGCCTTCCGTGACATCGCGACGTGCATTGAATGCTGGCGGAGCAGCATCCCGGATAGAGAATGCGAAAAAAGCGCTCGCGAAGGATTCCGCCCCGGACGCGGGGTCCGAGATTGCAGTCCCATTCTCCTGGAGAACGGGAAGGGGGTCCTGCGAGAACTTGCCCCGAATCCTTTTGACTCCCTTCCAGGGGTCTTCCCCGTTAAATGAAGAAACGTATGCCCGCCAAGAAGAGCGAGAGGGGGGGGGGGTGTTTCGAAATATACCGGAACCTAACCTAGCCCAACGAAATTTATCGACAGTGAAATTGTTCGGGGGCGCTTCTGCCTGAGGGCTGTCTCACACTCAGATGACCACCACTGGAGTTGTCGGCGTGCAAAACGGCCAGACGTTCTAGGAATAGTAGCTAGGCCCACGGCGATGAGGTTGCCGGAGAACTCAACGGCCTCATCTACCGAGCTAAACTCCTCGACTGAGATAGAGAATTCAGTCATTTCCTGAAATGCAGGCCACCCCGCCCACGCCAAGCACCACCGAGGTGGGCTCTCAGGCAACAGTTGCCCTAAAAATGATATTTGAATGGGAAAGTGATCACTACCATGGAGGCCACCGCGCCCACGCCAAGCACCACCGAGGTGGGCTCTCAGGCAACAGTTGCCCTAAAAATGATATTTGAATGGGAAAGTGATCACTACCATGGAGGTCATCGACCACCCCCGAATCAAAATCCGGCTATGCATCCGGAGAGCACAAAGATAGATCGAGGCAGGAAAATGAAGCGGTTCTCGGGCAGTGATGCATAAACTCATCCACATTTAGGACACCCATCTCAAGCTCGTCGATCAGGTCGGCAAGGACTTGACCCCGGCGATTAATAGAGTAGTCTCCCCAGAGGAGCTGTCTACCGTTTAGATCTCCGAGCAAGAGAAAGGGCCTCGGCAACCCTGCCACGACACGGCGGAATTCCCCGCGTCGAAGTCGGCTGACGGTGGAATGTACACGGAAATAACAGTATACTTCTTATCAAGGTGCATCTGCACAGCATGGTTTCCTGCAAAAAGATAGCTAAGTGAGAACGGGAGGAGATGAGCCTCCGCAGCTCCTCTTAGTTGGCCCGGAGTCCGCGGCAATTCCAATGAAGCAATATGCCCAGGCCTAGTTCGGAGGAGATGCGGTGGCCCTCTTCGAAGAGAAGACCCTCACGGGAATGGCCTTACGTTTCCCGGAGACAGAACTCCGGGCGCTGTTGGCCGAACAATGCGCTGAAGGCGCTGTGGCCTTCGATGATTTATTGGGGGAAGTTGGGCTCGACATGCGAGTCCTTTACTCCCTCTGCCTGGAAACATTAGGCGGGCAGGGCAGCTTTGGAGGTGGGGGGGGGGGAGCCCTCTTTTCGAGGATTCACCGTCTCCGAGCCACATAGCCCACCAGTGGGCGTGGGCGGTGGGCGAAGGAGCTGACAGCTAACTTGTTGCTGTCCTCCTTTCGGGGGGAAGCTTTAGGAACCCCAGAAGATGGCCTGGCGACCAGCTTCAGGGGTATTGCCTCCTGTGAGTCTAGCAACTCGGTGGAGGCGCGTGGCCGTTTCGCCTTACGGAAAATGGTCACGCTGGGGAAATAAGGGGGAGCCCTGGTTTTAAACGGGGCTGGGTGTGAACCCTTTTTGCCGCCAGCATTACCAGGGGAGTGCCGGGGTTGAGTAGAGCCCGCAGAAGGGCTCCGAATGGGCGCGGAAACAACCGTGCTCGTTGGCCTGGATGGGCCAGGAGCAGAGGGTGCCTTTCTAACTATTGAGGCATATGACGTCCCAGGCAGAGCCGGGCGCACCAGGACCAAGTCCTTAGCCTCACGGAATGAGAGTCGATCCTGGGCCTGAACGGCCAGGATTTCTTTCTCGAGGAGATATGCACCACATTGCTTCCAAGAAGCGGGGTGCGGCTCTCCGCAATTGACACACTTGGCCACAGAAGATTTGGACTTATCGTGTGCGGCCTTGGAGCAACTTACACAGGTTTCGGGTAACCCCGACTTTGCACGTCGTCAAGAGCGATTAATATGGCCGAAGCGGTGGCAGTAATAGCACCTCAGCGGCAGTGGCACGAATGCCTTCACGCGGTAGCGATACCAACCGGCACGCATCGCCTCAGGGAGCTTGTCACAGTCAAACGTGATGAAGAGTGTAGGGCTGGGTCTCAAGGCCCGTCCTGTTTTCTCATCACAGGTTCGACCTTGACCGCCCCATGGTCAGCCAGCTCTAAGGTGATGTCCTCTATGGAGTAACCCACGAGTTCCCTTGCATAAACTACTCCTTTGACGAAGTTCATGGTAGAGTGTGGCGTCACACTCACAAGCGTGTCATCAAGCGTCGGAGGGATTACACGCATTCGCCAAAAGGATCCGTCCGAGAAACGGGTCACCTTCGGCTCTCTACCAATCACACTAGCTAACGCTCTCCTCTGATGGATCATGTTGCCCTTAGCCAACATGCTGCCATCAGTGGAGCGAATAACGAGGAAGCATTTGAAGCCAGCCAGCTCGAAAACCCTGGGTAGGCTCTGAATGAGGGGCCCCGATGTATTCGAGGCTCCGCTCTGCGCACTAGCACATTCGGTCTTAGTCAGGGGCTCCGGACCCGGGGGGGGCAGAGGGGCCGGATGTGCCGATCTTGGCTTGGTCGCTTACCGAAGTGGCAGCAGATCCATCCGTCCCTGCAGGCCCCACGGATGGAGAGGATCCCCAAGTCTTTTTCCTTGTTTTTTCTTTTTAGGAGAGCAGGGCAGGGAATGAACCCGCTTCTCCCCTGCACCGGCAGGAGCCCCCAGGCCGGATGAACCAGCCTCAGCAAGGTCCTTCTCCGAGATGGACAAGGTCCTAGCAGTCGCAGGGAAACCAGCCAGAGGAAGAGATCCCTCCTCTCCTTGTACTGCGTTGGAGACCTGAGTGGTTTGAGGAGGACCTTGCATAGGGGCGGACTCAAGTTCGTTGCTTGGCACTCAGCCCAGATTCTTCCCCCATGGAAGGCCCTACTGTCTGAGGCTGGGCTGGGGGTTACCTCAAGGACCATATCTATCTCGGGGGAGACCTCCATTTGCCCCTCCCCCCGGACTTCACAGGTCTCATTGGCAGCAGTTTCACTAGTCGAATATGAAGAGGCACAGGCCTTGATCCCCGCTAGGTTTAAGATTCGGGCCAGCAGGTCTTTGGAGGGAAGCGACTGATGGAGCCTGTCTTCCCTTTCCCCACTAAGGGGGTTTGCCCTACCGAGCCGCTTCAATGGGGAGCGGTCGGCTATGGGCTGTCTGCTTGCTTTCTTGGCAGTCCCCTTGGAAAGTAAAGGGAATGCTGCTGGAAAGAGGGAGGCACCCAAACGCACCTCCAGAGAAGGGAGTGAGGGTGAGTCTCCTACACTCATAGGCAAAGGAGAGGAGTAAGCCTCCTCTCTGGTTAAAGAGATTTGGAGGGTCCCCTCCAAGAGCACAGGGGGAGTGGGGACCTCCATTGTAGGTGAGGGGGAAAGGGAAAGTTTTATTTTGGGGTTTTACATCATCAGGCATGGGGACCCTATTCTTTCTCTGGGAAGCAAACGCTAATCACCCCTCGCGATGGCCCGCTCTGCAAAGGGTGCATATGGGGCTGGCAGAGGCAGATGCCGCCATTTTAGGCCACCCCTCCCGCCTGGTGACCTGGCAGCCCCTCAGCATGGTGGCTCCACCTTGGGCATGGAGTAAAAAAAGATAGATAGTGAAGTGAGAGGGAAAAGGGATGTGAGGAAAGTATGAGTGGGGATGAAGTAGGTTGTTAAAAACCCACCATCTCAAACCAGAGCTCAGGGGTTAGGGAACATTGTCCCCTCCCCCTCAGCCCCAATCCAGGATAGTTGGCTGAGAAGAAAGTCAGCATCTACCTTATAAAAATAGAGACCAACCAGATAAAGTTGTGGGAGAGGTTGTAAGGGAAGTGAGGAAGTAGGGGCAAAATACAGGCTGTCTGAAAGGAGAAGAGGCTAAGCTGGGGCTGTTCGGGGCACTGAGTCCTGTCAGCACAGCGGCCAGGAAGGCAAATCGCCGCACCACTTACTGGGTGGGGGAAGAGTAGTCGATGACCTCCATGGTAGTGGACACTTTTCCCATTCAAATATCAGTAATTTCAGGAAATGACTGATTTCTGTCTCAGCCAAGGAGCTTAGGTCGGTAGATGAGGTTGTTGAGTTCTTCTCTAGCAATCTCATGGCTGTTGGGCTAATGCTATTTTTAGAATGTCTGGCTGATTTGCATGCCAACCCCTCCCGTGATGGTCAGCCAAGTCTGAGGCAGCCCTCAAACAAAAGCATTATGCCTACATGCGCTATAAGCGCCGCCCACACAATTTCACTCTTGTTAAATTTCGGCGAGCTAGGGCTAGGTTCTGGTATGTTTCGAAGCATGCCCGCCACTCTTCTTGGATGATATACAGGTTTTCACTTAATGGGAAGACCCCTCTAGAAGATGTGTGGAAGCAATTCTTGTTCTCCTGGCGAATCGCTACTGTGCTAGCTTTTTGCAAACTAGGGAAAGATCACTCTACCCCAGCCGGCTTCTACCCAATCTCTCTAACTAACCTTCTGATCTGACTGAAAAATGCTGTCTGTGAGTCCTTCCTTCATAGACAGCACTACCCCAGGGTATTTTTCGATCTGGAGAAGGCCTATGATACTGCATGGCACTACAGTATGATAGAGACTCTCTACACGATGGGGATGGGGGAACACCTCCAAATCTTTATATCTGAATTTTTTGCAAGATTGATGATTCCACGTATGGGTGGGGGGGAGCCCTCTCTGGCCCAATGGAACAGGAAGGGAGGGGGAGCCCCATAGGGAAGTGTCCTCAATGTCACAATATTTTCCCTGAGCATCAATGGGATGACCTCGCTGCTGCTGGAAGATGTTCTTGGTATGCTCTACATGGAGGAACTTTCACTCTCTTTTGGCAAGGCCAAGATGCAAACTCTGGAGCATTCATTCCAACAGGCATTGAACTGTGGCTCTCACTACGCTGAAGTGCACAGGCTTCGGTTTTTTCTTAGCCAAGACTAAAGTGGTGCACTTCAGCCACTTTCCAAGGCTACACTCTGAGCCAGACTTGTTTCTAAATGAGGCTTGCCTGGAAGTGGTGGACTAGCAGTTTCCTTGGCCTTGTATTTGGCCAACACCTCACCTGAGAGGCTCATCTTTGCTCTGTAATGTTCAGTACCTGGGGCGCTGATAGGGCTACTGCCTACATTTTTATTGGTCCTTTATTCGTTCTAAGCTTGACTACGGATGCAAGTTTTATGCATCAGCAGCCAAGCGTGTATTGGGAAGGTGGACTCGATCCATCACATTAGCCTTTTCCTGGTGACTGGTGCCTTCTACACATCCCCCATTGAGAACCTACTTGTTGATGCTGAAGAGATGCCACTCGCTCTGCGCCATGAACAATGCATTATTTGCCTGTATGCATGAGCAAGGCACCTCCCTCAGTCGCCAACAGCTCCCACTGCATCCATAACTGATCTTGACAGTGCCTCTGCCGCCGAGAGATGCCAGTCATAGCCTAAGCCCTTTGTGTTTAGGGATAAGAAACTCCCTCGAAAGCTCGATATAGCTCTCAGACTGGTGGTGCCCCTGGTTCTGCCCAAGACTCTACCCTGGAGGGTACCACCTTTGACTATTTGCCACCACGCCTCTGCTCCCAAAGCTTCCACAGCGCCGGGATTATTACGTTCGGCCTTTGTGGAGCACACTTCATGTCATGTTGGAACTGTGCAACTGTATACAAATGGCTCCAAGTCCCAAGAGGGGATCAGTTTGCATGCTGTATCCCTTCTGCCTGAAGTCAGTGGGGCTCTGCCAGGCGCTGCATCTGTCTTCATGGCCAAGCTGGTTGCAATACACAGCTTGGTGGGGGAGATAACGAGACGTACCCAGTTTGGAGACCGGATTGTGATTTATAGAGACTCACAATGTGCCCTGAGTGCTCTCATGGCATTGGAATCTCCACATGCATTGGTTTGCAATATCTGTGAAGCCAGTTTCGGCGAGCTGGGGGATTTCTAGATTATCATCTGCTGGATTCCTGGACATGTAGGAATTGCAATCAATGAGCATGCCGATGAGGGCACCAAAGAGTCCACGAGGACTGGGTAGCCAGACCAGCGTTTCCCTCTTCCTCACACTGATTACATGTTAGGAATACAGGCTGCCCTCCGGGAGGCTTGGCCAAAAAGATAGGAGATGGTCAAGGGGAACTTAAGGTTACGTGCCATTGCGCCACGACTGTTCCCATGGACCTACCCCCCAATACCATGATGGCATCAGGTTGCTTTCTGTCATCTCCAAAATGGACACACTTGCAGGATGTACAGCCACTTGATGCAGCGCTTGCCTGTGCCTTATTGCGAAGCCTGCATTGTCCCCTGGACTTATTATGCCCAGGTATGCAGTTGCCAGATGGGCCCGCAAAATTTTAAAAATAAAATGGGCCGCACTAAAAAAGAGAAAAGTCGTCTACATTGAATGTAGCAAGAACATCTTCCAGAAGCAGTGAGGTGATATCGTTGATATTCAGGGAAGTGTGCCACAGAGGACACTTTCCTGCTGCATAGTGCCAGAGGAGGCTACCCCCACCCATATGCGGAATAGACGATCCTACAAAAACTTAGAAATAAAGATTGGGAGGTGCCCCCTCGCCACCATTGTGTGGAGTCTACCTGATACTGTATTGCCATGTGGTATCAAAGGCCTTCTCTAGATCAATAAACACTGTGGCTTAGTGTTGTGCAGGAATAAAGGCCTCGCAGACGTGATTTGTCAGTCAGAGAAGAGCATCATTCAATGTAAACCTGTCGGCGAACTTCAGTGACATCACAAAGTGCATTGAATGCTGGCAGAGCAGCTACGAGAATGCGAAGGGAGCGGACATGAAGGACTCCCCCACAGAGGAGGGTTCTGAGACTGTGGTCCCATTCTCCTGGAGAATGGGAGATGTAGGGGGGAAGGGGTGCTGCGAGAACAACTTGCCCAGATTCCTTTTGACTCACTTCCACACCACTACTAGATGTGTCTTCACATTCAGTAAAAAACACATATGCCTGCAAGAAAGAGTATTGGGTGTGCTTCGAAACATACCAGAACCTAGCCCTAGCTTGATGAAATTCACCCACAGTGAAATTGTTCGGGTTAAGCTTATAGCGCATGTAGGCATAACACTTCTGTTTGAGGGTCATCTCACTCAGCTAACCACCCCCTAGGGTGGTTAGCAAAAAGGCTAGACATTCTAGGAATAGTAGGTAGATCCACTGCGATGAGGTTACTGGAGAAGAACTCAATGGCATGATCCACCAACCTAAACTCCTTGACTAGGACAGAGAAATAGTTATTTACTGAAATGCAGATCAGCGTGACTGCACCAAGCACTATTGGGTAGGGCTCTCAGACGGAAGCAGTCTAGAAAATGATATTTGAATGGGAAAGTAATCACTACCATGGCAATCATTGACCACCACCCACCCCAAATCAGGTTGTGCCTCTGGAGAGCTTGAGAGGAAAATGAAGTGGACACATTTCTCCAGCTCATCGATCAGGTTGGCAAGGACTTGACCCCTGGGATTAATCAAATAGTCTCCCCAGAGGGAGTGTCTACCATTCAAATCCTCAACCAGTAAAAAGAGCCTTGGCAAAGTTGGTGAAAGGTGGAATACGTATGCAGAAATAACAGTATGCCTCCTATCGATGTGCATCTGCACTGCTACTGTCTAAAAGGAGGTATTTAAAGCAAAGAAAAAAACAGACCATGCCTGATGTATATAGCACATCCTTCTGCCCGGTTTGTGGTAGTGGGGTCGCAGAAAGATTAAACCTCTGGAGGGTGAACAGGGGCACACATGTAACATGGCCTCCTAAAAATAGTTAACTTGGAACGAGAGGAGACGAGCTTCTGCAGCTCTTCCCAGTTGGCCCAGAGTGCGTGGCAATTCCATTGAAGGAATATGCTTTCCAGGGATCGCTCAGGGAAGATGCAGGGGCACTCATTGAAAAGAAGATCCTCATGGGAATGGCTGTATGCTTCCGGGAAGCAGAACTCCAAGTGCTGTCGCCTTTGAGGACAAATCGGAGAATGGGCGTGCCATGCGAGGCTTTTCCTCTCTCCACCTCTAAACCTTAGGTGAGCAGTGTGGCTATGAGCCAAACAGCCCAGCCTTGGGTGGGGGTGTAGGAGCCAAAGTCATTTGATGCTGTCCCTCTTTTGGGGGGCCAGGAAGATAGCCCGACAACAAACTTCAGGGGTGTTGCCTCTCGTGAGTCTAACAACTCGGTGGAGGTGGGAGGCTGTTTTACCTAACGGGAAAAGGTCACGGTGGGAAAGCCTTGGTTTTAGGCTAGGCTGGGTGTGAACTCTTCTGCTGCTAGCTCTACCAGGGGAGCGCCGGGGGGGACTAGAACTCGCAGAATCGTAGGCCTAGATGGGGCCAGGAACAGGGGGTGCTTCTTAAAAAGTTGAGCTATAAGAGTCCTAGGCAGCGTTGGGCACACCGACACCAAGGCCTTAAACTCGTAAAATGAGATATGATCCATAGCATAAATGGACAGGATATCTTTCTCCAGGAGATACGCACCACATTACTTCAAAGAAGCAGGGAGCAGTTCTCTGCAATTGACACACTTATCCATACACGATAGAGACTAATCGTACATGGCCTCGGAGCAACTTATACATAGATTTTGTGTAAACCCTACTTTACAGATCTACAGAAGCGATTTGTATGAGCAAAGTGGTGGCAGTACATCGCGGCAGTGGCATGAATGCCTTCATGAGGTACTGATATCAACTGGCACACATTGACACAGGGAACCTGCCACAGTCAACCTTGATGGAGTAAGGGTGGGTCTCGAGCTCCTTCACTGTTCTCATCACACATTTGACTTTGACTGCTCGATGGTCGGTCACTCTGAGGTGATGACATCTATAGAGTAGTCGAAGATTTCCCACGCATAAACTACTACTCTCACAATGAATCAGGACACCTTTAGCTCTCTACCAATCAGGATAGATCATGATCTCCTCTGATGGATCATATTGCTATTTGCCAACATGCTGCCATCAATGGAGGAAATAACCAAAAAAGCGTTTGAATCTAGCAGGGTAAAAAATGCCAGCTAATCTCCCAATGTGGGGGGACCTGACATAATCGAGGCTCCATTCAGCGAACTTAAGACTTTGGTTTTGGTCTGGGCCCATTGGGGCCAGACATGCAGATCTTAGTGTGGCTGCTTACCAAAATGGCACAAGACTTGTACATCCCCAGAGCTCCCGTGGAGTGAGAGGAAGCCTTAGTCCTCTTTGTCTTCTTCGTCCTGTCTTTTCTCCTTTTGGAAGAGGAGGGTGGGGAATAAACCAATTTCTCTCCACCACTGGAAGGAGCCCCTAGGCCAAACAGACCACCCACATCAAAATAATTTAGTGAAATGGAGGGGGGTCCCTCCTCTCCTTGTGAGTCCTCATATGCAGAAGCCACACAAAGAGCAGCTTGCACAGTGGTTGATTTAAGTTGTGTTTGGCATTGAGCCCAGGTTCACCCCCATGGAAGATCCTGTCATCTGTGGCTGGGTCACCCCTATGAGAGCATGTCTAACTCAGGGGGGCCTCTATGTAGCCATTCACCCCCAAAGCATCATAGATCCCATTCAAAGTACTTTCAGTCAGAGTCAAGTCTTTGGCTGGTGATCCGACCTCCATTAGGGAAGAAAGAAGACAGGGATGCTGACCCCCCCCACACACACACACACAATGCCAAAATGCATGACTATTGGGGGCACAGCCCAACAGGCCCCACTTTCCCTTGCCCCCTAAAGCAGTTGGCCCTATTGAGTCACTTTCCCCGGGAGTGGTCAATTTTAGGCTGCTTGCCTACTCTCTCGGTAGTCCCCTGTGATAGAAAATGGGTGACTGCCATTGGTTCAAAGTTGGAATTGTCCAAGGGCAATTCCACAGAGGAAAGCACCAGGGGGGAAGGGGGCACCTCCTTTTCAGAGGTGGAGCTGCCCAAGAATGGCATGCAGATGGTAAGAGGGAAGCCCCTACCTTATACCTTTTCCTATCCTATGATAATGCAAATTCATTGTAACTATAATTATAAGAATGGATTTTTCCCTGTTCAAAATTAAGCAAAATACCAATGAGGGCATCTCCCGCAAAAGGGTATGTAAAGAAAGTGGCTGGAGATGGAGGAAGTGAGAACATTTGGAAGCTATATAGCCGCGATCTTCCTACAGGCATTGAGACCAGGAAGGCACACATTTGTGGGCATTGGAGCCATGAGGGCATGCAAGCTATCAGATGTCAGTAGCGGCATGGTTTCCAAACTACACCTGACACCTCCTTGCAGGCAGAGTAGTAAAAGAAAGATGAGGGCAAATGAAGAGAAAAAGAATGGGAAGAAATGGGGCATCTTAACCCCCCACACACACTCACCAGAGGCAAAAGGGAGGGAGTGCACCTACCCCATCCCAGCCCAGGGTTAAGTCACTGGCCAAGAGAGAGAGGACTTGCAAAGAAAGTAGTAGATAAACAGTAAAATGGAGACGTCTAGAAGGAAAAATGACCAGCTAGTTTCAATCAAGTATCAGACTACCATAGGCAGAAGGGTTGTTGGGGGGGGGGGGTGCATCAGTCCTACAAGGCACCTTCTTTTGAGGTTATAAACAATGTAGATAGACTGAAAAGTAAAGGAAGAAGTGAAAGGATAAAAACACTGAAGGAGCATAAGTGCTATAGCAAGCCTTAGAAAACCAGAGATTCAAGTCTAGGAACCAGTATGTAATAAAAGTATAAAGTCAGCAATCTCTTAACATAGCTTCTTTGAAATTTCTCTCAGATATAAGGCACTTCTTCACTTACTGACAATGGAAGTATTGAAACTTCACGTGCAGTTCGAAAATGTTCCATCAACCTTTCACAATCAGACTTGGGAAGTTCAAAGATAATAATTCTGGAAGTTAAAGAGTTCATTCCTTTAGTATTGAGCAGAAATACAAAGTTGCAAAGAGGAATAATATATACAGTACTTTATCAAATAATATATAATTATCGTGGAAGAGAAAGTAAGGAATAATGGAGACAAAGTAGAAAAAAGGAATAGGGATGTTGGAAAAAAGTAATGTTGGTATCTGTAAAAAATATAATGCGGAAAGAAGATGGACAACAGAAAACTCAGTGTCTTATAACTATACAATGTAATGTGATAATGTGAGACTAAAAATGGAAGCAGCTGACATAAATACGATATAATGAGGGTGAATAGAATACTAAATGTGAAATATGACTGGAGTACAAAATTTTATTGTGGATGAAAATGAAATAGGTACATTTAGATCAATGAAGTCATGTCACAGTGAAGAAAGAATGTAGGAGGAAGAGAAGGAATAAGATAAAAATATCTTGACAGAAGAGAAATTGTTAAAAATGATTAAAACTGAATAAATGTGCAAGAGCAAAGGAAAGTATGGATGACAAAGAAGAATCTGCTTGGAGGTGAAGCGGGTGTATTTATGGCAAAATTACAAACCAGGAAAAACCTTAAGATCCACTAGAGGTTAGTTCAATAAAAAAGGGAAAGGGTACAAGAGGTGAAGGACAGGTAATAGAAGAACAATATGGACAAAGAATAGGTTAAATGATTCTTAACTCTGTAAAGTTACATCCTAGTCATTTATTAATTCTAGTCTTAAAAATTTACTATAGTGCTTCAAATGGCATTTCAAGTTTGTGTTATTTTACAAAATAAATTTTGTGCAGTGTTGAACCTTGTTTACCAGCTCAAAACCATTATTTCTAGGGGTTACTTGATTATCCAGCTCAACTATTCTCATATTTTATATTAGTAAATAAATGTATTATTTTAAAAACTTCAATAAGTTGGCTGTGTAGACATTGATCTTTCCAGTGAAATTATATTGAGGTAGCTCAGGAATCAATTTTGTTGCTTGATGCTGGATACAATCAAATATTACAGTCATTTTGCATATATAGGAAGTGCAATATCTTTTAACCAAAGAACTCTCCAGCCAAATAAGAGCATCAGACACGGAGTGGACTTTATGGAAGCTGCATTGTGCTGAGGACTGGTGACCTCTGTTTCTATGAAATAAGCTAATCTAACATTTAATTTCTTCATCTTCCAGATGCAGGATGTTAAGAAAAATTGAGTGAAAACCAGCCAGGGTGGAGTGGTCTCTCGCCAGTTTGCAAAAAGCAAGCATGGTAGCAATTGCCACAATTTTGGAAAGATACAATACACCGACATCTTGTTGTATAGAACAGGAAGAAATGTCATGCCTCATTTACCCAAGTGTTGAAGCGTAGTGTATGGGACATCATTAGGACCAGGGACAGTATCTGCACACTAAATGAGAGTGGAATTTAGCTCATTAGTGAAATTAAGTCAATTAAGGGTTGTCTGCCTCGAGACGTGAAGTCCAGTAGACAGCTTTCTGAGGGTGTAACATTTAATAAATACAGGTGAAGGAGCATCTTGGATAGAGAATGAAGTTTTTAGAGGACTCTGACATAGATACAAGGTCTAATATGTTGGGCTCCCTATTATGGAGGATGGGAGAGGTATCATGAATGGACTTGCCCCAAATCCTCCACATCTCTGTAAGAGGGGTCCACTCATTAAGTGAAGACACTTATGCTCATCAGTGTATTTTGTAAGGAAACGGAATCTGGCCCTTGCCTCGCAAAATCTGCATAAGGTGAATGCATCACAAGGCTGTCTGCCCCTAGAAGTGGTTGCTGTGCAAACTAGCAAAATGCTTGATCAATATAAGCCATGCCCACATTGATGAGGGTGAAAGAAGAAGAACTTAATGACCTCATCTACCAACCTAAATTCAAATAAGATAGTAGGAACAGTCATTTCCTCAAAGGTGGGCCACCATATTCAAACCAAGTACCACTAAGAGATCTGAATGGGAAAATGATCGCTTCCATGGAAGTTACCAATTAGCTCCTACAAAAACTCCACTTGTGTACCATGAGAGCACAGGGAGAGATAAATCCAGGGAAATGAAGCAGTATTAGGACAGAGAATGTGTGAACTTTTGCACTAAGGATTCTTATCTCCCAGCCTTCAAGCAAGTCTGCCTGGACCTTGCCTCTGGGACTGACCAAGTACTCTCCCCTCCCAATAGGGTGTATTTACCAGTCAGGTTCCTGAGCAGGAGATAGGCTGATTTACTTTACAGCCCACCTACCTCTTCTGTGAGGTGAAAACCCCTAGGAAGGCCACCACATCTCCAGAATGGGTCTACAGGTCCTTGAAGCCGGAGATGCTATGGGCATTGCATTATGTCTGAGGTTCGGGCAGTCAAGGTGGTATTTAGTGTTGTCAGTGCATTAGTTGCATCTAGTTTATGTCAGTGATGTGGGGTGAGTTTGATTCTGTGTTTGTACAATTGGAATAATGTGAAATGGTATAACCTTAATTGGGGCAGGATGATGTGTGTCCAGTTTAGTGATTTCTATGACCAGATTATTTGAGGAGGGGTCGAGTGGATCATTTAGGATCAGGGTTGGCATTAAAAAAAAAAAAAAAACCCTCCCCAAAAAATACTAAAATACACCCAACCTAAGTGGGGGTTAAAAAAAAGTATTTTACATAGAAAAATTTAGTTTCATATCCTATTGATAAATAATGTCTATGTATATAAAGTAAAAAATGTAAAATCCATAAAGATCTTCCCCCCAAAAAAAAATTATAAATAACATCAAACAGGGGTTTTTCTTTTAATTTTGATAGAAAGTTCTTAGTCTCATTTGCTCGTGTTCTAGTTTTTGCTTTGATATAAAGGATAATGATCAACATATTAAATTTTAATCCGGCCAATCATTTTAATTCTTATATTAAATAAACACTTTTACTACATAATTATATAACGGGATAAGGCAAGGGTTTGGTGCCTTGCTGGTGCTGCCTAGTTGAGGGTGGTTCAGATAGTGCTTTGAGGGTGTTGGTTTTCTTTATGTATTTGTTTGTGATGTTGGTGACATGAGTTTTAAATGTTATGTTTGTGTCTAGTATGATTCCCAGGAGAGTGGGAGTTTTGCTTAGGTGTAGGTCTTCTCCATTTAGTGTGTTTGTTTAATTCATAGTAGTCAGGTGTGAAGTTTGATGGTTGATTTGGGGGCTGAGGCTGTCATGCAGTTTTGCATGAGCCAGTGTTCCAGTCTGTTTCTATATTGTTTGAGTGCTCTGCTTACTGTACAGACTGACGGGTGTTATTCATTGATTGAGATGTCATCAGTGTAGGTGTTGGTTTTGATGTTGGAGATTGTGGTTATGGCATGTCATGTGTCAATAAGTTGAAAAGTAAGGATGAAAGTAGGGTTCTTGGAGGATGCCATTGTGACATGGCTGGCTGCATGATTTGTGTCACTTGGCCTTGTCTGCTAAAGATGAAGTTTGTTAGCCAATAGCCATTTTTTGTCATTGGTGAGGGTGGTGTTCAGTATTTTTTGTGCAAATCTTTTGGTAATGTATCAAAGGTCTATGGTAATGACAATTGTGCATGGGGGGGAGGGGGGTGTACACCTGTTGAAACCATCAAGTAGGTGTTGTATGAGATATATGACGAGGGTCATGGCTGAGTGGTCCTTTTGGAAACCGTGTTGTATTTGCGATAGCAAGATATGTATTCTTTTGTGTATTATTTATCAAATGTTTTGGATAGTGCATGTAGTAGTGAGATAGGACAGTTTGAATTGGGTTATGTTGGGGGTTTGCCTGGTTTGAGTATCGGTATGGTGTGGGTGGTTTTTCCAGATTGAAGGGCTTGTGTTGTTTAGCCATGAGTGATCGAATATTTGTGTGAATGCAGTTGCCAAGGTATTTGAGGTGTATGTTGGAGATGATGTCTGGGCCAGTGGCTTTGGAGTTTTTGAGGTATTTGATGGCTTGGAGTACACAATGTGATGAGTGGGGCTGGCAGTTCTTTTGTTGTGGGGGGGGGGGGCTCCCTGTATATTTTTCTGTTTTGTCTATGTGGGAAGGAAGTTAATGCTGGAATAGTATTTCATATGAATGTTGGAAGTGTTTATTAGGTGTTTGAATTTGGTTGTTTCAGATCACTAGTAACTCCTGTAGGGGAGCCAGGATTGTGCAATGTGTAAATTTTCTTAATGCTCCTCCAGAGATGTCTCAAGTTTGCCCTGTGGCTTAATGAAGCTACACATGCATGAATAAGGTTTGGCAACACCTATATGACTCCTATTTTTAAAATAGTTTTAGGTTTAGACTTCACTTGCATAATGAATTGGTATTACATAGCTTCCTACTCCATTATGACTACATATCAATACAAAATGGTAAAATAAAAGCAGGTATAACAATGAATAAGATTTATTCATTGGAAAAAAAAAATATCTCAATATGAAATTAATATCTGGTAAGACCCCCCTTCTAGCCTCAATAAAATTCATAAAGCATTTCTTATAAGAATATACAAGATTCAAACATATTTCTGGGGAATGATTTTATTCCACTCTTCTTCAGCAAACTTTTCCAATTCAATGTTGCAAGAGGGCTCTCTTGCGTACACACTTCTTTAGCTCCTTAGACCGATGTTTGATGGTGGTTCAAATATGGGCTTTGAGGCCACTTGAATAGAGTAATATGGTGTTGTGTTAGGTATTTCTGAGTAGATGTGATGGTATGTTTGGGATCTTTGTCTTGTTAGATAGGTGAAATGCCTTCCAAGTCACAGTTTCCTTGCCAATTGCTTCACATTTTTATCAAGCATGCACCGATAGTTTTCAGAATTCATGATACCATCTATGACTTTTAATGCCCCAGTGCCAGCAGCAGTGAAAAATTCCCTACAGCATAATCAAACCACCTCCATGTTTGACAGTAGAGGGTTTCAACATATTTCCACCAAATGTACAATCTGTCATTTCTACCAAAGAGCTCAATTTTTGTCTCATCTGACCATAATATTTTATAGAATTTAGCTTGGCTATGTCCCAGATGCTCTTTAGTAAACTCTAAACAGTCCTCTTTATGAGCTTTCTTCAACAGAGGTTTCCATCTAGGGACACCAATGAAATCCTTCCTGGTCTAAATTATGTTTTACTGTTGCAGCATGTATATCTACCTTGCATACTGCAAGATTTGCACATAACCCACTTGATGAAGTCTTAGGATTGTTTCTGTCTTCATAATAGACTGAACATCTCTATGGCTCAGTATCTTTGGTTAACCTTCACGCAGATGAGTTACTGTGATGCCATTAGAATTATATTTCACAATAATGTTCCTTACAGAAGAAATTGGAATGTGCACAATAAAGGAAATTTCTCTACAGTGGGTGTATAAAGTCTGCCGATGTCCCCATTGAAAATACATGGTGGCACATTCGGGAAATTAATTGCATTTTCAAAGCTATATGTTGGCACATAGTTTTCTGACATTAACTATTATTGGTGAACAGATGGAGATGATGGGATGAATACTCAAGAGATGTGTTTGAGCAGACAATGGAGAGGGTGTAGTGCAGTGTGTTGTTCTGCCCCAGTGCCTAGAAGATGAGTTCACTAATTATGCCTCATATCCAAATGACAAGGGAGGAAAATGCCAGAATTTTGATATGGAAGGAGGAAAATTCAGCGTAAAGATACATATGTTGCTGTACTAAGCAAGGCAAGTTGACTGTAATGGCGTTTCTTGCCAGTGCTCATCACCTGCCATGAACAGTGGTACCACATATCAAAGCATGGTATGGATGGCCCCAGAAAACTACAAAAGCTACACACAAACTTCTATGCTAAGAGGTGATGAAGAAACCATGTTTAACAGCATCAGACCTGAAAAATAATTACCCTGTGCTTCTGAAAAACCTCCACATGCACTATCCAACTTAGCCTTTAGAAAGACTTTACCATGCCTGTTTGTTGTATACCCTAAGAAACCCCTTCTCACAGAGTGCATGAAGAAGCAACAATGTGCTTTCAACAAGAAATATGCATATTGGACACAAGCAGACTGACAGAAGGATATGTGGTCATATGAATCCATGTTCCAGTATATCTGTAGTTGCACAAAGACACTTCAGAGCTATTCCTCAGCAGACATTACCCAAATTTCATTGAGCAAAGTTAAACACTAATTCCTTTATAGCTTGAGGCTGATTTTGTGCATTGTAGTTTCTGTGACCTTCACTTTATAATTAGGGATAGAAAGGCATAGTCTAGAATGTTCTAACATCCCTTTCTTCAGCATCACTATCTAGTCTTATTCTACAAGCTAATTGTTGCTGTACATTAATTTGAGTATTAAGCTACTTGTAAAATGTATATCTTTGATACCAATGTCATACCTAACCTCTTCTTTGCAGGGTGCAGTCTGCATCTTGCCTTATTATAATTTATGGTTTGGGGTTTTTTTTTTTTACTTCCAGTCAATTAAAGCAAAATGTTATATGGAGTTTCCTTAACCTCCCAACAGTTGTAACAATTTAATTGACTTCGAGATGGCACACTTGGGCAGGTCTAAGCAGCCTAAAAGGCTGGAGGTATCTCCAATATCCCCAGAAGCTGCTCGACTCTTTCAGCACTGGCTTTTCATCATCACTCACTATGTGGAGAATGTGGGTGACATGATAGACTTGGCAAAGCAGAGGGTCCTAGCTAACCTGGTTTCTCCTGGGAACTTCAAGGTAATCGCTGAATCTCAGATTTACTCTGAAGCCCTCAAAACCCTAAAGAATATCTTTATCCAGCCTACCAACAAGGTTGTTGCTCGCTTCTCACTAGCCACTCACAGGCAGGACCAATCCAAGTTTATTGACAAGTTTTTGCACTCCCTTCAAAAGTTCAGTCTGGAATGTAATTTCTGCAGTGTTCATGGACACCAAAGGAAATGAGTGTGTCTATTACACATTAATAACTGACCTGGGTTCCAACCGAATCCATACAAGGCTGCTAGAAAGTCAAATGCTCACTCTTAACAGATGCAATTGACCAGGCCCAGCTTTGGAAATTGTCGAGCAAGATTCTCAGTTATATGCCACACCAATGCCTGTCACCTCTGTCCCTCCCAATACATCTGAGCAGTCAGACCCAGGCTCTTGAAGTGTGATAGACTTAGAGTGGATTACTGTTGCTATAGTCCACAACCCTTGCTAATTCTGTAGAGGAGCACTCCACAAGAATCATGCTAGATATCCAGCCAAGGAGGCTGTATGCTAACACTGCTAAAAAAGAGCACTTCACAAAGGTATGCCAGTCGAGTACGAGGAAGGCTAAACCCACAGGTAACCTTTGCAAATGAGTTGTGGCATAGGCACCTTGGCTTCTGTGCCCTCTTCACTCCATATCACCAGGGTGACATGGAGAGCCTTGTTGGACAAAAGGTGCAGTCTTAAGCTCCCCATCAGCAGATTTAATGGAGCAAATCCCACAGCATCCAGTAAACTAGTAACCCACATTACAGAGTGTCACTATCCCAAAGTTAAAAGCAAAGATCAAAACTATGAGAAAGTTAATTTCTTGGTACAGGACAACTGCTGCTTTGATATCATTGTCAGGATCCCATCCTTCCATCAATATTCATCGCTTAGGCTTGAATTTGGAGGTCCTCATTCTAACTTGGAAGTTTTTTGGTTTTTGGCAGCAATGTCAATAGATCTCCAGTGTCTTCTTGTGATGGTATGTTTGGGATCTTTGTCTTGTTAGATAGGTGAAATGCCTTCCAAGTCACAGTTTCCTTGCCAATTGCTTCACATTTTTATCAAGCATGCACCGATAGTTTTCAGAATTCATGATACCATCTATGACTTTTAATGCCCCAGTGCCAGCAGCAGTGAAAAATTCCCTACAGCATAATCAAACCACCTCCATGTTTGACAGTAGAGGGTTTCAACATATTTCCACCAAATGTACAATCTGTCATTTCTACCAAAGAGCTCAATTTTTGTCTCATCTGACCATAATATTTTATAGAATTTAGCTTGGCTATGTCCCAGATGCTCTTTAGTAAACTCTAAACAGTCCTCTTTATGAGCTTTCTTCAACAGAGGTTTCCATCTAGGGACACCAATGAAATCCTTCCTGGTCTAAATTATGTTTTACTGTTGCAGCATGTATATCTACCTTGCATACTGCAAGATTTGCACATAACCCACTTGATGAAGTCTTAGGATTGTTTCTGTCTTCATAATAAACTGAACATCTCTATGGCTCAGTATCTTTGGTTAACCTTCACGCAGATGAGTTACTGTGATGCCATTAGAATTATATTTCACAATAATGTTCCTTACAGAAGAAATTGGAATGTGCACAATAAAGGAAATTTCTCTACAGTGGGTGTATAAAGTCTGCCGATGTCCCCATTGAAAATACATGGTGGCACATTCGGGAAATTAATTGCATTTTCAAAGCTATATGTTGGCACATAGTTTTCTGACATTAACTATTATTGGTGAACAGATGGAGATGATGGGATGAATACTCAAGAGATGTGTTTGAGCAGACAATGGAGAGGGTGTAGTGCAGTGTGTTGTTCTGCCCCAGTGCCTAGAAGATGAGTTCACTAATTATGCCTCATATCCAAATGACAAGGGAGGAAAATGCCAGAATTTTGATATGGAAGGAGGAAAATTCAGCATAAAGATACATATGTTGCTGTACTAAGCAAGGCAAGTTGACTGTAATGGCGTTTCTTGCCAGTGCTCATCACCTGCCATGAACAATGGTACCACATATCAAAGCATGGTATGGATGGCCCCAGAAAACTACAAAAGCTACACACAAACTTCTATGCTAAGAGGTGATGAAGAAACCATGTTTAACAGCATCAGACCTGAAAAATAATTACCCTGTGCTTCTGAAAAACCTCCACATGCACTATCCAACTTAGCCTTTAGAAAGACTTTACCATGCCTGTTTGTTGTATACCCTAAGAAACCCCTTCTCACAGAGTGCATGAAGAAGCAACAATGTGCTTTCAACAAGAAATATGCATATTGGACACAAGCAGACTGACAGAAGGATATGTGGTCATATGAATCCATGTTCCAGTATATCTGTAGTTGCACAAAGACACTTCAGAGCTATTCCTCAGCAGACATTACCCAAATTTCATTGAGCAAAGTTAAACACTAATTCCTTTATAGCTTGAGGCTGATTTTGTGCATTGTAGTTTCTGTGACCTTCACTTTATAATTAGGGATAGAAAGGCATAGTCTAGAATGTTCTAACATCCCTTTCTTCAGCATCACTATCTAGTCTTATTCTACAAGCTAATTGTTGCTGTACATTAATTTGAGTCTTAAGCTACTTGTAAAATGTATATCTTTGATACCAATGTCATACCTAACCTCTTCTTTGCAGGGTGCAGTCTGCATCTTGCCTTATTATAATTTATGGTTTTGGGTTTTTTTTTTTTTACTTTCCAGTCAATTAAAGCAAAATGTTATATGGAGTTTCCTTAACCTCCCAACAGTTGTAACAATTTAATTGACTTCGAGATGGCACACTTGGGCAGGTCTAAGCAGCCTAAAAGGCTGGAGGTATCTCCAATATCCCCAGAAGCTGCTCGACTCTTTCAGCACTGGCTTTTCATCATCACTCACTATGTGGAGAATGTGGGTGACATGATAGACTTGGCAAAGCAGAGGGTCCTAGCTAACCTGGTTTCTCCTGGGAACTTCAAGGTAATCGCTGAATCTCAGATTTACTCTGAAGCCCTCAAAACCCTAAAGAATATCTTTATCCAGCCTACCAACAAGGTTGTTGCTCGCTTCTCACTAGCCACTCACAGGCAGGACCAATCCAAGTTTATTGACAAGTTTTTGCACTCCCTTCAAAAGTTCAGTCTGGAATGTAATTTCTGCAGTGTTCATGGACACCAAAGGAAATGAGTGTGTCTATTACACATTAATAACTGACCTGGGTTCCAACCGAATCCATACAAGGCTGCTAGAAAGTCAAATGCTCACTCTTAACAGATGCAATTGACCAGGCCCAGCTTTGGAAATTGTCGAGCAAGATTCTCAGTTATATGCCACACCAATGCCTGTCACCTCTGTCCCTCCCAATACATCTGAGCAGTCAGACCCAGGCTCTTGAAGTGTGATAGACTTAGAGTGGATTACTGTTGCTATAGTCCACAACCCTTGCTAATTCTGTAGAGGAGCACTCCACAAGAATCATGCTAGATATCCAGCCAAGGAGGCTGTATGCTAACACTGCTAAAAAAGAGCACTTCACAAAGGTATGCCAGTCGAGTACGAGGAAGGCTAAACCCACAGGTAACATTTGCAAATGAGTTGTGGCATAGGCACCTTGGCTTCTGTGCCCTCTTCACTCCATATCACCAGGGTGACATGGAGAGCCTTGTTGGACAAAAGGTGCAGTCTTAAGCTCCCCATCAGCAGATTTAATGGAGCAAATCCCACAGCATCCAGTAAACTAGTAACCCACATTACAGAGTGTCGCTATCCCAAAGTTAAAAGCAAAGATCAAAACTATGAGAAAGTTAATTTCTTGGTACAGGACAACTGCTGCTTTGATATCATTGTCAGGATCCCATCCTTCCATCAATATTCATCGCTTAGGCTTGAATTTGGAGGTCCTCATTCTAACTTGGAAGTTTTTTGGTTTTTGGCAGCAATGTCAATAGATCTCCAGAGTGTCTTCTTGCATCTATCTCCCAATTTTTATTCTATTGCTACTGAGTCATGGCGGTTCAGGGAATCCAATCATGAATTCATCTGATCGGAGATTGCTCACATGCTCGAAGAAGGGATCAATGAGCCATCAGATTCTCCCTGGAGGGCACAAGTGTAAGTTCTGAATAACAGAAAAGAAAAGATTGGTCATCGACTATTCTCAAACTATCATTAGGTTTACCTACTTAATGCCTACCCACTGCCAAACCTTGACATCTCTTGTTAACAAGATTTCCAGCTATAATTTTTTTATTGTAATTGACTTGTAGATAAAATCTATGGTTTTGAATACAATAGATGACTTTTCCAGTTCAGACACCTAAGCTTCAGACTCACAAATGGGATGGCTTGTTTCTAAAGAATCATTGACAACTTTATTCATCTGCTCCAAATGGCAAAAGACACCTTTGGTTGGTTACTTAGATGATATCCCAATTTAGGGTGTACCTTAGAAAATAATGACTCAAATCTAGCCTGTTTTCTTGAAGCCACATGCACTTGCATCTTAACAATAACCAAAGAAAAATGTAAGTTCTCTACTGCACTATCAACCTATTGGGGTATCAAGTGCACTACAAGGAACTCTGACCAGACCCTATTCGCTTGACCTTCCTTCTTGGACGTAAGTTTATCCTAATCCCAGATCACCATTCATTCTCCATGTTCGACAGCCATCACCAGAGCAAAATCAACAATAAGCTAATTGACAGGTGATGTTTGCAACTTATACTTTTCCGATACAAGGTCATATATAGGCCTAGATCTCAGAAGTCAGCCAATGATGCTCTTTCATGTGGATTTTGCCTGTCATTCCTGATGTTGCACATAATCTCAGTGAGTTACATTGGTCTTTCTGCCATCCAAGTGTTGCATGACTGATGCATTTTGTGTAGATAAGAAATTTGCCTTACTCTATAGAAGAAGTTAGGAGCATTGTATCAGCATGCAACAATTGCAGCAGACTTAAGCCTCAGTACCATTGTCCAGAATGGCAAGAGCTCATCCAACCTCTCGGACTAATTGGTTGGTTGGCCATCGATTTAAAGAGATCCCTTCTTTCATCATCCTGGGAAAAGTATCTTCTGATTATCATTGATAAGTATTCTCGTTTCAATTTTAATTACCCCTGTATGGATATGTCATCATCTCCATACATGCCAACATATATCCACTCCGGTCATTTGACATCCTATATGTCCTTAGAATGCAGATCCTTCCTTCATGAAAAAGGGTTAGCTATGAGTCTCACTATTCCTTACAAGCTTTGGGAGCAGAGGCGTGGCGACAAATAGCCAAATGTGGTACCCTCCAGGGTGGCGTCCTGGGCAGAACCAGGGGTGCCACCGGCCCGAGAGCTATATCTAGCTCTCGAAGGAGTTTCCTGGCCATAAACCCAAAGGGCTTAGGGTATGACTGGCGTCTATCGGCGGCATAGGCACCGTCGAGATCAGCTGCGGATGCAGTGACAGCTGTTGGCGACTGAGGGAGGCGCCGGGCTCGCGCGTACAGGCGAGTGATGCACTGCACGCGGCGCAGAGCGAGTGGCATCTCCCCAGCATCGACCAACAGGCTCTCAATGGGAAAAGTGCGGAAGGCACCGGTCGCAAGGCGAAGGCCGGTGTGGTGGATCGAATCCACCTTCCGCAATAATCGCTCGGCTGCGGATGCATAAAACTCGCATCCGTAGTCGAGCTTCGAACGAACAAAGGATCGATAAAAAAGTAAGGCAGTAGCCCTATCAGCACCCCAAGCGCTGAACGTCACCAGGGAACGGAGAATATCAATGGCGCGGGTACAAGAGACCCTAAGGCTGCAAATATGAGCCTCCCAGGTGAGGCGTTGGTCAAATACAAGACAAGGAAACGGTGCGACTCAACCACATCCAGGCGTACCCCATTAAGAAACAAGTCTGGGTCGGGGTGGAGCCGTGGATGGCGGCAGAAGTGTACCAACTTGGTCTTGGCCAAGGAAAACCGAAACCTGTGCGCTTCGACATAGCGAGAGACGCGGTTTAATGCCTGTCGGAGTCGACGCTCCAGAGTTGGCATCTGGGCCGCGCAAAAAGAGATCGAAAGGTCGTCCACGTAGAGCATAGCGAGAACATCTTCAGGCAGCACCGAGGTGTGCCGGCCCACATCATGGGCTGCGCCAAAAGAGATCGAAAGGTCGTCCACGTAGAGCATAGCGAGAACATCTTCCGGCAGCACCGAGGTGATGCCGTTGATGCTCAGGGCAAAGAGTGTGACACTGAGGACACTTTCCTGCGGGACACCCTCTTCCTGCTCCTTTGGGCCGGAGAGGGCTCCCCCCCCACCCGTACGCGGAATCGACGATCTCGCAAAAATTCAAATATAAATATTGGGAGGCGTCCCCTCGCCCCCATCGTGTGGAGAGTCTCCATGATACCGCATCGCCATGCGGTATCATAGGCTTTATCTAGATCAAAAAACAACGTGGCGTAGTGCTGTCTACGAAGGAAGGCCTCGACGACGGCGTTTTCCAGTCTGAGCAGAGCATCCGACGTGGTGGAACTTGCGGAAGCTGCACTGTGCAGAAGACAGATGGCCTCCGCTGTCCAGGAAAAAGGCTAGTCTAACATTTACCAATCTCTTCATCAACTTGCACACGCAAGAGGTTAGAGAGATTGGGCGGAAACCAGTCAGAGTAGAGTGATCTCTCCTCGGTTTGCGAAAGGTGAGCACAGTAGCGATTCGCCAGGAATCTGGGAGAAGACCCTCCACCCAGATCCTGTTGAACAAATCTAACAGAAAGGCCATGCCTCGCTCACCCAGGTGTCGAAGCATGGCGTACGGGACATCGTCCGTACCATGGGCGGTGTCCGCGCACGAAGCAAGATCGGGGCGCAACTTACTCACAGTAAACCTGTCGTTGAAAGGTTCTCCGCCTCTCGAGGTAAAGTCTAGCCGGCGGCCTTCCGCGACCTGACGACGTGCATTGAATGCTGGCGGAGCAGCATCCCGGCTAGAGAATGCGGAAAAAGCGCTCGCGAAGGATTCCACCACGGACGCGGGGTCCGAGATTGCGGTCCAATTCTCCTGGAGAACGGGAGGGGATCCTGCGAGAACTTGCCCCGAATTCTTTTGACTCGCTTCCACACCTCTGATAAAGGGGTCTTCCCGTTAAGTGAAGACACGTATGTTTGCCAAGAGGAGCAGCGGGCGTGCTTCGAAATATACCGGAACCTAGCTCTAGCCCGACGAAATTCAGCGACAGTGAAATCGTTCGGGCGGCGCTTATAGCACATGTAGGCAAAACGCTTCTGTTTGAGGGGCGTCTCACACTCGGCCGACTACCATGGGAGTGGTCAGTGTGCAAAACGGCCAGAGGTTCTAGGAATAGTAGTCAGGCCCGCGGCGATGAGGTTGCCGTAGAACTCAATGGCCTCATCTACCGACCTAAACTCAGCGACTGAGATAAAGAATTCAGTCATTTCCTGAAATACAGGCCACCGCCACCGCGCCCAGCCCCGCCGAGGTGGGCTCTCAGGCGGCAGTTGCCCTGAAAATTATAATTGAATGGGAAAGTGATCACTACCATGGAGGTCATAAACCACCCCCCAATCAAAATCAGGCTGTGCATCCGAAGAGTACAAAGATAGGTCAAGGCAAGAAAATGAAGCGGTTCTCGGACAGTGATGCGTAAAACCATCTGTTTAGGACACCCATCTCAAGCTCTTCGATCAGATCGGCAAGTACTTGTCTCCTGGGATTTATTGAGTAATCTCCCCAGAGAGGATGCCTGCCATTCAGATCTCCAAGCAAGAGAAAGGGCCTCGGCAACCGTGCCATGACGCGGCAGAAGTTCCCCGCGTCAAAATCAGCTGACGGTGGAATGTACGCAGAAATAATAGTATACCTCCTATCCAGGTGCAGCTGCACAGCCACTGCCTGAAAGGAGGTATCTAAAGAGAAAGGAAGAACGGAGACATCATGCCGGGTGTAAACCGCGCATCCCCCAGCCCCACCATCCCGGGGTGGTGGGGTCGCAAGACCCTTATACCCCGGGAGGGCGGGTAAGGGGCACGCGCCTAGCATGGTCTCCTGCAAAAAGATAGCTAACGGGGAACGGGACGAGACGAGCCTCCGCAGCTCCTCCCAGCTGGCCCGGAGTCCACGGCAATTCCATTGAAGGAATATGCCCTGCAGGTCTAGCTTGGAGGAGACGCGGGGTCCCTCTTCAAACAGAAGACCCTCACGGGAATGTCCGTACTCTTCCCGGGGTTCTGCAGAACCCCGGGCGTTGTTGGCCGGACAAAGCGCTGAATGCGCTGTCGCCTTCGAGGACTTATTGGGGGAGGTTGGGCTCGCCATGCGAGTCTTTTCCTCCCTCTGCCTCGAAACCTTAGGCGGGCGCTGCGGCTTCGGAGGCGGGGGGGCCTCTTTTCGAGGAACCACCGTCTCCGAGCCACCCGCTCCACCTCGGGGCGTGGGCGAAGGAGCCGAAGCTCCTTTGTTGCTGTCCTCCTTTCGGGGGACAGCTTTAGGAACCCCGGAAGATGGCCTAGCGACCAACTTCAGGGGTGTTGCCTCCTGTGAGTCTAATGACTCGGTGGAGGCGCGTGGCCGTTTCGCCTTACGGGAAACGGTCACGCTGGGGGAAGAGGGGGGAGCCCTGGTTTTAGCCGGGGCTGGTTATGAACCCTTTTTGCTGCCAGCTTTACCAGGGGAGCGCCCGGGTTGAGTAGAGCCTGTAGAAGGGCTCCGAATGGGCGCGGAAACAACCGTGCTCGTTGGCCTGGATGGGCCAGGAGCAGAGGGTGCCTTTCTAACTATTGGGGCATATGACGTCCCAGGCAGTCGCGGAATGAGAGTCGATCCTGGGCCAGAACGGACAGGATTTCTTTCTCAAGGAGATATGAACCACATTGCTTCGAAGAAGCGGGGTGCGGCTCTCCGCAATTGACACACTTAGCCACACACGATTTAGAATTATCGTGTGCGGCCTTGGAGCAATAGCACCACCGCGGCAGTGGCACGAATGCCTTCACGCGGTAGCGATACCAACCGGCACGCACCGACTCAGGGAGCTTGTCACAGTCGAACGTGACGAAGAGTGTAGGGGTAGGTCTCGAGGCCCCTCCCTGTTTTCTCATCACACGTTCGACCTTGACCGCCCTATGGTCGGCCAGCTCTAAGATGATGTCCTCTATGGAGTAGTCAACGAGTTCCCTCGCATAAACTACTCCTTTCACAAAGTTCATGGTAGAGTGCGGCGTCACACTCACCGGGGTGCCATGAAGTGTCCGAAGAGAACTTATCTTGGCCGCCTCGGCTGGATTCGCCAGAAGGCTCCCGTCCGAGAAACGGGCACCTTCGGCTCTCTACCAATTGCACTAGCTAATCCTCTCCTCTGATGGATCATGTTGCCTTTGGACAACATGGAGCCATCAGTGAAGCGAATAACGAGGAAGCGTTTGAAGCCAGCGAGCTCGAAAACGCCAGGTAACCTCTGAATGAGAGGCCCCGATGTTATCGAAGATCCGCCCTGTGCACTTTTTGTCTTTGGCATAGTCAGTGGCTCTGCACCTGGGGAGGCAGAGGGGCCGGATGTGCCGATCTTAGCTTGGTCACTTACCGTAGCAGCAGACCCATCCGTCCCCGCAGCCCCCGCAGATGGAGAGGAGCCCCGAGTCTTCTTTGTCTTATTCTTGTTCTTTTTCTTTTTCGGAGAGGAGGGCGGTGAATGAACCAGCTTCTCATCTCCGCCGGAAGGAGCCCCCAGGCTTGATGGGCCGGCCTCAGCCAGGTCCTTGTCTGAAATGGAGAAGGTCCTGGTAGTCATAGGTGCACCGGTCGGATGAGATCCCTCCCTTCCTTGTACTACCTCAAAAACCCTAGCCGTTTGCGGAGGACCTTGCATAGGGGGCGGATTCGGGTTCGGTGCTTGACCCCGAGCCCAGATTCCCCCCCATGGAAGGCCCTACCTTCTGAGGCTGGGTTGCCTCATGGACCATGTCTACCTCAGGGGGGGCCTCCAGTTGGCCATCCCCCCCCCCCAGACATCGCAGGTCCCGTTGGCAGTATTGTCATTAGACATCTGATGTGGGGAGGCACAGGCCTTGACCCCGTCAAGGTTAAGTATTCTTGCCAGCAGGTCTTTTGAGGGAAGCGACCGAAGGGGCCTGGCTTCCCTCTCTCACCTAAGGGGGTTTGCCCTACCGAGCCGCTTACACGAGGGGCGGTCAGCAATGAGCTGCCTGCTGGCTTTCTTGGCAGTCCCCCTAGAAAGAAAAGGAGGGACTGCCGCTGGAAATAGGGAGGTGCCCGAAAGCACCTCCAGAGAAGTGGGTGAGGGGGAGTCCCCTTCACCTGTAGGCGTGGGAGAGGAGTAAGCCTCCTCTCCAGTTAAAGAAATATGGAGGGTCCCCTGCGCAAGCACAGGGGAAGGGGACCTCCATTTTTTCGGTGGAGCTGCCCGAGGGCGGCTCCGTTGATGAACAAGGGGAATTGGGGAGAGATTTGTAGGGGTTTTTAGATTTGCATACATGGGCATGGTGACCCTCTTTTTTCTACGGGAAGCAATAGCTCATCACCTCTCGCAGTTGCCCGCACTGCAAGAGGTGCTTACAGGCCTGGTGCCGCCATTTGGGACCACCCCTCTCGCCTGGTGGCCTGGAAGTCCATCGGCATGGCGGCTCCAACTTAGATGCGGCATAAAACTGATAGAGTATGAAGAGGAAAAGGAGAGGGAGGTGAGGAAGGTATGGGTGGGGATGAAGCAGGTTGTTAAAAAAAACACATTCCGAACCGGAGCTCACGTGTTAGGGAATGTTGTCCCCTCCCCCCTCAGCCCCGATCCAGGACAGATGGCTTAAGAAGGAGGTTAGCATCTACCCTGTGAAATTAGAGGCTGACCAGAGGAAGTTTTGGGAGAGGTTGTATGAAAAGCGACGAAGTAGGGGAGAAATACAGGCTATCTGAAGGAAGGAAGAGAGGCTAAGCTGGGGCCGGACAGAGCGCTGGATCCCGTCATATGTGGGCATCATTTGGAAAGCAGTGACTCTTGCATTGGAATCTAGCAAACTCTCTATTTCAGACTAGGAGTTTGTTACCTGAAGCAGTGCATTCTTTTTGTTCTTTTCTTTGCACTTCAAACAATGCCATGAGAGAGAATTTTGCTAGGTAGGAACCTTATCAAGACAGAGTATCCCTACTAGGCTTTCTTCTCAGGATAGGGTTCTCCTCCATAGATATATCCAACTCAATTTTGTTTTTTATTTAGAGAACCCAACTTGCAATAGCCTACTAGGGCAAAAGTAACCGTAATTCATGCTAGTGCCTAATACTGGACTAGATTAAAAAACAAGCAAAGACAAAAACAGAGAAAGAATAAGAAACAAGCTAAAAAAAAAAAATAATATCAGCAAAAAAGAACAAGCATGCCACTGTTTCGGGGAAAGGCCCGTTTACCCCCCAGCGCAGGAACAAAGCAAGTCAAATAAAGTGGAGGAAGCCAGCCCTCCAGAAAGTCATATAGCCCACAAGTCTGTGTATAGGAACCCACTCCAAGGTAACATGCTTGAAGATTAGTCAGACTGAGATATTCAACAAGAATGTGCTGAACAGTCTGGGAGACAATACAGTTGACACAATAAGGTACAGGCGAGTGCTCCATCAAATGGTGGTGCATCCTACAAGTGTGTCCAATTTTGATTTGAATGACAAACCAACCTGAAGCTGTTGCAATGGCACACAACTTTAAGTTTCCCTCAGCCATCTTCCATTTTCTTTGCCAAGCAGCCCAGATTCCTACCATGTAATTGGTGTGAGGAAAAGCAAAACACTGGCCTGATCGCCCAGTCATCACAAACTCCTTTGCACCCTCAATGGCGAATTCATTCCCCGCAATTCCAACATATTCAGGAACCCAACAGAAGATAATCTTGACATCCGCATGGCTCACTGAAACTGTAGTGTCATGGATACTGCGAACCAGGGGATGTGGAGTTTCCAATGCTCTGAGAGCACTTAGGGTGCTTTGTGAGTCGCTATAGATCCAAAGCTGGTCTCTGAACCAGGCACAATGTGTTATCTCCCATACCAAGCGGTGTATTGCAACCAGCTCAGACGTAAAGACAGATGCAGAGCCCGGCTAACTTCAAGCAAAAGGGATACGGCGTGGAAACCGATCCCTCCACCCTTGGGACTTGGAGCCATTTGTATACACTGGCACGGTTCCAGTAGGACATAAAGTGTACTCAAAAAAGGCCAAATGCAGTAGAAGCTTTGGGACCAGAGGCATGGCGACAAATAGTCAACAGTGGTACCCTCCAGGGCGACGTCTTTGGCAGAACCAGGGGCGCCACCAGCCCGAGAGCTACACCGAGCTCTCGGAGTTTCCTAGCCCTAAACCCATATGGCTTAGGGTATGACTGCCATCTCTCAGTGCCATAGGTACTGTCAAGTTCGGCTGCGGATGCAGTGAGAGCTCTTAGCAACTGAGGGAGGTGCTGGGCTGATGCATACAGGTGAATAGTACACTATGCATGGTGCAGAATGAGTAGCATCTCTGCAGCATCAACAAGTAGGCTCTCAGTCTTTTAACACAATGACCAAAAACATTAAAATTTGTTTCTTCCTGGTTTAAGGAAGGTCTGCTATGCAACACCCCCAGCACAGGAACATGCAATAAAAAAAACAACAACAGTCAGATAAAGGGAAGGAGGCTACCCTACTCCAAAAAGTCGTAAAGTCCACAAGTCAGTGTGCACGAGCAAGTCTCGAGTACAAGGAACAAGCGGTAGCGACCCCTCTCATCGCGGTACCGGGACAGGTAGCGTGGGCAAAGATCGCCCAGACTGGGACATTCAACAGTGGATGCAGTGAGAGCTGTTAACGATTGGGAGAGGCGCCGGGCTCACGCATACAAGAGAATAATGCACTTTCCACAGCACAGAGCGAGTGGCATCTCCCCAGCAAAGACAAGTACTCTCTGAATGGAAAAAGTGCAGAAAGCACCGGTCGCAAGGCGAAGGCCAGTATGGTGGATCGAATCCACCTTGAACAATACATACTCGGCTGCCGATACATAAAACTCGCATCCGTAGTCGAGCTTGGAACAAACAAGGGATTGATAAAAATGTAAGGCAGTAGCCGTATCAGCGCCCCAAACGCAGAACGGCGTTTGGGGCAGGTACAAGAGCCCATAAGGATGCGAATATGAGCCTCCCAAGTGAGGTGTTGGTCAAATACAAGACCAAGGAAATTTAGGCGCACCCCATTGAGAAATAAGTCTGGGTCAGGATGGAGGCGAGGATGGTGGCAGAAGTGCACCACCTTAGTCTTGGCCAAAGCCACGCGTGTTTGCTTCGGCATAGCCAATGACGCCGTTCAATGCCTGTTGGGATCGACAACTCAGAGTTGACATCTGGGCTGTGCCAAGAGATCCAAAGGTCGTCCACATAGTGTAGTGAGAACATCTTCTGGCAGCACCGAGGTGATGCCGTTGATGCTCAGGGCAATGAGTGTGACATTGACAACACTTCCCGGTGGAAGACCATCTTCCTGCTCCATTGGGCAGGAAAAAAAAATAAAATGGATGCATAGAAATTTTTTAAAAACATTAAAAGATATAATATAGTATAAAAATAAACTATTAGAGATTCAGTAAGGCAAATAAATAAATATAAAGTCATAACCATATAAATTTTAACTAAAAAATTTAAATTCTTCTAAAAATTTAAACGTTCAATTCATGTAGGAGAAAAATCTGACGTGGAGTGGAACTTGTGGAAGCTGCATTGTGCAGAAGACAACTGGCCTCTACTGCCCAGAAAAAAAGCTAATCTAACATTTACCAATTTCTCCAACAACTTGCACACGCAGGAAGTTAGAGAGATTGAGTGGAAACTGGCTGTGGTAGAGTGATCTCTCCCCGGTGTGCGAAAAGCGAGCACAGTAGCGATTCGCCAGGACTCTGGGAGGATACCCTCTACCCAGATCCTGTTGAACAAGTCTAACAGAAAGTCCATGCCTCGCTCACCCAGGTGTTGAAGCATGGCGTACAGGACATCGTCCAGAAAAGGGGCAGTGTTTTCCGTGCATGAAGCAAGAGCAGAACGCAGCTCACTCAGAGTAAACCTATCGTTGAATGGTTCTCCGACCCTGGAGGGAAAATCCAGTCGGCAGCATTCCGCGACATCACGACACGCATTGAATTCTGGCGGAGCAGCATCCCGGGTAGAGAAAGCGGTCGCGAAGGATTCCGCCACTGACTCGAGGTCCGAGATTGAGGTCCCATTCTCCTGGAAAATGGGAGGGGGGGGGCGTGGGAGAACTACCCCGAATCCTTTTGACTCGCTTCCAAACCTCTGCTAGAGGGGTCTTCCTGTATATCGGAACCTAGCACTAGCTCGACGAAATTCACCAACAGTGAAGTTGTTCAGGTGGCGCTTATAGCGCATGTAGGCATAAATTTTCTGTTTGATGGCCGTCTCATACTCGGCTGACCACCAAGGGAGCGGTCGGAGTGCAAAATGGCCAGACGTTCTAGGAATAGTAGTCAGGCCTACAGCGATGAGGTTGCCAGAGAAAAACTCAACGGCCTCATTTACCGACCTAAACTCCTCAATTGGGACAGAGAAATCAGTCATTTCTTGAAATGCGGACCACCGCGCCCGCGCCAAGCACCACCGGGATGGGCTCTCGGGTGGCAGCCGCCAAGAAAATGATATTCGAATGGGAAAGTGATCCCTCCACTGGAGGTCATCGACCACCACCCACCCAAAATCAGGCTGCATGCGGAGAGCACAAAGATAGATCAAGGCAGGAAAATAAAGGGGTTCTCATCCACATTTAGGACACCTATTTCCAGCACGTCGATCAGGTCAGCAAGGACGTGACCCCTGGCATTAATCGAGTAGTCTTCCTAGAGGGGGTGTCTACCATTCAGATCTCTGAGCAAGAGAAAGGGCCTCGGCAACAGTGCCACGACGAGGTGGTAGTCCCCCATTTTGAAGTCAGCTGACAGTGGAATGTATGCAGAAAGAACAGTATACCTTCTATCCAGGTGCAGCCGCACAGCTACTGCCTGAAAAGAGGTATCTAAAGCGAAGAAAAGAATGGAGAAGTCATGCTGGGTGTAAATCATGCATCCTACCCCGCTCGATGCCATCCCATGGTAGTGGGGTCGACAAACCTTTATATCCCCAGGAGGGTGGGCATGGTCTCCTACAAAAAGATAGCTAACGGGGAATGGGAGGAGACGAGCCTCCGCATTTCCTCCCAGTTGGCCTGGAGTCTGCGGCAATTCCATTGAAGGAAATGCCCACCAAGACTAGCTCAGCCCTCTTCAAAGAGAAGAGGGCCGGACAATGCTCTGAAGTCGCTGTCACCTTCGAGGACTTATCAGGGGAGAGTGGGCTCACTATGCGTCTTTTCCTCCCACCGCCTTGAAACCATAGGCGGCGGGCCATCTTTAGGAGGATCCACCGTCTCCTAGCCATCCAGCCTACCACTGGATGTGAGCGAAGGAGCCGAAGCTCCTTTAGTGCTGTCCTCCTTTCAGGGGTGCGGCTTTAGGAACCATGGGAGATGCCTTCACGATCTTCAGGGGTGTTGCCTCCTGCAAGTCTAACAATCGGTGGAGGCGCGCAGCCGTTTTGCCTTACACGAAATGGTCATGCTGGGGAAAGGGAGGGGAGCCTTGGTTTTAGCTGGGGCTGGGTGTGAACCCTTTGTGGCACCAGCTTTAACAGGGAAACGCCCAGAAGGGGTCCAAATGGGCCCAGAAATGACCATACTCATAGGACTGGAGGGGGCAGGAGGAGAGGCTCTCTTTCTTAAAATTGAGGCAGAGGATATACCAGGCAGCACCTATGTCAGGACCAAGTCCTCGCGAAATGAGAGGATCCTGTGCCCAAATGACCAGGATTTCCTTCTCAAGGAGATACGCACCACATTGCTTCAAAGAAGCGGGGCGCGGCTCTCTGCAATTGACACACTTTTGACTTATCTTGTGTGTAGCCTTGGAGCAACTTACACAGACTTGGGGTAACCCTGACTTTGCATGTCTACACAAGCGATTAACATGGCCAAAGCGGTGACAGTAGTAGCACCTCTGCGGCAGTGGCCTGAATGCCTTCATGTGGTAGCAATACCAACCGGCATGCATTGACTCAGGGAGCTTGTCACAGTCGAACATGATGAAGAGTGTAATGAATGAATGAATAGTGTCGAGAAAAGATGCTGCAATGCCCAAATGGACTATCCTGCAGCCAAATTCAAAGACGGGCAATTTGCAGAATAATTCTCAAAAAAAAAAGGATGCATAGAAATTTTTTTTTAAAACATTAAAAGATATAACATAGTATAAAAATAAACTATTAGAGATTCAGTAAGGGATAAATATATATATATAAGGTCATAACAATATAAATTATGAAGAGTGTAAGGGTGGGTCTCAGGCTCCTCACTGTTTTCTCACAGCACGTTCGACCTTGACAGCCACATGGTCAGCCAGCTCTAAGGTAATGTCATCTATGGGGTAAGCAATGAGTTCCCTCGCATAAACTACTACTTTCACGAAGTTCATGGTAGAGTGCGGCGTCACACTCACAGGCGTGCCAGCAAGTATCTGAAGGGCACTAATCATAGCTGATCTGAGAAACGGGTCACCTTTGGCTCTCTACCAATCACACTAGCCAGAGCTCTCCTCTGATGGATCATGTTGCCCTTAGCCAACATGCTACCATCAGTGGAGTGAATAACAAGGAAGCATTTGAAGCTAATGGGCTTGAAAAGGCCAGGTAGCCTCTGAGTGAGGGGCCCCAAGTTAATCGAGGCTCCACTCTAGGCACTTTTAGTCTTAGTCTGGGACTCCCCACCCGGGGGAGCAACAGGGACGGACATGACGATTTTGGCTTGGTAATTTACCGAAACGGTAGCAGACCCATCCGTACCCATGGAAGGAGAAGAGCCCTGAGTCTTTTTTATCTTTTGTTTTTTTTTTCTTTTTAGGAGAGGAGGGTCATGAATGAACCCGCTTTTTCCCCCTTGCTGGCAGAAACCCCTAGGCTAGATGGGCTGGCCTCGGTAAGATCTTTCTCCAAAATGGAGAAGGTCTGGCTGTCACAGGGGCACCAGCCGGGGCAGAGATCCCTCCTCCCCTTTAAGTCCTCAGGTACCCCATGCCCTCTGAGGAAAAGCACTGACAGGAGCACACTCGGGTTCTGTGCTTAGCACCAAGCCCGTGTTCGACCCCATGGAAGATCCTACCATCTGGTGCTGTGTCACATCAAGGACCATGTCCATCTCAGGGGGCCCTCAATATGGCCATCCCCCCCCCAAAAAAACACAGGTGCCATTTGAGGTGCCTATGGTCGGTGAACCGGCATCCATCAGGGAAGAGAAGGGGGCAGATAAATTGACCCCCTGCAAGTTGGTCATGCAACTATGCAGGACATTAGGAGGTAGGGGTTGACAGACCCTGTTATCCCTTGCTCCCTTAAGATGGTTGGCCCTATAAAGTTGCTTCCAGTCAATTATGGGCCGCCTCCTTTCTTGGCAGTCCCCTTAGATAGTAAAGTAGGGACTGCCACTGGAGAAAGGGAGTCACCCAAGGGCGGCTCCAGAGAAGGGGATGAGGAGGCCCTGCGTAACCACATGGGGGGGACGACCTCCATTCTTTTGATGAAGCTGCCAAAGGCGGGTCCGTCAATGGTACAGGGGAAGGTAAAGGGTAATTTATTTATTTTTTTTAGGTTTCATATATGGGCATAGGGACCCCAATATTAACATGGGGTCAACAAACGCTCATCACCCCACACAGTAGCCCACTATGCGAGTGTCGAATGCAAGGCCGGCATAACCAGCTGCAGCCGTTTGAGGCTACTCCTCCCGCTGTGCCACCTTGGGCACGGCATAAAAATTGATAGAGATAGAAGGGAGAATGAAGGGGAATGTGAGGAAGGTGTGGGTGGGGATGAAACAGGTTGTTAAAAACCCACCACCTCCAACCAGACTAAGAAGCTGACCAGAGAAAGTTGTGGGAGAGGTTGTATGGAAAGTGAGGAAGTGGGGTGAAAACAAGGCTCTCAGAAAGAAGGAGAAGAAGCTAAGCTGGGGCCAGACAGGGCACTGAGTCCCATCAACATGGCAGCCAGAAAGGTAAATTGCCGCGCCACTTAAGAGGTAATATCTATATGGAGTGCTGTGAGAAATACAATCAGGGAGGCAAGAGGTATGAAGATGACAAAGAATGGTGAGGGATTGGTACTATGGTGTTGTATGCTGATGATCTTATATTAATGTTTGAGAGTGAAAGGGATTTGGAAATGTTGACTGAAAATTTCATGAGTAAATGCAGAAAATAGTAAAGATGTAATAACAGAATAATCCACAGGAGCAAGTGGAATGTTATTAATAGATGAGACAAAATGCAATAGCATGGCTTGAATGGTAGATGAATGGTAGAAATTATCAGGGAATGGTAAATTTTTGTATGAAATATGAAAGGAAATTGGATGAGAGTTTGTTGGTCCCAAATATAAATGAGATTATAGTATGGAAGAAGAAAGACTGTGAGTATGAGGAGGGTAAATGGACAACTTGAGAGGAATGCTGCAAGTAAGAATACTAGAGTGAAGAACAATTGGGTAAGAAGTATATTTGGTTGAGCAGAAAGTTTGACTAAATTTGAAGTGAATAGCTTAAACAATTAAGATCTTTTACTCATGATATTTGGTACATATTAACTTGTGTATATTTTATAATTATTGCCTTTTTCAATGGTCTTACTGTTATAGTTTTATCACAGTGAAAAAAATAAAATTATATATCAAAAAATATTGTACCAAATACAAAATCTAGATCAAAATAGCTTTTATTTAATAAAATGATCAATATAACCACTTTCTTGTTAGCAAAATAGCCTCAATCTAATTTTCCATAAAGAGATGCCCTTTGCCCTTTTCGACATCATCTAATGTTATGTCTTCCCATGCTCTATGTATTTTTTAGAGTTCATTTTCAGTAAATTTATCTGAGTGCAGTAAATCTTCACCTTAAGTCTCATTACCTATTGTTTTTGAACTTATACAGTAACATACACAATCTCTGCCAAACACAAAATGGACATAATATTTTTGGATACACAATTTTAATTTTTCACTGTGATAAATCTATAACAGTAAGATTATTGAAATTAGCAGTAAATATAAAGTCTATATCTGAGTTAATATGCACCAAATATCACTTGTAAAAGATGTGAAATGTTTAAGATGTTCAACTTTGAATTTAGTCAAGTTGTATTCTGGCTGTCTGATATACAAGACCCCTGGGTTTGAGGCCTGCTACTATGCTAGCAGCCTCAAAGAACTCTGCTGAACAGATGGAGTTATTATCTGAAAGATACATCATCTGTGTGTATTTAGGTTTTGTCTGAGGTGTGCAAGTGGCTGTTTTAAGCAAGCCTGAATCTTAGTCCTGTATCCAGGCTGACACTAAGTACTATGCATTTTGGGTACCGGGACATTTGGCCAAGGGGACATATGACCAAGCGGACATTTTTAATTGTTTATTTTTATTTCTAATTTGAAAAAAGGATAAATAGGATAAAAACATAAAATCAGTGCATATAATTTTTTGTAAATTTACTGAAGGATAAAAATATTAATGTTAATGTAATTGTTTTATTCAAATTTTAGGTGCTTGTATATGCATGTTAAGTATGCAAATGAACCAAATGAACATATGGTTGAAAGAAGTTATTTCCCTATTTTAACATGAATTAGTGGTCGGTTAGTTACTTGTTTGAACTATTTAGCCACACCCAAACCAACATTAACTAGGTTGCATAGACACTGATTCAGTCGCTATTCAGAAGTTGTTAAGCATTGTGAAGCGAGTGTGTTTTATATTTATTTACATTAGTTTAGTTATGGTTTATTTTTCATTTTATTTTGTGATGTGTGTGTAATTACCCCTACATTACCTGTGTTACCTACGTGATGTGTGTGTAATTACCCAAGTTAGCTCTTTTATGGTTTTAAGATGAATATTTTTTTTCGTTAAAAATCATGGAAATAATACCCATGACAAGAGGAGGAAGAAAGCTTTTACTTTACAGCTACGCATACATCATTGACAAACGAAAAGTCATTGTAACATATTGGTGATGCAAATGCAAAGGAAGTTGTGGGGGGCATATAAAAACAGAAGACAACGTTATACTAGGAGAGGAAATCAATTAGAGAAGACTTTGTCATCCATGAAAGTGAGAACCTCCTAATTCTATCAACGCCTCAGAACTTACAGCTTCTTGCTTCCAAAGACAACTGGCTGTGGATGGAACTTTTAACTCTGCTGCGCCAGTAGGCTTTCAGTTATATACATGTTATGTTGGATGAGACCCATACAGTCCCTTAAAATACTGCATCACAAGGAACAAAAACCAAACAACTTATAACTTAATTTTTAACACCCTAAGCAAGTGAGACCAGATCTTAATCCAGTTTCAATCACCATCGACTATGAAGGGGTGGCTATTAATAGCATTATAGATTTGGTATAATAATCCAAGAAATACACTCATTGTCAAGGCATTTGTGCCTATCAGTGACATCCCTGAAACTTTCAGTGAATTTGCTGAAATCTTATCTGAGTTTCTTAGCTACTGTGATATGACGTGGATTGGTATTTTGCAGTGTGGTAGTCAACAAAGACCAGCATTTGCATGCAATATGTGGAATACATTAGAGAGAAGCACACAAGGCCTTCCACAGACAACAGTCTCTCTAGAAAGATGGCACAGAGGGTTTAATCAGAGAATGGCCATCAGTCATCCTACCATTTGCCATCTAGTTTCAAAACTAAAAAGAGAGCAGTCTAATTAGGAGTTGATGATTGAACAGGCAGCAGGCGTGGAATTGAGGAAACTGAAGAAGAAGTACCAGATCTTGAGAAATATGAAGATTATACTAGAATTGATTTATTAAGAGCAATTGCCCACAATCTTTAAATTCTTGTTTCCCTTTTTAGCCATTTTATCCATTGCCAAATTTTAATAAAACAATTATATTAATATCGCCTATCCTTCAATAAATATGGAAAAAATATGCAATTATGTTATCTTTTTATCCTATTTATCCCTTTTTCAAATTAGAAATCAAAGTAAACAATTAAAAATTTCATGTAGCCAAATATCCATCGGTCAAATGTCCAGCCACAGCATTTTGTTTAAGGAAAGCAGGGTATTTGGTAATATGAAGAGGTACTTGTCATACTTCCACAAGTCGTAAGTTACCAAAAGTTACAAAAGATATAAGGTTGTGGTGAGTGGCAAATATATGTTTGGGGATGTGGGAGAAATTCTGATTTTATTTTTTTTACCACAGAGATGGAGAGTAGGTATGATAGGTATGCATGGAGGGGAGTTGTAAGGGGCACACTTGGACCGTTCTGCACAAGAATGAAGCTTGAGTGGAAGAGATACTACAGCCCATAAAATCTCATCATTACAAAGACCTAAAGACAGTGAAAAAAGAATGAGTAGGTTTGTGCTTAATAGGACTCAAAGGTGGAACAGAGAGAAAACCAGTGGTGTTGATGCATGATAGCTCAACATTGAGGAAAAGTGCTATGTGATGATGAATACCAATCATACTTATTAATAACTGTAATCACCTTAGTGGGATTCCAATTTGTGGAGCAGCTAACCCATTAGCATTGCACTTTTTCATAACTTTGATCATTGTAGAAATAACCTGAAATATAATGATCAATACTAAAAAGAATTATAGACAAGATTTTGAAACCAAATCATCTACAAACAACTATGATATACTGATGAGCATCATCATTTAATTATTTCTAAGCTAAATGGCAATTACAAATCGTAGAAGGCCTCCCCTCCCCACCAAAATAAGCCCAATTTATCATGAAAATATGTCTCACTATTACTGACACAAGGGAATATCAGGTGCAGAATAAGCATCTATGCTGCAAATTATATTTGGAGCACTTTCTACCCTCCCATCTCCAATGCCCACAGGGCTATCTGCCAATAATACAATGACCGATTACTTGTACCAAATGCTACAAACATTGCCCACTACCATTAAGGTAAATTATTTAGCCCTTTTACTTCTGGTGAGGAATGGAGGATATTCCACCAAAATAAAGCTCTGGGCTGAATGGGCTAAAACTATCACTGTACCATCTATGGCTTAATTAATCAGCAATATGTTAATGTTAGAGATTTGGTCAGAATCTGGAGGGTTGTGCACAATCCAAGTCATCCTTAGTGCCCAAACTTGTAATGTTAAGACTAATTGTACTATATATCAACCGAAGATTTACTTTTCTCCTCTTGACCAATATAAACTTCTTATAAAATTTCTAGCAAAGATCCTCTTAGTGGTTTTTACTTTTTAGTTATAAATAACTTTCTTACCCTCATTTTAAACATATAATAAACTATTCCAATGATTTCTTGCATGCATTTTATTATAATCTTGAAAAGTATAGTAATAAATTCAGATGCAGAATTTAATGAAATATATAACAAAAACTTTACTGAATTCAGGAAATTCAAGGTATCTATAAAGCCTCATTTTTAAATTTATTAGAAATAAAACTAATAGTATAATTATTTTAAAGTAAAAATCATTACATTTTAGCTGAATTCAGTTGTAATAATATATTCCAGTAATTATAATAGTACAAAAATAATGAGTGGCACCTTAGGTCTTCAAAAAGAGGGTAATGAAAATGTGTGGAAAGTAGAGAACCTGGGAAGTCCAAAGAGTAGAGTATCAAAGCACTAAAGAATGGAAGGGCATGAGTGTCCTTATTCTGCAATGAAACAGGTCCCTTTTTTAACTAAGCCTAAAAGAATGATTATATATAGTTTTTGATTAATGAAACAATATCAGACAGCTGAAAAGAATTAAGATTAGGCATGAACTTGGTCCACAAAGGTGTTCTATTTGGAGCCTGAGGCAGGAAATGTGTTGGAAAGTGGAAGAAAGTTCAATCAAGAATATCTGATCAGAATACTGAACCTGTACAAGGAGCATTTTCTCATAATCCATACATATATTACCATTTCCCCAACTTTTTGTATTCCTATGAATCTTGTTCACAACTCACAATTTTGCATGAGAAAATTGGCATATATATGGTGTATCACTGTATCAGGTATTTGTGAACACAATAAATAACCCTGCTTTATCTCCTCTATTTCAACCCAAACATGGCAGCATTTAATCTGAGAAAGGGAAGGAAGGAATGGCATGCAATCCATGTTGCCTTAACTGCCAACAACTGTCATGTGGAGATCACCATTTTCTTGAATGCATCCAGGTTCTTTGTGTTCAAGGTAAGTAAAGATCTACTGGATTCTGAGGTGAATTTGTCATCCATAGCCAGGATAAAGAATTGTCAGTGATCAGATGTTATCATGATGACTAGGTTCGTCAAGCCAGTCCAAGATATTATTAACAAAGACCTCAAAATCAACAAGTGCCTTGAGAAAGCAGTAAGTGTGACCCCTATTATTGCTTGCCAGATTTGAACCCACAGGCTACCACATGTGGGGTTATCATTGATGGGAGACATTATAGCCAACATGAATGAGAACCACTTGATCTGGGTATTGCAGCCTCTTTTGAGGCTGGCATAGATGGTGATTTTTTTGTCATAAATGCCTGGCATACATTGTATAGTTTCAACTAGATATTAAAATATTAATAAATATATATATATATATATATATATATATATATATATATATATATATAGTATAATAAACCCTCGATATAACAAACTATATGGGACAGGGAGGTCTTTCGTTAGATCAAAAAAAGTTCATTAAACCCAATGGCCATTCAAAGCAATGGAAATAATGAACCAAGTTCCTTATGGATATGTAATATGTATATAATTACTAATAAAGTTAAGTGGACTACATGACATAGTATTGATACGAACCTTGCACTGTAGGAGACATGTGACACACCAACACTCACTCAGGCTGGTCGTAATGCTTGCCTGTTAAACCCGATGGAGTTCGGCCAGGAAATTTGGTTCGTTATATCCAAAATTCATTATATTGAGGTTTGTTATATCGAGGGTTTACTGTATAATATGGTACCATTCATAATTACATCACTGACTCATTTTACTTCAAAGATGAACCAGGGCAGATGCTTACTTTAATGTTTGATATCTGCAAATTAACAACCATTTTTCAACAGGATGGTGTATGGCCTCAGTGAACTCAAGCTGTTAACCAGTTTCTTGCTGAAGTATTGTCAATCTTTAAGTAAGCAGAGTAAAGGAACACCCCAATTCCATATCCACTTTGCATAACTGATACATAGATTTTTCCCTGTAGAGATATCATAAAAATCTTGTTTATAAAGGTAAGATATTAAACTAATGTAATGGTCTCACAGAAAAAATTAATTTTGATATAACAACTATTAAGTGATGTTAGAGTCAATAGTATAAAGAGAATGGCATTTTTATATCCTTTATGAAACAAATAGTAGCAATGTATAAATTTAGGTATAAGCAACAAATTTCAACCATATCTTCCTTTTAATAATACAGTAAAACCTCGCTTAATAAACAACTTTCAAAATTAATATTTTTTTTAATAATTTTAACTTGCTTAACAAGCAACGTTTCATATAACAAGCAAAATTAAAATTGACCATGCACATTTTTACAATGATTCATATGCCTGCAGTAAAGGCTCCCTTCTACATAGCAAGTCACAAGGAGACAATGCGAGGTCCCTTGTATTCTACTCCTGACTCGCTCCCACCTGCTTCTCGGCTATCAGTCTGTGTTTAGTTCTCGTTCCAGTAGCATCTCAGTGTCGCTTGTGATTGTACATTTTCCAAATTTGTGTTCGGATGCATTGTTTGTTTGTTTTTTAATGCAAAGTTTAATAATCCTTGCAATAATGTTCCCAAAGAAAATGCTGCAGCAAGAAAACAGCCATAAGAGAAGAAGAATCATGGTAGAAGTGAAATGTGAGATCAGTGAGAAGCAAAAATGAGGTGTAAGCGTGGCTGAGCTAGCATGCACATACAATCGGACTACATCAACAATTTGCACTATCCTTAAGAACAAGGACAATATTAAAGAGATAAATGCTTCAAAAGGAGTGACAAGAATATCTATGCAACAGCCACGTATTCTTGATGATTTTGAAAGGTTGCTTCTCATATGGATCAACAAGAAGCAAATGCAAGGCAAAAATATTAAAGAGCATAATTTGTGAGAAGGCAAATGATTTTCTCTGACCTCATCAAGAAAATGCCAGGAGCATCAATGAATCAAGAAGAAGCATTCAGGGAAATTTGATAAGTATAAAAGAAGAACTGATATCCTCCTTAATGCCAATAATCCACTTTCCCCCATCTCCATCTCCTTTGCACCAGGAGCTACCTTCCTTTTTCGTAAGTTGCAACAGTATTTTTTTTTAAAAAATTACTAATTATTTATTCTTTGCCAGGTTCATTTCTATTAATAATCTTTTTATTTTATGGGTTAATAATTTTAAAAACTATTTTAGATATTATTACAATTTTTTTTTGAGGGAGGGGGTAGGCATAGGATGCATTATCGTATGTAATAATAAAAGTTTATTATACAGAAAAAATAGCTTTTTTTATTTGTATCTTAAAAGGTAGAGACTTTGTAGATACCCTACATAATTCAAATGCTTGAAATTACTTCTTTGCAGTTATTCTCTGTGAATTCTTTGCCTCATATATATATAAAATATACCTTGCAAGTGGCTTGCTTTCCTTGTGGAATTGGTAGAGGTTTTGGTAAGTTACATAACCTACTAGACTCAGCATCTCAAGCTATCTACTCAAGTATATTTTCACTTAACTTCACACTTTAGTGCCTCTTCAAAAACTTTAGGGCAAAGATCCTAAACTAGATTTATTTATGTTTAAAAAAAAATAAAATAACAATTTAAAATCAAAGAAGATATTATCATTTAATGATTATAAAAGTGTTATTTTAAGCCAGCAAATAGTTAAGGGGTAAAGTTGAATTAGAGAACATAAATAATTCTTAAGCTTTTAAGAAATGAATATTTAAGTAGATCTCTTACCTTTTGAACTTCTGGACTTTTGATATCATCTAAAGGTACTTTTGCTGCAATACTTCTTAAAACAGGATCACCAATTTGACAAACATGTTTATAAGGTGGTTTAGGAGGTTTAGGAAAAAATACATGATTGAAAATAGTTTTTAGCAGACTATGTCTTTGAACCTTCATTGTGATACCCTGTAAAAGAAAAAATACAATAATAAAAAAAGGTAGAAGTCGATTTACTTGAAAATTTATTTCAGCTTATTGCTTTGCCTTCCATTTCAATATATATATATATATATATATATATATATATATATATATATATATATATATATATATATATATATATATATATATATATATATATATATATATAATATATATATATATATATGTGTGTGTGTGTAAGTTTTTCCCCCCTGAGGTGGCAACATGAATAACTTGCATCCTGGATGGGAGCCACCAATGTGATGGGGTAGGCCCACATCAGTGACTGAAGAAACCTTGTGTATTTGTTGGAGGTGTACCAAGATTGGGCAGTTTTCCAGTAGGTACTCAGAATTATCAGTATGGTGGTTGCACATAGGAAAGGTTGCATTGTTGACTTGTTTTGTTAATTTGTAGTTGTTTAGAATTTTGTAGGGATGGGTAGTGGCTAGACTTGAACAATTTCAGCCAGTACTAGGGTATTTAAATTCCCCAAGCCAAATAGAAAAAAAAAAGCAAAGCATGAAGAACAAAGTACACTCCAGGTAAGATCATGCAACCAACACCAAAGTGGGTAAAAAAGAAAAAAACAAAGAGGTAGTGACCCGGGTACCGGGAAAAGTAACATATGCAAAGTTTACCCAGAATGGAAAATTCAATAAGAATGTGACTAATAGTCTGGGCTGCAACGCAGTCATCACAGTAAGGTGCAAAGAAGCACTCCATCAAATGGAGGTGCATCAAGCAAGTGCGGAAAATTTGAAGATAACAGAAAGCAACCTGAAGCCATTAGGACATAATGAGGTGCTTATTATTATTACTGATATTTCATTTCTATGTATTTGTGTATATTATAACATCAGTAGTTTTGTTTAATGCAGCCAGCAAAATGAATCTTTTGACAAATGAACAAGTGTATTGTGATATTATTGATAAACTTTAAAAAATGTAGTTGCTGTAGCTCAATTTCAAGAAATAGAAAAAAAAGTAAGATGGCCACCTACATGGAAAATCAAAGCAACATCCAAACACAGGGCAACCCACCACCTGCAGTGGAGAAAGACACATAGCCCTGCAGAGTATGTCAAAACCACTGCAATACAAGTATAAAATGCCATAACTGCTAGATATGGGTGCACTACAAATGCAGTGAAGTACCTACCTATTTACATCCTAATAACCCTGGTCAGAACAACCCAGAAATACACCTGTAGGGAGTGTGCAAGACACCACATCAATGACTATGCATCAACCTTATCAGAAATAAACAAGTGCATACAAGAAGAGTCTATCGGAATACAGCTAAGCATACAAAAACTATAACTATTGTTGTGGAGGACACATCACCCAATCCCCGGCAGCAAGAGGAAGAATACAGGTCAGAGCTGGGAGATTCACTAGAGGACATAAACTTCTTTCAGATCTCCCCTCAGGCTACAGACACAACACCATCAGCAGCCAGCTCAAACTGGTAGTGATGCACCAGTAGGCCTACAACCAAACAATCCCTATGCAGCTGAACAGAGTGCAACATCTGGAGGAACTTTGGGAGGGCACAAACAACACTCCAGGAACATGAATGACAAGGGCACACCTAAGGAAATATGTAAATTCTATAAAATGGGAAATTGCAAACATGGCAGAAGAGATAAGCAGTGAATGCTGGCAGAGCAGCATCCCGGCTAGAGAATGCAGAGAAAGTGGTTGCGAAGGATTCCACCACAGATGCAGGGCCTGAGATTGCAGTCCCATTCTCCTGGCAAATGGGAGGGGGGTCCTGCGAGAACTTGCCCCCAAACTTTTTGACTTGCTTCCACACTTCTGCTAGAAGGATCTTCCCATTAAGTGAAGACACGTATACCTAGCCCGACAAAATTCAGACAGTGAAATCGTTCTGGCGGCTCTTATAGCGCATGTAGGCACAACGCTTCTGTTTGAGGGCCGTCTCACACTCCGCTGACCACCATGGGAGTGGTCAGTGTGCAAAATGGCCAGACATTCTAGGAAAAGTAGCTAGGCCCGCAGCGATGAGATTGCCGGGGAAAAACTCAACGGCTTCATCAACCGACCTAAACTCCTGGACTGAGATATAGAAATCAGTCATTTCCATCAATGCGGATCCTGCGCCAAGAACCATGGGTGTGGGCTCTTGGGTGGCAGCGGCCCAGAAAATTATATTTGAATGAGAATGTGATCCACTACTATGGAGGTCATCGACCTCCATAGTACATCCGGAGAACAAAAAGATAGATCAAGGCAGGAAAATGAAGTGGTTCTCAGGCAGTGATGCAGAAACTCATCCACATTTAGGACACTATCTCCAGCTCATAGATCAGGTCAGCAAGGATTTGTACCCCTGGGATAAATTGAGTAGGCTCCCCACAGGGGATATCCACTGTTCATATCTCCAAGCAAGAGAAATAGACTCAGCAACTGTGCCACAACACGGCAGAAGTTCCCGACACAGGGTGTCTACTTGTTTGGTGATTTTGAATATAAGGACTTTTCAAGGTTTTCAAGGACTTTGTAAAAATAATCAAGGATGGCTTTTAGCCATTGTTTTTTTCTTTAAATTAAAAAAGTGCAATAAACATTATGGGACATTGATGAAGGTGATGTATTTAAGGAAAGAATGGGTAAATAAGCAAAGCATAACCAAAATCAACTCACTAGTGCAAAAAAAACAAGAACAAGGTATCCAAGCGACAGTCACAGAATTATAGCGAGCATCCATGATAAAATACAATGCATAGAAAGCATACATATGTTCACTCACACTAATGAGTAGATTAACTTAAATATTACTATTTTCCTAATAGACATTAAAAAGTATATAAATAGTGAATTTGAAAAATCATTTGAAAATTCAAGGACCATTTACCTTTTCATCAAATTCAAGGACTTTTCAAGTATTTCAAAGGCAAAAAAATACATTCAAGGGATTTTCAAGGATTTCAAGCACCCTGCTGCACCAATGATGGCCCTCCTGTCTGGCCACTATCCTGTGGTGGTGGGGTCACAAAACCCTTATACCCCAAGAGGGTGGGCAGGGTGCATGCGCCCAGCATGGTATCCTACAAAAAAATAGCTAACAAGGAATGGGAGGAAACAAGACTCCACAGCTCCTCCCAGCTGGCCCTCTTCGAAGAGAAGCCCCTCAAGGCAATGGCCGTACGCTTCCCGGAGGTAGAACTCTTAGCGGTGTGGGTCGGACAATGCGCTAAAGGCAGTATCGCCTTCAAGGACTTAGCGAGGGAGGTTGGGCTTGCCATGCAAGTCTTTTCCTCCCTCCACCTCGAAACTTAGGTGAGCTGAGCGCAGTCCCTCTTTTGGATGATCCACCGTCTCAGAGCCACCCAGCCCATCACTGGGTGTGGGGGGAATGAGCCGAAGCTCCTTTAGTGCTGGCCTCCTTTCAGGGGGCAACTTTAGAAACCCTGGAAGATGGCCTCATGACCAACTTCAAGGGTGTTGCCTCCTGTGAGCCTAGCGAGTCAGTGGAGGCGTCTGGGCCATTTCGCTTCATGGGAAACGATCACGCTGTGGGGGAGCAGTGTGTGTGTCTGTAGGGCCCTTCTCCCACCCCCCTTTACATATATCTTTCCCTACCCCTGTGTGAGTGTATGGGTATAATTTGCCTTCCAATTTTTTATATTATGAATACGAATAATAACTGATTGTACTCTCTTTTCAGAGATATAATGTTCTAAATATATATATATATAAATATAAGAGTAAATATTTAGAGAGTTAAATTGTAATTGCATGCCCAGCGCATTGGGATATTACCCTAGGTAAGATTGGTTCTTTGCTAAAATATTAATAGGCTCAACATTAATTTTAACAACGAGGGATAGCAAAGTTCATCACCAGATTTTCCTTTGGAAACGTTATACCAAAATTTCTCTGGCTCTTTTTAGCATTGCATCCTGTGTCTTCAAAGAGTGAAGCTTTAGCGAACTGTGAGAGGAATCCTCGAGGCGAGTGCTCCGCCCAGCCCAGCCCTGAAACGGAGGGCATTACCTGCACTGCCTACCTGCATTGGCTGATGAGCCTGTCCTCTTTCTTATTGGACAACTACAACTACTACTACTACTACTACCACCACCACCCCAGCGCACAAGTGAAAGCCCTGTGCCCCTTCTTGTTCGGGTGTTTTTGCGGGTTTTTTTGTTTTGTTGTGTGGACCTTGTTTGGGTTGTATAAATTTGTTCTCTGCGCCTGTCATATTTTATTTTGTTTTCGGTTGGAGAAGTTTAATTTGTATAGAGTATTTATTTTGAATGCGCACCGGTGTTTTTTGTTATTTTGTAAATATAAACTGTAATTAAAACTGTATTTTTGTGGTAAAGTAAAGGACTGTATATTAAATCGTATCAATTCTTCCTTGGGGTTCTCAAGGTCCATAAATTCTAGGATAAGGTTGGAACACGGGGTTAGTGTTGCTTTCAGCCCGCTACAATGCTATGGGAAGGGAGGAGAGCCCTGGTTATAGCCAGGGTTCATGTGCAGCCTTGGAGCAGCTTACACAGACTTCGGGTAACCCTGACTTTGCTTGTCTACACAAGCGATTAACATGGCCAAAGCAGTGACAGTGGTAGCATCTCTGCAGCAGTGGCACGAATGCCTTCATGCAGTAGCGATACCAACCAGCGCACACCAACTTAGGGAGCTTGTCACAGTCAAACGTGATGAAAAGTGTAGGGGTGGGTCTCGAGGCCACTCCCTGTTTTCTCATCACACGCTCAACCTTGACCGCCCCATGGTCAGCCAGCTCTAAGGTGATGTCATCTATGGAGTAGTCCATGAGTTCCCTCACATAAACTACTCCTTTCACTACGTTCATTGTAGGGGTGCCATCAAGTGTCTGAAGGGCACTAACCATAGCTGCCTCGGAGGGATTCGATGCATTTGTCAAAAGGCTCCTGTCTGAAAAACGGGTCACTTTCAGCTCTCTACCAATCACACTAGCTAAAGCTCTCCTCTGATAGATCATGTTGCCCTTAGCCAACATGCTGCCATCAGTGGAGCAAATAACAAGGAAGCGTTTGAATCCAGCAGGCTCAAAAATGCCAGGTAACCTCTGAATGAGGACCCCCGATGTAATCGAAGCTCTGCTCTGAGCAGTTCTGGTGTTCGTCTGGGTCTCCCCACCCGAGGGAGCAACGGAACCGGACATGCCAATCTTGGCTTGGTCGCATACTGAAACGGCAGTATCCCCCATCTGTCCCCAATGCCCCCGGTGGATGGAGAGGAGCCCCAAGTCTTTTTCATCTTTTTCTATTTATTTTTTTTTTAGAAGAGGAGGGCGGGAAATTAACCTGCTTCTCTCCTCCTCCACAGGTAGGAGCCCCTAGGCCAGCCTTGGCAGGATAGTTCTCTGAAATGGAGAAGTTCCTGCCCGTTATAGGAGCATCAGCCGGGAAAAGAGATCCCTCCTCTCCTTGTGAGGCTTGGGGACCCAAGGCATCTCAGGAGGACCTTGCATAGGGGCGGACACGAGTTCTGTGCTTGGTACCAAGCCCGAAATTTGAACCCATGGAAGATCCTACCCTCTGGGACTGGGTCACCTCAGTCCACGTTGCTAATCCCCCCCCCCCCAAGACATCACAGATCTAATTTGAGGACCCTTTCGCCTCATCTTCTTTGGCCAGCGAACCAGCATCCATCGGAGAAGAGAGAGGGTACAGTGACCCCCTGTAAGTTCGATAAGCGCTCCCACAGGACTTTGGAGGGCACAGGCAGATGGGCCCTGTCATTCCTCACTCCACTAAGGAGGTTTGCCCCATCAAGCCCGTCCCAGCGGGAGCAGTCACTATTCAGCCACCTGCGCGCTTTCCCTGCAGTCCCCTTGGAAAGCAAAGGTGGGACTGCTGCTAGTAAGAGGGAGTCACCCAAGGGCCACTCCAAAGAACAGGGTAAGGGGGAGTCCCCTGCACCTATAGGCATGGGAGAGGAGTAAGCCTCCTCTCTGGTAAGAGAAGTTAGGAGGGTCCCATGAGATAGTGCAGGGGAGGAGGGGGGAAACCTCCTTTCCTACTGTGGAGCTACCCGAGGGTGACTCCATCGGTGATTAAGGAGAAATGGAGAGATTTGGGGTGTTTTTTATTTCCAGCATTGGGCATGGTGACCCTATAGTTTACACAGGATGCAAACGCTAATCACCCCCACACAGTAGCCTGCTCTACAAGGGGTGAACCTGGGCCGGCAGAACCAACTCTCACCATTTAGGAGGACCACACCTTTCTGCCCAGTGGCCAGGCACCCCTTCGGCATGGCGGCTCTACCTTGGGCTGGGCATAAAATTGATAGATTGAAAGGAGAAAGAAAGTGGATGTGAGGAAGGTATGGTTGGGTATGAAGCAGATTGTTAAAAACCCAACACCCAAGACTGGTGCTCAGGAGGCAGGGGATGCTGCCTCCTCCTCCCTCAGCCCCGATCTGGGATAGTTGGGCGAGAGGAAGCTGGTCGGCATCTATCGTGTGAAATTAGAGGTGGACCAGAGAAAGTTGTGGGAGAGGTTGTAGGGAGAGTGAAGAAATAGGGTAAAAATAACAGGTTGTCAGAAAGAAGAGGCTAAGAAGCTGAGTCACAGCAGCCAGGAAGACAAATGGCCGCAACCCTTATGGGGATCATTGACTGGACTGAAGCTAACAACATGAAGCTAAATCATGACAAATTTGAGTTATTCAGATATGGTCCATTAACTGAAATGAAAAAAGTATGAGCTACCAGGTCCACCAACAAGAAATTGCACCGAAAAGGAAGTGAGTGACCTTGGCAGCTTAATGAGCCATACTGAAACATTCTCTAAGCACATCGGCAGCATTATTTCAACAGCTAACAGATTGACTAGGTGGATCCTAAAGTAAACATGTAGACGAGCGGCCCGGCCGGAAAAAAATATTTTGTGTAAATATTATCGTTCACCCGTGTCATTTCTGACGTCATACCCCACCTCCAACCCCTATTATAATTCGCAAAACGATTTATAGGGAACGGCTCGTGGGGAGGGGGGGGTAAACACGATGCGTGGACCGCACTACGATGATCCTGAGTTTCATTAAGTTGGGGGGGTCTGGGGAGCACAGCCCCCCCCCCCCCCCAGTATATAATTCTATTTTTTATAATGTTCTGACGTTTACAGGGATGAATGCTTTGACTACATCATGTCAGCGCCTTTAATCGTTTTGCGAATTATAATAGGGGTGAATGATAATATTTACACAAAATATTTTTTCCGGCCGGGCCGCTAGTCTACATGTTTACCAAATCTAACACCCAGAAAGTAGCCACACTAGTTTCATTGCAACTGGAAACAAGATTTTTTTTTTTTTTTTTAGAGCCCATCTGGCGACTGCCCACTTGGGCATAAGTCGCCGGAAACACGACAGCCTAGAACTAGGATAATTTAAAATAAGAATATGAAAACATAACAATGATAAAAATTGGAAACATTAACAATTAGGAGGCAATCTCTGACGTCGAGGGAGGTCTCCCTCACCCCGGCACAGGAGCGTGCAACCTACAAAGAAAACAATAACAAAAACTAAAATAAAAACTACTTAAATAAAGGGGAGAAGCCCAGCCTACCCCCAAAAGTCAACAAGTCAAGGTGCACGAACTCGTCCCAAGTACAAGAGACAGGCGGTAGCGACATCGCTCATCACGGTACAGGGACAGATAACGTGCGCGAAGATCACCCAGACTGGGACATTCGACAAGAATGTGCCGGACAGTCTGGGGACGACGCAGTCGTCACAATAGGGCGCAGTCGATCGCTCCATCAAATAGCGATGCGTCACACGAGTGTGTCCGATTCGGAGACAACAGAAAGCGACCTGAAGCAGTCGCAGAATTTGGGGATAGGTCCATGGGAACAGTCGCTGCGCAATGGCACGCAACTTTAAGTTCCCTTCGAGCGTCTCCCATCTTCTTTGCCAAGCAGTCCGAAGAGCTGCCCGTATTCGTGCCATGTAGTCGATGTGAGGAAGAGCAAAACGCTGGTCCGGTCGCAGAGTCCTCGCGGACTCTTGGGCGCCCTAATCGGCGCGCTCATTCCCCGCTATTCCTACATGTCCATGAACCCAGCAGAGCCCCGCTGACTTCAAACAGAGGGGATACGGCGTGGAAGCCGACACCCTCTTTGGACTGGGAGCCATCCGTATACACTGGCACGGTTCCAACGTGACACGAGGTGTGCTCCAAAAAGGTCGAACGCAATACTCCCGGCGCCGTACAAGCTTTGGGAGCAGAGGCGTGGCGACAAATAGCCAAATGTGGTACCCTCACGGGCGGCGTCCTGGGCAGAACCAGGGGCGCCACCAGCCCGAGAGCTATATCTAGCTCTCGAAGGAGTTTCCTGGCCCTAAACCAAAAGGGCTTAGGGTATGACTGGCGTCTCTCGGCGGCATAGGCACAAAAAGAGATCAGCTGCGGATGTAGTGAAAGCTGTTGGCGACTGAGGGAGGCGCCGGGCTCGCGCGTACAGGCGAGTGATGCACTGCACGCGGCGCAGATCGCGTGGCATCTCCCTAGCATTGACTAACTGGCTCTCAATGGGGGAAGTGCGGAAGGCACCGGTCGCAAGGCGAAGGCCGGTGTGGTGGATCGAATCCACCTTCCGCAATAAACGCTCGGCTGCGAATGCATAAAACTCGCATCCGTAGTCGAGCTTCAAACGAACAAATGATCGGTAAAAAAGTAAGGCAGTATCCCTATCAGCACCCCAAGCGCTGAACGTCACGGAACGGAGAATATCCATAGCGCGGGTACAAGAGACCCTAAGGCTGCGAATATGAGCCTCCCAGGTGAGGCGTCGGTCAAATACAAGACAAGGAAACGATGCGATTCAACCACTTCCAGGCGTACCCCATTAAGAAACTAATCTGGGTCGAGGTGGAGACGAGTCCAGCTTTTCTCTTTTCCCCACTGCAGAGCGAGTTTATGTGTGGAGGCATTCTGGGGAAGCTTTTAATCCTGAATACCTTCTTCCTACAGGAAAGCACGGAGGAAGGCAGTAATAGGTTGGGCAGCCATATCTTGGAATTCTCTTGGTCCAATCGTTGCCCTGCATGGTAGATTCAAGAGCAATGAATATCTGAATATTTTGGAAGGTCAAGTCCATCCCACGGTCCAGAGATTATTCCCTGAAGGTGAGTGTTTTTTCCAAGATGACAATGCACCAATACACAGCGTTCATGTCGTTAAGAATTGGTATGAAGAGCATAAAAGTGAGCTACACCAGATAGAGTGGACCCCAAATCTCCAAATGATAATATTATTAAGCATTTGTAGTGCGTCTTGGAGCCACATGTTAGAAGTCTAACTCTCCACCGTCGTCTCTGAAACAGCTAGAGCAGGTATTGCAAGAAGAAGAGCTCAACATTCCTCTCATTGAAGTCAGGAAGCTGAAGGAATCCATTCCAAGACGCATCGACGCTGTTCAGAAGTACAAAAGGAGGACCAAGCCGTATTAAATAAATATTCATTGAATTTAACACGTGTTCCAATTGTTTTTGTCCAACCCCTGTATATATATATATATATATATATATATATATATATATATATATATATATATATATATATATATATATATATATATATATATATATATATATATATTAATCGTAGCAAGTTTTGCTAAAAGCGACGGCTAATTTCGCATTTGTGATTTTTCTTTTCACATCTTTCAATTTTTCGTACTCGTATATTTGCCTTTACGTCTAGGTTGGTGCAGTGGATGGATAAGTTCTCCGAAATTCATTAAAACTCAGATTTTAAAGTTAATGGGAGAAGAATCCTTTAGCAAAACACTTTAATATCTGGCGCGTTTCGATACCCTCGCATCATCTTCAGAGATAAAATACAAATAAAAGGAGAAGAACATTGGTTTATATATCAATGAAAGAATACACTTATATACAAACAAACAAAGAGGTCAGCAATTGCAAACGTATTGACAAACTTGTGAGCATGTTAAGACAACGCCGAAATAGGGTAGGCTTATGAACAAAGGTTAATTTCGCGATCACGTCCAAATAGGTGATGCGCCTCCAAAAAAGGGTGGGTAAGCATCCCTCATAGTTTGGCTCATAATTGTACCACTTGGAAGTATTCCGTTCGAATTGAATTGAATACTAAGCATTGGTTGTTTTTCTTGTATATGGGTGGCTTCCTGGAAAAGTAGTTGTCAGCGATGTGATTCAAAGTCAATAATTTTCCTGTTTTCTTCTAAGATTTTCCTGTTGAGACTAGTTCCATGGTTTTGACTTGTGTGTTTTGTTCTTTTTTTTTTGGCTCTGTTACTTAGGTGGTATGTGATTCTTCTTGACAATTTGGTTTCCGTCATTCCAATATATGAGTGAGGGAGGAGCTAACAGTCTCCTAGGTTGCATTTGTACTCATATATCAGATGAGTCCTTTGTTTAGGTTCGGGTATGGGCTTCTGATTGCTTTTCATGATGAGGCTGGCGGTGCGTTTAGTTTGATAATATATAGTTAACGATATTTTTTGTTCTGTATTTGTAGGCTTTATAGCTCAGGTGATAATTTTTTTAATTACCCTTTCTTCTGTTCGGTACGCAGTGTTCATCGTGTTCTTGTTGAAGAGTTTTATGCTATTTTTTTTACATTTCTTCGTTGATCTTTAAAGTAAAATTGGTCCATTTTCTTTTTGATGGCTACCTGTACATCATGGTTGCTGAATCCATTGTTGACGAGTACCCATTGTGTGTATCTTTCCAAGTTAGCAGTAGGTGAAGTCACAGTTGATATAAGCGTTATTACACTTTTCTTGTATCGTTTTGGGTATTCACTTTCTGCATTCATGCAGAAGCCAGGATTGGTAGTTTTAACGTATACTTTAGTCGTGATACTGTCATTCTGTTGAGTATTAAAAGTGTCGAGAAATGAAAGTTGTTTATCTTGGTTTCGTTCAACTATAAAATTGAGAGACGAACATTCTTTAAAGACTTGTAGAAGTGTGTGTATTTCTTCTTACGATTGTACATTTATACAAATGTCGTCTATGTATCAGCAGTGAATATGGAGTCTGGGTAATTTTGCACAAACTCTTTCTTCGACAGCACCCATTTAAAAAATTGCGAATAGACTCGAAGAGGAGAGCACATAGCAACTCCGTCTACTTGACGATACATATCTCCATTTGGACCGGGACCATAAAACGGGCTTCCGAGGTGCAGGCGTGTAGGAATTGTCTTAGGGCGGCTCTGGGTATGCCAATAGGGGGCTGATCATTTTGGTCAAAAACACGTTTTAGTATTATTCATATTGTTTTGGCAACCGGAACATTTGTAAACAATGACTCAACATCCATAGAAGCTATTATTCTTTAAGGCGGAATAGCTCTAATAATGTCAATGAAATCGGTTGACGATTTTATAGTGTAAAGTTTGGGCACGTAGGGTGTTAATATTTTGTTTAAGAACTTGGCCAGCTCATAGGTAGGGGTATGGATCTTACTTATTATTGACCTAAGATGTTTTCCTACCTTGTGGGTCTGCGGAGAACATGGCTCTGGCATTAGAATTGCATCAGCAAAGTGCTTCGCATGAATAGGAAGAATGGTAACAAATGTCCACGCGTATATATATATATATATATATATATATATATATATATATATATGTAAACCGTCTAATTAAGTAAATGGGAAGGCGAGAATTCAGATAGCAGTAATTTTGGCGACAGTGTAATAAAAATGAATTCCGCGTCTGGGAATGGAATTAGGATGAGACAGCTGTCTGCGTCTCGGAGATGACAAAATTATATCGAAAACATGAAAAATTGGAGGTGCCATAAATTGATTAGCTTCGGAGATCATAGATGAGACAACTCCGTCTAGTAAGCGGAGCTAAAAGCATTGTGATCCCAGAGGCGAAAACAGGCCGCGCCTCCTGTACTATTTAAAGTCAGACAGAAGGAAAGACACCGTAAGATCGATAGTAAAGAACTCATTACGGTTTCTTGGCGTCGCGAAGCCCCCGTTATACTCGCTTAAGTCTTGTTCCTGTAACACTCGTTTCCCTGGCTGTTAACTAAATATTCCCTGACCGCATCGTGTAAACGCGATCCTCCCTTTTGTTTTGCTTGTTTAATTTGTTGGAATTAAACATTTATTTTTGTTTACGTTATTCCTCTCATTCCTTTCTCGATCATAAAGCCTTCGATATGCCCAACCAAGTCGGAATATTATTTGAGTATCTTTGGCGTCAAATACGTGAATAACGCCAACTATCACCTGACCATAGGTGGGCGCGATAACGAAAAAATGTTTCCAATAATCGATAAATCGATAACGATAACCTTAACGGCGATAACCGATAAATCCAAAATTATAATACAATATTGATTATTGACTATATATAGAACGGAAGAAGCTCGGGAACATAGGGAAAAAATCATCAATGAACGCGTAAAACCGGTAGCGCGCAGTAGCAACACCTCGTGACCTCTCGTCCGACAGCTAGTTCCCAGCTTAGACCTACCTATTTCTACCCCCAATGCACGCGCGGCTCGCCCCTGTTCTAAACTAGAACCAAAAACTGAAATTATCGATTATCGCTAGTTTGGAACCAAAAGTATCGGCGATACAGATGAATCGATAACGCGGAAGGGAGGGGGATATCGGATAACCGATAACTCGATATCGTTATTGTGATAATTTATCGCGATAACGCCCATCTATGCACCTCACTCGCGGGACTTGATGGACCTCTCCAAAATATCCGTGACATTAATTCCCTTTCCTTTATTATCCGGGTGACGGTCAATAATGTGGTCGATTAGGTTCTCGTACATTTTTTTAATTTACTGTGATCATTCAGTATGACGTCCATTTTCGTGAGGTGCTGCTCTGTGGGTATAATGACGAAAGTACCTGTTTTTCTGATGGTAATCGTAGGGTTATTCTTAAATTGTTTAGCGCCCTGGATGAGACGAGGAGTAAGAAACTTTGACTTAAAGCTACTTCTGATTTTACTTGTTTCAGGGGGGAGTTCAGCGACAAAGGTGAATTTTCTAGTGATTTTTTGTTTATTTTCAAGTTTGAGTATTTCGTCGAGAGAGGTTTCAATATTTAGTCGCTTCTAATGTTTCTTTGATTTGCCGTATAGTGACAATTGATTTCAAGGTTAAGAAAGTCCTCTTGTTCTGGAGTTAAGGAATGCTCGGAAAATTTAAATGCCCTCTAGTAGTTTCGGGAATTTTAGGGAGTTTCCGTTTATTTCAGTTAGTTTCTTTAGAGTCCGCGTATGGGTAGTTACTTCATGCTGGCGTAAAATTTGTGCAGGTGCTCGTTCGATGTTATTTTTGAGTTCAGGGTATAGGGTATTTTCTTTCCATTTTGCATGGAGCTACTTTAGTTATATATATTTGATTTACATTACAGATACAAGTTACTTTGAAGGATAACAAATTATTTTTAATTATTTTGGAGTACTACAGAAATACATAGTATACATTATTTTATTTACTTTTGGAGTACTGCAGATTATAAGAATCTGGCAGTGCTACAACTTCTTGGTTCCTTCCGAAATGGCGTCAAGCGGGACGTGGCAGTCTTGCGTCGGGTTCTTCGCTGACGGGGTGACCATTAGTGTAGAGATTTACTCCTGACTGGCCACCGCTGCCGACGCGGGTTCCTGCAACACAAGAGGTAGAAACAGCAAAACGGAAGGTGAAGTTTGTGTAGCATGGGTGTATGTAAGAGTGGTTTTGAGGTTATTGTTGGAACGTTCTGGACCATAAAGGGTTATGATGGGAGAAGAAAGGAAAGAGGGTGCTCAAAGTGAACATTTTCAATCAAGGTGGGTTTCAGGCGGTCTATGGAAACAGTATCCTGCTTGGTGCCAAACTGAAGGACAAAGAACTTCGGCTTCCTAGAGATAACGAGACAAAATCCTGAGAAAATTTTGTCATCTCTTTCGGCACGAAGGTTTTGTGACTGGCAGGCACTCTAGGGGCGGTAGGCTTAACTTCAGTCATCATCCGTACAAAATCGTGCACATAAGAAGCAGGATCGTGGTGAGAAGGTAGAGGTCGGTTAGAAGAAGAAAAGGATTGACCAGGGGGACGAAGTTGAGTGCCATACACAAGTTCAGCTGTAGAACAGGCCAAATCCTCTTTCAAGGACGAGCGAATACACAGGAGAATCAAAAGTAGCTTGTCCACTCAAGTGATGTTGGGATCTGTGGAGCGTAAGCTTGCTTTGAGGGCATGTGTAGTCGTTCAACTGCGGCGTTGCTCTGAGGATGGTATGCGGTGGTACGCATGAGAAAGGAGCCAAGCACTGACATGTGTGCATCCCATTGGTGGGATTTAAATTGGTTACCACAGTCAGTTATGATCGTGGACGGAACACCAAGGCGAGCAATTATTTACGCTTGAATTTATATTTATTAATTGACGGGAGATTATTAAATTCTGAGCACCATTTTATGTGTACTGGTTTTTATATTGTTGACCTCGATGGCATATAAATATAATATCCTTTACACATAAATTTGTTTGATTTGAATGAAGGCTGAATTTTAAGATTCAGCCTACGTAACGGAATGAGGTAAAGATGAGGGATTTGAATACACGAAATCGTAGGAAAATATATTAAATTTAAGAATTAACAATGAAAACACAAAGGGATACTTTATTGAATATAATAACGAGTTATTATTTAATGGATATGTAAAAGAATTAAAAAGCCAATTCACAAGATATTAGTTGCTAATTAAATGTATAATCATTGACGTTGAGGTCCTGCTTGCTTCAGATAATGACTCGAGGCCAGACCTATTTGCTACTGTCCGACTTTGTCTTCATACTGAAATCATTTCCAAATATTCCAAACATTCCAAACACAAATTGCAACAATGATTGATTTCGAATTTGAAATATTAAATTGCTTAAAACCGCCGAACACTGCCTTCTTAAATGGCTATTATCACGCTAAAAATTACTTACATGCATATGCGTGTGTGGTTTAACTCAACATATCTCAATGAATAACAAATAAATGCAAAAAGTGCTGATAGAAATTTTTAAAAATGGAAACTTAATGCAAGGACGTCATTTTCATGAAGTCATGTGGAGGCGTATACTAACGCCCAGCGGTTGAGTGACCTTAATTTACCCTTCTGACATTAGAATGATAACCTTTAGTTTTCCTGACCTTGTTGATTTTATAATTTTTTTAAGTGTGATATTTTTAACCCCATAATTACACAACATTTTCCCTTTCGTACTCATTTCACGTTGATATGAGGAACCTTTTACCAATCGTGAAGGGGAAGTTTGTGAAGCTGCAATAATGGATTTGAAGACTACCAACCACGCGGTTTTAGAAAAGAGGTAAGTGTCGCTACACCCGCGGATCAAGAAATCGAGGTAAGTTAAGTCTTTCTCATTATTTGTTCTTCATTTGGAATCTACAACCATTAAAATCCTGAATTGTACCCGAGTCGGAGGAAATAAAAAAAAATGGCTCGCTGGCTTTCTCACGTGCCAGCTTAGGCCTGGCATCCAAGACCTATAAATGGGTTGTCTATAACTATATTGGTAAAATATAGCGGTAAATATTTGTTTGAACACACTTGCGAATTCTAAATTTTCAAAGTCATAAACGTTCTTAATTCTCTAAATGTTATTATTCCGTGATTGAATAAAAATAGAATAACTACAAAATGTAAATTATGTCAGAGCGATCTCAATTTAATAAGGTATTATTTTATGTATCTCAACACTTTTATTCCTCATACCTTGCTAAAAAGTATGTTCCAGTTCTCAGGCTCCACCCCAGCCCCACACCCTAAGGGAGACGCAGTTCACGGAGCAGGCAGTTGATCATACAGTGCAGTCTAACGACATAGCTAGGCAACGGTATACTATATTCCCCTTGGCTAATTAAAAACTAAAAATGAAAAGGAACAACCAGAGTCAGTCTTCTTTGCATAAATTATTCAGTAAGAAGAACAAGACACAGACAAGTGGTGATAATGTTGCCCCACAAGTAGAGAGCGAGCCCACTACTGCAATGCACGATGCTGCTAATGCTAACGTTAGCACTGAGCTAGAAATGTTGGTAACGTTAACTTATAGGCTAGCTAGTAGTTGTCTATGAAAATATGTTACGAGGGGCGGTCAATAAGTTTTGCAATTCGGATATAAGGAAACGAGATATGAGGAAAAGTGTTCTATTATTTTTCAATATAACTACCCTCGACTTAATGCACTTGCGCCACTTGTCCCTGAGGCTTCAAATTCCCGACAACCAGAAATCTCCCGACTGCTGTTCAATCCACTCCTGGACGGCGAGCTGGACATCTTCATCGTCCCCAAACAGGCGTCCACGCAGTGCAGCCTTGAGCTGGCGGAATAAAAAGTAGTCGCTAGGGGCCAGATCTGGACTGTAGGGGGGATAGTTGTGCTCCTCGAATCCGCACTCGCGCACGGCAGCTTGTGCAACTCTGGCCTTGTGGACTTTGACGACGTTGAAGTCGACCATGGGGCGTGAGGTTTCGTGAGGTTTCTAGGGACCTAACCTGGGTCATGGCCAAATTGTCGTGGATGATGTTCATAACACTTCCATGTGATATTCCAAGTTCTCGCTCGATTACTTCGACCTTCACCCGTCGATTTTCGAGGATCATCCTCTCCACACGGGCCACATTGTCATCGTTGGTCACGTCTGACGGGCGTCCTGGACGGGGGTCATCTTCAAGGGACTCACGATCATGGCGGAACTCCCTATTCCAGCGAGCAATAGTTGCATAGGAAGGGGCGGTGTCGGTGTACACTGCAACCATGCGTTAATGGATCTCTTTTGCATTCTTACCTTCCTTGGTCAAATATTTGATCACTGCGCGATGCTCAACCTTCTCCATTGTTGAAAAAATTGTGACTGACGATCTGCGATCAGCTACTGCTTCTTAAATAGACGAGGCAGGAGCGTGCGGCTGCAGGTCCTGACTTGTCATAACTTGTCCTAACACCCCCACAAACAGCCATCCCCCTTTCCCCCTTCCTCTGTTTTGCCCTACCGATTCGCAAAACTTATTGACCGCCCCTCGTACGTTAGTTAACATTACGGTGCAAGCCAGCCCACTTTTGTTAGTAATCATTTTGAAATGGTATTTGTTTTTCCGCTGGTAAAATATGTAGGCTAATAAGCCATGTGGATTTTTTCAGCAGGGCTAGCATGACGGCTACACCAAGAGAGCAGCCACCATCGACACCGGCTCAGTTAGACTCAAATGGATCGTCTTCAGAGTCAGACATGGAAAACGTCAGCGATGAAGCCCAGGGTACCAGTGTAGCGGCAGCCACTGCCACTGGGCCCACTGGTACCAGTGCATCAGCTACCACTAGGACCAGCCGGATGACTGGAACAGCCACGGACATAAGTGCAACTAAGACTGATGAACTCAAGCGTCATCGTCTGTCCCATTTCCTCATAACTAATGGTAGACCTTTAATGTGAGTGTGTCTGGAGAAAATGACTGGGTGGAGTATTTTATGCAACAGGATTCCATTTACTGTTTTGCATGCCGTCATTTTGGATGAGTATCAACTGTAGCGGATGACAAGCAGGGAAAACGTGTCTTCATAAACACTGGTCACAAGTGTTGGAAGAACATGAAGAAAAACATACGGGATCACCAAGGCAGCAGTAGGCATAAATATGCTGCCATGGCGTGGGTTAACTTCCGGGCTGTAAAGAGTGAACGCAAGGAATCTATCGCAAGTCAGATTGATTCCAACATATCGAAAGAGGTAGGCCTAATAGCCTCATAGGGTAAAAATTAAATGGCCATTGTTTTGATGATTTTTTTTTAAAATATGTATTTATCTTGAATGTTGAAATGACCAAATAAACATTCATTCACTTATTCATACAGGTTCAAGAGAACCGGGAACACGTGAAATCCATGTTTCAAGATCACAGCATTTCTAGGGTGACAGAACCTGCCTTTCCGAGGCCACAGGGAGCAAGAGGACGCTGAAAATAAAGGAAATTTCTTCGAACTTTTAGATGTTGTTACTGATGATGACAAACACGTTAAAAGCAAACAAGAGCGCAGATATGGGCAGCACTCCTCTCTCGAGGCTCAGAATGACATGGTGAGAGTTATAGGAGAAAATATATGGAAAATATAAACAAGTGAAAGCACGGTTCTTTTCTATTTTAGTGGATGAAACTAAAGATCTGGCTAAAAATGAGCATTTGGTTATCTTGACACGCAATGTACACAATTGAAAGATAAAGGACCGAGCAATAGGCACATTCCATATGAATGATCTGACAGCTGAATCCCTGGCCTAGCAAATAATAACGGAACTGGAAACATTAGGTTTAGATATCCTGCTGTGTGTTGCTCAATGCTATGATGGTGCGAGTGTGATACGGAGTAATGTACGTGGAGTGCAAGCTTTAATACCTGATATATTTTCTCATGCTGCTTATGTACACTATCATGCACATAGTTTAAATTTTGTACTTTGTGTGTATTAACAGAAATACCTGAGATGGCTGATTTCTTTCGTATTGTTCAAACACTGTATACTTGTAATGCAAATTGCCACCATTGAAACGCATGCAGAGGGATCCACGGAAGCGGCTGACCTTAGGTCATATATGCTGTTAGCCTCTTTTGTTTTTCATCTTCATATGCTCGAGAAAATCTTAAGTCTTACTTATGCGCTGTCAGAACAGCTCCAGGCTAAAGATAATTCTATATTATGGCTTCCAGTCTCATACGGAGTACAAAGGACAAGCTGGAACATATGAGGTCAGAGATGGAGTATCAGGCAACGGTGGACAGAGCCAAAACATTTGCCACAGAACTCGGCCTCTTAAATAGTGCCCCCCCTCCCATAGAGTCCCGCGACCCGCAAAAGTACGGAGTGTGTCCCCAGCTTTGGCATCGTTTGTTGTCGTATCATCCATTGGGCAAAGACAAACAGGAGGTGACCAAAAAAGATTGTACAGTACTTTAAAACACTGGATCGCTTTATCTCCGAGTTAAACAGGCGATTTGCAGACAATGATGAACTACTTGATGATATTAAGGCATTTGCCTTCTCGATTCCCAGTGCCAAATAGCAAAAGCTTTCCTTGAACTTAAGTTGAATGACGTAGAGGAGGAGAAAAAAACATAATTTTAGCTTTCACAAAACTGAACACTGTCTGTGGCATTTTCAGAGGTGATTAAATTATTTCAGATTGCTGCAATAATACCAGTTTCAATTGCATCAAACGAGAGAGATTTTTTCAGTTTTAAAGAGAGTTAAAACATACCTGAGGACAACTATGGGTGCTACAGACTTACCCATCTCATGTTAATGGCTGTGGAACCTACTGTTGGCAAATCACTGGTGCCAAATGAACTCGTTAATGACTTTACTGGAATGAGGCCTCGGCGGTTTCCACCAATGGACTAATTACCATTCCGGTTTGCAATGAAGCCTACGTGACAAGTTCATCTAAAGGTAAATAAATGTCAAGTCATTCAGTCTCTGTCTCCCTTCTATTTTAATTTGTTGCATTGGGAATTTAACTTTATGACGTTGTGATATTATTGTCGTACTTGCATTATTTTTAAATAGAATTGAATGTCGATAGGCAGGCTATTTATCTCCCTACCGCTCGCTATCCATGGTTCTGAAACAGAATTTCTCAATTGTCAACTAAGTACCTTGAGTAAGTGCAGGCCAGAGGCCTAGTGTTCAAAGTGGCGTCATGGTGAGTGAGACTGCACTTGAAAAAGCTCAAGGTTTCTTAAACACTTCATAACAAAATGTTTTATATGCATAGGCAGATATTAAATGAAGGCAGTTAAAGGCACACCCTAGTTTTAGCTGAATTGACGCCTCTGAAGATCACAATGGTAATAAGTAAATTGGGGTCTGTAATAAATGAAAATTATATAAGTAGAGTACTCATACGTTTGAGATGAATTTGTTAACCTGAATTGTGGAACACTTATTGAACAAACCTTTAGGGTCGAGAGCGAAAACACAATGAGGAAAAGCAAAGTTGGTTAGAAGATATTTTCTATCAAGGCGGCTCCAATATTATTCAGCAATTTAAGAGTTTGCCGTAATTCTAGGGAAATTGTTTAGTATAGGGGAATTCTAAATTGAGTTATATATATATATATATATATATATATATATATATATATATATATATATATATATATATATATATATATATATATATATATAAATATATATATATACATATATAAATATATATATATATATATATATATATATATATATATATATATATATATATATATATATATGTATATATATATCTCAAAGTAGCGCGAGAGAATGATGAAAATGAATCCATTAAACCACATAGAAAGAGAAAACGGAATAATTTTTCCTTGAGTAATATTTTTATTACCTTTTTTCGAAAAAAATCCGTGCAAGGAAGAAGCGATTCGAACCATGCACACTGAGGAGGCGAGCACCGCTTTGATCACAGTTAAAAGTATACTTTTAGTGCACTATGCTCCTCCTTTCATTTTCCTGTGGGATTTTTTGCATTTATTGCTCTCTCCACGCACTATTTTGTGAGTTCCTCATATATATATATATATATATATATATATATATATATATATATATATATATATATATATATATATATATATATATATATAAAGAGCAAATACAGGTTCTGAGGGTGATAATACAACCACCACAGTGCTATGCCATTTTTATTTTCTGCCTTTCAAATAAATTTGAAGACAAAAAGAAAGATGCAGAAACCTCGTATAACTGATTATAAATACATATAGTATAATAGAAAGAAGAATTTGACGCGAATGAGCAAATGAGACAAGAAACCGGTTTCTTGTCTCATTTGCTCATTCGCGTCCAATTCTTCTTTCTCTTGTACTCTCTCTCTCTCTCTCTCTCTCTCTCTCTCTCTCTCTCTCTCTCTCTCTATATATATATATATATATATATATATATATATATATATATATATATATATATATATATATATATATATATAAACTTCTTCACTTACTCGATTATTAATGATTGGAATAATTTGCCAAACGCAGTAGTGGACAGCAGAACTATAGATTCATTTAAAATGAGATTAGACAAACACTTAACAAATATTGGAATTGTTTAGCATAAGCTACAAAATAAAATAATATTACAAAAATATAACTCTTTCAGGTTTATGTAAGTGGTTTTCATATTCATTTCATTTAATTACTATTCAATGCAAATTTCCTTCAGGTACTGTCTTCTTACACCTGCAAGGTACTTTTCCCAAATTATTTCATGTACGGCTTTTGCCGGAGGGAGTGGAGGGTGGGGAGAGCCTAAAACTTTTCTATCCTTTACTTCTACTATTCTATGTGTAAGTGGCAGTAGATTTAAGGCCAGATCACCTTAGTCTGGGCCGTAAGGCCCGTGTGATCTGTGTATCTATGTAACTCTATATATATATATATATATATATATATATATATATATATATATATATATATATATATATATATATATATATATATATATATATATATATATATGTATATATATATATATATATATATATATATATATATATATATATATATATATATATATATATATATGTATATATATATGGATAAAACCACAGTAATAGGACTAATTTTATATATGAAACCAAGTTTCGACCTAAACATCCGTCATCGTCAGTCGCTGGTGGACAAGTGAAATACAGAGGTTGCTTAACGTACAAACACACAAATCAGTGGCACTAAGGTGGATGATGCGGGAATGTAGTGGCATTTTGGGGAAACGGAGGTATAAATTTCTTGCTTATTAAGGTATTAGTATTGAATTGGCCGTCAGAAATATTAAAGTTGGGAATTTCTTTTATAAGGGCCGATTCAATTAAGCGTCGATGTATATAATTGTGAGACTTATAAACTATTTTAGCATTATCAATATCAATTTGATGATTTTAATTGGACATATGTAGAAATAAACTCGAAGAGAGGACACCACGTCGCATATCGCATTTATGTTCATTCATTCTCTTTGAAAATCTGCTGCTTTCACCGTTATATATTTCATTACATGATTTGCAGGGAATAAAATAATCTCCCTGTTCTTTATCGATCGATCCAAAATAATGGAGTTTTATCCATCACAATAATTTGGTTAGTTTTTTCGGATTTGTCATCACTTAACGCTTTAAAACTTTTACAGAAAGACCAAAACATACTGATAACAAAATCCGACAAAACTAACCAAATTATTGTAATGGATAAAACTCAATATTTGCACAAATTAAATGATCTCTTAAGTGACAACACTACGTATGAAATTTTGAATTATAATCCTCTGAAAAACAAGATGAAATCCTTTAATGACGCCATCCGAAAAATCTTAGGTTCCAAATCTGAATTAACCAAAAATTTAAAACAATCAACCCCTCCCTTCCCTACACGTACGGGTTACCGAAAACCCATAAAGAAGGTATCCCATTACGCCTAGTCATCTCTTGCATTGGATCCCATAGTTATAAGCTATCCAAATGGCTGGCTGGAATCTTATCAAATGCGGTGGGTAAAATCTCTCACTCACATATTATCCACTCATCCGACCTTATTTCCAAAATTAAAAATCTTGACCTCAGTGGTAAAAAATTGTTAAGCTTTAACGTAAATAGTTATGTTTACAAAAGTCCCGGTCGATGAAGCGCTTGACGTGTTATCGAAATTTCTTCCCAATTTAGATATTAACCTACCTTTTCCGATCCCTAAACTTATTAAATTAGTGCGCTTATGTGTAACGAATAATGTATTTTCAACTGAAGATAAGTTTTTTCGCCAAAAATATGGCCTAAGTATGGGTAACCCCTTTTCCCCAATCCTATGCAATCTATTTATGGACAGTGAAGGCTGACCGAGATGGTCACTACTTGCCATCAGTCGGTCTTCAGGGGTCCAACCTTGCTGAACAGGCCACTGTAGAGGAGTCAGACTAACGATCCTCACACCCTAGTGCTGAGTACCACTGTATGGGTTGCCGATTTGTTCGCCGGAGGTATCGCCATAGGCCGTACTCGTTCTGGAGCTGATAGCTGCCCACAGCTTGGGGCTTAGCCTCCCTGTCCTCAAACTTCCATTCATGACGCTGCACTGTTTTTAAAACGAAAGATGTAGCGTAGGGGAGGGCTACCCCGAGGACGGTGTAAAGCGCCTTGTCAGGGGCAGCTACAGTAACGTGTCCACTTCCCCAGGGTACATATTCTTATTAATACAAATATATATGGGTAAAAATAACAAAAACTTTTCCCAGAGGCCGCAGGCTTCTGGTCCCCGTGCCGCCAATGACCATGTTCTCCGTAGACTCGATCCTTTTGGTTCTGAGGTCGACGATGACTTTGACTATGGAAAATCTGTACTGTTGAAATCAGATAACGATAAACCATTGAGTAAAGCTGATATTTTCAACGTTTATGAAGATTTTGTTGCTAAATGTGGCGAACTAGCCCAAATGTGGCCTAGAAATGATGACTGTCTGGTAGTGGAATCGACTTCGTTTGAACAACACCAAAAAATCCAAACACTCGATTCTCTAGCTTCGCTGAATATCTCCTCTTCAGCCCACCCTACCTTTAATACCTGCAAGGGGGTTATCAGGTCAGGGGAGCTGATTGAATACGATGTGGACCGACTTGTTGATAAACTGACTCCCCAGAAAATAATCAGCGCATACCGCGTCACCCGCAATGTTAATAACACAAAAGTTCCTTCGGCTACCATTATACTAATCTTCAATCGGTTGGAACCTCCTAAAATCATCAAGGCTGAGCAACTTGTGTATCCCCGTGAAGCCCTACGTTGAGAATCTCCGTAGGTGCTTCCATTGCCAACATTTTGGGCATGTCAGCAAATACTGCAGACAGATGAGGCTATGTATTAATTGTTCTTCCGACTTCCATGGAACACCATGCTTACGTCCTCCTTGTTGTGCCAACTGTGGTGGTGACCACTCAGCCAGTTCTAACCAGTGCACCTTTTTCTTATATGAGAGAGAGGTTATTGCTCTCCGAAATAAATACAGAATTAGCATGCATGATGCTAGAAGGAGAGCAAAAGAACTATACATCCAACCAGGAATAAGCTTTGCAGACGCTCTTCGAACAAATATACCAGTCCGTAACAAACAACAAAGAATATTCAGAGCCTCACCTTTACAGCCACAGAATAACCACCAAGTAGCCCCAACAGAACATCTTCCCAGGAATGATGCTTCTTTTCCCTCTCCAATCATCAGAGAATCTCCTGCTTCACCGAAACCAAGACGCAAGAGGACTCGCCGTTCCTCAGAGTCTCCACCATCAGCATCAAACCAACCATTGCCATGTCCTGAAGAAATGGAGGCTGATTACGGGGAAGTTTGTGTGGTGTGCGTCTCACCTTTAGACATCCACCCTCCTCCCACTAAATCTGCCTTGATTCCATATATCAAAACAAGTCGGCCTACAACACCCGCAGCACCAGCAACTTTGGAAAAAACTAATGAGATGGTCACAGATTCAACATTGGCTGTGGCCCCCTTGGGGGAGGAGAAACAGCCTTCTGGGCTCCCCTTACCAACCACAGCTGACCCAACAACCAGTCATAAGAATGACCCTGCACCATCCCTTTTGACACCACTAACCAGCATTACAGAGACACCCTTGCTAATAAAATGAACTAATACTACAGAGGACCCACTGCCTTCAGAGGCATCTTTGCCAGCAAAACTAACCAGTACTACAGAGGACCCAATATCCTCAGAGGCATCTTTGCCAGCAAAAACCACCTTGTCATATGCACAGCTGACAGATGGTTCTTTGACCACTAATAAAAGTATCATCCCTAAAACCCTAAAGCTACCAATGCCTCAAGTACTAATAACACCCAGAAACCTAAAAGGCTCAAAACCCCAGCTACCTTTACCTGGTACAAAGAAAAACCTAATTACTCTTAAAAGATAAATATGCCCCCAATTATACATTGGAATTTACAAGGAATCTCCCCCAATGCGAAGAACTCAAAATACTGCTACACGATTACATCCCTTGTTGTATAGCATTACAAGAAAAACAATTGGGTACTCGTCAATTACCCAATATCCCCAACTATGTGGGATACTTTAAAAACCCACCAGAACCCATACATGGTTCAGCTATTTTTGTCCACAAAGACTGTTCTCACTTAGTAATCCCATTGAAAACATATCTTCAAGCAGTAGCGATCCGTGTGTACACCAACCGTTTATACACAGTCTGCTCACTGTACCTCCCTCCTAGTGAAGGAGTAGTTGCCTCAGATCTGGCTAACAAATTAGCCAATCTCATCACCCAACTCCCAACCCCATTCCTACTGGTTGGAGACTTTAACGCAAGACATCAACTTTGGGAAGACTATGATAACAACCCCAAGGGAAACATGATCGCGCAATGTATAGACACCATGGATGTGTCATTTTTTAATGATGGCACTCCAACATCTTTTCATGTCCAGACTAACAGCTCTACCTGTGTAGATCTATCACTTTGTTCATCAGACTGTAGAGCAGATTACAGCTGGTCGGTGGATCCTGACCTGAGAGGAAGCGATCACTACCCAGTTGTACTGACCTCATGCTTGACTGGCCCTCCCCCCCCCCGAGTAATAGGTGGAACACTAAGAAAGCCAACTGGCCAAAATTTAAACACCTCTCTCATCATTCTGGACACTTCCCTCAGGGTGACGTTGACATGATTTTGGAGAACTTTCATGACCACGTCAACCAGGCGGCAAATTCATCTATGCCCCTCTCCAAAATTGATTCTCACAACACCCACCTCCATTTTGGTCTGAGGAATGCAGCAAAGCAGTGACAGAATGCAAACTAGCTTGTCGTCGCTACCACCGGAACCCTACTACTACCAATAAGTATGCCCGTAACCGAGCCAGGGCAGTGCGACAGCGTACCCTCCGCCAGGCTCGCCAAATTTCCTTTAAAGGGTACATCAACTCTATCAACCACCAAACTGCACCAGACAAAGTCTGGAAGAGAGTGAAGAAGCTCATGGGCAGAACAAGTGGTTTCTCTGCCCCCCAATATAGTTGAAGCAGGTGAGCTTTTGGGAGACTTATTGAAAATTTCAAATGTCCTGGCAAAGACATTTGCTGACATCTCTAGCCCCAACAATTACCCTCTAGAATTCCAACGTGTCAGGGAAATGCAAGAACAGTGCATACTGAACTTCATGGATCCTTGTATGGATAATGAACCATATAACAAGCTCTTTTCCATCAATGAACTTCAAAGTGCTCTTAAGAAATGTGGATCTACAGCACCTAGCCTTGATGGTATCTCTTATGATATGATCAGGAATATGCATTCAACACTCATATCACACCTTCTTGATATATTTAAATATATCTGGATTAAAGGCCATATCCCTTCCTATTGGAGGGAAGCAATTATACTTCCCTTTCATAAACCGGGAAAGGATGGAACACTTCCGACCCACTATCGCCCAATTGCCCTTACTTGCTCCCCATGCAATCTTTTCGAAAGAGTGGTGAATGCCAGGCTGGTATGGTCTCTGGAGAGAAATAACCTTATTTCTCCCTCACAAGCAGGTTTTAGGAAAAAGCAATGCACCACAGACCTGCTGGTCAGGATGGAGGATTGCATCCGACAAGCTTTCTCAAAAAGACAGCACTTCATCGCTGTATGTATATTTATACATAGAAAAGGCCTATGATACCACTTGGAGGTGTGGTATCTTGAAGCAACTGCATGACTTGGGTATCAAGGGTCACCTCCCCAGATTAATACAACAATTTCTTGCTGGACGCACATTCCGAGTGAGAGTCGGAAATGTCATGTCGGAGGCAGTTGACCAGATAGAAGGCGTACCACAGGGAAGTGTTTTGAGCGTCACCTGCTTCTTGGTAGCCATCAACAGTATCATTACTGACCTTCTAGCAGAGACAATATCAACTCTCTATGTGGATGACTTGGTAATTGTCTCAGCATCACCTTGGCTGCCCTTTGTCACCCGAAAATTGCAACAGGCCATTAATATCATTGTCAAGAATGCCACCGCAAAAGGCTTCCGACTATCATCCTCAAAAACAAAGGCAGTTCACTTCTACAACTTCAGGTGAGTTGAGTGGGAACAGCCAACCCTATTTCTACATGACTTCCCCATCTCATTTGAGCTACCACTGCAAATTTCTAGGGGCTATCTTTGACTCAAAGCTCTCTTGGGTTCCCCATATAACTGCTTTTAAAAAATCCTGCCTGAAGAGAATGGACATTCTAAAACTCTTATCACATGTTTCGTGGGAAAGTGACCGCCGTACCCAGTGGCTATTGTATACAGCCTTGATCCAGTCTAAGCTGGAATACGGGTCACAGGTGTACTCTTCAGCATTATCCTCAAACCTGGATAAACTCAATTCCATCAGGAACCAGGGCGTAAGTTTAGCTTCGGGAGCATTCAAGTCCTCCCCAATACCTAGTCTTTATGCAGAGAGTGGGATTCTCCCACTAGCCTTTCACCGCCTTAACCTTAACATGCAGTACCTCTTCAGACTGCAACAACTTCCCCAATCACCTGTATATGAGTGCACCTACAATATTCACTCGGTAGCCTCATATGACAGGTTCCCTTCACTGACCCACCCATTTGCCCTGCGCATGACTGAAAATACAGGTCAACTGAGGGAACTATCAGTAATTCCATATCAGACCCCAAAGTACCCCCATGGCTATTACCACCAGTGAGGGTCTACAAGGCATTGGCTGAGGAACCAAAGACCAAGTTCCTACCTTCCGTTCTACGATGCCTCTTCCACGAACACACTGTGCGTCATAAACCAAGCACCTTTATATACACAGACGGATCGAAATCCTCTGACGGGGTAGGAGCCTCTGCTATCCTCCTCTTCCATCATGTATCTGTGTGCCTGCCTAGTGCAGCCTCTATCTTCACGGCTGAGCTTGTCGCGATACTGGCTGCACTGTATACCATCGCTTATTCACCCTCAGGATCATATACAATATTCTCCGATTCCCTCAGCTCCTTAGAAGCCTTAGCCAATCCATTCCCAGACCACCCATTGGTTTCAAAGATAGAGAAGTGACTTTTCTTATGTCCTCGTTCCACAAAATATTGTTTTGCTGGGTACCTAGCCACATAGGTATAAAAGGGAATGAGAGAGCAGACACTGTTGCCAAGATAGCAGCATCTCTAGGAACCACCACCCCTGCCCCTCTTCCTTTCCGAGACACTGTGCCACATATCCATGAATATGTGGTCAACCAGTGGCAGAGGACATGGGATGAACTCCCCCCAACCAAACTGCATACCATCAAACAGTCAGTTCGCCCTTGGCCACCCACTACTAGAACCCGTACTCAGGATGTTATCCTATGCCAGCTGAGAATTGGGCAGTGTCGCCTAACACACGGCTTTCTAATGGAAAGCCTTCAACAGCCTCCAATGTGCACTCACTGTGGAGTACCAATGTCTGTACTCCACCTATTCACCGAATGCACACGCTTCCAAACCCTAAGGCAAAGACTTTTCCCTTTTATTTGCCAGGGGATGCGTTCTCAGCAGGCCCTGAGAAGTATCCTTTCTGAGCACCAGAACAACTTTAATATGAACAAAGTGCTAAAATTTTTATCAGAAACCAATCCACTAAAGGAAATTTAGTATTTTATAATTGTTAGGATGAGATAAACATGTCTTATCACTTTATTTTGATTTCACTATATTTTAGAGACATTTATTTTTCTATGATTTTACTCCCTCTTATTTTCTACGGTTTTACTCACTTTTATCCTAGATTTGTAACTATAGTCTATGTTTTTTAACGAATATTTGAAATTTTAACAAACCCTTTTTGAAAATGGCTACGAGTTTGTCCATCTGGACCTACGCAGCATTTGCCTTTTATGTACCAATAATAATAATAATAATAATAATCTATTTATGGCAAACTATGAAATGACCCTCCTTCCTAGAATCCATTCCCAATCTCTTATCTGGTTCCGATATGTAGACGACATCCTGTCGGCATGGCCCATAGACAACAACAATTTCAATCAATTTTTCATCAACCTGAATTCGTTACACCCATCGATAAAATTCCAAGTAGAATGGGAACAGAATAATTCTCTACCGTTTTTAGACGTAAATATACACCGTTTAAATAATTTTTATTCAGTGCTCAGTACATCGAAAGCCTACAAATTCAAATGCTTACATAAATCTTTTCTCACTACATGACAAATCCGTTAAGATATCTGTTATTTCTTCCTTCTTTCTCCGATCCTATAGAACGTGCGACCCAATCTTCCTCCAGGATTAAATTAACCACCTTATCTTCAATTTTATTGAACTAAAATATCCAATTCGCCTCATAAATAGATGCCATTCCAAAGCACGAAAATCTTCTATGCTACATATACACCACGAAGGGACGATTTTAAAAAAATGTATTAGTTTCCCATATGCTCTAGCCTTAGCTCCTCTAAAATGATATGCGAACGGAAGTAACATAATTATTACATTTAAATATTCAAATACCATTCGAAAATCCTTGACTAGACTGTGCCCAATCAATCTCGATGCTGGAGTTTACACTATACCATTTTATAATTGTAAATTGACATACATCGGAGAGTCATGCCACTTTAATAAGATGATGAAAGAACATTTAGCTGACATCAGGAGGTGTACGAACCCTTCAAGTCTCTTTACGGAAATGCAAAAGCCCGACCATAGAATTGATTGTAACCATTCAAAAATCATTTATAAATCAAACAACTATATTGAGAGGGCAATTGCGGAATCCATCATCATCAACAAAGTTAATAATTTTAATTTATCTGAAGGGCAGTACAAACTTAACAAATATATAACGAATAGAGTACATATATTATATGGTTATTCATGTGATTTATTTACTGTTAATAAATCAGCCTAAATAGCGTTTCGAAAACCATAACAATAAATTTGTTTGATCTAAGTTGTAGGCGGATAGTTTTTAGGCCTAAGATGACAACGAACTAAATTTTGAAATAATGAACTGGGCTTTAAGAAAGACAATTACACAAATATAAATATATTCATAGAATCAACGAATGTACAATGAGATAAGTAGATTAAGTATACAATGTAAGATATTTTAACATATGATTTACAGTAACAAGATGCGAAGAGAATTGAAGTATGTGAAATTAATATGGTGGAATAATATGGTGAAATAATATGGTGAATAATTTATTGACTATGATGGACTGTGAATTAGGGGCTGCAATATGAGAAGTAAATATAATTAGGACCTACTCTCGTATGGTCGTTTGTAAAGAATTGTGAGAGAAAGTGGAATTAACTAAGTATGATTTGTTTGGAGGTAAATGACTAATTGTTAAAGGAATGATTACCGACCTTTATACGAAGAGTGGCTTGAGTCAAATGGGAAAGAATAGTGTGCTATTTGGTCTAGCTTAAAGCGTGTGTTTGTTTGTTTGTGTGTGAAATTTTAAGAGATGATGTTTGGAACAGTATTACGTTTAATGAATTGACAAGTAAAATAAATGAATGAATTAATTATTAAGTTGTACATAAAATGATTTAATTTACAAAAAATAAGTAAAATAATTGAAAGAATAAATTGACAAAGTTAAGTAAAATAATTGAACGATTAAATTGATAAAGTTAAAGTAAAATAATTGAACGATTAAATTGACAAAGTTAAAGGATTGCATAATATGAATTTTACATAATAATTGATGTATATATATATTTAAGTTTCCCAGGAATTTTTATATTATAGGAATGGTCAGAGGCATTGCTATAACACTCCCCCCTTTTTACTATTTTGAGATTACAAGTCCGAGCACCAACGAGGCCTCCTGACGACGCGACCGGAGCGTGTGACAGTGCCATTGGTTTGGCTGCAGGTACGGAGACACAGATTTACTGTGGCAGTGGCAGTGCCATTAACGTTGAACGAGGCACTAGCACGAGAGAATGTTGATGGAGCAAAGGTGATCCGCTTGCTGGTTCCTTCCGAGATGGCGTCAATCGGGTCGTGGGAGTCTTGAGTCCCATTGTCCGCTGACAGAGTGACCAGTGGGGGAGAGATTTGCTCCTGACTAACCACTTCTGCAGGCGAGGGTTCCTGCAACAAAGGAGGAGGAGGCAGCAAAACGGAAAGTGGAGTTGGAGTAGCAGGGGTGGTTAAAAGGGTGGTGTTGAGGTTGTTTTGGGGGATTATTGTACCATAAAGGGGTATAGAAGGAGGATAATGAGGTGATAGTGGTTCTAGATGAACATTTTCGGTATAAGCGGGTTTCAGGCGGCCGATAGAGACAATATCTTGCCTGGTGTCAAGCTTTAAGACGAAGAATTTCGGCTTCCTGGAGATAACGAGAAAGGGTTCGTCATAGACTGGTTGCAACGAAGTGCGAACTGAATCGCGACGGACGTAAACATGGGAACATGTTGTCATCTCCTTCGGCACGAAGGTTTTATAATTAGCGGGCACTCTATGGGCAGTTGGCTTAATTTCAGCCATCAGCGGAACAAGGTTATGTACGTATGAAGAAGGATCTAGGTGAGAAGGTAGAGGTCAGTCAGAGGAAGAAAAGAATTGACCGGGTAGACGAAGTTGAGTACCGTAAACTAATTCCGCTGCAGAGCAAGCCAAATCCTCTTTTAAGGACGAGCGAATGCCAAGGAGAATCAAAGGTAGCTTGTCCAGCCAAGTTATGTTTGGATCGGTGGAGCATTAGCTTGCTTTGATGTTCCGATGCAGACGTTCTACCTTAGAGTTACTCTGGGGGTGATAGCTTGTAGTACGAAGGCGAAAGGAGCCAAGGACTGACATGAGTGCATCCCATTGGTGGGATTCAAACTGGCTGCCACGATCAGTCATGATCGTTGAGGGAACACCAAAACGAGCAACCCATGCTGAGTGGAAAGCTCGAATGAGAGTGGAAGATCTGATGTCCGAGATAGGAACCGCCTCTGGCCAGCGAGTAAAACGATCGATCATAGTGAGAAGATAATTGCAACCACGGGAGTAAGGAAGAGGACCTACTAGATCGATGTGAACGGCGTCAAAACGTGACGAAGGAAGAGGAAAAGGGACCAGAGGAACTTTTGTTTGGCGGTGGACTTTAGCACGCTGACATGACAGGCATGAGCATGAGTCCATTTGGCCACGTCGGCATTCATACCTGACCAAACGAAGCGTTGTGAAACGAGCTTGCGAGTGGCATTGACGCCAGGATGAGAGAGGCCATGAATTTGGTGGAAGATGTGCCGACGGTAAGCGAGAGGAATGAGAGGACGAGGACAGTCAGGAATTGAATGGTCAACCAGGATGCGCCTGGAAGGACTGTCCGACAAGTCCATCTCGCGAACGACGAGTTGAGAAGAGTGACGCAGTGTTTGCGTGTCTTCATCTTGTTCCTGGGCAAGTGCTATTGTTGCAGGATCGATGGGCGCAGTGTAGGAGAGTTGCGTGCCCGAAATCGATGAAATGCGAGAGAGCGCGTCCGGTACGACGTTTCAAGAACCAGGAACGTAGCAAATATAGTTCGTCATCTGCAGGATGAAGTCAAGATGACGAGTGTCAACTGCAGTGTGTACTGACGAAGTACTACGAGACGAACATGTACCGACCAAGGGCTTATGGTCAGTAAAAATGGTAAATTCACGCCCTTCCAAATGATGGCGGAAGTGGCGGACAGCGAGATATATTCCGAGGAATTCTCGAGAGAACGATGAATATCTCTTTTGAGGGTTTGTAAGAGCGCGAGAGAAGAAAGCAAGAGGTTGCACCTGCGTGGGTTGAGGATGCATCTGAGGCGACGCTGATGGGGGCTCCTGGAGAAGGATGAGCCAATTCCACAGCGCGGGCAATAGCCTCTTTGGTGCGAGAGGATGAATCGCACGCCTCAGCAGACCATTCAAGAGGAGAGTTCTTTTTGGTCTTGGTGAGCATAGAGTTGAGAGGTTGCATAACCTGGGCACATTTAGGGATGAATCTGTGGTAGAAATTGACCATGCCACAGAAACTCCTGAGTTGTTTGCGTGATGTAGGACGAGAAAAGTTTCGCATCGCGGTAATTTTATCTTCGAGTGGGCTAATCCCCGCACTCGAGACATGGTACCCCAAAAATGAGAGTTGTGGGACACCAAAGGGGCACTTGGAGGTGTTTGGTACGATATCGTACTCCTGAAGACGAGAAAAAACTTGGCGAAGGTGAGAAAGGTGTTCCTCCAGCGAGGAAGATGATATTAGGAGGTCATCGATGTAGTAAAATAGAAATGGAAGACCCCTAAGGAATTGATTCATAAAACGCTGGAAAGTTTGACCAGAGTTACGCAATCCATATGGCATTTTGACCATTTCAAAAGCACCAAACCGAGTGGTGATGTTAGTCTTTGCGACATCATCTGGGTGAATAGGGATCTGGTTGAAAGCACGAACCAGATCCAAGTGAGAAAAAATCGTACAGCCATGGAGAGAAGAGGTAAAATCGGTTAAATACGGCAAGGAATAACGATTAGGAATTGTTACAGCGTTAAGAGCTCTGTAATCCCCAACTGCTCTGAATTCCTCTAGCGTGGATTTGGGCACAATGTGAAGTGGAGAGGCCCACGGGGAAGAGGAAGGCCTACAAATGCCTGAATCAATCATGAATTGGAATTCATCTCGAATAGTAGATAGTTTATCAGGTGCTAGACGGCGTGGCCGTGAGAATACAGGACCTCCTGTTGTCTCGATCCGATGCACCACACTATGTTTAATGGGCTTGTCCTTCGAAGGTGGAAGGGTGAGCTCAGGAAAATCCTGAAGGAGGCGCTGAAACGGTGGCTCGGTGGATGGGAGACGAATAGAGAGGAGGGAACTCTGAGAAGGTGAGTATTAACCAGAGACAGTGAGGAGAGTTTTGCGGTCGACAACTTGCGTTGTCGAGAATCGACCAAGAGTTCGTGAGCAGAAAGAAAGTCGAGGCCCAATAATGGACAATCTACCTCGGCCATGGTGAAAGTCCATCGAAAAACCCGATGGAGACCGAGTGAGACTTGAAGGTTACGCCTTCCATAGGTCCTAATATTGGTCGAATTGGCTGCATTCAGAACTAAATCTGAAGGGGCAGAAGCTTTGTCGGCCTTAGAAATTGGTATGACACTGCATTCAGCATCAGTGTCCACCAAGAATGAAAATTCAGGAAGTGGGTCAAAAATACGAAATGGACGAGCTACTTGAGGAAATGAGGTGTGGGCAGGGAATGTAAACACTTTTGTCTAATGCCTTTCTAGTTTAAAGTTTGTGATTGAGAGACTGGAGTGAGAGGACTGCAAGAATTTGAAGTTTGGGAAATTGAAATTTGAGGATTTGGAGAAAGTGGTTGAGTTGGGTGAATTGAGAAAATGGAGGGTTGAGATTTGAAGAAGGTACTGGATCCAAATATGTGCACGGTTGCAAGCATTTTAGAGCTTGTGCACCATATTTGTTGTGGTACCAGCACCATTGAGTTGGATGAGAGGAGAAGGAAACGTTATGCTTCGGGAGAGTACTTGGCGCAGTATGTGAAGAAGCATAACTGTGGCAACAAGGCTGTGTACAGTGCGCAGCGTTATGTCCATACCTTTGACGATACCAGCATAGGCCCTGATGGTGTGGAAGATGGTGAGAATAGTTGGAAGAATAAGGTTGAAAATTTTGCTGTCTCTCACCTCTTGCATCGGGATGCCCTCGATGGTTTCTCTTTCTTGAACCAGAGCGGGACCTGCGCCTCCGATCGCCAAACCTGTGCTTGTGCTCGCTCTGTGGTTCACGCTGCAGCCTCAAGGTCTCTCGATAGGGAAGATGGAACCCTTGAACGCACGGCCTGTTCGTCAGAGGAGCTCAACGTGCCTCGAACCTGCGAAATTGAAGCATTGTTAAATGGGCCGTGAGTTTGGCTGTTGCCCCAATTCATATAAGGACTTTTATACAATTTATCTGCGGCTGCAGCAACCTCATCAATGCTCGTGGGGTTCGACTTAGGATTAATGGCCTGATTCCCTCGGGGACTCCTCTCATGAAAATTTCGGTGAGGAGAGGGTTAAAAAGTTCAATGTGAGCCCCTTTTACCCTGATAAGGTCCTTCAGATGAGTTAAAAAGGAAGTAGGACTCTGATCTCCCATTTCCTGAGTGTTCATGAGCTCTCTCAGGTCATCTATTTGGGACCTACCATATTTATTGAGGAAAGCCTCCTTCAGGTGGTCTAAAACAACAACCTGTTCCCCGTTAATTAGCACTTCCCTGAACTGAATAAAGGTACTTATGGGCAACCGCTGGATTATTGCTGCTACTTTCTCCTCCTCAGTGATGTTCTGTGGTTTAAGGAGGAGGGATGAGACTTCCAACCATGCAATTGGGTTTGCAAGATCATACACGGGAAGAGAGAGGTACGCATGCGGTTGTCTATGCGCGGAACGTGAGTTAGATGCAGACGGTTGGTCATGATGAGGTTGGGCGCTAACTGATGTCCTTAGTTGGTGTGTTTGTTTCACCATAGTCACTGTTTTATGTATACTTGTGCTAGTTGAATGAAGGTGTTTACGTACGAAGTAGCTGTGGCTGTGTGCACGTGTGTGTGTGTGTGTGTGTGTAAATTGGGCACGAGCACAGGAATATGAAGAATTGAAAAATATTTTAGAAATAATGGAAATTGTCCACTCGTTAAATATAGGGGATATTATTAAATTAAAATGTAGTGAATTCTGATAATTGAAAGAATGATGTTAAAGATAACACGCGATATAAAAAATGAACACGTGAATCAAAAATGCTCCAGCGAGGCTTTGGGACGAAATGACGCGTGGAGTCAAGAATTATTTTAACGTTTAAACTTATTTATTGATTGACGGGAGATTACTAAACTTTGGGCACCACTTTATAGTATTGGTTATTCATGTGATTTATTTTCTGTTAATAAATCAGCCTAAATAGCGCTTCGAAAATCATAACCATAAATTTGTTTGATCGAAGTTGTAGGCAGATAGTTTTTAGGCCTAAGATGACAGCGAACTAAATTTTGAAATAATGAACTGGGCTTTAAGAAAGACAATTACACAAATATAAATATATTCATAGAATCAACGAATGTACAATGAGATAAGTAGATTAGGTATACAATGTAAGATATTTTAACATATGATTTACAGTAACAAGATGCGAAGAGAATTGAAGTATGTGAAATTAATATGGTGGAATAATATGGTGAAATAATATGGTGAATAATGTATTGACTATGATGGACTGTGAATTAGGGGCTGCAATATGAGAAGTAAATATAATTAGGACCTACTCTCGTATGGTCGTTTGCAAAGAATTGTGAGAGAAAGTGGAATTAACTAAGTATGATTTGTTTGGAGGTAAATGACTAATTGTAGAAGGAATGATTACCGACCTTTATACGAAGAGTGGCTTGAGTCGAATGGGAAAGAATTGTATGCTATTTGGTCTAGCTTAAAGCGTGTGTTTGTTTGTTTGTGTGTGAAATTTTAAGAGATGATGTTTGGAACAGTATTACGTTAAATGAATTGACAAGTAAAATAGATGAATTAATTAATTATTAGGTTGTACATAAAATTATTTAATTTCCTAAAGTTAAGTAAAATAATTGAAAGATTAAATTGACAAAGTTAAAGTAAAATAATTGATCGATTAAATTGACAAAGTTAAAGGATTGCATAATATGAATTTTACATAATAATTGATGTATATATATTTAAGTTTTTCAGGTTTTTATTATAGGAATGCCCAGAGGCATTGCTATAACAGTCGCCAATCGTATCTATAAGCACCCGGACGCAATGCGTCTCGGGGATTAGCAACTCTCCAGATTGTTTCCGGTTCCATTTCATTTTGTTTAGCATGTATCTTACCTTATATATATTCTGTGCTCTTTGCCTAGTTTCTTCATTATTAGTTGAAAATGGCATCTTGCCGAAACTAGCCGATAGTTATGAATAAAATCTTGATTCAAATATTGTGGTTTACCATTATTTTTCACACACACACACACACACACACACACACACACACACACATATATATATATATATATATATATATATATATATATATATATATATATATATATATATATATATATATATATATATATATATATATATATATATATATATATAATTTACATAACAGATACAAATTATTTTGAAGGATAACAAATTGATTTTAATTATTTTGGGAGTACCTCAGAAATACATAATATACATTATTTTATTTACTTTTGGTGTACTGCGGATTATAAGAATTTGGCAATGCTATACGTGATTTTCTCTTTTGTATCTCTTCGTATTTGATCTTTCGTTTGTTGCTGTTACTTTAGGCCTAATCTCTCCATTAAAATTTCATCCAAACAAAATATTTGTGTGTGTCGGGTATTATATATAAAAATGTTATCTAGGCCAACGATATAATAACTAGCACCCTTTTTTCCGTGGCTGTTTCAGTCATACGACTGGTGCCCAAACGAATTGTTTAAAATTTTAAATTCTTCGCTGCCATTTACGCTCTTCCGGTGGAACCGCCATCCTACTCACGTGTTCGTTTTTATATCAAGTTTTATCAAATTCATCCTGTTTCCATTATTTTCAATTCAAATCATTTAAAATTAATTATTATCCCTGTAATACAACAAGACAACCATTTCCTTTTTATAATAATTCTTTTTCCATTTTTTCACGTTTCCTTTTCGTGACTCAATTTCTGCGCACACGCATCTGAAGTTTACGCGCATTTCTTTCACGCATATTAATTCTGTAATTCATCCATTCTACCCAATACGACATTTCTCACAAACAAACAGCACACATACAACATAGGATCACAATAGTAAATCAACGAATAGCGGCTAAAACAATGGTGATTGATCAAGCCAATGATCCAATAATGCAGTTGTCTGCTGCAACCTACGAGGAAACTCCAAGGACCCCACATGCCTTTATAACAGTCTCAAAGTACGAAAGCTCAAATCCCCTCGCTTAGTTGTACGTTTGCGACCTCATTCTTCGTTCCCAAGCGATAACAGAGGACAAAATCGTGGCAATCATTCAAAAAGTTCTTATAAGTATTTTCATAAAATTTAGGGCAATTTTGTTCAACGGGGAAAAGGTTGGGGAATTTTACGAACTTAGGGAGTCTTTCCGAAAGGAATTTGAGAAGTAGCAAGTTGGCGATCTCAGGAAGCTCCTAAATACTCACGAAATGGAAGATAAGTGTCCTACTTTTTTCTTAGTCATCTAAAAGACCCTACCAGGGCAAATGGTGCTCAATCTGAGCTGTTTGACCCACTAATCCCCGAAATATTCATGCGGGGTGTCCCAGAGTATATTAGGCCTCTGATCATAATGTCATCACCTACCAATGTTGACTTTCTGGCAAAGTAGCCGACCAAGTGTATACAAATCCATACGTAAATTGTGGTAGTGTACAAAATCACGGCCCTCAGCCTAAGTCTAGCATTTCGCAGGTTCGGATAACGTCAAGTTCTGCTTACAAACGACCGGAGCGTGGCGAAATTCCGCCCCCCACTAACGGCCGATTTAGTAGCTACGTTATCAAGGATAGAGAGCGACCTGAACCCGTTGAAAGTGCAGCAAAGTGCACAGAGCAAGCGACGGCCTGGGTATGGTGGGCGGAGAGATAGGACCCGTTTAGGTTACCGTAAACGCAACCAACTAGGGAACCTCAGCACAAAAGGTGAAACTCAACAATTTTCACAATCTTCTTCCGCCAATTCTCACCATAACCTTTCGCAACAAAAGCGTTTCTGCTGATACCATCAAAGGTATGGTAAAACGCTATAAGCTGTTACAGCCTTGTAACCACCATTAAGCTTTTTCCTGTACTGGGCCTAGTAGTCTCTCAATGCATAATGTAACTTTTACTTAATGGTGCTGGTATCATAACAAATATGGTGCATAAACTGTAAAATGCTTACAACCGTACACATATTTACAACCGGTATCTCCTCCTTCACTAATCTGAACTCTCCACTCTCCTCACATCACTCATCTCAACCAAACTAGAAAGGCATAGGGAAAAAAGGTCTACACCCCCTGCCCTCACATCACTTACGCAGGTAGTTGCTCCCTTTCTCATTTTTGACCCACTCTCTGTTCATATTCGCCCATAAGATATTTCAAAGGCTAATATCACCACTCCGTTTGGCTCTTTTGAAATTATCAAATGCCCTATGGTTTGCGAAATTCTGGCCAGACCTTTTAGCGTTTCATTGACCAAATTTTAAGAGGTCTTCCCTTTTTCTTTTGCGACATTGGTGACCTGCTAATAGCATCTTCCTCGCTCGATGAACCCTTTTCTCACTTTCGTCGGGTCGTTTCTCGACTTAAAGAGTATGGTATCGTAATCAATATTTCCAAGTGTCTTTTTAGTGTCTTTCAACTCTCCTACTTGAGACACTATGTTTCGAGTGTCGGGATTAGCCCACTCGAACACAAAGTTAACGTGATATGCAATTTTGCTCAACCCACATCACGCAAGCAACTAAGATGCTTCTGTGGCATGGACAACTTCTACCTACCACAGATTAATTTCAAATTGTGCCCAGGTCATACAACCTATCAATTCTATGTTGTCTAATAGCAAAAGAACTTGCCTTTCGAGTGGTCTACTGAGGTGCACGGTTCATTTTCTCGCAGCCAAGAGGCTATTGATCTCGCATGTATTCCACCAAATTCACGGTCTTTTACATCCTAGTATCAATGCAATACGCAAACACCTCGCTTAACGCTTCGTATGACCAGGTATGAATGCCGACGAGGCCAAATGGATTCGCTCATGCCTGGCATGTCAGCGTGCCAAAGTCCATCGGCACACGAAAACTCATCTGGTTACTTTTCCTCTTCCGTCGTCACGTTTTGACATCGTTCATATTGATCTAGTAGACCCTCCTTCCTCCTGTGGTTGCAATTATCTTCTTACCAGGATCGATCATTTTACCCGTTGGGCAGAGGCGTTACCTATTTCAGAAATCAGAGCTTCCACTGTCACTCGATCGTTCGTCTCAGGATGAGATGCTCGCTTTGGTGCATCCCCCCAACTATCATGAGTAAGCGTGGTAACCAATTTGAATCACATAAATTGGAGGCACTCATGTCAGTGCTTGGCTCCTTTCTCCTGCGTACCACCGCATACCATCCTCAGAATAACGTCTCAGTGGAACGTCTACACAGGACCCTCAAAGCGAGCTTACGCTCCACATATCCAAACATCGCTTAGGTGGACAAGCTACTTTTGATTCTCCTTGGTATTCGCTCGTCCTTAAAAGAGGATTTGGCCTTTTGTGCAGCTGAACTCGTGTATAGTACTCATCTTCTTCTCCCTGGTCAATTCTTTTCTACTTCTCGCCGACCTCTACCTTCTCATCTCAATCCTGCTTCATATGTACACAATTGTGTACCGGTGATGGCTGAAGTTAAGCAACCTGTCCCTAGAGTGCCTCCTACCAATCACAAAACTTTGGTGCCAAAGGAGATGACAACATGTTCATATTTTTTGTCAGTCTCGATATAACTCGCTCTTCCTTGCAGCCTGTCTATGATGGACCCTTTCTCGTCAACTTTAGGAAGCAGAAGTTCTTCGTCTTGGAGCTTGGTACCAAAAGGGATATTGTGTCCATAGTCCTCCTGAAACCTGCCTTTATTGAAAATGTTCACCATGAGCCCGTTGTACCCACTTCTTCTTCTACTATAACATTTATGGTCCAAGTAACACTCCAACTAATCTCGAAAACACTCTTGCAACCATCTCAGCTACTAAAGTTTCACCTTCCGTTTAGCTGCTTCCGCCTATTTTGTTGCAGGAATACTGGTCGGCAGCGGTGGTCAGTCAGGAGCAAATATATCCACTACTGGTCACCCCTTCAGCGGAAAACCTGACTCAAGACTCCCACGTCCCGCTTGATGCCATCTCGGAAAGAACCAATAAGCGAATTAACTTCGATCCGTTAATCTTCACTCGTCTCGGTGCCTCGCTCAGCGCAACTGACACTGCCACAGCAAACGAGTGTCCTCGTGCTCGCGACCAAACCACTGGCACTGTGATACGTTCCAGGCACGTCGTAAGATGACCTCGACGTTACCAGGATTAACAAGACCACATAAAAAGGGGGTTAGCTTTCTTTTTTATTAGGTTGGGAGTGTTTGTAGCATTGTACCAGATTCTTATTAATCTGCAGTACTCCCAATTTAAAGTTATATCAATTATTATCAAATGAACTATTATATATATATATATATTAAGGCTGTTCAAGTTTCATATTGTGAAAATATAAAAGTTGTGGGAGACTTCAGGCCACATGTTGCTCTTGTTCTACTTGGGGTCGTATAGGTGCACATAAAATTTGAACTCGATCGGATAAGATATAAAGGTCCCCCACATTGACATATTCTCCTCTCCCTCCATGCGTTCGCCACTTGGTCCATTATTGAGCTGACGTTGGCAGTCAGTCAAGTGGATTGGCCTTTGGAAGTGTTTGTTTGGTGTCTAGATGTCACCAACTTCTTTATTCTTTTGGTGGTAAATTGGTACGAACATTAATGTTGTTTGGGGAACTGAAAGTTATCATTTTCAGTAGCGATCACTAACAGAACAAAGAAATTCAATATTCTCATTTTTTTCTTTCACAGATGCGATGGTTTCTATTCGCAAACTGTGGTGGTTGATCGGTCAAAGGAGAAAAGCTCCGAAAATTGTACTTCCACCACTGTCTGTATATAAAACAAAGGCGAACGCTGCATAGGAGACCGTGGAGGGAGTCCTGGGGATTTGGGAGCAGGCAGGACTCCCTACCTCCACACTGCGTTACAACAATGCGAAGCTGCTCAAGTTAGTGGAGGCCTACGAGGGTCTTCAAAAGCACAATAAAAGAGCTTCGGAAACGGCACGGATGAATGAGAAGATCTTTCAAGGGGAACTTGAGGACTTGTTCGATGTGGCGCACATAGATGCCCCTGAGAAGACCACAGACGAGGAGGACAGGGCCTTCCTCAGCAGCCAAAGAGAGGATCGATCAACTTCCTCCATGACCGGACTAGACACTGTGTCAGCGAGTCTCCAAGAGAAAAAGCGGAAGCAGGAAGAAGGAGAGGTGAAGCGGAAACAGGCTGCGGAGATGGAGAAAAAGATCGCCTTAAGTGTTGTACCTTCGAGCCAGGTGGCCTCATCGTCTTCTTCCTCTCACGGGAAAACGGATGGAAGCGATGTCGAGTTCAGGTCCCTAAGTCCTCCTAAAAGAAGAGCTGGAAGACGTCAGTAATGATCCTGTCAAAGGAAGTGACCACCAAACTGGACCGCTTCAAGGTGTGAGGTCTGGCTTCGATGGCAGTGGTAGGAGCCGTGGCCTAGGCAACCAGTAAGAACATCGACAACATCAGGAAGTGGCCACTGCAGAGAAGATTGAACTCCCAGGGAGATTCCTTGTGCGACTTCACTGGGATGCTAAGCAGCTGCCTAACATCGCTTGAGGACGTGAACACGTTGAGAAGATCGCAATTCATGTCACAGGTGAGGACAAGGAGCACCTCTTGGAAGCAGCCAAGATCTTCCCAAAGCACGGGGCATCACATGGCGGAGGCTGTCCTCAAGGCGGTATCCGACGCTGGACTAGAGGCGCGCATTCAATGAATCGTGTTTGACCCTACTGCCTCGAACACCGGTCCCAATGAAGGAACGTGTTATGGACCATCTGGCAGGCCTAACATCCCTCTCTTCGTTCGGCTCCGGGACCAGTGGGACTTCCTCAACCAGAAATCTTGGACGTCTTCCATGGATGAAGAAAGACTCATTCCTCTCAACACAGGCGAGCTGTCTGGTGTAAGGGAGATAGATTTGAGCGAGCTCAAGACCGCCATCGGACAATAAAACCACCCAAGACACGACTACAAGGAGCTCTTGGTTCGCTCCTACATGTTCCTGGAGGCGATATTGGGACGACTTTCAAGGTTAGAGCACCAGGAGCGTTTCACCAAGCGAGATGGATGTCGAAGGGAATCTACGCTCTCAAGATTTTCCTTTTCAGGTCTCAGTTTCGGCTGACCTCTCACGAACTTCAAGCCATGGAACATGTGTCCCTCTTCGTCGCCCTCCTTTACGCTATTCCGTGGAACGAGGGCATAGTTCCTTCCCATGCTCGCTACAACGATCTCCTCTTCATGAGGAAACTTTGCAGAGGAATCCCCAATAAGCGCGTTGCTAAAGTGGCCCTAAGTGCATTAAAACGCCATCTCTGGTGCGTGTCAGAAGACTTGATGCCTCTCTCTCTCTCTCTCTCTCTCTCTCTCTCTCTCTCTTCGACGAAATGGTTACAAAGGAAAAGAAGGCCTCCGTGGTCCAGAACATGAAGAGGGAGGGGAAGGGAGTGAAACGTCTGGAAGGAAAGGCCTTTAATCCTAACAAGCCTCTATCAGGCTTCTTCAGTTCCCGGTCAAGAAAGGCGCTGGATCTCCTTCTCCCAGGACAAGGAGAGGAACTGGCCCCACTCTTGGCTAAGAGCCCCACCAGTTGGGAGGGTGATCCTCTTTTCTGCAAGAATTAGAGGGCGATTGACCAGTTGTAGGTGGTCAACGACCACCTACGCGGCCATCAATCGAGAAATAGCTCAGAAGAAGTTCTTTCTGAAGGTAGTGACCAAGGAGAGGGAATGAGTGCCACACGACCATTCAAGGCAGCCCTACTGAAGATCGAGGGATCAGACTCCGAATAAAGCAAGGAGGTCCTTTCGGAACTGTTTTTTTTTTGTCTTGTTTCCGTTCTCAGTGATTCCAGTCTATTTGTACCTCTATGCGTGCGAAAGGAAATATATTAGAACTTATTTTTTTCATATTTGCTAACTTTAGTTTCCTTTTTTGTTTGTTTTTGAAAATTGGTGCTTCGTGGGGGACCCCTAAGCAGTGTCCGATTACAATAAAATATGGCACGAATCTTTTACTTTTTTAGTGGAACAAAAACAACATGTGCACATAAAGTGTTTGCAACATGTGACATTTTGAACAGGTCTAATATATATATATATATATATATATATATATATATATATATATATATATATATATATATATATATATATATATATATATATATATATATACATATATGAAAATGTCGAATAGACGAAAGTACTAACTCCAATCTGCTTTTTATTCAGTTTCCTTCCGTGGTACATATTCATGTTTATAGTTATCACGTGCTAACTTTCGTTATATTTCCCATATATATATATATATATATATATATATATATATATATATATATATATGATAGATAACACCCACAAGGAAAATGGAAAAACGAGTCCGAGCGCTTTCGTCTTTATTTTAAAAGACCTCTTCATGGAATAACGTAGGTCAGGACAGACAATGTCTTAAATAGCAAGGAGTGGGGGGTTAAAACGGCTACCTGCATCAAAACCCTAACTAGGGGGTACAAATTCTTTAAACACTTTAATTTGTGATTTAATATAATTAGATATGATAGGATCTAGGCTAAACAATCCAGGGCTAATATTAAAATTTGGGAAAGTATTAATAGAGATACACTCCAAAATATTTCTTGAAATGTAGTTTGTACATTTAATAACAGGTTTAGCACTATTCCAATTTATAATATGATCCTGACTATAGATATGTAAAAATAATGCAGGTTGTTGACAAAAATTACGAACATTAGTTTAGGGCTGTTTAACTCTAACATTCAATTCTTTACCTGTCTGTCCATAATAGCATTTTTCACAATTATTGCAACCAATAGAATATACAATGCCTGGTTTAGGTGATGAATTTTTTTACGAGAAGGCAATGGATAGTGTTTTCATATTTAAAAATAACATTTATGTTCAAAGGTTTTAGTAAACGAGGTAATTTAGTGAAACTTTGTTTAAAAGGTAAAACTAGTACATTTTTGTCATGAAATATAGGGATGTTACGATTAGGTTGATAAAATGAACGCTTAGCAGAATTATAACAATTTTTAAGTACGTAGAAAGGGTAACACAAATTTAAACCTATATTATATATCCTATCAACCTCTTTTTCCAAATATTCGGGTGAAGCATTTCTCAGGGCACGGAGAAACATGAAAGAGAAAACACTTTTTTTATACTAATATGGTGATCGGAATAGAAATGGATGTATGAGTCAATGGCTGTAGGTTTTCTATAAATTTCATATTTGAAACCTTGGTCTGTTCGGTGGATCAAAATATCTAAGAAAGGGATGGTGTTATCTTTTTCATTTTCTAAAATAAATTTAATTGAGGGGACTAACGTGTTGATTTTTTCAAGAAAAGTATTGATATTAAGATCATTAGGCCACAAACAAAGAATGTCATCAACATAACGCATCCATAAAATAGGGCTTATGTTGGTCTGGGGAAGTATTTTGGATTAAAAAAACTTCATATATAGATTGGCCAGTACAGGGGACAAACAATTGCCCATAGCAATTCCAAAGATTTGACGGTAATATTTCCCGTCAAAGGTGAATTTACAGTTGTTAATACAGAGGGAAATAAGTTTAATAATAGTGGAACCTAGTATAGGGAGAACAACATTAACAAGGTACTCTTCGAGGAAATTTAGGAGATCAGGTACGGGAACTTTTGTAAAGAGGGAACATAAATCGAAACTAACCAAGCTAAAATTATCGGGGTAAGAAAGATCATTAAGTTTCCTAATGAGATCGAGATTATTAATCATGTGAGAACTAGAAATGGTTTCCACCAAAGGACTTAATAGAGAAGCTAACCATTTAGATAGGGTATATGAAACAGACCCAACCGAGTTCAGGTTGCTTTCTCTCGTCTTCCAATTGGACACACACGCGGACGCACCGCAATTTGATGGAGCGCTCGCCTGCGCCTTATTGCGAAGACTGCATTGTACTTCAGACTGTTCCGCACATTCTTGTTGAATGTCCCAGTCTGGGTGATCTTTGCGCACGTTACCTGTTTCGGTACCGGGACGAGCGGGTTCGTACCACTTGTCCCTTTTACTCGTGATAGATTTGTGCACACAGACTTGTGGAGTATACGACTTTTTGGAGGAGGCTGGCATCCTCCCCTTTATTTGACTGCTGTTTTTTTTTGTAGGTCGCATGTTCCTACGTCGGGGGGAGGCGGGCATACCCCCGACGACGAAGGGCGTTTCCTTCTTGCTTTGTTTTCTTGTTGTTGTTATTTTTTTTAGCCTTTGTCCTTTTTTATCGATGTTATTTGTTATTTAGATATTGTTGTTTGTTTTGTTTTTCATATTTGTTTCTTAATATAGCCTAGTAGTCGGCTGTGTAGTGTACGGCGCCTAATGTACAAGTAGGCAGTCGCCAGGTGGGCTCCTAAAAAGAAAAAAAAATCAAATCTGATGTTGTGCTTTACTAATTGACAGATGTGTAATTATTCAGATCTATCAGAGTTTTTGTTTTTCTTTAATATTTTTCATTGTATGCACTCGTTTACTTAATTGATAAACCATATTTTTTTAAAGGATTTGTTAACATGCCGAAGCGAAAGTATGACCAGACATATATCAAGTATGTTTTCATTACAATCGAACGCGGATAAGAAGCCATGTAGTGCTTGAACCACGGTGTAGAGTCGAATATCAAATTGTATAATCCTTGAAAGTGATTCATAATTTTTGTAACGCTTAAGCCCTTAACTATGTCAATCCAAGTGGCCGGCATAGTTAAGACGAAATTAATGAATGGCAGATATCCGAGGCAGGTTCCCACGCAGGACGTTGGACGGGAGCAATGAGGTTTTAACCCTCATTTAATTATTAATTCTCAGAATAAAAAATGTTGTTATCTCTTTCATTCACCGTTATACTGTTATCTTTGGTCGGCGGTGTTCACAGTTATTTACTAAGCGAAGGCTTTTTTGGACTTACCGAAACCGTTATCTCCTTTACCGGGAAGCGGGAGATAAATAGCCAAAGTACTTCGTCCAAGAATTCCGAGCAGTCTAAAATGAAAAATGGATTTCAGTTATGGGGGAGTGGGGGCTTCTTTATAGCTTTTCTTATTTATTTATCAATATCTTTCTTCAATCTGAGATTTCGATATTCGAATCTATTTACTTCTCCTTGACTGAAGTTGCCCCTTGAAACATTGTCTTGCATTTATCTGACTCTTGGTATTCTTGTTGTGATAGAACGGGTTGAGGCAGCGTTAGTTTCAACTCCTATCACATATTATTTAAAACCACGATGCTCCCACGTGCATCTTCGCTTCGAAGCTTGGCGCCTTATCGCAGCCACCGGATGTCAATGTTTAAACAAGGAGGTTATCGTCCCCCCGTTCGCCCCCATACGCCGACCTCGCCAGATTGAGTTAGGCTTATGGGCAGATAAGGCATTGTTCTCAGGCTCGGCTGTGCATTCCCTCGAAGCTCCCACTCCATTGTCCCCCACGCCAAGGAGATGTCCTGGCTATTTATATGGAAACTTAACCACTAAGATTCAGATTGGAGATCCAGATTTTCGTCGCGAAACATCACCACGACCCTCTCTCACTTTGTGCGCCAAGGGACCTCGACCTCGAGATTCACCATCACTTGTCCAGAAGGAGGACAAAAATCCCTTGAGTGCCAAAGTTCGAGCCTTTGCGACGCCGAATCCAAAAGGCTTCCCCCTCGTTGTTCAGAAAGAGAACAACGTTAGAACAGCCCTTGTTCGTTCGAGCCCCGTTGACAAGAAACGGTTCTCACCCTTCCCCCGTTGTTCAGAAAGAGAACAACGTTAGAACATCCATTGTTCGTTCTAGCCCCGTTGACAAGAAACGGTTGTCACCCTTCCCCCTCGTTGTTCATAAAGAGAACAACGTTAGAACAGCAATTGTTCGTTTTGAGCCCGTTTGCCAAGAAACGGTTCTCCTTCTTCCCCCTTGTTGTTTAGAAGAGAACAACATTAGAACAGCCATTGTTCTTGAGCCCGTAGACAAGAGACGGTTCTCACCCCCCCTGTTGTTCAGAAGAGAACAACATTAGAACAGCCATTGTTCTTGAGCCCGTAGACAAGAGACGGTTCTCACCTCCCTGTTGTTCAGAAGAGAACAACGTAGAACAGCCATTGTTCTTCAAGCCGTTCGTCTAGAAACGGTTCTCATTCCCAAGACGCCACGTCAGGATCCTTTTATTCCCCCCCCATTCGGCTGGAACTCGCCAGCGGACCGAAAATTCCTTCACGTCGCCTTCCACTGCACCACTAGTATAAAGTTACGTAAGCCAAAGGTCACCTTTGAGTACTTAACCTCTTGTCGATTCTATTCTGTGCTTTAAATGGTTTAGCGAACCATACCATCTCTTTAACTCTATATTTGTTTTACCTTTTTAAATCCTTTAATCCTCGGATTAGCCCGAGCCCCCACGACCCTTTCCATTCTCTGTTTATGTCCATATTTTCCGTTTTGTGTATTGTTGTTAGTTATTATTAATAAAACTCTATTTTATTAATGATAGCAATATTACTATCCTTGAGCTCAGTTCCACTTCTTAAGCATATCGAAGATACATAATATCGGCCCGCCAGACATTTATGCACTCTAAAGATAATTAAAGAAGTTCCCTCAACGAATAGTTATATATGGTATATCGTCGAGAGTCCATTCTACGACACTTGTTGGCTGAGATTCCTTCTTCGTTAAGTTGGCTGGGTTAGTTCTTGATCTTCGTTTTCCTTTACTTTTTCTTGAATGTATCTTCATATTAACTTGCATTTATCTTGATGTGATGATTCCTTCCAAATTCTTGATCACGTGATAATTTCTTCTGGATTCTTGATGAGTTGAGATGAGTTAGCCCTTGAAGTCATTTTCTTTGAGTTCCGTTTTCTTCTGGAGGCGATCCATTTATCTTGAGTCTCCTTGAGTTGTCCTTAAAGCGTTTTCCGTGGTCTCCGTTTTCTTCGTGAATTTTCTTCGTAAAAATTGTGGACTTTTGATCGAGGGTCTTTGAATCCAAATGCCAGCACTCTGCCGTCATGCTACGGCGAGTCCGTTTTGAGTTGGTAATTTAATGGGCTATTTATATTATCGATCGATTGGAAGGAATTTCCTCTGATACATCTTCGCACCCCTACACAATAATGCTTATGTTTGAAAATATGTGAACCTAAACTTTCCCTTAAAATTTGTTTTACTGCTGATTGGTCAATTTTGTAGCGCCTATGTTTGAAAGTAAACTTTCCAGTAAAATTATCCTTAACGCTGATTGTACAATTTTCTATCGCTTATGCTTAAGTAGAAAAACTTTATATATAGTAGTTTTTTGTAAGAAAAGATTACTCAGGAGAGAGAGGTGGTTAACCACGGGTGCCAATCACCTTCGAAGAGACCATGAACACCATAAGGTTATTCAAGATGAGGGCACCAGTATGGTTTGGCATCACGAAAAACAACCTTGTGAATGCCCCAAGGCAAATTACTCAGGGACTGGTAAACACCATGAATGCCACCCTGAATACAGGCTACTTTCCTCACGGATATAAGATGGCCAAAATCATCTTTATTCCGAATGGAAGCAAGCTCCCCCAGACCACGTGGCTAACAATCGCCTGATCTCTCTTCTGGAGTTACATGGCAAGATCTTTGAAAATATTATAGCTGACAGGCTACAAGCTCAACTGAGCGAGTTAGGAGCGCACAACCCCAGCACGGGTTCCGTAAAAAAATGGGCACCGATACGGCCCCGGTACGTCTGACAGAGAAACTAGCATATTGTCAAGCGAATGGTTAGTATGTAGACATTGTACTGAGGGACGTGCAGAAGGCCTTCGATAAAGTCTAGCTGGAAAGACTTAAATACAAGATCCTGAACCTCCAGCTAGACCCAATCCTGGAAAGGATCTTCTGTGACTTTGTGATGGACAGAAGGGCATGTCTCATGATTGAAGGATACAGGGACCTGAGTTCGAACTTAAGGCGGGCGTTTCCCAAGGAAGCTACATGGTCTTTACCATCGACCTCCCAACTCTGGTTCACAGGGATACTATGTATCTGCAATTCGCAGATAAGATCCCTCCAATCGTCCCGTGCTCGGAGAGGAAAGCAAGGTCACAGGCAACTAGCACGATAGCGGAAATCAACATCAACCAGTACATGACACGATGGAAGATCAGAACAAACAGGGACAAATTCAAGATCGTCCCGCTGAGCCGCAGGTTGACGTAGCCCATCATCATATATAGGAGGAGATACGGCTACTCCGCCGAAGGCACTGTCCTGAACCTAAAGATCTCCGACCACGGATACCCGAGACACTACACGGAGAGGCGGAACTTAGCAAAGGAAATAATCCCCAAGCTATTCAAGTTTAGAGATCTTAGCTCGGCCAACATTAAGAAAATATAGCTGATGTACCTCTGGGCTAAGCTCATCTAACCCGCAGTAGTGATTCAAGCGGCCAGCTTGACCTCAATGAGAAAACTCCAACGTGTCGAGAACTCCGCATCCCTAATTATCAATAATGCCAGAAGGCGAGATTACCATCGGCAAAGGGATCTACATAGGAGAAAGCGCCTAGAGCCTATCAATGTCTTAACCCCCAAACTGGGGAGAAAGGTCTGGTCCACCCTAGCGAATGTTGTCATTCCGGAACTACTGGAAGCAGGTAGCAGATTTAACATACCTGCAAGACTACGGGAGAAAGTCTCCCGCCGTCGTCAGTTCCCAAGCACCAAACTATGCTCTCAAGAAATCATACCACCAATATATACATAGCTGAAACGCACACAAAAAACAGTACAACACAGAAAAACGAGAAGAAAACAAATAACAATACACTAAACGATAACACAAGGTAAATTGCTGAACCAAAAGCTAATAAAGGCTTGAAAGCTCAACAATTTGACCAGAAATAAGTACCAAAAAAAATTGAACACAAACGATAAGATGAACACGCTAGCAGCACATAAAGAGACACAAACCTATAAAATACAATTAATCAAAGAATAGCACAAAAAAGAAAAATCTAAAGACATAACGTAAAGCGATGCCCTTCCTCCCTACTAAGGAAAAATATTCCTCCCTCTTTTAGTTTCCACCCACTATCATCTACCACCATCCAACCATCGTCTAATATTGAGTACACCATATTAAAGATTACCGATATAGTCAGTTATTTTCTGTTCTTATCTTGACTAGAAGTCCACGCTCCTGCCGAATAAAAACGTTTGAATCCAACTCAAAAATTCCTTTTACCTTTTGAGGAATCTACTATCACTAATTTATCCCGCCTACTAAAAAAGAAAAGACTTTTTCTACTGTGGAGTCGCAGCCTTGTAAATACAAACTAGTTATAAGGAAATTTAAATTGGCAACAACACCCCTATAGCCACTCTCTAGTGTGTAGTCTACATGAAGACGCTTTCCAATAAAGCTGTGAAAACAAGCCGACTCAAACATCATTTTGAGACGAAAGAAGGACCGAGGTCAGAGCTACCTCCAGCGACTTGGTGAGTATGTGAAACGGCAGTGCTTGGCCAAGTCTGGCCAGATCCACGGAAAAAGCGGAAGGGATTGTCAAAGCATCGTATGAAGTAGCTTTCCTGGTGGCCCAAAATATGAAAGTGCATACCACTGCAGAGTCTCTCGTCATGCCAGCGGCAAAGATCTTAGCCAAACACGCGATTGGAGAGGAGGTGGTTGCGAAGTTAGAAAGTGTCTCCCTTTCTAACAACACTGTACAACGACGTATTGAAGAAATGTCGAGCGACATTGCTGACCAAGTGATTGCGGGAGTGAGAGCCTCAAAGTTCGGGTTTGCCATTCAACTCGATGAGTCGACGGATGTCACTAACTGCTGTCAGCTACCACTTATCTACGTCCGCTTCACACAGAATAATGTAATGAAGATTGAACTACTGCTGAGACAGGAGCCTTCCAGTACAGCAAAAGGATTTGCGACAATCTCTTGAAGCAGAATGAACTGGATTGGGAAGAGTTGGTCGGGTGCACGACAGATGGGTTGCCGTCTATGCTTAGTTGAAAATCAGGGTTTCAGGCCCATGTGAAAGCTGTGTTAGCAAATGCCACCTCTGTCCACTGTTTCATACGCAGATTTGCTCTTTTCGCTAAGTTCTTGTCATGTTCAGGGCCGGCCCGATGGTTGCTGGCGCCCTGGGCAAGCAGATGTTCAGCGCGGCGTCCTTTTTAAGTATAATTATAAACATTTTCACAAGGAAAAACTCAAAGTATAGAATAATGTAGATGAGTTTATTACCTGGGTTGTTTTTTTTAACAAACAATGAAATATAATACAGTTTTTCTCAACCTGGATTTAATATTTTCACTGTTTCTTTTTTTTTAGAAGAACCTCTTAATGGCGCTTCTAAGCAGATGGCGCCTCCCAGGTACCTTGAACCGGCCCTGGTCATGTTTGAACAAAATTTCCAACATCGTGAATTTCGTCAAAACATCAGCCCTGAATACTCGGCTGTTCAAATTGATCTGTGAAGATTTTAGATCAGACCACACGTCTCCTCTACCACCATGAGCTTCTCTGGCTCTAGCGGGTAAATACAATGAGGCGCTTCTTTGAACTGAGGGATAAACTCCTTGTTTTCTTCAGGGGAAAATAAAACCATTTTCAAATGTAAGTGGAGGACTAGGAGTTTATTTCAAGGCTAGCCTACCTGTCGGACATTTTTTGTGCTCTCAACCAAGTAAACCCGTCATTTCAAGGGCCCAATTGAAATGTCTCATAGTTTACATCGAAGCTAGAAGCGTTTGTCAAGAAGTTGGACTTCTGGATAAAGAACGTGGACAGCAAAAGTGGCTACGGAATGTTTGAACTCCTGACTACCCTTGAGAGCGAACGCAATAATGAACTTTCCCAAGAAATCGCCCATCACCTTTCACTGCTGTATAGCGAATTGAAGCATTACTTCCTGGATTTTACCTGCTGTACCTACATCGCCAATCCATTCTCCGATGATCCATCGATCTGCCTGTCGGGACCTGGGAACAAGAGGAGCTCATAGATTTCCAGTCTTATGATGCAGCAAAGAAACGATGCACAAGGAATGCTGTCCTATAAATTTCTAGATGAGCATGGACTCCTCATACCCGACACTAGCCCATCGTGCTCTTCCCCAGCTACTGGTTTTCCCTTCTACATGGAAGTGAAAGCAGCGGGTTCTCATTCATGATGAACATCAAGTCAAATGGCCGGAACCGTCTAGCTGCGCTCGGGCATGATTTTCGATGTGCTGTAAGCAAATTTCTGCCACGCATCGACCAATTGATGTAGAAGAAACAGATGCATTCCTCATATTACATTTAATGAATGATTTTAGTTCATGTTGTTGCTCATTTGTGTGTTCTAATTATAAATAAATTGATAACGGATCAAAATGTGTTTTTCTGGAATCAGGTACTACGCGGCGATGGTACGAGACCTTCAAGTGGTACTCAATCGGAAAAGTTTGGGAACCACTGACATAAAGAAATGAGGAGAAACTCGTGTAAAACTGACTTCCCCAGTTCACCGTTAACCGCTTTAAATTCGTCTGCCCTATATAATGCGAAAATTAGAACAATGGAAAGACTACTAAGGAGGAATCGCGACTTCGCGCTATGGAACCTTATCGAGACCAAAGGCAATTAAGGAAGCCTGTTGGCGATGAACCTCTCTCCCCATCAAGATAATTTCGGAGTATATATTCGACACTTCGGAATTCACATACAGATTGTGTCTGAAGCCGTCGTCCAGTACGTTAGCCGTAACGTCTTCGTTAGTCAAGACGGAATCGATTACATTCTCGTCCAGAGAAGAATTGAGTGATTGTCGAAGAGCCAAGGGAAAGCTAGTCGTTACTCAGTGTTGTTCGTAGAGATAGTTAGGCGCGCTTCAACCCTTCTCACTACGTCTTCGGATTTTAAGGCTCGGAAAAGCCATCCCCAAAGCACCCTCCGTTTCCCTCTTAAGGATAAGAGGCCCCCAACTTCAGTTTCCCGAAGTTGAATTGAGCGTCCCGTGAAACTCCCACAAGTTCAATGTCGAACTTACCTACCTGGTCCTACTCACCGCACATCAAGGTAAAAGGCATTTAATCCCCGCTTCGTCAAGCTCCTCCCACCTTTACCGTGTCAAACCTCAAGGATCCCATTTGCTCTGGAACTTGCATAATTGTAAAATCATTACTTAATTAATTATCCCCCGGTTCAAACTTAATTGATAGTGTTATCATCTTAGCAGTGAACTATATTGACGTATATTTTTGTGGTCGTGTTTTGAATATTCCATGGCCTAGCAACTGTGTATTTAAAGCACTCTTAGAACCATCCCCAGGTGGAGCCTTAATTTCGGTCAGCCAGTAGGCCAGTGTGCGTATAACCGCGTACACCTGGTCATGCCACGACAGTACTCAATCGGAAAAGGTTTGTGAACCACTGACATAAAGAAATGAGGAGAAACTCATGAAAATCTCTGGAATTAAGAAGCTCGTTTTTCCTAAATTTCATATCTCGTCCCCAAAAGTAATTAGGTAACTTTATAATAGTAAACACACTCAAGATTAAAATGTAAATGTATCGATATGTAAAATATGCAAGGTGTTTCACTTTAAACGATCCGAATTTGTGGATATTTTAATAAAAAGAGTTAAGCTTTCATATTTCCAGACATTTTACGCGAAAACTTCTCTTTATTTACAACACAAATTCGAATTATATAACCCGTGGTGGATCCAGGATAAAAAATTGGGAGTGGGGGCTAACCTGAATTCCTCCCACGGCAGAGTCTGAGAAAAGTGCATTAAACATTAATAATGGTTATCCTACCCAGCATTGATAATTCGCAACAGTATATGACATAGGAGTGAGCACTAATTCTATGATATCAGATTTTTTTTCCACACATAAGAAAATTATGAAGTGTAGTTTTGGGATGTCAGCTAAGGTATAATAGTTAATTTAATGATTATATTTGAGATTTACCTGTATTTTCTGAATGTATCATATAAGGTACATTCGATCCCAACGACTTAAAAAACTGGTTTTAAATATATTCTATATTATTATGGAGGGAGGGGGGGCATTCCTCATTTTCAGTTTATGTATTTATCTAGAATTTTATCTTTATCGAATCTATTTACTTTCTGAATTTCCTTTATCTTTAAGTTGGCCCTTCAAACATTTGTCTTCCATTTATCTTGACTAGGGTATTCTTGTTGGCTGGGTTAGTTCTTGATCTTCGTATCCTTCCTTTCTTGATGTATCTTCATTTCTCTTGCATTTTTATCTTGACTTATTATTCTAGTTGGCTGGGTTAGTTCTTGATCTTCGATTTCTTTCTTTCTGCTTTTTCTTCATTTACTTCCAATTATCTTGAGTTGATGATTCCTTCTTGCTTCTGATGATTTGATGAGTTAGGTCGTTTTCTTCCGTTTTTCTTTCTTGAGGCGATCCATTTATCTTGAGTCTTCTTGATTCTAGTTGAGTTAGTCCTTGAAGCGTTTTCCTTGATTTCCGTTTTCTTCTTGAGATTTCTTCGTAAAAGGTTTTGGACTATCGAGTTTCGAACTCGGTACCGGTAGATTTAAACGACAATGCTCTTAGCCATTACGCCACGGCTTAGTCCGTGCTGAGTTGGTAATTTAATGGGCTATTTATATTATCGTTTCGGAAGGAATTTTTCTCTGATAAATCTTCGCACCCCTACATTATTACACAACTCTTTATGAATAGCAGAATTCATGTATGGTTTAAAATTTGCGTGATTCAGACCCCCTAGCCATGCCCCCTGGATTCGCATTTAATTCTAACGTTATTTAATAAAGATCTAGTCATATTTTTCCAAATTTGTGTCATTCTCTCAATCATTTCCTTATTTTAATCAATAATTTAAAATTTTCACCTTAAATAAACAATCTTTAAAAGAAACGAAACAGTGGAATATAATGATTTTGGTTCAGGGAAATTGATTAAATCCTATTAAATTGCTTATATATAACATTACACGAATTGTAAAATTCAACAAATATACAAAATATTGTAAAATAAGTTAAAGAAAGTATACATGCAATATTATTTGAATTCATATTGAATATATTAACCGGCCTAATATGAATTCATTTTTTTACTGAGAACCCTGAATATGAGCTCAGTCTTTCGTAGAAATATTAAAGGAAAATGAATCTTATTAGAAGTCATATCGAATGTATAAAAATTATTTCCTCCTGTTATCTGTTAAATGCCGCCATGTGTGCGGGCTGTTTATTGAAAAGGGAAATTGGCAACTGCTTCAAAATGAAGATTCGAATTTATATAAAGGATACTGAATCCAGCTCTAAGATTCCTCTACTTTTGAGGAAATATCTGATCACCATTACCAAGATTACAAACACTAAAGAAGAAAACTCTCTACTAATTTGGCGTGATTGTCTCGTGAATACAAGGCACTCCCAGAAGAATAAAAACGGTAGCCACCAAGCCGAACGAATAAACCTATCGGGCTACCCAAGAGTGGTGCCAAATCACCATTGGTAGCTAAACCACTCACAAAGGACCTATCCAATACCTGGTGGACACATCAGAGGTCATAGTGTAACAAGAACATCCTACTAATGCAATAATTTTATATTGGGTTCACACGTTGAAGCAAAAATATAACATTCAATGTAATGGAATCCGTATGGATAAGTTCTCTAACATTTTACTATTCCCATATAGTGATTACCTATCATTTGGAAAAAAAATGAGGGAGAATTACTAAAGAGGGATAATAATCATTACAGTAACTTGGAATCCGTCCCGGATATCCAAAGTAATGAAAGAAAAGCGGACGTTTATATTCGTTGCGAGCGACGGTTTACCTTCGGGAACGATACATCATCCCGTTGTTTCTAAATATTTATTCTTGTAGACAAAATTATTTAGTGCCTTAAAAAATACGTTCGTGTGGAAATACCTTGCGTACCGTGAAACACACACACACACACACACACACACACACACACATATATATATATATATATATATATATATATATATATATATATATATATATATATATATATATATATATATATATATATATATATATATATATATATATATATATATATCCAACACACCGCAAAAAAGAGAAAACGGAATAATTTTTTTCTTCCGAAAGAGTTATTTCCTACTTCGAAAAAATCCTAGCACACTGAAACAGGTTGCTCGTTGCCTCAGTGTGCTTGGTTTGAGTACGACCCCAGCTCAGATTTTTTCAAGTATGAAATAATTATTTCCGAAAGAAAAAATATATTTCGTTTTCTCTTTCTGGTGGTGTGTTAGATTTATTTCATCTTTCCCTTGTGCTCATGAGATAGATACAGTATATATATATATATATATATATATATATATATATATATATATATATATATATATATATATATATATATATATATATATATATACAAGGGGTGGTCAATAAGTTTTGCGAATCGATAGGGCAAAACAAAGGAAGGGGGATGGCTGTTTGTGGGGGTGTTAGGACAAGTTATGACAAGTCAAGACCTGCAGTCGCACGCTCCTGCCTCGTCTATTTAAGAAGCAGTAGCTGATCGCAAATCGTCAGTCACAATTTTTTCAACAATGGAGAAGGTTGAGCACCGCGCAGTGATCAAATTTTTGACCAAGGAAGGCAAGAATGCAAAGGAGATCCATGAACACATGGTTGCAGTGTACACCGACACCGCCCCTTCCTATGCAACCATTGCTCGCTGGAAAAGGAGGTTCCGCCATGGCCGTGAGTCCCTTGAAGATGACCCCCGTCCAGGACGCCCGTCAGACGTGACCAACGAGAACAACGTGGCACGTGTGGAGAGGATGACCCTCGAAAATCGATGGGTGAAGGTCTAAGAAATCGAGCGAAAACTTAGAATATCACATGGAAGTGTTATCAACATGATCCACGACAATTTAGCCATGACTAAGGTCTCTGTCTTGGGTCATATGAAACCTCACGCCCCATGATCGACTTCAACATCATCAAAGTCCACAAGGCCAGAGTTGCACAAGCTGCCCTGTGTGAGTGCAGATTCGAGGAGCTCAACCATCCTCCCTACAGTCCAGATCTGGCCCCTAGCGACTACTTTTTATTCCGCCACTCAAGGCTGCACTGCGTGGACGCCGGTTTGGGGACGATGAAGATGTCCAGCTCGCCGTCCAGGAGTGGATTGAACAGCAGTCGGGAGATTTCTGGTAGTCGGGAATTCAAAGCCTCAGGGACAAGTGGCGCAAGTGCATTGAAGTCGAGGGTAGTTATATTGAAAAATAATAAAATACTTTTCCTCATATCTCGTTTCCTTATATCCGAATTGCAAAACTTATTGACTGCCCCTCGTATATATATATATATATATATATATATATATATATATATATATATATATATATATATATATATATATATATATATATATATATATATATACATATATATATATATATATATATATATATATGAAAACTCACAAAGTATCACGTGAGGGTAGCAAATGAATGCAACCTCATAGAGCTGGAATTCCTCTAAGACCTATTCTGGCCGCTTACAATTCACCTAGTTACGATATTGCTAAATTTTTAGTTCCCCTTCTCTCTGATTTAACTCAAAATGAATATACTGTTGATAATTCTAAGCAATTTGTAGATGAACTCAAGCAGCTCGGTTCCAACAGTCATATGGTCAGCTATGATGTTTCATCTCTCTTTACAAACATTCCATTAACTGAAACCATAGACATAATTTTAAATAAAATATTTCCTTATCACAATAGTTTACATTATGGATTTCTTCGATCTTCGTTTAAAACACTTCAGGAATTAGCTGTTAAAGTTTCTTTTTTCACTTTTAATAAAAAGGTATACAAGCAAGTCGATGGTATGGCTATGGGTTTTCCACTTGGACCAACCGTCGCTAACATTTGCATGTGTCATTTGAAAAACAAATTTTTAAATGATTGTCCTAGAGAATTCAACCTAAATTCTATAAAAGATACATAAATGACACTTTTACATTATTCCATACCTCTGCTCAATCGGAACTTTTCAAGAACTTCAAAACTTATATCACCCTAACATTTCATTTACAATAGAACCAGAAACAGATAACAGTTGAACTTTTTTGGATGTAAAAATAGAAAAGAAGCAGGGTTGCTTTGAATTTTCTGTTTTCCGAAACTTTTACAGCTTCTGCACCTATCAATTCAAAGTTAATGCTTGTAGAACTTTAATTCACCGTGCTTTCAATACCTGTTTTAACTGGATCTTATACCATTTGGAAATGATTAAACTTAAAACTTTTTTAAATTAAACAACTACCCACCCCATATTTTTTATAAATTGCATTAGGAACTTTTTAAATAATATCTTTAAACCTATAAATAGTTATAATGTTCCCTGCAAAAAAATTATACATTTCCTTCCCCTTTATCAGATACCAAACTAATACTTTTAAGAAGGAGTTGTCTAATATTTTGAAAAAATTCTATGCGCATTTAAATTTAACGCCAATTTTTGTAAACCCCTTAAAAATTAGTTCTTTGTTTACTGTAAAGGACTCCATTTCTGACATTTTGCGTTCCAGAATAGTATATAAATATACTTGTCCTAAATGTTCTTTGGGAACGTAAATTGGATGTATGGAACGTCTTCTCAAGGTTCGCATTGATACTCACCGTGGGGTCAGTTACAGAACAGGAATAGATCTCTCCGTAAAAGAAAACTCTGTTGTCCGATCTCATTCCTATTCATGTAAAATACCTATAGATTATAATCCATTTAAAATATTATCCGCATCAAAATCTAAATCTGACCTTCTCATAATTGAGTCCCCTTTAATTAAATATAATCAGCCTCAGTTGAATAAGGACTCGACTTCCACACCGTTATATATTGCATTGCAAGATTAATTTCTTTTGAAATATTTTTTTAAACTAGTCACCATGAATTAATTACCACTTAAACAACCACTTAAACTAGCTAACATTTTATTTTGTTGTTGTTGTTTTTCGACCAACCAACTACATTCAGCTCACAGCTTTCTCCGAACCAGGTAACAAATTTTAGTGTATTTATTGAGGTTTTCCTTTTCTTCTAATTGTAACTTTATTAATTTCGTTTGAATTTTTATTTTTTATCTTAATATACAGATTTTTGTCATTTCTATTGCATTTTGATTTTTTTGTCTGTGTTTTACATCCTAGTACATTTTTAGCCTAAAGCCATTAATTATCATTGTTCTCATAATTGTTAAGCAATTGTTCTTATACAAATCTTTAATATTCTAGCATATATATATATATATATATATATATATATATATATATATATATATATATATATATATATATATATATATATATATATATATATATATATATATATATATATATATATATATATTATCCTTTTTAGTTCATCTTGTATATGGTAAACAACGTCTCCTACTTTCATCTTTTTAAAAATGGAATGTGTGTGGTAAAACCAAACTTGACTTTTATTGCTGAGCTTTCCTCCTTTATCGGTGAAGCATGGTGGAGTTAGAATGAAAGGAAAACGGATTTATTCCTCCTCGCTTAAACGTTATGTCAAGGAAACGGGCCACTCCTGTGTAAGCGGAATTTTAAAACAACTTTAATGTTCGATTCCTGCCCTTAGTTTGGATGTTGATAGCTGGCCTTTCTTCCTTAATTAAGATGGCTTGTAAGATGTTCAGTCTAGCTTCATTTCCCTCTTTTCCTTTGATCGTTGTGTTATTAACCAATATGTCCCTGGTTAAGCTGATGTTATGCGCAGTCTCCATATGATTTTGGGGGACTCCATGTTGTAGGAGGATTGCCAAATGCCTCGAAAGTGTTGTGGTAGTCATACCAACATATTTTGAGTTGTTTTGAATTTAGAGGTTTCATTCGGGCAGGTAAACACTAAACTATGTTCATAGACTTCAGGATCGAGGAGGTTTGGCAGATGTTGTTTTTCATAATGAGATTGTTAACTTTTGTCGTTTTATAATCATCTGAATCTTTTCTCTTTGCTTCTTAACTTTGATGCTACGATTAACAATCTCGTTTATGTTTATTTCTTCCATTTTGTAGGCCGATGACATCTGATTTCTATAGTACAGTTTGATGTTATTTACTGATTCCTGATTACTTTCTGTTTCATCCGTGTTTTGAATTTCCTTCTTAAAAATGATTGAAGTTGTGTTTCAATCATGTTGTTCGGGAAACCGTTGTTCACGAGGGATTGTTTTATGCGGGAGATCTCTTGATGGAACAGTTATATCCAATGTAAAACTGATGTATCCATTGAAGTTTTAAAAATCCTAAAGTTCATATCCGACCCATTATCCTTAAGTATTTAAGAATCAATGTTTGTTAAAAAAATTCTCCCACCTTAAATTCTTGCACCTCTTTCCACCCACTACTTCTTCTTTAAGATAAACCAATCCCCCTCTAAATTTTTCTTTCTTTCTACACCTCACACGCTTTCCGCGCCAGTCTTCGTTTAACAACTGTTCGCAAAAGGTTAGTCTTTTTTCCCTAAAATGTTTTCCAGTGTTATCTACATTTATTATTGTTAAATTTCATTATCCATTGAAGATAGGACTCACCCTCGCTTCACGCCAGTTTCTACGAACGCATCTGGTCGGGATTGACATGTTGAAGATTGTGCTCAAATGTCGTAACACTTCATCGCGCACTTCTTTCAACACTTTATATAGAAACCCGCTAGGGCCAGGGGACTTATTCGTCTTTAGATCAGTGATCTTTTTTTTCTATTTCTCCTTGAGTGAAGTACATTTCCTCCAGCTTTTCACCAAGATAGGAATCTGTGGGCTGGGGGATGGGACCACTCTCTTCAGTAAAAGAGAAGTAGTCGTTCAGAAGGTTAGCATTTTCTGCATCTGAGTACTTTAATCCCCCCCCCCCTCCTTATTCATTAAAAGGTCAATGGTGCGATGGATTGGCTTACGGCTGTTTACATAACCAAAGAACTCCTTGGGATTCTCCGGGCAAAGTCTCTGCAGTCGGAGCTCATCGGCACGCTTTGCCGCCCTTATGCTGGACTTCATTCTCCTAGCTAGCCTACGGTACTCCTCAAAGTCTCTAGAAATCTTTGACTGTCGGTACACCGTTCTCTTCACCCTCAGCAGTTGACCAATTTCTCGATTAAACCACTTCGGTTGAACGGAAGGCCGATGAAGGCTTTTCAAAGGGATGAATCGCGATTGAAGACTCATGAACGTAGTATTGAATCTATTACACGAATCATCAACATCCTCGTACACTTGTAGCTTCGCACCAGTCAATCCAGCACGAAGACCTGCAAAGTCTGCTCATCTCAAATCAAGTTTCCTCGATTTACTAGTTGCAGACTCTACCTTGGCGACCTTGACCATAGATCTGACTAGTCGGTGATTACTGCCACCGAGCTCTTCGCCTACAGAGAGATCCTTAACGATGTCATCTGCAGAGGTGAAAACCATGTCGAGGGTATTATTGCCTCTCGTCGGCTCTCTCACCCATTGAGTCAAGAAAGAGAAAAGAGAGAGAGAAAGAGAGAGAGAAAAAAGAGAGAGAAAAGAGAAAGAAAAAAATGAGAGCAAAGAGCGAGAAGAGAAAGAAAAGACAAAGGAAAGAGAAGAGAAAGAAGAAAGAGAAGAGAGAGAAAGAGAGAACTACAAGGAATGGAGGACCCTAGGAGGCGTTACGGTCCATTAAAAGAGGGTAAGTTTGGCTAACAAATTAGCATTCACAGTTCTGCACAACGACTTAAGTTCCCAAACGGCCACTTTTCAATACTTTGTCCAGTCTTGACCTGAACTGATCAACAGAATTGCTGTTGACACCTTCCACTGGAAGTGCGTTCCAGCTACCGCAGATGCTGTATATGAAAAATTTACGACACAGATCACGGTTGTAACGCTTCAGTTCAAGTTTGTAGCCGTGATTTATCGTTTTCCCCACACTAAGTTGGAAACTATCCGTATAGTCTACATTATCGAAGTCTCGAAGTATTTTAAACACTTCGATATGCTGACCACGCAGCCTACGGGTTTCCAACGAGAACAGATATAATTCCCTTAATCTATAATCGTAACTTTTGTGTTTGATAGAGGGAATCAGTCTGGTTGCCCTGGCTTGCACACGTTTCAATCTTGCAATATCCTCTCGAAACGAAGGACTCCAAAATTGTACGGCATACTCCAGGTGCGGTCGGACAAGTGAGTTGTACAAACACAGTACTATCTCCTTGTTCCGATATCCAAACTAGCGCTTCATGTAGCCTAGCATTCGTTGTGCCTTTTTCTCCGCCCAAATGCACTGTTTCTAGAATTTGAGGTCACTAGTGATTGTTACACCCAAGTCCTACACAGTGTCGGTGGATTCAATAGCAGTGCCCTTAAGGATATACTGAGATTGGGGGTTTCGGTGGCCGATATGCATCACTTTGCATTTGTTCGCGTTAAATGGCATTTGCCACGTGTCCGACCACTCCCTAATCTTCCGAAGATCATCTTGAAGGCAGGCAGTATTTCCTTCCTTTGCGACGTTCATACCAAGCTTGGTATCATCGGCAAATTTAGAAATCTTCGCAATCATGTCACTGTCCATGTCGTTGACGTAGATGATGAATAGTAGTGGTACCAGGACAGAACCTTGAGGAACACCGCTAGTAACACGCACCCTTTAGAAGACTGTCCATTCATCACTATCAGTTGCCGTCAGCCGTTTAGCCAGTTCTCTATCCAACTTGCTACATTTCCGTCTACGCCCAGCGCACGCACTTTCCCAAGGAGGCAGCGGTGTGGTACCTTATCGAGGACTTTAAATAAGACGTAATTTTGTCCACCATGATGCTTTCTATGATTTACCGACTATTGAGGTTAAGCTAATAGGTCGCTAGTTCGACGGCTGGCTAGGATCTCATTTCTGGAAGATAGGAGTCACCTCTGCGCTTTACGCCAGTCTCTAGGAACGCATCCGGTCCGGATTGACATGTTGAAGATTGTGCTCAAATGTCGTGACACTTCATCGCGCACTTCTTTCAACACTTTAGATAGAAACCCGCCAGGGCCAGGGGACTTATTCGTCTTTAGATCAGTGATCTTTTTTTTCTATTTCTCCTTGAATGAAGTACATTTCCTCCAGCTTTTCACCTAGGTAGGAATCTGTTGGCTGGAGGATGGTACCACTCTTTTCAGTAAACACTGAAGAGAAGTAGTCGTTCAGGAGGTTAACATTTTCTGCATCTGAGTACTTTAATGCCCCCCATCCTTATTCATTAAAGGACCAATTGTGCAATGGATTGGTTTACGGCTATTTACATCACCAAAGGACTCCTTGAGATTCTCCGGGCAAAGTCTCTGCAGTCGGAGCTCATCGGCACGCTTTGCCGCCCTTATGCTGGACTTCACTCTTCTAGCTAGCCTACAGTACTCCTCAAAGTCTCCAGAAATCTTTGACTGCTAGTACACCGTTCTTTTCTCCATCAGAAGTTGACCAATTTATCTATTAATCCACTTTGGTTGAACGGAAGACCGACGAATGCTTTTCAAAGGGATGAATCGCGATTGAAGACTCATGAACGTAGTTTTGAATCTATTCCACGAATCATCAACATCCTCGCACACTTGTAGCCTCGCATCAGTCAATCCAGCACGAAGACCTGCAAAGTCTGCTCTTCTCAAATCAAGTTTCCTCGATTTACCAGTCGCAGACTCTACCTTGGCGACCTTGACTATAAATCTGACTAGTGGTGATCCCTGCCACCGAACTCTTCGTCTACAGAGAGATCCTTAACGATGTCATCCTCAGAGGTGAAAACCAAGTCGAGGGTATTATTGCCTCTCATCGGCTCTCTCACCCAGTGAGTCAGGAATTCGTTGTTCGTGAACTCCATGAGTAGTGCGTTCTCGCCACAGGGTTCTCTCGTTTCCAAGTTAACTTGTGTATTGAAATCATCCATGGGGATACACACACTGTCTTGAGCAAGTTCACCCATTAGCCGGTACAGATCCCTGTCCTTTTCAATGAGTTGTGTAGGGGGTCTGTAAAGCACCAGGGTCCTGTATCTGGCAGGACCTATATCTAGGTCAACTCCTAGTAGCTCGTGGTCGGATACAATGTTGCAGTTCGTCGATTTGAGTGTGTCCTTGACATACAGCATCACACCGCCACTCTCTCTGTCTGGCCTATCTTTTTGGAAGAATTGGTAACCGGGAATCGTGAATTCACCTTCAAAATCTCGGTTTGAGGTTTTTACCCACGACTCTGTTATGACCACCATCTCAGGTTCTTCCGTCGCTACAAGGCCACGAAGTTCAAGAAACTTGTTCCTGATCGACCTCGCATTAAACAGAAGAACTTTACAACGAAGGAGTAACAAGGAAAATAAGTACCCTAGAAGACCTTACGGTCCATTCAAGTTCTCGAGGCAGTGTATTGAGGCGCAGAAGAAAGCCCAAAGGATGCTAGGATATAAAACGACAGTTTGGATATCGGAACAAGGAATTAGTACTCTGTTTGTACAATTCACTTGTCCAACCACACCTGGAGTATGCCATACAATTTTGGAGTCCTTCATTTCGAAAGGACATCGCGAGATTGGAACGCGTGCAAGCCAGGGCAACCAAACTGATTCCCTCTATCAGACACAAAAGTTACGATGATAAATTAAGGGAATTAGATCTGTTCTCGTTGGAAACCCTTAGACTGTTGGTCAGCTCATCGAATTTTCAAAATACTTTGAGGATTCGACAATGTTGACTACATGGATATTTTCAGCCTTAATGAGAGCAGAACAAGAAATCACGATTTCAAACTCGAGCTGAAGCGTTACAACTGCGATATGTGTGGGAAATTTTTCACGTACAGTATCTGCGGTAGTTGGAACGCACTTCCGATGGAGGTTGTCAACAGCAATTCTGTTAACCAGTTCAAGACAAGACTAGACAAAGTCTTCAAAAGTGGCCGTCTAGGGAGGACGTAAGGCAATTGAGCGGGGATGTGCCCGCTCGACAACTAGTCCAAAGCTAACTTTAAGGGAGTCCCAGAATGTAGGACTCCCTATGCTCTTCCGTTTCCGGGCTTATTTGTTGATGAGGAAGAACCCCTTTTTGTGACCTTTGAGACGGTCATTCCAGGAGTTACACGGGAGTATTGACGTACGTCCGCCCTCACTCTGGGCCGGATGCTCCTTTGTGTCCTCTCTACGACATTCTGGATTATGTTGGACATAAAGGCCTTTCCTTTAAAAGAAAGATGTACCCCATCCCTTTGGTAGAGATCATTCCTATCAAAAAGGTGCGGTACTGGTCCACGAAAATGACCCTCTCTGCCTTACACAAATCTGCCAGGCGCCGGTTCAAAGAGACGTTCATCGAGTGAGCAGTCCGTGTTGGACCTCTCCCCGGGACCATTTCGACCACAACACGCATGCGGGTTTTCAGCCCACTGTCGTCCACGGCGCCCATGACCGTGTGCAGGATTTAACTGTAGGGCCTACCTTACCTCCTCTTAGGTAGGCAAAAGAGAGGGACAAATGAGAGGAGAGAGAAGTGGGAAGAGAGAGAGTTGAGAGAGGAGAGAAAAGAGAGGGAGCGAAAAGAGAGAGAGGAAAAAAGAGAGAGAATAGAGTAACAACAAGGAAAGAAGGTACCCTAGGAGACCTTACGGTCCATTCAAGGAGGGTACCTTTGGACTAGCAATCGAGCGGGCACATGGCTGCTCAATTGTTTTGCGTCCCTAAACGGCCACTTTTCAAGACCTTATCTAGTCTTGACTTGAAATGGTCAACAGATTCACTGTTGACAACTTCCACTGAAAGTGCGTTCCACTTACCGCAGATACTGTAAGTGAAAAAATTTCCACACAGATTGCGGTTGTAACGCTTCAGTTCAAGTTTGAAGCCGTGATTGCGCGTTCTGTTCTCACTCAGTGTGAAAATATCCCGGTAGTCAACATTGTCGAACCCTCGAAGTATTTTGAAAACCTCGAGGAGCTGACCACGCTGTCTACGGGTTTCCAGCGAGAACAGATCTAATTCCCTTAGTCTATCCTCATAACTTTTATGTCGGAAAGAGGGAATCAGCTTGGTTGACCTGGCTTGTACGCGTTCCAATCTCGCGATGTTCTTTCGCAATGAAGGACTCCAAAATTGTACGGCATACTCCAGGTGCGGTCGGACAAGTGAGTTGTACAGGCACAGTACAATCTCCTGATTCCAATAACCAAACTGGCGCTTAATATAACCTAGCATCCTTTGGGCCTTTTTCTCCGCCTCAATGCACAGTTTCGAGAACTTGAGGTCACTAGTGATAGTAACACCCAAGTCCTTCTCAGTGTCACTCGATTCAAGAGCAGTGCCCTTAAGGATTTACTGAGATTGGGGGTTTCTGTGGCCGATATGCATCACTTTGCATTTGCCCACGTTAAAAGGCATTTGCCACGTGTCCGACCACTCCCCAATCTTTCCAAGATCTTCCTGCAGGCGGGCAGTATTTCCATCCTTTGCAACGTTCATACCAAGCTTGGTATCGTCGGCAAATTTGGAAATCTTGGCAACCATGTCACCGTCCATGTCGTTGACGTAGATGATGAATAGTAGTGGTCCCAGGACAGAACCTTGAGGCACCCCGCTAGTAACGGGCACCCGCTCAGAAGACTGTCCATTTACCACCACCCGTTGCCGTCTGCAACTTAGCCAGTTCTCGATCCAGCCGGCTACCTTTCCGTCTATGCCAAGCGCTCGCACTTTCCGGAGAAGGCGGCGGTGTGGTACCTTATCAAAGGCTTTCTGAAAGTCTAGGTACAGTAGACCACATCCACCGCCTTGTCCCGATCGTGCTCACTGAAAACGAAGTGGAAGAATTCTACAAGGTTCATCAGGCATGACCGTTGCCTTCGGAAGCCGTGCTGGGAACTCCTCAGTAGCAGGTTTGACTCTAAATACGACGTCACTTTGTCCACCATGATGCTTTCCATGAGTTTACCGACTATCGAAGTCAGACTGATAGGTCGGTAGTTCGACGGTTGGTTACGGTCTCCTTTCTTGAAGATAGGAGTCACCTCCGCCTCACGCCAGTCTCTAGGAACGCATTTGGTCCGGATTGACATGTTAAAGATAGCGCACAGATGTCGTGATACTTCATCGCACACTTCCTTCAACACTTTAGGTAGAAACCCGTCCGGTCCAGGGAACTTATTCGTCTTTAGGTCAGCGATCTTTTTCTTAATTTCTCCTTCGGTGAAGTCCATTGCCTCCAGCTTTCCCCCCGAGTAGGAATCCGTCGGCTGGGGAATGGGACCACACTCTTCAGTAAACACTGAAGAGAAGTAGTCGTTGAGGAGGTTGGCATTTTCTGCATCTGAATGCTTTAATGTCCCCTCCTCATTCCTCAAAGGGCCAATCGTTCGACGGATTGGTTTACGGCTGTTCACATATCCAAAAAACTCCTTGGGATTCTCTTTACAGAGTCTCGCCACTCGGAGTTCCTCAGACCGCTTAGCCACCCTTATGCTGGACTTCACTCTCCTGGCTAGCCTCCGGTATTCGTCAAAGTCACCCGAGATCTTCGATTGTCGGTACACATTTCTCTTCTCCCTAAGCAGTTGCCCGATTTCTCGATTAAACCACTTTGGTTGAACAGAAGACCGACGGGGGCATTTCAGAGGGATAAAACGCGATTGAAGACTCATGAATGTGGTTTTGAAACTGTTCCAAGAGTCTTCAACAGCATCGCACTCTTCTAGCCTCGCGTCAGTCAGTCCCGCGCGTAGACCTGCAAAGTCTGCTCTTCTCAAATCGAGTTTCCTTGATTTACTAGTTGCAGGCTCTGCCTTGGGGACTTTGACTACAAATCTAATTAGTCGGTAGTCACTGCCACCGAGCTCTTCGCCAACAGAGAGGTCCTCAACGATGTCATCCTCAGAGGTGAAAACCAAATCGAGGATATTGTCTCCTCTCGTTGGCTCTCTCACCCATTGAGTGAGGAACTCGTTGTTCGTGAACTCCAGGAGTAGTGCGTTCTCGCCACAGGGTTCTCTGGTTTCCCAGTCAACTTGTGTGTTGAAATCACCCATGACGATACACACTCTGTCTTTCACAAGTTCTCCTAGTAGCTGGTACAGATCTCTGTCCTTTTCAACGAGTTGGGCAGGAGGTCTATAAAGCACCAGGGTCCTGTATTTGGCAGGACCTATCTCTAGGTCAACACCTAGTAGTTCATGGTCGGATACGATGTTGCAATCCGTCGAGTTGAGAGTATCCTTGACATACAACATCACACCGCCACCCTCTCTGTCTGGCCTATCTTTCAAGAAGAGCTGGTAACCGGGAATCGTGAATTCACCTTCAAAATCTCGGCTTGAGGTTTTTATCCACGACTCCGTTATGGCCACCATCTCCGGTTCTTCTGTTGCTACGAGGCCACGAAGTTCTAGAAACTTGTTTCTGATAGACCTCGCATTAAACAGAAGAACTTTTAGCGAGTCCCCGACTGTAGGACTCCCTACGCTCTTCCGTTTCCCGCTTTCTTTCTCTGTGGCGGGATCACTCCACTCTTTGTGACTTCAGAAAAGGTCGTTCCTGGAGAAACACGGGTGTACTGGCGTACGTCCTCCTTTACTCGGGGTCTGACACTTCTTTGGGTCCGCTCCACAACATCCTGGATCATGTTTGCGGGTGCAGCTTTCCCTTTAAAGGAAAGATGCACTCCGTCCCTCTTGTACAGGTCATTTCTCCCGTAAAAGGTGCGGTAGGGGTCTACAAAAAAGACTCCTTCCGCCGTACAAAGATCTCCCAGGCGTTGGTTTATGGAGACGTTCCTCGCGTGAGCATTGCGGGATGGACCTCGTCTTGGGAGTATCCCGACCACGACACGTCTGCGGGTTTTTAGCCCACAGTCGTCAACTCCTCCCATAACCGTGGTCAGGATCTTCCCGCTGGCGCCTACATTGCCTCGCGGTAGGTAGAGATCGTTGCCACTTGCCATGAGGGCAACTACTGAGTTCTCAGAGATCTGAGATTTCTCAGCCTCCACCCTTATTTCTCCGTTCCCCTTTCCTGGAAGGCAGCTTACCTTCACACTGGTGCGAAGGCGGGCCGCTAGCAAGGGTTGTAGATCCCGCGCTTGGGAGTCACCGATCACGATGACCCTCGCGCATTTGGGTTCAGAGGACAGAGGCTTCCCTTTCAGTATGGGCTCTTTCGATTCCTCTTTCTTCCCTACTTTTTTGGGTTTTTTCTTCTTTTTCTTCTTCGTTTTTTCTTCCGTTTCTACTTTCTCTTCTGTTTTTCCTTTCTTACTCTTCCTTTTCTTCTTTTTGACGCCCTGAGTAACCCCAGCAGCTGCTGGCTCTGGGACGTCGGATGGTTGGCCTATCTCTATCGACGCGGTGCATGAGGGCCCAACAGAGGAGCCATCCGCGTCGTTGGGAGTTTCTTGTTGCTGTTGCTGTCCATTGGTGGCTTTAATCTCTGAAATGATGGCTTCGAGATGACGGATTTGAGTCACATGCTCAGACTCGAGGATTTTCACCTTTTCTTCCAGCCGTCGTGATTTCTCCTCAGACGATTTAAAAAGTTCCTTTAGCTCCTGAAGTTCTGCCCTTAGGACGCAGTCCGTGCAGATACTTCCAGGGTGGCATTTTGAGAAACACCCCTCCGGAAAATCTACGCACCACTTGTCCTTTTGGCATGTCGAGCAGGTATACTTTAACGCACCAGGTCCTTTCTTTCCAGTCATGCTGAACACTTTATATCTCTGAATACTTTGTGACCACTCAATAAAAAAGAAAGGGGGTGGTGAGTTCGCCCCGCGTGAGTCGCTCCCGCCTATCGATCAGAGAGGTTTCGGATCTTTCAGAAGGCACGCTCCTTGTGCTGCTGTTCGTCTGACCGAGTCGTCAAACCTCGGCGTGCCGTGGCTCCCAACCAAGCAGCACTGACGGTCCCCGAAGGGGCCATCGATTTCTCACCAGGTGAACAACGGAGCACACCCCGTACTAAACTCCTACTAGTTCCCTTCACGACGGCCAAGATCTCGGAGCAGCGTTCAGTGGATATCCCGCCACACCAAGAGACTCGACTCAAGGCTTTTTATTGGCCTGGCAACCAACATGGGAACAAAGGGCCGTCACCACGGACCAATGCTACCAGAGGCACCCGTCAACGGTCACTGGGAATGGTCAATAATTATGCGCCAGGAAAGGGGTTACCGGGGCACTACCCTCATCCCATTCATCGTGCCCCAACGCCTAAGACCCCTTAAGTCCTAGTCTCTCGCAACCAGTGAGTGTCGATTGGCGTTGTTTATAGAGGTTCCAAAGCCTCTCTTCTGACGCGTGAGGTAGCTGCCAGGACCTTATATATAGATAGATGAAAAAAGGGTAAGAGTGACATGATAGGTATAGGGGTTGTTTTTTGTTGTTTTTTTCTTTTTGTATAAGTAGAAGAAATAGGATTATTTTTTAAAGAAAGATGAAAGATAGAGTAGGATAAAAAAAGACAAAGACGCACTTAGTCTGGAACCTAATTTCCGACCAAATCGACAAGGGAAACCCTGCCAGGGGTGCCAGAAGATAGGTACCCCCGCCGACATAGCTCGAAAAGTCAAGGGTACGCACAAGCTCTCTTCCCGCGACAAGGGGGCGTCACCTCTCTCTACTTTCTTTATGAGAGAGAGAGAGAGAAAGGGGTGGAGTAACTAAAAATCCGGAAACACTCTGGAGTTCTTTAAAGACGTTTCGCCTTCAGCTTCTTCAGAACAGAACTACATAAGAAAGGAGGTAGCTCTATGTATTTGTAGGCAGATGGTACCCTGGGTCACGGCTGCTCGCCCTCGGTCGGTTTCTTCCTGTTGGTCGGTTGATGTTATCAGCTTCCTACCTTTCCGCTTCATTTCTTATGACCCTAACTGCACCAAATGGCCAGCAAGAAGGGCCCGCCCTGTCGGAGATAATATACGCCGCTTCAAACATTCTTATCTCTCTTTTTGCTAAGCCCATATGAATTACTTTGATCCCACCCTATTTAGGCGAATGACCGTATTCATCGAAATGTTATAACATTGCGTTTGATGTTCGAAGGGTTCTAATTTCTTTCTTATGCTCATTAATCCTAGTCTTAATATCGCTTCCTGACTCACCATAATGACTGACCCCATTGTATTATGAGCATTAGGGGGATCTAAATTAATGCGAATTTACCATTGTTTTCAAGTATTTTCATTTTCTATTGTCGTTTTATATTAATATGGAAAATTACACAAAAACACCAACTTTTATACATCAAAGGTACCGAATATGGAGGAAAGCACTAACTTCGGAAGCTTAGTAATTCTTAATTAATTTCAAGGAGCACGGAGAAAATGTTACTAGCTTCTCTTAAAGGCTAACGTTTGTGGAGCTTTGCTCTCTCTCTCTCTCTTTTTTTTTCTTTTGCTTGAGTTTTTCCGATACAAAGGGTTGCTTCACAACCTAAACCTAAACTTGTTTTGAGGGCCCCTAAGTTTGGAAGAAGTTTATTTTACGGTCAGTTTTCCTGAGTACCTATAATCGGTTTATTAAATAAGGAAGTGTAAAATAAGGAAAACCTGAGGTAACAAGTTTCTTGTCTAGAGTGGATTTAATGTCATTGGTGGTCACTGTCTTTCTGTTCTGAGCTTTCCGCATGCTCTGGGTCTTGGCGGCCGGCCTGAGTTGGGTGGTCCAGCTGGGTACATTCTCCATATCCCTGGAGGACAGCAGGTTCACTGTGTGTGCCGCACAGCAGCGATGCTTGGGGAGCTGCACCACCTCCAGGGTGCCTGCCACCAGAATGGTGCTGGTGGCAAGAGAGCAGCACAGCAGCAGCTTGCTCTCACAATGACTGGTGCAGTGTGTCACTTAACTGATATTTACCTTGAATCCTGGTTGATGGGTACCCTCTTGGGTAATGAGACCGTACTGTTGTTTTTAGTTGATGTATGCAGAACGGATTTTTCAATATGTGAATATATAACTGTGTAGGTCTTTGTGGTTTTTCCATTCTTTTTCTAATCTTGACTTAAAGATATTTACAGTTTTGCTGGTTACAGTTTCTGTTGAGAGTTTGTTCCATATTGAATTGACTCTTGTCAGGAAGAAATTGGCTCTTGGACTGGATGAGCTCTGCACTTGGTACTTAAAGCAGTGTCCTCTTGTATTATTCGAGAAACCCGGAGTAAACATTGACCTGTCGCACAGCTTACAGTGGTTTCCTATTTGCAGTTCGTCGTGTCCATGTGAAATCTTATATAGTTGTATAACATCTGACCTCTGTCTTCTAAAGTATAGGGTAGGTAGATTAAGGGCTTTTAGTCTCTCCGAATAGGAGAGATGAGAGATACTGTGAACCATGCGTGTTGCTCTACGCTGTACCCTCTCTACCCTATCTCTCTCTTTTAGTTTTGGGAGACCAGATTACTGATGCATACTCCAGATGGGGTCGAATAAGACTCTTGTACAGGGGAAGGAAGGCATCTTTGTCTAGATATTGGAATGTATGCTTAATTGCCCCAAGTATCTTGTTGGCTTTGTTGACTTGAGCTTGGACATGGTTACTAAAGCTTAGATTGCAATCAATAAGGACTCCCAGGTCCTTCTCTTCTGTGGTGTTCTGTAGTGTGTGATCTGTTCCATCATCTCTTGTCATTTTGTACTTGTGCTGGGGGTTGCTATTTCCCATGTGCATTACTTTGCATTTATCAGGATGGAACTTCATTTGCATTTTAACTGACCATTCTTGTAGCATTTTCAAGTCTGCCTGTAAACAGTTAGTATGGGAGTTGCCTTCACAGTTTTGGACAGCTGCATATATCTTTGTGTCATCTGCAAAGAGTGATATGAAGTTTTGTAGTTTGTCAGGTATATCGCTGACAAATATCATAAAGAGAAGGGGGCCCATCACAGATCTCTGTGGTATGCCACTTGTAACTGGTTTCCAACATGATGCTGTACCACTTACTATCACTCTTTGCCTACGCTCCGTCAAAAAATCAAGGATCCACTGCAGGAGGTTACCGACGATACCAAGTGACTTCACTTTTCTAAGTAGTCTTTCATGTGGGACTGTGTCAAATGCTTTTGCATAGTCCAGGAAAATGATATCCACTGGTAAGCAGTGACTGAGAGCCTCTGTCCATATATCCAGCGCTTCTAAGAGATTTGTTACTGTGGATTTTCCCTTAGAGAAACCATGTTGTTGGACACATCTAAGATTATTGGCTTTGATATGTTGTATCATTGCCTCTGAGATAATTCTCTCTAGCATCTTGCATATTATTGAGGTTAGAGATACTGGGCGATAGTTGGCTGGGTCAGCCTTATTTCCCTTCTTGTAAATGGGAATGATGTTCGCTTCCCTCCACTGTTCTGGAAGCTCGGAGTTGGTGATGCTGGATTGGAATATTGCTGTCAGAGGTTTGGTTATTTCCTTTGCTACTTCTCTGAGAACTCTAGGGTGTAGGTCGTCGTTTCCCGGAGATTTATCAGTTTGAAGTGAATTCAGTTGCTTAAAAATCATGCTCTCTGTAATTTATATTGTTCCTAGCCCCTCATACTGGAGGGGTTTAGGCTCAAAGTCTGGAATGTTACTTCTGCCCTCTTGTGTAAAGGTCTTAAATTATTGCTCATTTAGTGTTTCAGCTTTATCCTTATTGTCACTTACAAAGTTACCATGTGTATCCTTAAGGTCACCTACGTCAGTTCAAGTTTTCCTGCGGTTGTTGACATAGTTCCAAAAGGCTTTGTTATTGGTCTTGGCCTCCTTTGCTAATTTTTTTTTTTAAATTCCCTACGGGCCTGCCTTGATGCATGTGTAGCTGAATTTCTAGCTTCTGTGTAAGCTACCCAGTCAAGTCTGCTCTTTGTATTCAGATATCTTATCCATGCGTGGTACTTTTTCCTAGCTTTGCGGAAGGCATCCTTGTTCATCCATAGTGGTTTGTTCTTACTCTTTAAATTTTTTGTTGGTATATGATCCCTCACTGCCTTCATGATTCTTGATTGTAGTATATCAATGGCTTCTTGTGTCGACTTGCCCACAAGCAATTCGTCCCATTCAATGCTTAGATCTTCTCTCTGTGTAATGTGACTCATGCAAATGTGGCTTTGGTAGAGGAGGTGAGTCAGTTGCATGATGAATGCAAGATTCAGTGAGTTGGTGCATGAATTGAGAAGGGATGCGAGAGTACGCATGAAGAATGTGGCTGGGACCAGGAGGGTGGAAGATAGGCCTAGACTAGGGACTGGAGAGAAAGAAGTGACTGATGTAAGTGAATATGGATAGAATGGCAAGGTTAGGACAGGTTAGGTGTGTGAGTAAGAGGGACATGAAACCTGTTAGGTTGAGTAACAGATTTGATGCCCTGAGAGAAGAGGTTGAAAGTGGTTTGTCTGATGTGGTTGTGGCAGAAAGTGGAATAAGTGGTAGTTTGAATGAGAACAGGAGGGAGAGTGAAGCTAGGCCTAGGGAAACTAGGAGGATGACTGAGGTACTTATGATGGGTGACTATCAAATTAGATATTTAGATAGGAGGTTGAGTGCGAGCAAATAGAAAAGAGTGAGAGTTTGTTTGCCAGGTGCTTTCCCTTTTTTTTATCTTCATTTGTCTTTTCTTCTGTTTCTCTTTTCTCTTCTTCTCTTTCTACTTTCCCTTGCCCACCAGTAATGCTGGAATGCTCTACACTGGGGTGAGCTGCATTAAGGTAATTGCTTTTCTTCTTTTTTTTCTTTTTCTTTCTCTTAATTTCTCCGCTTGGCTGAAGTGGCACTGCCAATGCAGTTTCAGCTCCTTGAGTTGGAGTCTCATCGGCGGAACCACCCAAGTCCACTTGTGGGAGTTTTGTCTCAAGCTTGAGCTGACTGGGCCTCTAGTTTAGAAGCTAGCTGTTGGATTCTCTCCTTGAGACGCCGAATCTGAAGCGTGTGCTCCGTTTCTAGGGTCTGTAGTTTAGTTTACAGTGGCCTAGATCTTTCCCTAGACGTTGTGAAGAGATCTTTGAGTTTATTGCAGTATGCCACTTCCCAGGTGGCATTTCTAAAACATCCCTCCGAGAAGTCCATGCACCACTTGTCCTTCTGGCATATCGCACATGTGTATTTGAGTGGAGCTGGACCTTTTTTGCCTGTCATTTTGAACACTTGCTCTCTCTCAAAACTTTGCAACCAATCAATAGTAAAAAACGGGGGTTGGTGAGTTCTTCCCATGCGAGTTGCTCCTGCTTATCGATCAGAGACGTTTCAAAGTCTTTCAGAAGGCATTCTCTATGTGCTGCTGTTCATCTGACTGAGTCATCAAACCTCGGCATTCTGTGGCTCCCAACCAAGCAGCACTGCCAGTCCCCGAAGGGGCCATTGATTTCTCACCAGGTGAATAATGGAGCACACCCTGTACTAAACTCTTACTATTTCCCTTCATGACGGCCAGTATCTTGGAGTAGCGTTCAATGGATATCCCGCCACACCAAGAGACTCGACCCAAGGCTTTTTATTGGCCTGACAACCAACCTAGGGACAAAAGGCCGTCACCTCGGACCGATGCTACAAGAGGCACCCGTCAATGATCACTGGGAATGGTCAATAATTACACGCCAGGGAAGGGGTTAATGGGGCACTACCCTCATCCCATTCATCGTGCCCCAACACCTAGGACACCTCTAGTCCTAGTCTCTCGCAACCAGTGAGCGTCGATTGGTGTTGTTTATAGCGGTTCCAAAGCCTCTCTTCTGACACATGAGGTAGCTGCCAGGTCCTTATATGTAGAGAGAGGGAAAAAAGGGTAAGAGTGACACGATAGGAGTAGGGATTTTTTTTTTGTATAATAAGTGGAAGAGATAAGATAAAAGTGAAAAAGGAGAAGGATAGAGTAGAAAAAGGAAGGATACACTTAGTCTAGAACCTCATTTCCAACCAAATTAACAAGGGAAGCCCTACCAGGGATACCCAGAAGAGAGGTACCCCCGCCGACATAGCTTGAAAAGTCAAAGGTACACACAAGCTCTCTTCCTGTGACAAGGGGGCATCATCTTTCCCTCTACTTTCTCTTGAGAGAGAGAGCTACATAGATAAAAAGTACCCTAGAAGACCTTACGGTCCATTCAGAGAGGGTACCTTTGTACTAGCAGTCAAGCAGACACAGTTCTGCTCAATGGCTTACGTGTCCAAACAGCCACTTTTCAAGACTTTGTCCAGTTTTGACTTGAACTGATCAACAGAATTGGTGTTGACAACTTCTACTGGAAGTGCGTTCCAGCTACCACAGATGCTCTATTTGAAAAATCTCCCACACAGATCGCGGTGGTAACGCTTCAGCTCAAGTTTGTAGCCGTGATTTCTAGTTCTGCCCTCACTAAGTTGGAAAACATCAGTGTAGTCTACATTGTCGAAGCCTCAAAGTATTTTAAACACTTCGATAAGCTGACAACACAGTCTCCGAGTCTCCAATGAGAACAGATCTAATTGCTTAATCTATCGTCGTAACTTTTGTCTCTGATAGAGGGAATCATTTTGGTTGCCCTGGCTTGCACACGTTCCAATTTCGTGACATCCTTTTGAAAAGGACTCCAAAATTGTACAGCATACTTCAGGTGCGGTCAAACAAGTGAATTGTACAAACAGAGTACTATTTCCTTGTTTCGATAGCCAAACTGGCGCTTTATATAGCCTAACATCCTTTGGACCTTTTTCTCCGCCTCTATGCACTGTTTCGAGAACTTGATGTCACTAGTGAATGTTATACCCAAGTCCTTATCGGTATCAGTGTGTTCGAGAGCAGTGCCTTTAAGGATATACTGTGATTGGGGATTTCAGTGGTCGATATGCATTACTTTGCATTTGTTGACGTTAAAAGGCATTTGCTATGTGTCTAACCACTCCCCAATCTTCCAGAGATCTTCTTGTAGGCGGACAGTATTTCCTTCCTTTGCAATGTTCATACCAAGCTTAGTATTGTCAGCAAATTTAGAAATCTTGGCAACCATGTCACCATCCATGTCGTTAACATAGATGATGAAAAATAGTGGTTCCAGGATAGAACCTTGGGGTACACCACTGGTGACGGGCACCCACTTAGAAGCCTGTCCATTCAGCACCACCCATTGCCGTCTGCCGCTTAGCCAGTTCTCTATCCAACCTGCTACCTTCCCGTCTATGCCCAGCGCTCGCACTTTCCGGAGGAGGCAGCAGTGCGGTACCTTATCAAAGGCTTTTTGAAAGTCTAAGTAGATAACATCCACCGCCTTATCCTGCTCATGCTCACTGAAAACAAAATGGAAGAATTCCACAAGGTTCGTTAGGCATGACCGTTGCATTCGGAAACCATGCTGGGAACTCTTCAGTAGCAGGTTTGACTCTAAATATGATGTCATTTTGTCCACTATGATGCTTTCCATGAGTTTACCGACTATTGAGGTTAAGATAATAGGTCGGTATGCATGCAAGAGTAAATGATGTAAAGAAGATGGGCTCATGTGAGTTACAAGAGAGATACAAAAGGTTAGTTGAAAGTATGAGTGAAAGACATTGTTTCTGGTGTGCTTCCTAGATTGGAGGTCGGGACGGAATGGTTGTCTCATGCAATTGGATGAATGAGTATGTGAAATGCATGTGTGAGGAGTCAGGATTAGTGTTTGTAGATTTATGGAATGGCTTTTTGGGGAATAAGTCATTGTATGCATTGGATGGACTCCATCTAAGCTGGGCTTGGGTTGACAGTGTTGTGGCAGGAGTTAGATAGTGTCTTTAGGTCTTTGCTGGTAGGAAACTAGGTACTGATAGTGGTCAGGGAAATACAAGACTACAAGGGGGGGCAGCAGGGAAAGGAAAGAGATGCAGAGGAGATAGAGCGCAAGGTATACAGGCTAAAAGAGGTGCTTCAGGGATAGGAGTGCTGAGGTGTCTTTATATGAATGCTCGTAATCTTAGAAATAAGAATGATGAAATAGCATTTCTTCAAATCTAAATAATTCTATAAAGCAAAGAGAAGTTAAGTCACTGTGGATAGATATTAGGGTCAGTAAAAATAGGATAATACACTCGGAAGCCTTTTACAGACCAGCTGCTCAGACTGATTATATTGATGAGCTAATGATCAGGGAAATAAGGAAAGGATGTGAAGTAGATACAGATATTCTTGGTGACTTTAATTTAAATTCTGTGGACTGGGAAAATATGATAGGAAGGGATAGAGCAAGTTGTAAGTTTATAGAATGTTTTGCCTCAATTTGTTAATAAGACAACAAGGGGTGCCAATATATTAGATCTGGTTCTTTCAAATGATGATCACTTGGTTCAGGAATTGACTGTTGGGGAAGCATTGGGAAATAGTTATCATCAGATTGTTCATTTTAACTTTGAAATAATGAAAGGTAGAACATCAACAAACTCTACGAAAACTCCAAATTTTTATAGGGGCGATTACGATAAATTATACAACTTGTTAAATCAGATTAGGTGGGATATAGAATTCAGTGGAAAGAATACTTATGAGATACAGGACACTTTTAAGACTATATTAAATATAGTCCAGGAGCAGTGTATTCCAATGAAAGCTATGTGGAAGAAATGTAGGAAGCCGTTGCGGTGGAATCACAAGATAGCTAGGAAAATTTCTGATAAGAAAAGGGCATACAGAGAGAAAGTACTTTTCACAATTTAAATCATTATAGGTCAACCAGAAATGAGCTAAATAAGATTATTAAGAAGAGCAAAAGAGCGGCAGAAATTAATTTAGCTCAAAATAATAATAAAGATCCAAGAAAATTCTTTAGCCATTATAGAATTAATAACAAATCTAACAGTGATAAAATAGGGCCTATTAGATATGAAGGGGTTTTGAAAGAATCTGATGAGGAAATAGTAGAGGATTTTAATGATCATTTTTCTTCAGTATTTACAGAAGAGAATCCAGATAGATTAATTGATGATATTTCTAGGTCAAGGGAAGTGTTGTTAAATACCATTAATGTGAACAGGGAAATAATTAAAGGGCTTATGTTGAGGTTAAATACTAGTAAGTCATCTGGCCCAGACAACATTCATTCTAGGTTACTCAAAGAAGGTGTAGATAATATTGCAGTAGCTCTTGAGAAGATATATACTAGATCACCAGAGTTTGGAGAAATAACTAATGATTGGAAATTAGTGAAGTTAGTGCCAATTTTAAATAAAGGGAAGTAAAGAGGACCCAAATAACTTTAGACCGGTAAGCTTAACCAGTATAGTTTGTAAAATTCTTGAGAAGATTTTTAAGAAGGGAATTTGTGACCATCTAGAGAGTGGTAGTTTAATAACTGATGCTCAGCTTGGGTTTAGAAGAGGTGGATTGTGTTTAACAAATTTACTGGCTCTCTGCAATGTACACTACATTATGCATCTGTACGCCTCTCCCAAAACTTCCACAGCGCTAGGAGTATTGTGTTGGTCTCTTTTGGAGCACACCATTCACCATATCACACTGGATCCGTGCTAGTGTATATGGATGGCTTCAAGTCCAAGGAGGGGTTGGTTTCCATGCCGTATCCCCTCTGTTTGAATTGGATAGCTGAATGGCTGAAAGACAGAAACAGAGAGTTGTACTGAATGGGATGAGGCCATAGTAGAGGGACATTATCAGTGGCGTACCTCAGGGGTCAGTTCTAGGCCCTCTATTATTCATAGTTTATATTAATGATCTTGGGGAGGCTGTAAATAGCAAAGTGTCAATTTTTGCTGATGACACTAAATTGGCAGCTGTAGTCAAAGAAGTTGAGGGTAGCTTTAAGTTGCAGAGTGACTTAAATAAATTATTAGCTTGGGCTCAGAAGTGGCAGATGACTTTTAACCTTAAAAAATGCAAAGTTCTTAACATGGGAAGGGATAATAGGGAATTTAGCTATGAAATGGTTGGGCATTGGCTGAATTCAGTTGAGGATGAGAAGGACTTAGACGTAGTAGTAGATAGGTCACTGAAGTTTTCAAAGCAGTGTATTAAGGCAAAAAATAGAGCAAATAGGGTGCTAGGATACATTAAGAGGAATGTTAGCTACAAGAGTAAAGAGGTTATCCTTAAACTCTACAACTCATATGTCAGGCCACATTTAGAGTACTGTGTACAAGCATGTGGCTTTTGTCATCTGTGAAATTATGTTATGTCATTACTAACAATTCCAAATTTTCATAGGGGGGATTATGTAAGACTTATAAACCTGGTGAATTAGGTTAACTGTGATGTAGAATTCAGTAGTAATAATACCTGTGAGAGTGGAATACTTTTAAGACTATATTAAATGTAGTCCAAGAGCAGTGCATCCCAATGAAGGCCATTAGGATGAAATGTAGGAAGCCATTATGATGGAATCATCAGATAGCTTTTCAAATTTCTGAGAAGAAAAGAGCATACCAAAGATTACTGGGGGAATGTACTGCTGAAAATCTGAATCATTATAGGAAACTAGGGATTAATTAAGATAATTAAAAGGAGCAAAAGGGCAGCAGAAATGAATTTAGTTGAAAATAATAATAAAGATCCAAGAAAATTTCTTTAGTTATAATGCTATTATAAAATTGCTAAAAAAATCTTGTAGAGAAAATAGTAAGAGGTACTTAATGATCATTTTACTTCACTATTTACAGAAGAGAAACCTAACAGTTTAATTTGTGATATATACTAGATCACTGGAGTTTGTAGGAATACCGAATGATTGAAAAATAGCAAATGTATTGTCAATTTTTAAGAAGGAGTAAAGAGGTCCCAAATAGCTTTAGACCTGTAAGCTAACATCTAGTTTTTAAAATTTTTGGAAGGTAATTAAGAACAGTATTTCTGATCATTTAGAAATAGATAGACTAATAAATGATGCTCAGCACCCATGGGTTTAGAAGTGGTAGATTATGTTTAACAAACTTGCTGGAATTTATAGATTATTTAGCTAAACAATTAGATAAGAGAAAATGTTTATGTAATTTACTTAGATTTTAGTTCATAGATTTTTATGCATGGAATATGTGAGAAAGTTTTGAATTCGATACCTAGCTGAATGGGGTGAGGTCAGAGTGGCCTAAACGCTTCCCAATCACAACATTGTATCAACCACACATTTGGAGATTAGACAATAAGCCATTGCACAGCCAATGATTGGTTTAAGAAGTTTCAGCATGGCCAATTCGATCTCTAAGATCAACCATTTTGAATCATTTAGAGGTAATGGGTAAAGTCAGCAAACTGGATGCATGGATTCCACATAAACTGAATGACTGACCATCAGTGCCACATAGATTCCTGCATGACACTCTTGTTCAAGAAATATCATTTTGATAGGCTGAACAAAGTGGTTACTGCAGATAAGAAATGGTGTCTACACTTGAACATGTCATATAAAGGAAGCTGGACAGAAAAAGGTGCCCCTGCACAACTTCAGACAAAGGCTGATAGACATCAAAAGAAGCTTATGGTTTGTGTCTGGTGGAATGTGAAGGGAGTGATTTACTGGGAAATGTTGGAACGCAATCCTTCTATCGACACTCAATTATAGTCAACAACTGCAACTAGGTAGAAGATGCAAGTGCGCAGAAACAACGAGAATTGACTGATGTTGTGTTTCTTCATGATATAGCAACCAACCACATATTGCAAATCATGCCTATAAAAAACTCCTAGAGCTGTGGTGGGAAAGTTCTCCCTTACCCACTGTACTCGCTAGACCTAGTGCCTACAGACTACCATCTATTCAGGGCACTGCAGAACTTCTTGAATGGCAAAATGTCTGTAAGTGATGATGAACTGAAAACTGCAGTTGGAGACATCTTTAATAGCATACCAGTTAAATTTTACAACAAAGACATTGGAAGCAGGTGCTTGAAAATGACAGTGATTACATTGTTCATTGATATGTTTTTTTGCTGCATTATTTCATTTTAAATCATTGTCAATAAAGGTTGTTCAAGAACTTTGTTTCCAAACTAATACTTAGGCATAAAGGAACGATAGACAGTCATGAATAGAATAAAAGAGTGATATTTAGACAATATTGTTTGGGGGGGGGGTTATTAGATTGTTCATTGATATATTTATTTTGCTACATTGTTTCATTGTAAATCATTGTCAATAAAGGTTGTTCGAGAACTTTGCTTACAACCTAATAGACAGTCAAGAATAGAACAAAAGAGTGATATGTAGACAATATATATATTGTTTTTTGTCTTTTTTTAGCTTTATTTGGTTTTTGAATGTTATTTAATCTTGTATAGTATTATTCTGTAGCGTAATTATGGCGAATTTTGGCATAGTAGGCAATTGCCAGATGAGCTCTTAAGAAAAAAAAATCGATCTGGGATAGGCCTATGATGCCGCATGGCGATACAGTATTGTTGATTCCACTTATGGGAGGGGGAAACCTTCTCTGGCCTAATTGAGCAGGAAGAGGGTGTCCAGCAGGCAAGTGCCCTCAGTGTCACACTCTTTGCCCTGAGCATCAACAGTATCACCTCGTTGCTGCCAGAAGATGTTCTTGCTCCACTATTTGTGGATGACATTTTGATCTCTTTTCGTCATGGCCCAGATGCTAACTCTGGAGCATTGATTCCAACAGGCATTGAACTGCATTCTCACTATGCTGAAGTGCACAGGTTTTGGTTTTCCTTGGCCAAGACTAAGGTGGTGTAGTTCTGCTGCCTTCCACGGCTCCACCCCCGACCCGAACTTGTTCCTAAATGGGGTTCATCTGGAAGTGGTGGATTCACACCATTTCCTTGTTTTTATTTTCAATCAATGCCTTACCTGTGATGCTCATATGCAGGGTTAGGGTCTCTTGTACCCACGCCATGGACATTCTTTGTTCCATGATGTGCAGCACATGCAGTGATGGTTGATAAGGCTACTGCCTTGCTTTTCTTTTGATCCTTTGTTCATTTGAAGCTTGACTACGAATGCAAGATTTCTACATCCACAGCCAGGGGTATATTGTGGAAGATGGACTTGATATACCACACCAGTCTCTGTCTGGCAACCGGTGCCTTCTGCACATCACCATTGAGAGCCTACTTGTTGATGCTGGGAGATGCCACTGGCTCTCTGCAATGTACACTACATTATGCATCTGTACACCTCTCCCAAAACTTCCACAGCGCCAGGAGTATTGTGTTGGTCCCTTTTGGAGCACACCATCACCATATCACACTGGATCTGTGCTAGTGTATATGGATGGCTTCAAGTCCAAGGAGGGGTTGGTTTCCATGCCGTATCCCCTCTGTTTGAATTCAGTGGAGCTCTGCCAGATGCTGAGCTGGTTGCAATACACTGCTGGGTACGAGAGATGTGCGTTGTGCCCAGTTTCCGGAGACTGGTTTGTGATCTTTAATGACTCACAAAATGCCTTGACTGCTCTCAGGGCACTGGAATCTCCACACCCCATGGTTCATGGTATCTGTGATGTCACAGTTACTGCAAGCAAGGTGGATGTCAAGATTATCTTCTGGGTGCCAAAGATTCTGCAAGAACTGGATGACCATACCAGCGTTTCACTCTCCCTTACCCCGTCTACATGGCAGGCCTGGGGGCTTCTTTGCAAACAAGTGAGGCGGCCGAGGGGAACTTAAAGTAATGCACCATTATGCTGTGACTGTTCCCATGGACCTACCCCCCCAATGCCCCAATGGCTTTAGGTTGCTTTCTGTTGTCTTTGAATTAGGCAAACTTGCCAGATGCACCGCCACTTGATGGAGTGCTCTCCTGTACATTATTACAATGACCGCAGTGTCTCCCGGACAGTTCTGTACATTTTTGTTGAATGTCCCAGTATCTTTTCACACAGTACCAGGATGAGCGGGGTCACTACTGGTTGTCCCTCGTATTCAGGATGAGTTCATGCACACAGACTTGTGCATTCGGCCTCCTGCATTTTATTTTGCTATTTAGTGTTGGTCAAATGATCCGGCGGCAGGGGTAGGCAGGTCTTCCCCAATGCTGGAGCGTGCTTCCTTCTTGCCTTCATTCTGTTTCTTGCTTGTTGTTTGTTTTTATTCTCTGTTTGGTTTAGGGAATTTTAAAGTTGTCTAGTACTAAACTGAAATTTTAATTACGGCCACTTATCCCCTTGAAGGCAGTCGCCAGATGGGCAGTATATAAAAAAAAATAGTAAGAAAGGGGTTATTAGTAAATCTGAGGGACCAATTCAACAGTAGCATTTGCTCTTATTTTTTCCCCTTCCCTCTGATAAGAAAGAATGGAACTAATTTATCAAGCTGCCATGCAGTCAATGTAGAAGAGCATAGAAAGTGTCGGACATAGTCTGTGTCATAGTTAGTCTTTTATTCTTGGAAATATCTAGTATAGGCCCTCACGGCCATAAGGGGTAGAGTGATTTGCTTTCCTGGCTGCTGTGCTGATGGGACTCAACACCCTGTCCAGCCCTAGCTTAGCCTCTTCTCCTTCTTTCCCACACCCTGTCTTTTTACCCTGCTTCCTCACTTCCCCTACAACCTCTCTCACAACTTCCTCTGGTCAGCCTCTAATTTTGCACAGTAGACACCAACCTGGGTAGGAAGTCCCAAACAAACACCAAAGTTGCAAGTGCACGGAGTGGAGCCTTGGATCATTCCAAGGCAGCCATGATTGGTACCCTTCAGACACTTGGTGGCATGCCTGTGAGTGTGATGCCGCACTCTACCATGAACTTAGTGAAAGTAGTTGTTTATGCAAGGGAACTTGTGGACTACTCCATAGATGACACCTTAGAGCTGGCCCACCAAGGAGTGGTCAAGGTCGAACTTGTGATAAGAAAACAGGGAGGGGCTCGGAGACCGGATTGTGATCTATAGCGACTCACAAAGCGCCCTGAGTGCTCTCGGGGCATTGGAATCTCCGCATCCCCTGGTTCGCGATATCCGTGACGCCACGGTTTTGGCGAGCCGGGCAGATGTCGAGATTATCTTCTGATGGGTTCCTGGACATGTAGGAATTGCGGGGAATGAACGCGCCGATGAGGGCGCCAAAGAGTCTGCGACCGGACCAGCGTTTCGCTCTTCCTCACACCGACTACATGGCAGGAATACGGGCAGCTCTTCGGACTGCTTGGCAAAGAAGATGGGAGACGGTCGAAGGGAACCGCGACTGTTCCCATGGACCTATCCCCCAATGCCGCGACGGCTTCAGGTCGCTTTCTGTCGTCTCCGAATCGGGCACACTCGTGTGACGCATCGCTATCTGATGGAGCGCTCGCCAGCGCCCTATTGCGACGACTGCGTCGTCCCCCAGACTGTTCGGCACATTCTTGTCGAATCTCCCGGTCTGGGTGATCTTCGTGCACGATACCTGTCCCGGTACCGGGATGGGTGGGGTCGCTACCGTCTGTCCCTTTTACTCGGGACGAGTTTGTGCACATTGACTTGTTGACTTTGGGGGGAGGCCGGCTTTCTCCCTTTTATTTAACTAGGTTTAGTTATTGTTTTTGTTATTGTTATTGCTTCCTAATTGTTATTTCTTTTTATTGATGTTTTCGGTTCAAATTTTTTAAAGTAGCCTAGAACTTGGCTTTTTGTTTACGGCGACTTATGCCTAAGTGGGCAGTCGCCAGATAGCCCCTTAAAAAAAAAAAACCTCTCTAACTTCCTGCGAGTGCAAGTTAATGGAGAAATTTGTAAATGTTAGCTAAGCCTTTTTTTTCTGGACAGTGGAGGCCACCTCTCTTCCGCACAGTGCTGTTCCCAAAAGTTCTACTCCACTTCGGATGCTCTTATCAGACTGGAAAATGCCGTCTGCGATGCCTTCCTTCGTAGAGAGCACTACGCCACTGTTTTTATATCTGGAGAAGGCCTATGTTACCGCATGGTGATACGGTATCATGGAGACTTTCAACTCGATGGGGGCGAGGGGACACCTCCCAATATTTATATCTGAATTTTTGCGAGATCGTCCATTCCGCGTACGGATGGGCTAGCCCCCTCCGGCACAATGGAGCAGTAAGAAGGTGTCCCGCAGGTCTTCAGTGTTGTACTCTTTGCCCTGATCATCAACATCATCATCTCGGTACTGGCGAAAGATGTTCTCGCTACTCTCTACGTGGACGACTTTTGGATCTCTTTGGGCGCGGCCCACATGCCAACTCTGGAGCGTCTACTTCAGCAGGCATTGAACCGCGTCTCTCGCTATGCTGAAGCGCACAGCTTTCAGTTTTCTTTGGCCAAGACTAAGGTGGTGTACTTCTGCCGCCATCCACGACTCCACCCTAACCCGAACTTGTTTCTAAATGGGGTTCGTCTTCAAGTGGTGGACTCGCACCGTTTTTTTTGGTCTTGTATTTGATCGACACCTCACCTGGGAGCCTCATATTCGCAGCCTTAGGGTCTCTTATACTCACGCCATGTATATTCTTCGTTCCGTGACGTTCAGCACCTAGGGTGGTGATAGGGTACTGCATTACTTTTTATCGATCCTTTGTTCGTTCGAAGCTCGACTACGGATTCGAGTTTTATGTATCCGCCACCGAGCGTGTATTGCGGAAGGTGGACTCTATCCACCACACCTTCCTTCGCCTGGCGACCGTGCCAGTGTATACGGATGGCTCGAAGTACCAAGATGTGGTCTATTTCCCCGCCGTATCCCCTCTGTTTGAAGTCAGCGGGGCTCTGCCAGGCGCTGCGTCTGTCTTCACGGCCGATCTGGTTGCATTACACCGCTCGGTACGGGAGATTACGCCACGCGACCGGATTGTGATTTATAGCGACTCACAAAGCGCCCCAACTTCTTTTGGGGCATTGGAATCTCAGCATCCCCTGGTTCGCGATATCCGTGACGCCATGGTTTGGGGGAGCCGGGTGGATGTCAAGATTATCTTCTGCTGGATTCCTGGACATGTATGAATTGCGGGGAATGAGTGCTCCGATGAGGGCGCCGAAGAGTCCGTGAGGACTGGGCGACCAGAAGCACATTCTTGTTGAATGTCCCAGTCTGGGAGATCTTCACCTACGTTACCTGTACCGGGACGAGCGGGGTCGCTACCGCTTGTCCCTTGTACTCGGGCGTGGTTCGTGCACACAGACTTGCGGACTGTATAACTTTTGGCAGGAGGCTGGCCTCCTACACTTTATTTGTTGTAGGTCGCATGTTCCTGCGCCAGGGGGAGGCGCACCTACCCCCGACGCCGGAGCGCGCTTCCTTCTTGTTTGCCCTTTGCTTGTTTTTTGTTCTTATTTGTTGTTCCTTTTTGTAGCTTGTGTCTTAGCCTTTGTTACTTTTTTATCTTCATTTGTTATTTCCATGTTATTTGTTTTTGTTTTTTTAATCTAGCCTAGTAATTAGACTAGTGTGAGTGCGGCGACTTTTGCACTAGTAGGCAGTCGCCAGATGGGCTCTTAAATTTTTTTAAAAAGGCGCTCACGCGCACTTCAAAGTAACAACCGTTTCTGCGATCACGTTAGTTGTGTTATCGCCTCATCGTGACTTAGCACTTTGGTAAAGGGACAAACTACATTGCACGACTTTCTCATCAACGGAGCCTCAGCCGCTTGTATCCCTCTGTGTTGCTGTGGACGTTCGTTTGCTCACGTACGTTTGAGTATGCGTGCTTTTACGTCGATGTGTAAAGGGTTGATCGTGGTGTCTAAAAAAAAAAAAGAAATATTGATCCGCGAGGTTTAGGTCAAGCACATTTGTTTAATGTTGATTAATAACTACAAGCATTTTATGACTAGTTGTTATAGGCCCAATAAACTATCGGTGATCAAGCAACAACTGTGATTTTTTTTTTAATTAGAAATGTGAACATTGCCAACCTCATCTTTCAACTGTCGCTATTTGGTCTTTATTTAGCGATCTTCGTGACCCAATCCGCCCCTCCCGTTGGACCAGCTGTGCACGATGTTGACACCAATTTCCGATGGTTTTAAGGAGATCTGCCGGGGTGCGAAATTTTCCCCGCCCGATACCTTCAACGTCCCGATCAACTATTTGTGCCTCTCATCGATACCGATCTGACGCCCATGAAAGGCCCCAAAGATCTCTCGGAAGCCTCACTATAGCCTCACTCTTTATCTCTGGATAGTCGTACCGATTCCCCGTATATGAATGGCGTTTCCCCTATTCTCCCACACCAAGGGGTGGGGTGAATTTCATACTTCTAAGTACTTGTGCTCTTTCTGGTCCCAGTACCTGCTTAATGCAGTTATTTATGGCGCTCTTCTTCAGCGCCCAGTACTAGTTTTCCCGTGCTTCAATCTCCCTGTTTGCTTAGTCTCTACTTTAGCCTATTATACTGCAAGTGAATCTTCCATCGTTGTGAATTAGGCAGCGTAGGAGAATTGCGACCCGTGGTCCCTTGTGCTCCAAGTAACTGACTGAGGCTACGGACCTTCCACTTACCTTTAATTTGTCCATTTTACCAAACTATTTCGAACCCATTCCGTTTCAAATGCCTTCATTGGTTTGCTTATTTTACTTAAAATGATTGCACGCCCTTCCCTTCCCGACGCCCCTTAGTAGTCTCTTTAGGGGATTCGGACTATGTTATTTTGACACATTTTCACATCCCTCCGCTTTGGAACTGATCCCCTCACTGTGTTGATAAGGAACGACTCCTGCGCGTAACGACGCCCGCTTTGTGGCAAGGCCGTGTTCCTGGCATGATGCCGCGTGATGTTTAAGACACTAACTCTTCTCCTACGTCTCCATTAGGTAACTAAGTCCCTCTTTTTGAGATTCGTTTGCGAGTCCCCTTCCCTGTTTTTCGGTTCTCTTCAGTCAGGAATCCACGACATTTGGCCTTTCCAAGAAATTATAATGAAAGATGTTCTGAGATGGGCGAGGGACGGGCAAGATCGGATGACATGGGCAGTGTATCAGGTTGGACTCAGGAAGGTGTCTGGGTTTATTTGATTTTTTATTAGTGTATACAGGGGGTATCATAGGATTACATAGTACCCCTCACAATCATCCACCTCATCTCACAATGTCCACTATTTGGCGCACTTCGACTCCGATACCTTCCCAGCGACGGTGGATGAACACACTCCATGCTGCGACGGGCACTGACCAAGGACAACATCCGCTACCGAGAGGAGACGCAACTCTTCTTTAAAGTGAATCGCTAATGTTTGGACCTACTTTACAAACTTTATATTTTATCCCATTTACCTTCACACAAATCACACCCTCCATCCACCCATTGATTAATTCACGCTTATTTTCACCCAAACCACCACGCCATCCATCTATCCATTGGTTCATTCACCGCTCCAATCTCCCTTGCATACCGATCTCGTCTTTCGCATCATCTCCCCCATCGAAGTTTTTAAAATGATTTTAACTTTGTTAAACAAACTCAATTTTTACGGCGCAATCACCTTGCAGTTAGCGCCAAGGGACTAGTTCCATGCCGCCTCGTTCTCACTGTTTGCTCACTGTCCTTCCTCCCCAATTGCGCATTTCAGGATAGCTATGCTCTCGTACGCATTAGAATCTCCACTGTCACCTCCATCTTGGCTCGAGATTTGTAGAGGCGGTAGGAAATAAGCTCTCTGATAAAGTAGTCAGACTGTGCCGCCGGGGGGAGGGGGGAGATTTGCTTGTCCTTACACTGACTGTGTAGCGAGGATTATGGTAGTCCTGGGAATATGAAGATGAGCGCCATTGCGCATCGAGTATAGGTTACTGCCAATTCCTGGTGTTTGGTCCTGCAGTTCTTATTGAAGACGTGCCCTCCCCTCCCCCTCCCACTAGTCATATAAGCTAACCTCGCACCCAAAAGCTGCCGTTTAACTGAATCGTACTAAAGTGTATCACCTCGGTGCTTCCTTAAGATGTTCTCGCAATGCTCTACGTAAACTTTTTGATCTCTTTTAGAGCGGCCCAGATGCGTGTCCTAGAGCGCCGGCTCTTCTGGAGGGGAAAAAAGAGGCCTGGGCGACCGAACTTCTTTTCAAGAGACCAAGGATTTGGTTCTGTCGCGATTTGTGACACCCTACGTATCTGGGGTTAAAAAACACCCGCTGCTCCTGGCCCCCCGGGCCTACGAGCACGGCAGCTTCCCTCCCACCCGCGAGATCGCTTCTCGTAAGGCGATGTTGGTTTCATTATCTTTTGTGGATCGGTCCTGGCCAAGACACGGATGATGTTAGCTACTTACCCTAGAAATGGCTTTTCGTACTTTCGGTAACTCTACCTTCGTTGGTAACTGCTCAAATGAGTCGGTGAACTAAAAAAAAAGAGCTTTTTCTACGAGAATTTTCAAAGACCATTCTAGATATAATGCCCCTGTTAGTTTTCGCTTTGTCATTTGAGGTAAGCTCCTCGAATAGCAATAAATTGTGGCTTGACGCAACCTCCTTGCCTGCGTCATCCAGCCTCTCTTGAAACTTATTTTTTGCCCTTTCTTAATTTGTTTACGTGAAATCTTATCGGGCTGGGCTGGCCTGGCCTATTCTACAATGAGACAGGGGCAAGGGGATGGGCCGTTATTTGGCCCGTGCATTGGACACTGTGACCCCACCCCCCCGATCATTACCCCCTTTGTGGGTGAAGTTTACCGAACCCCCGTTCGCGAAAATGCTCTTCTCATTGTTTACTTAATTATTTAGGTTGTTAGTGTGAATGACGTAATCCAATGAGAGAATGCATTTAATGGGTAGAGGAGAAAAAATAAACGTATTATTTTTAGCTCGAATTAAAATAAACCTCGTCTATTTGCGGTGCTTGGGGCGGCAGATTACATAACGAGCGTTTATCGATATATGTAAAGGAGTTGAACTCCACTTTGACGGGAAGGGGGAGTTTTGACCATTCATCCCATGGGAAATTCTTATGTTCATACATTTAAACGTCCTCAAACATCCCTTTACGAATCTCTTTTCAACTTTTTTCTGTCTAGATGCTCTAGTTATTTTGTTTTTTTTTTAATCAATAAGATTAGCCTAAAATTAAATACATATCCAATGAATGAATATAAACCGATGAATTTTTTTGTTTCTTGTTTTCAGGAGCCGGCTGTATGCAACCATCGGGATTACAGCAACCTAATTCTTTGTGATCCCGTCCTCTAGGATGTATTCTTCGTCCGAAAGCTCGGATAACGAAAGTGGAAATAGCTCGTCGAGTCTGGACCTCTCATACCTGCTCTTGGACTCGGAGTCTATCGCACTGCACCTCCTCAACAGTGTCCAAGAGCAGGTGGACGAAAAGAGGACCAGGGATGCCAGTAAAAACACAGCGGAAACCCTTGATAGGAGCGAAACAGGGTCGCCACTGAGATCATCTTCGACGGCCATGTCCGCTTTGAGTGTGAGGCAAAGAGAGAGCTGCAGTTTTCAGAATAATGGAAGAACCGGTTCTGGCCATGATACGGGTACAGACAGCGATGAGTTCTTGAGGGATGTGTCTACAAAGAAGTTGCTTCTTCACCATAACTTCCTGCTAACTCTTCCTTTTGAAGTTACCTTATTCACTAACTTAAGGTTTCTAGACTTGTCCAACAATAACTTGTCGCATGTCAACGATTTTCTCATGAGTTTGGTCAATTTGCAAACTTTGTACTTAAAGAACAACAGCCTAGGTGACGACGCCCTTCCTAAAGATCTCTCGCCGCTCAACAAGCTGCAAGAGCTTAACCTCAGCGGAAATCACTTGACGATGATTCCACCACAGCTCTACTCGATGGTCAGTTTGAAGTATTTGTACCTGGGAGGTAATGAAATAGAGGAAGTGTTGTCCGACATCAAGAATCTTTGCAAGTAAGTACTGGTGCCACTTAGTTCGGCGTTTGTAGTTTTGAGTTAGCGATGCTTTTTACGAGGAACTTGTTTGTAGGGCATTAAAAATGCTTCTTTCCGATCCTAGTTTTCTAGGTTAACAAGGGTGCCATCCAACTCTTTGCTATCTTTAACCTCTCATTCCTGATTGCCTTTTAGTTTGAGAGGGAGAAAAACTATGGATTAGATAGATGCTACTATAAAATGCTACTGACTTTTTGTGGATACGTGAAATTTGTATTGCAAATGGTCCCCGAGCGAATAAGTGCTCGTGAATTATATGTTCCTCTTATTAACCAAGAAATCTAGAATCATCCATGTTACCACCTAGTTGAGGTCGGGTCAAAACTCCCGCTTAAGTTAATCTAGCAGGCGCCAGGAATCATTAGAGCGAGAGTATACAGCAAAAGAAAAGGCAAATAAGAAAAAATTATCCATAATAAAATGACAGAAGCGCAAAATGATTGCTACCACAAAAGAAAACGACCCTAAATTCTGGCACCAGACTGGCTGCGTTTACAGGCTCCGCAACCAAATTCCTACAAACATTAGCTAAAAAAACCACACGAATCTAACCCCTCCCCCCCTTTCCCTTGAGGAGAGGGCCAATTGTTTAGGGTGAAAACAAGGCCACGCTAATTACGCACCCTTCTCTCAATTATACATAGCCTCCAAGTTTTACATTTGGGCGGCAATCGGTTGGAGAAAGTGCCGGACGAGCTGGGTCTCTTGCACCACCTGGCCGTGCTGGCCCTGTGTGACAACCGCATTAGGCGCCTTCCTCGTATCATCTCTCAACTCACACGTCTAAGGTCGCTCCTGTTGCACAAGAATAACCTGTGTTGTTTGCCCGTTGGGATCGTCAAGCTCCGGGGCTTAACTGAGGTTAGTTGAAAGGGTTATTATTATTTTTTTTGCGCGGGGAGGGGGGGATATTTATCTGTCTTAACTTGTGCTCGATCCCTTAAAGGAAAGCTGCCTTCTTCACAGTACTTGGTGAGATTTGCGTCTTGTTTTGTTTCGTTTTCGCGTATTCATATTTGTGTATTTCCATAAGTTTGTGCTAACCTTATGTATGTGTGAGCTAAAAAGCTAGGTTTATGCTATTACAGCAGCGATGTACTCGTTGGTGACTGCCATATCAAATACTGGTTTGTTTGTTTTCTTTATTTGCCCCTCACGTTTAGGATTACTTGCTTGTCGCACGTGGACCAAGATGGGCGATGTTTTTAGGTTACAGCGGGGCCAGTCGAAGGGGTTGGGGCAATTTGCTTTTGTATTCATGTAGGGCGGGGTGAAGTCCGGATCGCAGGTGGTTCAGTGAAACTGGTTCGGCGGAAGAGTGTTCTTGTTCGGTGGGGTTGGGGTATGTTATTTAGTGATTATGTGTAGAAGACGGCGAGGGTGCTTAGGGGGGGGGGGCGAAGAAGGGGTGTGAGGGTCATCGCAGTTTACTGACGAACTGGGTAGGATTTTTGTTTCGGTATGGGGGCGGTGTATTGGGGTGTTTGTATGCAGCCAGTTGCGATACAGAGAGCAATGTTTTGTACCGCAAGTATCTTGGGTGGGGTCTATTCGCTATGGTTGGTTCCCTGGTTGGGGATGCGTAGTTCAATGCGGTGTGGATGAAATATCTGTATAGGATACTGTTTCGTTGTGTTATCCAAAGTTGGGGTCGGTAAGTGTTGTGAGGGTGTAAGTTTGGAAATGGCTTTTAGGTGGTTATGTGTGTCTAGTGTGACACCCCAAAACGTGGTTACGATTGAGTGGGAGAAGTTGTCCATGTAGAAAGATGTATGGGTGATAATTTGATTGTTTTAGCTCAAGGGTGGATAGGGTGTGTAGATTCTTTTGGGGGGACATGTTTAGCTTGAACTAGTTTGGGAAAAGTTGTAGGTACCTGTGCGTACGTTGGCTGGTTGGGATGCTATGGATAATTCATCGGTGTAGATGTTTAGTCGGACTGTTTAAGTAATGGGAAGGAGGATTTTATGCATGAATGAGGTTGGGTTGAGGATGGCTTCTTTGGAAATGGGGAGCTTTTCTCACTTTGAATTTTTCTGTGTTGGAGGAGTTGACCATTTGCTGGTGTCTGTTGCGACCATGACTGTGCCATGACCGTTTTGTTTGAAGCCTTCTACTATGTTGTTAGGGTAGTTAGTATACTGTGTGGTTGCGGAGCGTTTTTCTATGAAACCATGTTGGGTGTGTGAGGAGTGTAATAGGCTTGATTCTGTTGGTTAATTTTTCTAGAATTTTTTAAATGTCTAAGAGGAGCGAGATAGATCTGTAGGATGTGGAGAGGTCCGTGGATTTATTTGGTTTGAAGATAGGGGTTGGTACTCGTTTCCAGATAGGGGAGGGTGGATGATATGTAAACAAGAGTAGTTGAAGATGTCTGCGTGTGTAGATATGGCTGTGGGGTCAAGGAGTTTAAGGTGCGGTCTGGGACCTTCTGCTTTCGAGTTTTAGGGTGATTTTATGGTGCGAGTAGTGTCTTAGGGATGAAAAGAGTAGGGTAGATGTACAATCTACCTAGATTTTTTACTGTTTTTCTATTGTAGTTGGTTTATTCGAGAGTAGCGAGTTTTTTTTGTGGTTGATTCTTTGTAGTTATTGTTTCCAGTTTTTTTTTTGGGGGGGTGTAGATGAGAGTATTCGTTTTTTGAAGTCGTGGATTTGTTAAAGTTGTTTCGCTGTGGCTTTTGGGAATAGGGACCTTTCACACATTTTCGCCTTCAAAACTTCTGATCTAGTTGACATAATTACTTCTTTTTTTTTCAAATGAAAATAATTTCCCCCACCCCCAGGGATAATTTGCCTTGTTTGCAGCTCAGTTTGAGGGATAATCCTTTGGTGAACAAATTCGTAAGTTGCTGCGCCAAGGAGATCATCTACACGCCCCCGTCCCTCCTGGAGCTGGCTGCGCGCGTCATCAAACTCAAGGATGTCAAGTACGAGAGAAGCGACATCCCGTCGATGCTCGACACGTACGTGAATTCCGGACAGAAGTGCGTGAACCCCAAATGCAAAGGTACGTCGCAGGGGCCAGGCAAGTGCTTTGGCTCCTTCTTAAATCCCATTCCAAAGGAGGATTTAAATGCGTCCTGCTCTAGAGTCCTGATTTCCGTAACCAGTTTTGTTTTGCTACTAGTCAATTACCACGATCTTTATTTCTTTTTCCTCATGTTCGTCATTGGAGTATCTATCTACACTCCATTTGAACAAGAGGCTTCAAGTTTGTCCTCTAGCCTTTGTACAAACTTGTTCCTCTATTTCAAATTCACGAGACACTCTTATTGCAGTCAAACATTTTCACAATTCCTACATTACCATTCAACTACTTTATCTCTGTAGGTTTAAGTAGCTCTCCTCTGAGCCACGGGAACTCATTGGGGCTCTAGATTATTCTGGTAACATTCATTCAAGTTCTGTATTTAAAGCATTTTCTCATTCAGTATAAAAAAGTGTCAGGATGCATAACACCAAAAGATTACCACACATTTAAATTTCGGGCCATCCCCTACAAGGCGATACTGGCGCACATCAAGAGCCCAACGGGCAAGGCTGTGTTTTTAAATTCTAGCCACTTTGTAGGGCAAGAGAAAAAGGTTGGAGGGGGTCAGTCATTCCCAAGTGGATATGATACGACCACCCCCACGCGGGTGCACTCCTGGAGTGGGACCATCCCACCTGGATGTATCCCTCGGAAGGTTAAGCTGCAATTGAACTTCCAATTCCTAGCTGTTGCCTGGACGGGTGGCACAGGGGGTGCTATAAAATTCCCACAGCATGCAACAGCCTCCCTCCCCTCGAACCTAGTCCCCTCAAAAAAGCCTCACAGAAAGCGGGGCTACTTTAAATTGTGGTTATTTTAGCGGAGCCTACATCGAAGGCTGTAGGATCGGATCTTTCTCCCTTAATCGCCTTTTAAGACTCTCCAGAAGACGGCATGGGTACTTTTGCGTGTCCATTGTCGGTTTTTGCTACTAGAGACGAGAGCAGTCGTGGCAACCATACATCAATGAGAGGTTCTTAATCACAAATCCACGTTAACAACCCTTCTAAAATACTCAATAAGAGTGCCTGACTGTCCCGTTCCCAGCATCCCAACGCCTCGTTTAATTTCAGGGATGTATTTCACTTCTTGCGTGGAACACATCAAATTCGTCGACTTCTGCGGGAAATACAGGGTTCCCTTGATGCACTACTTGTGTTCTTCCAAATGTTCTTCCACAACACCCACTTACTACAAGAGCAGGTTGGATTCAGATAGCGAAGAAGATGGACCCGATGATACTCTTCGTAAAGTTCTGTTGGGTTGACGTAATTAGTATATTAACAAAAGCCGGTTATTAAAATGTTTTGTGGAATCTGTTTTCGCGGCACAATTACCTCTCTTGAAAATGCCCCTTTCCCAAATTCCCCACCAAAGTGTTTTAATAGTCTTTTTACTTGGTTTTACTTTTGTTTATTTCTGTCGTAATTCTCTTCATCGTTCTTGACAATGGGCCGCCAAAATATATATTTTGGGGGGCCTTTAAATCAAAGCCTGTGTTTCTCATTGTTTTTGCAGGTACGTTTTACTTTCTTACATTAGCCTGTTGACCATTTCTTTGACTGTAAAAGTTGACTATCAACCGGATTAGTATAGTTCCAAACAGCGTGCGCGCTTTCTAAATTGCTCATTGTACTGCTAAGTTGATTTTCATACTGTGATATTAATACCCATTGCCAAAATGTACAATTATTAGATAAATTTTTATAATAAGAGTTCAAATTTTACAAGTCCCGTTCGCTTAAGGAAAAATTCAGTCTTTTATGGCTCTTAGAACGTAAATTTAAAAGGATGTCATAAATCTTTTATGCCTTTAAAACACAAATGCATTAAATCTTCAGGCGAACTTGAGGTCCAAGGCATTGCAAGGATATTCCACCAGACATTAGCTTTCATTTCACTGAATCCTATTTCGATATCTTTGATTCTTCAAAGGTTGGCTAATTTGCCTTTCCCACTTGCAATAGCTTTTAATTCGCTTTTTTCAAGAAGTTAGAGACACTATTGGAGAATATATCCTCTACCTCCCCCTCTATTGTAGATTTTTTTATATCTGAAAATTTTTAAAAAATTAAAAATTGTCTTGTGGGAATATACCTGTTAATATAACGAAAGCTTGTAAGGAAAGTAGTCTTATGTTCTGGCCTCACAAGTATGCATCCTATCTATTGTCCTTGTAGCTTTTCTTAACACGCTTCTGGAATATTTTAGTGGATATATGGGGAACCTTTTGTAACACTATCGAGGGTCGTTATCTTTGAATTGGTAGTCCATGACCTAGCCAACGAAAACTACATAGCAGTTATCCATATTGGGTATCCTTTAGACATCGGATAGTTTCGTATTGAGGCGGCTGCCTATGCGTGATTGGGAGGCCTCGATGGGAAAGGTATCAAAAACACGTGAAATTCTGTGGTAAAATTCTTACCAAACCAAGCTTTGAGTTGTCCGTATCTACCCCCCAGCTCCCTTAAATCCTGTTAAGCAGTGGCGGCTCGTGTATAGGCACTGCGGAACTGCAGCACCCCCTATTTCCATTCGATATTATCGATAACATTCACTATAATTAGTCCTTTTTTCTTTAATTTTCTTTATACTTGTACATTATATCATCCTTAAGCTTAATGTCAGTAGCCATCCCCTAGTTTATGAAGAAAATAGAAAAATCCGTGTATACAACTGTGCGCTTCACAGTTCTAGCGACGCGGTGTTTGGCTGTTGTGCGCATGCTCACATGTCCGAGATAGGAAGCTGCACGCTAGGGAGAGAGAGCACTGTGGCTCACGCAGTGCCGAGTGTGCTGGTGGGAGGTAGTTTTTTATTACTCTGCGTGTGCTGTGCTTAAAAACGTGTTTATATTCTTGAATGTGATAAAGCGTAGAATTTAATTCATATATTTTCGGTTCTTTTATCAATTAATTGATTCATTAATTTTTTTTATGTTTATTTTCTTTTACACCATATTAAAACAATGCTGATGCAGCACCCCCACTAATTTTAGCTACGAGCCGCCACTGCTGTTAAGTACCATTAACAATAGATGAGAGAGAATAAAAAACGGCTTAAGTAAATAACTGAAAACCGCTTGAGAACCTACGAAAACGTGTATCTCTGGGGCTGAAATCTCGTTTAACGTGTTTGCTGATAAAGTTACTCGATGGATTATTGGAAAAGCTGTTCCTTAATTCGTTTACCCTTTTAAATCGAAATAAATGTATATTTTCCTGTCCTCATTAAATCCTGTAAATGAGTGGCTGGATCTCGGGTTCCAGAATAAGGCACGTCAAAGTTGATTCTTTTTGATGCCGAATTTTATAACTAAAAGAAAAGAACATGGTGCCACCAAAATGGGAATTATCAATTTATGAACAAAGAGAAATGACTGACTCAAAATTTATAAACGAGTAATTTCCAATATAAAGACTAGATTGAGCTGCCTCTGTAACCCTTTTCTTCGCCCGGGGATACTTTTGGGGAACCCCATTGGAAGGGATAAGCCCTCATTTTTCTATTGATTGGCAACTGGACGCTTATCCACCCCACACCAAGAAAGACTGCAAGAGCTCGATCTCTATTCGTTAGAGACTCGAAGACTGTGCGGTCGTCTAATAGAGACTTTTAAATCTTGAAAGGATTTGAAAATGTTGACTCCACCGAGTTCTTTACCCTCAACCGGAATATGACTCGAAATCACGGATGGAAGGTGGAGCTTCCCAGATTCAATACCATTCCCGTGGGTAAGTCATTCACATATGACATTTGCGACACATGGAATAAACTACCAGCGGGAGTTGTTGAGAGTAGCATTATCGAACAGTTCAAGAGTAGACTTTGATAAATTATATTTGAAAACTTGATGATCTCATAGCAAGTAATTAGTACGTGCTAAGAATTGAAACCGCAAAAAGTGCCTCCTCGACATGGGCCGCAAGGCCTTTGAGGTACTTCTTTTCCTTGTAACTTCGTATTATTTATTACTTCATGCGTCACCCTCTCCGCGTCCTTTATTTCCGCCATCTCACTGGGGGTCTACTGCTTCCCGCGTGTTGACCGTACGTGGAAACCCTGTAATTCCCCGTGCCTCCTGTCCGGAAGGGGAGCCTCCCTCCTGAATTACGACGTTGAGGTGGCAACACATTTTTGACGGGGTGGTTTGGTGTAGAATGGGAGGCCAGGTTGGCTCTGCCTGGTCAATCGGGTGACTTTTTCCCTGTGAGCTTAAGGAGTCAATTCCGCACCTGGGGTCCTAGCAGGCCATTAGTCCGCTGCTGCCGCCTGGTGCCCTCCTCGAAGTGGCCGGCTCCTAGGAAACCGTTGGATCCTCCTGCCAACGTAATAGATCCTGAAATCTCATTTTCTGCTTTTTACACAGTTTTCGATTTTAAATTATACCTTCGGATCTCGTTGTGCTGAATTGTGTGGTATGTAGACTAGTGGCTAAGGATGCTGTTCAAAATGTCTTGTTGCACAAGTTCCATTGTCTGTTACCCCCTATCTCATGCTCAATTTTGTAAATGGTGTGACGAGAGCAAACAAGCTAAAGATTATGACCTGTCCCCACTCCAAAAACTAGCTGGCAGGTCAACGTGTTACCAGTGTTTTTAAGGTAACCAAGCCATCTGGCTCTACCAATATTAGCACATTAATATTGCCAATTCGCCCTTTGAGCGGCATTAGCTCCCAAAAAATCTCCCACAGAACCAGTCTCTTACAGACCTATTTCACTACTCTGCAACCGCCCCCAAGAATACTTGAAAGATTGGTTCTCAACAACATATCACCACACATACCACTCTCCCCCACGCAACACGGTTTCAGGCCACAACACTCCACTTCCACTCTTCCCCACAAATATGACGCAAACAATCCTCGAAGGCCTTAACTCCAGAAAACCTGCACATTGCCTCCATAGCTACGAGCAAAATCTTCGACACAGTCCCATGACACATACTTATAGACAAAATACTCATCACACATCCACCCAAACTTTACAAAGTGTCTTGCCAATTTTCTCTCAGGCAGACACGGGTACACGGTATACAACGGCAAGTCCTCCAGAACCCTTCACTACACTGACGGAGTACCGCAGGGCTCCCTACTCTCGCCCATACTTTTCAACCTATTCATGCGTGACATACCACCCCCCACTCAACCCAACACGCGCATTATGTCATACGCAGATGACCTCACAACATCCTAAACATGCGGCCGCCGCCGAACAACTTGAACAATACATATACACAAAAGAGAACTGGCTATACAACAACAGAAAAAAAGGTATCCACAAACATATCGTCACTCATACTCATAACACCATACAATGCAGACTACAGCCACACATTACACTACACAACACCCCTATCCCAGTCACACCCACCACCAAAATCCTTGGAGTAACACTTAACAAGAGGGATGACATTCAAGCAACACAGACGACATTAACACAGGCCAAAAAACAGACTGAACGTCATCCGCTCCTTCACTAACACAACCTACAGACACACCAAGGAGGACATCACAAAAATTTATAAACAATACATTAGACCCTGTAGAGATATAGGAGTTAAACAAAAACAGTTAAGAAATTGCGAGTGTACATATATATCGAGGCCGCCCCCATGGCGAGGAGAAATTAAGTAATAAAGGCCACCTGGGTTTGCCTTTGCCCCTCTAACCGGTCTCCGGTAACACGCCAGAACGGACAAAATTGTAAATTTAGGAGACAGATTCCTGACCTCGACGCAAAATTCCGACCCGCCGAGGGGTCATTTATAAACACGAAAGTTAAAAATGCAAACTGTCGACCTCGCATTACGCTATCCCCATAGCTCTACGACGAAAAAGTACGGCAGAAGTGAGACCACACTGTCGGATCAATAGGGATCGGTTTTTCCCAATTTCAAAAATCTTAAAGTAGAGAACCACCAGACGCCAAAAAGGGAGACCACCTTTGGGTCTCACCTTGCGAATCCCCTACACCTCCCATTACCCCGCGGGGGTAATTGCCCTATAAAACAGGTCGACAGGAGAAAACGATGTTCTTTGGTTTTTAGTCAAGAGATAGAGAACTTGCCGGGATAGAAGTCTCCTGCAAGTTAAGCAAGACTCAGTTTCTTGGGCAATATCAGATTGTTCCAAGTAGCCTCGACACAGTTTCGAGCCCCAAGGATCGTCAAAGGATCTAAACTACAAGTACTCTCGGCACAGTTCGATCCCAAGGATCTAAACTACAAGTACTCTCGCCACAGTTCGAGCCCAAGGATCTAAACTACAAATACTCTCGACATAGCTAGAGTACTCAAAGATCGTCAATTAATCTTACGCTATCTGAGTTTGACAACCCCAAACTAGATAGAAGAAACATCAAACATTTTCCACCTCGTTCGGAAGAAAACCGTTTCAAGGTCACCAACGTCCGCCGAAACCAAGGAATCATTGGTTTTGTTTTGATTCTACTTCGCGCTATATATTTGTGTCAGAAACAGTGGGCGTGACCTATTATTATCCAATGATGTTTTGTGGGTGGAGCCTATTCCAGTCTCGGTTAATTTGTATCCATGGAGATAAGATTTGTTTAGCCCAAATATCAAAGATGCGACTCTGCGTTTCGCTTTTTTTCGTTAAGTAATTGCGGCTATTATCGTGTCTTCTGTTCTGCACCTGCTGCCAAACTTGTTTGAACAGCTGACCTATCGCGGCTATGCATATGTTTGCTGCCGTGTGAACGTCTCGAATTAATTCATTCTCGCCTCGATCAAAATACGAGGGGCGGTCAATAAGTTTTGCAATTCGGATATGAGGAAAAGTGTTTTATTATTTTTCAATGCACTTGCCCCACTTGTCCCTGAGGCTTCGAATTCTGACAACTAGAAATCCGACTGCTGTTCAATCCACTCCTAGACGGCGATCTAGACATCTTCATCGTCCCCAAACCGGCGTCCACGCAGTGCAGCCTTGAGCTGGCGGAATAAAAAGTAGTCGCTAGGGGCCAGATCTGGACTGTAGGGTGGATGGTTGAGCTCCTCGAATCCGCACTCGCGCAGGGCAGCTTGTGCAACTCTGGCCTTGTGGACTTTGACGACGTTGAAGTCGATCATGGGGCGTGAGCTCTCTAGGGACCCAACGGGCAGAGACCTTGGTCATAGCCAAATGGTCGTGGATGATATTGATAACACTTCCATGTGATATTCCAAGTTTTCGCTCGATTTCTTCGACCTTCGCCCGTCGATTTTCGAGGATCATCCTCTCCACACTGGCCACATTGTCCTCGTTGGTCACGTCGGACGGGGTTCATCTTCAAGGGACTCATGACCATGGTGGAACTCCCTATTCCAGCGAGCAAAATCTTGCATAGGAAGGGGCGATGTCGGTGTACACTGCAACCATGCGTTCATGGATCTCTTTTGCATTCTTGCCTTCCTTGGTCAAAAATTTGATCAGTGCGCGGTGCTCAACCTTCTCCATTGTTGAAAAATTTGTGACTGACGATCTGCGATCAGCTACTGCTTCTTAAATAGACGAGACAGGAGCGTGTGGCTGCAGGTCCTGACTTGTCATAACTTGTCCTAACACCCCCAAGCCGCATGGTCTTGCTTTTCATAACTTGTCCTAACACCCCCAAGCCGCATGGTCCTGCTTGTCATAAGTTGTCCTAACCCCCAAGCCGCATGGTCCTGCTTGTCATAACTTGTCCTAACACCCCCAAGCCGCATGATCCTGCTTGTCATAACTTGGCCTAACACCCCCAAGCCGCATGGTCCTGCTTGTCATAACTTGGCCTAACACCCCACAAACAGCCATCCCCCTTCCTCTGTTGTTTTGCCCTACCAATTCGCAAAACTTATTGACCGCCCTCGTACATATTATTTACATATATTTTCTTAACACATGTACACTAAATGTTTTGCTCTATTCTACATAGGTTCATTGGTATTACATTGCTTGTTACTTCTATGATTAATACGTGTACCCGCTTTCGGGATTTAGGCCTAACAGGATGCTCATTTGTGAGGTTCCTCGCTGAGCCTACTTCACTTTGCAATTCGGGCGCCGCTACACCCCAGATGTATTGGAGAGCATCTTTAGTAGGTCCATCTTACAGAGATATCTCTTTCGCAAATCACGGAGATGAGGACAGCAAATAAGTTTAGGATATAGGATTACCTCCAAGAACCGTCTCTCTAACACAAAGTCCAATGGTTTATCATTTCTGAACAAGGGGGGAGAAGTAACTTGTTGCTTCCCCTTCCTGTGTAAGTGAATCGACTTGTCTTTGAGGCGGAGAAGCGGAACTATTTATGAATGGCCCGGCGGTGGATGGTAGTAACCAGGAGCAATAAAGAAAGTGGTTGTCCTCAAATAATAAGGTTGCATACACCCCTTCGGGCAGAGAGTATACCAGGCTATTTATTGCTATAGCGAATAAAGTAACACATTACTCTGCCTTGGAGGAACACCCTCCTCCTAGACATAGAGGTCAGAATAAGTGTTACCATCTCTAACCTGGAAATTGCGAGTAGCTAAAAAAACTCTGGATAAAAAAAAAACTGGTAAAAGTCCCCCCAATCACCAGTCACACAACTGGCGGAGGGCTCCATGGCGCCACTTGGTGTCATAGGCCACCTCGATATCGAAGACAGCCACAAGCAAAAGCCTCATGGAGAGTACCCTCCATACGAACAAGAAGGTATATCGTACTCTTTTCTTACGGAAGCCACACTGGGAAAGAGTTAGGCTATAATATTCCAGAACCACTGCTGGCGAGCATTCACCATTTTCTCCAAAAACTTGCGAAGAGAGCTGGTGAGGGCTATTGTCTTATAATTGGAAGGAGACAAGCCGTATCTACCTGGTTTCATAAATGGTAGGACTAACGACGTTCTCCACGTAGTAGGATAGAATCCCTATGTCCAAATCCAGTTAAAAATATCAAGTATGAGTGATTCCGTACGGGGATAGAGATGTCCGAGAAAGTCGTTTCTAATATTGTCTAGGCCTGGGGAGGTGGGGGCGCAGCGAGATAGCCCTGAATGAATCTTTGCTGTAATGAAAAGTTGTCGGGTTCCCGTCCATCGGCCGAGAAACGCAGGATTTCGCCTTCCTGCCCGGGTTTGATACGTCTAAGCTATACCGGATAGCGCTGAACGCTGCTAACATCGGCAAAACAGAGGCCAATATATCTGCGACGCTGGCAGGATCGCAGATGATAGAACCATGCATCTCAATGTTAGTGGTAGAATGCCCAGCATATCGACCCCTGATTTTGTAAACTCTCGTCCACACCTGAGCTGGAGACGTAGTGAAAGGTAAGGACGACACATATGCCCGTCAGGAGTCAATGCGCGCTGACGTAAAGTTCTCTGGTGGATGGTTCTAGTTCGATTTCAGTCAATATGATTCAGAAAGGATGTGTTCCGGCAGAACCGCGCATGAGTATTTTTATAAGTCCACCACACGGGTGTAATCAGCATTCCCATGGGAATGATGTTCTGCCCCGGTGGGACCGAGTACGAGGAATTGCGGATTCTGCGGCATCAAATACTAAACAGGAAAAGTAACGTATAACTGCATCAATGTCGACAAAATGTCCAATTCGTTTACTGGTGAAGGAAGCGTCATGGAACTTTGACCAGTCGGCCCTTACAAGACTGTAAAAGTGGTCGCTGCCATGCAGGTCATCTAAAATAGACCACTTGAAATTAGATATACAGTCGGCGGTGCCATTAGATATATCCACACAATGAAACAATCAGTTTAAATGTGGTAGGTTGCTCACTCTATCGCCCCATACGGAGTGTCTGACATTAAAGTCGCCTAGAACTAGAAATGGGTTAGGAAGCTTGCGATAAAAGATCTAAAAACTGAGCCCTTGTAGGGGTCTTCATCTGGGGGAATATAAATTGCGCAAAAAGTATAGATTCTATTCGTAAGATGAACACGGGCTGAGACTGCTTGAAGAGTAGTAGCCTGCAGAAGTGAAGGCATTCAAAAGTGGTTAGTTCTCACCAGGAGCGAGACACCGCCATAGGCTACTCAACAATAACGTTTCCTGAGTTTGGTTTCCTGCAAGCATATAATAGGTGTTATTTCAGATCCTAAAGAGGAGAATTCCTCCGATTTTGGAAGAATCCCCTGACCTTTTTCTTGAAGATTACTGCCACCACTCAGAACGGCGAGAGACTACTGTAGAGATAAGTCGAGGGGTGAGGGGTCCCGGGAGCTGGTTCTGTGCGAGAAGAACCCGGCACGAGTGTTATAGAATTAGCCTCAGAACAGCGAGGCAACCCCGATTTAGAGGCTGGGGCTAGTAAGTTTGTTCCGACAGACCAAAGTCAGTGTAGAGCCGAGAGATTTGGGGGGCATCTTTACACTCAGGGCGGATAGGCTCATCACTCCTAATGGAAGGTGTGCAATTCAGCTCTGAAGGGAGGTGGGAAGTCGTAGTTACGAAGGTTTTAAAAGAGACAGGGCTGACAGAAAGGAGAGATGCGATACGGTCGTGGTCAGAAGGAAGTGATATGGATAAAGGTCTAAAGGAGACTTGGAGGCATCGTTAGTGTCTCAGGGTTGGGTATATCACTATGGGTCAAGCATATACGACCTACGCCTGAGGAAAGGTTCAGTTACAAGCGTCGAAGGAACAGGTGTAGGAAGGAAAGGACGGGATAGGGTGTACTTCAACCGGGGTTGAGATTTTATAGAGGTTGATTGCCAGCCCTATTTGGAAGTTAGCTTCCTAGAGGAAAGGGAAGAGTCAGGAAAGGCCTAACGCTTGGGTCAGGAGTTCTCAGTCAGAGCGGAGTACCTCAGTAAATTCAATATAGGCTTAAAAGGCGTCGAGTCTCTGGAGATTGGGCACGCTCTGCCGGCGCGGGGGCAATAAAGGGGGGAGGGTATACTAGGGAAAGAGTAGAGCGGAGGGTGGTGGTGGTACATCCTGGGATGTAGCGCCACTGACATAAAACATATTAGGTTTTGAGAGGGGAATGTCGGATTTCGTCCCCGTAAGGGGCGCGGCGATTTGCCATCCTGGCCGCCGTGCTGACGGGATCCAGCGCTCCGTCCGGCCCCAGCTTAGCCTCTCTTCCTTCCTTCAGATAACCTGTATTTCTCCCATACCTCGTCGTTTTTCATACAACCTCCCACAACTTTCTCTGGTCAGCCTCTAATTTCACAGGGTAGATGCTGACCTTCTTCTCAAGCCAACCGTCCCGGATCGGGGCTGAGGGGGAAGGGGACAATGTTCCCTAACCCCTGAACTCCAGTTCGGGATGGGGGTTTTTTAACAACCTGCTTCATCCCCACCCATACCTTCCTCATATCCCTTTTCTTTCTCAATTCACTGTCTATCCTTGATTTTACGCCGTGTCTAAGGTGGAGCCGCCATGCCGATGGACTGCCAGGCCACCAGGCGGGAGGGGTGGTCCCAAATAACGGCTCCTGGCTCTGCCGGGCCTGTAAGCAGTGTTTGCAGTGCGGGCTACTGCGAAATGTGATGCGCGATTGTATCCCGTGTAAAAAAGAGGGTCACCATGCCCATGTATGTAAATCAAAAACCCAAATCTTCTCCAATTCCCCTTCCTCATCAACGGAGCCGCCCTCGGGCAGCTCAACCGAAAAAATGGAGGTCCCCCCCCTTGTGCTTGCGCAGGGGACCCTCCATACTTCTTTAACCGGAGAGGAGGCTTACTCCTACGCCTACGGGTGTAGCGGACTCCCCCTCACCCCCTTCTCTGGGGGTGCTTTCAGGCACCTCCCTTTTTCCAGCGGCAGTCCCTCCTTTTCTTTCTAAGGGGACTGCCAAGAAAGCCAGCAGGCAGCCCATTGTCGACCGCCCCTCGTGTAAGCTGCTCGGTATGGCAAACCCCCTTATGGGGGGAGAGGGAAGCCAGGCCCCTTCGGTCGCTTCCCTCAAAAGACCTGCTGGCAAGAATATTAAACCTTGCCGAGGTCAAGGCCTGTGCCTCCCCACAAAAGACTGGCGACACTGCCAAGGGGACCTGCGATGTCCTGGGAGGGGATGGCCAACTGGAGGGCCCCTCCTGTGATAGACATGGTCCTTGAGGAAACCCAGCCTCAGAGGGTAGAGCCGTCCATGGGGGGGAATCCGGGATCGGCGCCAAACACCGAACCCAAATCCGCCCCTATGCAAGGTCCTCCTCAAACGGTTAGGGTTTCTGAGGCAGTACAAGGAGGGGAGGGATCTCCTCCGACCGGTGCCCCTGCGACCACCAGGACCTTCTCCATTTCGCAGAAGGACCTGGCTGAGGCCGGTCCATCTGGCCTAGGGGCTTCTGCCAGCGGAAGTGAAAAGCGGGTTCATTCCCCGCCCTCCTCTCCAAAAGACTCGGGGCTCCTCTCCATCCGCAGGGGCTGCGGGGACGGATGGGTCTGCTGCCACTCTGGCAAGCGACCAAGCCAGGATTGGCACATCCGGCCCCTCTGCCCCCCCCCCCCCCCCGGTTGCGGAGCCTCTATGACATCGGGGCACCTGATTCAGAGGTTACCTGGCGTTTTCGAGCCCGCTGGCTTCAAACGCTTCCTCGTCATTCGCTCCACTGATGGCAGCATGTTGGCCAAGGGCAACATGATCCATCAGAGGAGAGGATTAGCTAGTGTAATTGGTAGAGAGCCGAAGGTGACCCGTTTCTCGGACGGGAGCCTTCTGGCGAATCCCGCCGAGGCGGCCAAGATAAGTGCTCTTCGGACACTTCATGGCACCCCGGTGAGTGTGACGCCGCACTCTACCATGAACTTTGTGAAAGGAGTAGTTTATGCGAGGGAACTCGTTGACTACTCCATAGAGGACATCACCTTAGAGCTGGCCGACCATGGGGCGGTCAAGGTCGAACGTATGATGAGAAAACAGGGAGGGGCCTCGAGACCCACCCCTACACTCTTCGTCACGTTCGACTGTGACAAGCTCCCTGAGTCGGTGCGTGCCGGTTGGTGCCGCTACCGCGTGAAAGCATTCGTGCCACTTCCGCGGCGGTGCTATTACTGTAACCGCTTCGGCCATACGAATCGTTCTTGTAGACGTGCAAAGTCGGGGTCACCCGAAGTCTGTGTAAATTGCTCCAAGGCCGCACATGATGAGTCTAAATCATGTGTGGCCAAGTGTGTCAATTGCGGAGAGCCGCACCCCGCTTCTTCGAAGCAATGTGGTGCTTATCTCCTTGAGAAAGAAATCCTGGCCGTTCAGGCCCAGCATCGACTCTCATTCCGCGAGGCTAAGGACTTGGTCCTGGCGCGACCGGCTCTGCCTGAGACGTCATATGCCTCAATAGTTAGAAAGGCACCATCTGCTCCTGGCCCATCCAGGAAAACGAGCACGGTTGTTTCCGCGCCCATTCGGAGCTCTTCTGTGGGCTCTACTCAACCCGGCTGCTCCCCTGGTAAAGCTGGCGGCAAAAAGTGTTCAAACCCAGCCCCGGCTAAAACCAGGGCTCCCCTCTCTTTCCCCAGCGTGACCGTTTCCCGTAAGGCGAAACGGCCACGCGCCTCCACCGAGTCGTTAGACTCACAGGAGGCAAAACCCCCGAAGTTGGTCGCTAGGCCATCTTCCGGGGTTCCTAAAGCAGTCCCCCGAAAGGAGGACAGCAACAAAGGATCTTCGCCTCCTTTGCCCACGCCTAGAGGGGGAGCGATTGGCTCGGAGACGGTGGTTCCTCGAAAAGAGGGCCCTCCGCCTCCGAAGCCGCAACGCCCGCCTAAGGTTTCGAGGCGGAGGGGCGAAAAGACTCGCATGGCGAGCCCAACTTCCCCCAATAAGTCCTCGAAGGCGACTGCTTTGTCCAGCCAACAGCGCCCGGCGTTCTGCCTCCGGGAAGTGTACGGCCATTCCCGTGAGGGTCTTCTGTTCGAGGAGGGCCCCCGCGTCTCCTCCGAGCTAGGCCTGGAGGGTATATTCCTTCAATGGAATTGCCGTGGACTCCGGGCCAACTGGGAGGAGCTGCGGAGGCTCGTCTCGTCCCGTTCCCCGTTAGCTATCTTTTTGCAGGAGACCATGCTAGGTGCGTGCCCCCTGCCCGCCCTCCCGGGGTTATAAGGGTCTTGCGACCCCACCACTACGGGATGCCCGGGCTAGGGGATGCGCGATTTACACCCGGCATGATGTCTCCGTTCTTCCTTTCTCTTTAGATACCTCCTTTCAGGCAGTGGCTGTGCAGCTGCACCTCGATAGGAGGTATACTATCATTTCTGCGTACATTCCACCGTCAGCTGAGTTCGACGCGGGGGACTTCCGCCGCGTCGTGGCACGGTTGCCGAGGCCCTTTCTCTTGCTTGGAGATCTGAACGGCAGGCATCCTCTCTGGGGAGATTACTCAATAAATCCCAGGGGACAGGTCCTTGCCGATCTGATCGAAGAGCTTGAGATAGGTGTCCTAAACGTGGATGAGTTTACGCATCACTGTCCGAGAACCGCTTCATTTTCTTGCCTTGATCTATCTTTGTGCTCTTCGGATGCCCACCCGATTTTGATTGGGGGGTGGTCGATGACCTCCATGTTAGTGATCACTTTCCCATTCAATTATCATTTTCAGGGCAACTGCCGCCTGAGAGCCCACCTCGGTGGTGCTTGGCGCGGGCCCGGTGGCCTGCATTTCAGGAAATGACTGAATTCTCTATCTCAGTCGAGGAGTTTAGGTCGGTAGATGAGCCCGTTGAGTTCTTCTCCAGCAACCTCATCGCCGTGGGCCTGACTACTATTCCTAGGACGTCTGGCCGTTTTGCACGCCGACCACTCCCATGGTGGTCGGCCGAGTGTGAGACGGCCCTCAAACAGAAGCGTTATGCCTACATGCGCTATAAGCGCCGCCCGAACGATTTCACTGTCGCTGAATTTCGTCGGGCTAGGGCTAGGTTCCGGTATATTTCGAAGCACGCCCGCCGCTCTTCTTGGCGGGCATAAGTGTCTTCACTTAACGGGAAGACCCCTTTAGCAGATGTGTGGAAGCGAGTCAAAAGGATTCGGGGCAAGTTCTCGCAGGATTCCCCTCCCGTTCTCCAGGAGAATGGGAATGCAATCTCGGAACCCGCGTCCGTGGTGGAATCCTTAGCCACTGCTTTTTCAGCATTCTCTAGCCTTGATGCTGCTCCGCCAGCATTCAATGCACGTCGTGATGTCGCGGAAGGCCGCCGGCCCTTCAACGACAAATTTACTGTGAGTGAGTTGCGCTCCGCTCTCGCTTCGTGCGTGGACACCGCCCATGGTCCGGACGATGTCCCGTACGCCATGCTTCGACACCTGGGTGAGCGAGGCATGGCCTTTCTGTTAGATTTGTTCAACAGGGTCTGGGTGGAGGATCTTCTCCCAGACTCCTGGCGAATCGCTACTGTGCTCGCCTTTCGCAAACCGGTGAGAGATCACTCTACTCCGACCGGTTTCCGCCCAATCTCTCTAACCTCTTGCTTGTGCAAGTTGATGGAGAAATTGGTATATGTTAGATTATCCTTTTTCCTGGACAGCGGAGGCCATCTGTCTTCTGCACAGTGCGGCTTCCGCAAGTTCCACTCCACGTCGGGTGCTCTGCTCCGACTGGAAAATGCCGTCTGCGAGGCTTTCCTTCGTAGACAGCACTACGCCACGGTGTTTTTCGATCTGGAGAAGGCCTATGATACCGCATGGCGATACGGTGTCATGGAGACTTTCCACACGATGGGGGCAAGGGGACGTATCGCAATGTTTATATCTGAATTTTTGCGAGATCGTCGATTCCGCGTACGGGTCGGGGGAGCCCTCTCCGGCCCAAAGGATCAGGAAGAGGGTGTCCCGCAGGAAAGTGTCCTCAGTGTCACACTCTTTGCCCTGAGCATCAACGGCATCACCTCGGTGTTGCCGGAAGATGTTCTCGCTACGCTCTACGTGGATGACCTTTCGATCTCTTTTGGCGCAGCCCAGATGCCAACTCTGGAGCGCCGACTCCAACAGGCATTGAACCGCGTCTCTCGCTATGCCGAAGCGCACAGGTTTCGGTTTTCTTTGGCCAAGACTAAGGTCGTGCACGGCTTCACTCCGACCCATATTTGTTTCTTAATGGGGTGCGCCTGGATGTGGTGGAGTCGCACCGTTTCCTCGGTCTTGTATTCGACCGACGCCTCACCTGGGAGGCTCATATTCGCAGCCTTAGGGTCTCTTGTACCCGCGCCATGGACATTCTCCGCTCCGTGACGTTCAGCGCTTGGGGCGCTGATAGGGCTACTGCCCTACTTTTTTATCGATCCTTTGTTCGTTCGAAGCTCGACTACGGATGCGAGTTTTATGCATCCGCAGCCGAGCGTTTATTGCGAAGGTGGATTCGATCCACCACACCGGCCTTCGCCTGGCGACCGGTGCCTTCCGCACTTTTCCCATTGAGAGCTTGTTGGTCGATGCTGGGGAGATGCCACTCGCTCTGCGACACGTGCAGTGCATCACTCGCCTGTACGCGCGAGCCCGGCGCCTCCATCAGTGGCCAACAGCTCTCACTGCATCCGCAGCTGATCTCGATGGTGCCTATGCCGCCAAGAGACGACAGTCATACCCTACCCCTTTGGGTTTAGGGCCAGGAAACTCCTTGAGAGGTAGATATAGCTCTCGGGCCGGTGGCGCCCGTGGTTCTGCCCAGGACGCCACCCTAGAGGGTACCACATTTTGCTATTTGTCGCCACTCCTCTGCTCCCAAAGCTTGTACGGCGCCTGGAGTATTGCGTTCGACCTTTATGGACCACACCTCGTGTCACGCTGGAACCGTGCCACTGTATACGGATGGCTCCAAGTCCCAAGAGGGGGTCGGCTTCCACACAGTATCCCCTCTGTTTGAAGTCAGCGGGGCTCTGACAGGCGCTGCGTCTGTCTTCACGGCCGAGCTGGTGGCAATACACCACTCGGTACGGGAGATTACGCAACGTGCCCGGTTCGGAGACCGGATTGTGATCTATAGCGACTCACAAAGCGCCCTGAGTGCTCTCGGGACATTGGAATCTCCGCATTCCCTGGTTCGCGGTATCCGTGACGCCACGGTTATGGCGAGCCGGGCAGATGTCGAGATTATCTTTTGCTGGGTTCCTGGACATGTAGGAATTGCGGGGAATGAGCGCGCCAAAGAGTCCGCGAGGACTCTGCGACCGGACCAGCGTTTCGCTCTTCCTCACACTGACTACATGGCAGGAATACGGGCAGCTCTTCGGACTGCTTGGCAAAGAAGATGGGAGACGGTCGAAGGGAACTTAAAGTTGCGTGCCATTGCGCCACGACTGTTCCCATGGACCTATCTCCCAATGCCGAGACGGGTGGACTTGTTGACCTTTGGGGGGAGGCCGGCCTTCTCCCTATTATTTAAGCAGGGTTTGTTTTTTTGTTTTGTTTTGTTTTTTGCTTTTGTTTTTTTCCCTTTAGGTTGCACGCTTCTGATCCGGGGGGACCTCCCCCCGACGCAAGAGCTTACTTCC